>OY720635.1:97810324-99010324 GCA_963169105.1 Ceriagrion tenellum
GGGGTGAATTGCATTCTTTCCTTCGTTCCTGTCCCTTCGAATCGCGTTTAGTTTTAACAGTGTCACGCGCGCGCAAAAGTACATGGTGATGGTCTGGGAGGCACAAAAGGGAGTAAAATGTGCTACCTTAGATATTTTCCTCTAGTTCCCAAACTAAAGTCATTTCAAATTCGCTCCCTACACAAGTAACGTTGGGTGCGATAAAAGAGCAAGCAATTTTCCTCGAACCAATGCCTTAGCTACCGGTGTGTGACCAAACAGCCTTAAGAGCGACAGACCCTTTTTTCCGCTCTGCACAGAAAGTTTGCATCTCAAAGGGGAGAGCCATTTAGATTCCCTCTTTTCACGGCGCCAAGCCTCTTAAAATGCTGCGTTTCTGCTAGTCATCTCGCCTTTCCTCAATTCCTCGCCTCTGCAGGTCCAACAGAGGTCCCTTAAACCCTCACCACCGTCACCTCGATCTTTTTGCAGACGGAAGTGTAGCAGGTATGTCATATAGTGTCATTTACCTGATGCGTGAGGCAGCGAACGAAACAAATTAGTGTCGTAAAATTACGTAAGCATCTCCATTCGATTGTCAAAGGCATGGTAGGATGCATAAATATCGTAAACTGCTGATTTCGGCCAGAAAGATAACGCATAAGACATTTAATCACTCATATTATCTTAGATACACGGCGATAAGAAAATTACCACAATACAAATCCACGAACGCTTTTTAAGCCAACAAGGCCAGAAGAAATTTCTGAAATGAATAGTCGCTAACAGGCAATATTACCGCTAGTCAAATAGAAATGAAACACAATTTCAGGCAGTAATACAAATCATCGTCTAAAACAGAATCATAGTGGTAACCTCAGAGGTAAAACTTTACCTTTCAAACCATTGCGTAAAAGTATCTTTAATATTTTCTTAAATAAACTACTCCCGTGCCCTCTATTCAACGAATGCTGAGATATAGCTACCCTTGCAGTAATTTTAAACTGCTCTGTCCATGAAATATAAAAAAAATCGCTGTTATCATGAAAGATAGGTTTACGACTGTTTCAATCTAAACCAATCATACGATGTGAATCATGACGCTGCAACCGCTAAAAAAATAAAGAGACACATGCCAATGGTATACAAGCCTAAGGTAACTGATAACGATCTCTGATTTATCGAACTAATTTTGTATACGCATGACCTCCGCGTGGTAAGTTTTTCCACGCCCGAGACGAAGAGAAAGACCTTCAAGAAACGCGTGACCCTGGATACGCCATGCTAGTCGCGCAGTCTCTATCACACGTAGAGCCACGTCACCAGCGTACATTGCAGGTGATAATTTATGAATCCATTAAGACTGACTCGCGTTCACAGAGCTTTTATTGAATCTTTCATTCTTTGGCTTCCGTTAACAATCATCCACAGATCTTGAAAGCGGGACGAGAGAGAGCATTAAATAACGGCAATCGATTGACACAATGGAATTAGTTTTGAAAAGTATTAACATTTTCGAGCAAAAACTTTGACCTCGTGCGGCGTTCTTGGAACGCACGCTATTTCTTTCGTCGACGCTGAGCAACAAATGGAATACTTAAGCCAGCTGTGAAGGAGGTGACAGAGAATTCATCACAATCGCCGTTTCAAACGCGCTATTCATTGAAGTCATGCTCTTAATCTGTAACATTCTCTCCAGTGGAGAGAACGGCCGCAACTCCCGCTATCGAGTTGGTGATCTCAAACGCCAAAAAGAATTAATTGCAGCACAAGGAAATAATTTCCTTATAGCTCACACGTACTTTCGCGCGAGGCTTCAATTAGCATTCAAGGTTCAAGAATGACATTATAAACGCCGTTTTTCAATGCATGTATACGTGACATTAAAAAAATCAAGAGTAGTTTGCCAACATTTGCTAGTAATTTATTGATTACCAATTGTCTTAATGAAGTAAAGGAAATAATTAAGGTCGCAATTTTCAGATCAGAAGAGAATAATGCTTTTAAATTATAAAGAAAAAATATTTCCCTGTTTAGACGCAAAAAAACTCGTTATAATTAGTAAAAAGTTAACAAGAATCACTTAATCAGTGCATTACAGGAGAATTTTCAAGTAGTCGATCAAAAACGCAATCAAGAATTATTGACTGCAAAAAATATGCCCTCGAAAGGCAGTAACAGAAAATTGATTTGGAAAAACACGAATGGCTTTTTTTGCATGAACCTCATATTTATAGAGATTCATCATTTTTTTATTTCTAAGCTTAATTATAAATTTAAAGTAACATAATTATTTAGAGCTACCATTGCGAGGAATGCATGAATGACTGACGTGATTAATAAGAAGGCGAGGTACTGACAAAAAGAGTTATCAATTCCAAAACTTTAAGATGACATTCCTCGGCAGCGCACGTGTCAATGATAAAAATGTGGTAGCCCCACACTATTTACCGTAAAACAAAAGAATAAAGTAAATTAAAGGAGTTACAGTAATGTCCACATGGTTTTGATACGTACAACGCGTTTTGACGATTACATCGTCGAAACGCGTTGTACGAATCAAAACCATGTGGACATTACTTTAACTCCTTTAATTTACTGAAATCATATTCCACAACATCTCGCCAGATACCGTTGAGTACAAAAGAATTAAGTCCTAAGAACTTATCTTCAACTCCTGTTTCAGCATGAATGGGCTTGGGATATAGAGTTTACGAACATCAAGAATGCCGTAATTTCAAAGTTTCTCTTGCCCCAGTTTTCAGATCCAAGTTCACAGATTGTGCCAGCGCATACGCAAAGCGAGGTTAGAATTTGCTATGTGTTTGAGAATTTGCGTTGAGAACTTGCTGACCTTTCTTACAGTCATCCAAGGAAAAAAGGCTAACGGCAGGGCATTGTATTTCTATTTTATGCACTAGAGGACTGTGATTTCCTTCGCATGTATCATCAGCATAGAAGGCACAACTAAAAGGCAATCGTGGCTGTCTGAACCCACGAAAATCAGCAAAGATATACGGTGATTGTAGACCAACAACCCGAGCATATACCCATCGTAAATCAAATTCAACTTCGGGAACCATTCTCACGAATGACGTACTAAGTCCACGTCGATCTAAATCTATCCATTAAGGCGATGTTACACATTACCAAAAATAAGTCACCCGTACTTATCCTCCATCTTCAACATCAGCGCCTCCCAAAACCCTTTCAAATTCCTCAGTTCATGGCGGCACATTTTCCATGATTTTATGTAGGTACTCGAAATAGCTGGAAATGGAACAGTATGCCTACAATATATATACCTGTGAGTGACAGCTCCGTATACCCCTAAACTTCCAAGCACGTAGGTAGATCATGGTACGCGTGACCCACGGACTGAATCGTAGCTAATTCTCGTTCTTTAGCACTATTTGATTTAAGCCAAAAGAAAACAGTAAAATATCATCTCAACTGAGTGACACCGCCATTTGAGCCTCAAGTAGACTACACTAGAGACCGTTTCCGCAAAGTTGCTGCTGATATGGCAAACTTTTACGCAAAGGCTTCATCAATTCTCTTTCTTCCACTCCAACACTCCCTCCCTCCCCCCACTACGTGTGTTTCTACAATCCACAGCCATCCCTCACGCGATATATTCGCTTGCAAATTCGTCATCAAGAATTCAGCGGTTCCTCGTGTGTGGCGCGACACTTCGCTTTAATTTCCGAGGAAAAAGTCAAGACGAGGGGAAGGGTTCAGAAAAACGGAAGGCATGCTTTAAAAAAAATAAGAGCCAGAGTATGTAAAAAAGAAAATCGACTCATGCATTCCTCGCCGGAACGCGAAGGGGTCGAGAGCAATTGAGACGAAAAAGGACAACAAGGATACGGACAGTTGAAAGGGCATAATTGGCGTGAGCAATATCTATGGAGAATCAGCCGACAGCTCCATGAGTGGAATGCGACAGATCAACGTCTATAGGCCGCAACTCATTCCGACGGTGGCGTGCGGAAACTTGCTCAGAATGGATTGGTCATGTTCCCTACTAATTAGAAGCCGAGCAATAAACTTGCGCCGAGTCTTCGGAATGAACAGAGATCTTCAAAAATGTCACTCATTTCCTCAAAGGATAGAAAGGTCACAGGACGGGGGAGTAGTAAAAGCGTGCTTGAATTTAACGACCGTGTCGTGCTTCGCCGTGTTAATTACTGTGCACACTTTTTTATAGTTAGAAATGCCTGAAACTTGGAAGCTTCAAAACATGAATACGACTGCTTGTAACGGCACAGGTAGCGCATTTAGATGTACACACCACTACAGTCACCCTCGATTGTCAGGGTTTTATACGCTGTTTTGCCGACTAATTAGTGAGAGGAGGATCAAGTTTCTAAGAGCTTTTAAAAAAATCATATGCATACCAAACACAGAAAGGTACCGATGACAAATAAATAATTCCATCTTGATGAGAAATACAGAAGAATATTCAGCTGAGAATTTTTTTTATAACGCGCCTGCCAACGAACAGCTTCAATTCCTCGCCTCGATTTTACTCCTTCACACTGAGACTGCGTTGCAACAGCTGAGAACAGCATTAAAAACTGAAAGAGAAGATTTCATAAGAGTTTCACGTCACCTGATTTCCTTCACGGCCATAATAATACACCGGTGGTAAAAGTTGCTTCTAAGAGTCTTATTTCTCCGAGTGGAAAAACGACACGTCCTTCATTATTTATCCAATGTCATAATTTTTTATCGGGATGGAAGTTTCTGGCACCGATAACAAAAAGTTGACGCGTCAATATTCAATTCAAAATCCGTACTTCTCTACGAAAATCTATCACTCGCAGAGCGTTGACAACCCACAAGAGAAGTGACATCACGCTTTCGGCATAGATTGAGATAATAACCCGACCCAACTCTACGGAAATCTTCCTGAACGAAGAAAGTAATTTTGATGAAAATCTCTATTGATACAGAGAAAAATAACAAGCCAATTAAAAATATAAGCGAATAAGAGCACTAAAAAAGTAAAACTTAAAAGTAAAGAATCAACTTACTCATCTTCAAAAGAGAGTTACTCTCATTTCCTTCAAAAACAACTCCGTCTCCATGCGATAAGAAAGGCAAGAGCCATAGACGGAGTTTCTCAGTATTTCAGCCGAGGAGAAGGAATAACTCCTTCATAGCGTGGGAATCAGTCATGGTGACTCAAATATATTATGAAATATACGGATGACATTCATTTAAATATGTCTCAATTTCACCAAATAAATTTGTCAACGATCACCTTAATAAATATAAAAAATGAAAGCCTTTATGGAAAAAATTTTAACAGAACACAGGAAAACGTTTACTGCATTAATACAAGGGGAAATGATCAAATAATACGCTTCTCTCTTCCACTCGGTAAATACGACACGAATCATTTCAAGGCAACGTAAGCATCTACACTGCTTTGTTTATTGTTTAGGTGTCATAATTTACAAATTTTTCGATGGATTCTACAGATTGCACATCTGTGATAGAAGCGGCAATACACTACATCTTTGTAAATCTACAAACACCTTCCACTCTGGCTACCAGTTCGGTCAACCTCAGGATCTAAAAATCTATATCGAAACTAGCGGTTGAAAAATAAACTTTTCCCCTTACAATTAAGAGAATTAGGGGAGAAAAACAATAATATTTCGCCAAAAGAAACAGAAAGAGGAAGCTAATAAGCCAAAAAGATAGCAGCAATATGACAAGACGGGACGAAGGAGAAGGGAAGAGTTCTTTGGGGCTCCATGTAGAAGAACGAAGAGGCATTGTATAAGGTGGACGCAAAGGTAGATGGCGAGAAGCGATGAAGGGAGAGGGGTTTTTCCCTCACGATTTTTTTTGGCCGGGGGGAGGGTCGGACGGTAGATTGCCCTGTGGCCTGGATCATCGCCCAAGAGGAATTCGCATTGGGGTGAGATTCAATCTTCCTTCATTTTTTTCTCACACTTCCCTCACAGCCAAGGCCCAGGAATGCATCGATTGCGATTTTTAATTTGCTCCTGAGGTATCGCAGGGCGGTATGTAATGGGATCTGGGATCGGCGACATAAAGAACTCAGTAAGAATACATGACATGGATTCTATGTAATACCATGCAAAGCGAAAGTTAATGAAAAACTACGGTAAATTAAGTTATGCGACATCACTAAATAAAATGTGATATGCAAGTTGATGCCGCATTAAGGGATAAAACGCGATACCACGCAATACGCCATGCGATGTGATGCATGCCTTTAAATATGAACATGCGATGTAGTTCAAAATTTGGTATGATGATTCTTAAACCTAATCGAAAACAATCTAGGCTTTGTACTGTGGCTTTCCCGAAAGGCAATGACAATATAGATGGTAGTGCATGTATACGATGCCATGAAAAGTGATATACGATGCGGATTTATATGTGATGCAAAGCTAAATACAGTAGCCTTAGAAGTCGCTTGCAGGAAGTAATCCATTGTGTGACCACGGAAAATAGGCGTGGATAGTAGCAGTCGTAGCAATCCTCTGCGGCTCGAAGTTTCAAGGAAAATAGATTGATTTCTTTTAGCCCAAAACTAGGATTTCGATTATGTTATGATGTCACATCGCATTTGGTATAACCTCGAAAAAAATAATGCGATCAGGGGTTAAAAAGGTAAGCAAGAGAAAAATTTGCTGGAGGAGGACCAACAGTCACATATAAAAGTATTCATTTTGACGTCTTATAAAGTTTTTTTAATGAAAGAAATTCTTAGAAATAACACTTCTGGCCGTTCTAATATTTAATAGCAAGAATAACAACAATTTGCAGGCATGATAACCTTAATTGATGCACACACATTTAAAGTATTTTTGTACACATACATGAAATCCATGAATGCACGTTTTCTTCCACGAGTGTTTTTTCCGATGTAAAATTTATATCGCGATACGATTTTAAAACATAAGCATCGCACGGATCCACTCGCTCCCTCTCCCCACGCTCCTTTACGGCCGGGAAAAAATGTGTGCATACGATGAGGGAAAAGCGGAAAGGGGCGGAAAAATTCATGGAGATGAGAAATTATCTTAAAATTCGTGGAGTTTCGCGGTAATGGTGGAGGCGGCGGGCGAGGGATGAAAAATGTGAGAAACTTCTCCCCAGAACTAATGAATTCTTCGAGGTCATTTGAATGTGTGATGGGAGATTTTTTTCTCTTGCGGGCGAGAGGATGGAAATTTCGCGAATATCAAGGATTTCAAATATTACAGCCGCGCCGCAAATATTAAGAGTCAAATGTTCAGCGTGAGAAACACGTCAGAGTTTCAGCTGATTCCCGGCGTAATTACGAATGGAAAATCCCTGAATGAATACTACTTCTAGTTATGCCGCTCTCTTGAGTTAATGTTTCATGTTAGGCTTGTTTCTATCTTTCTGTATGAAGTTGATTATGGTGAGAATGTCTCGACTACGGTGGGTTGTATAATGCAGATATAATATCAGCACGGCTTCTGTGTACAGTGTAGCAGTAGTTTAAATATTTCACTTTTCAATAAATTCTTTCGAAGCAACTTTTTTATACAGTCACCATGCCCTGTTGGTATACTTTTGTATTATACTAGGCTTTTACTCGAAAATGTTAATACTTTTCAAAATTAATTACATCGTGTTAATCGATTGCCGTTATTGAATTGCTCTCTCTCGTCCCGCTTTCGAGATCGGTGGATGATTGTTACCGGAAGCCAAGGAATGAATGATACAATAAAATCTCCATGAACGTGAGTCATTCTTAATGGATTCATAAATTAGTAGCTGCGATGTACGCCGGTATATGGGCTCTTATACAGACTGCGCGACTAGCATGGCGTATACAGGGTATTTTTATAAGCTTACAACAAATACAGGGGAAATATTAATTTGATACACACTATGTGTTCAGTGCTAGAATTTTGGTGGAAAGAAACCTGATGTAGAAAGAGCAAGGTGCTGGGAGGACAACCCTACTTGAAAATAAATGTAACGACATCAATTATTGTGATGACAATAGTTTATCTACGGACGTTAAGCAGATGAATAATAATACAAATTCCGACAAGAAAATTAGAAAATATTTTTTTGTTTAGAGTGGCAGCCAAATCAGAGTCTCTTTAGCCTAAACCTATCTCCATGTTCTCGCACACGCTTATCCAATTGAAATAAAATGCAATAAACCTGTAATGGTCGGCTATTAGATTACCAGCGTATTCATTTATATATAATGACCTCAAATTCTTTTACGACATCCAACATGTTCGTAATACAAATAAGCAGATGCCCTGAGATCAAAATTTTAAAAAAATTACTCAAATACTTTTATTTTGCGAGCAATTTAGGTCCGTATAACCCGATATTGAGCAAATATGATTTTTTAAATATACTCCATTCAAGCTGAAGAATTTCGTAATTATTAAAATAACGTACTCTCGACAGCTGTCTTAAATTTACGTTTTATAACAAACGACCTTCTTCTGAATGCGAGAGATGAAAGACAAAAGAAGAAAAGCGTAATTGCTTAGAAAATCCGCGAAAATAAAATAAATAAATAGTACAAGTACAACATTATTACTACTGCTAGCAGAGGACGATCACAGAATTGAAAAAGCAGTTGACTCCACCCGAGGAGAAAAGGAGCTATTTCGAGAGAGAAGATACTTTATCGCACAATGCACTTAAAGAGAAGTGCTAAGTGTTTTACTTGAGACTGAATCTAATCGTACAGCGCATTAATATAAAATTTTATCCCACTCTTGTTATCTCACTTAGGCCCGAGCTCTTGGGTGTGTAATGAATTTCATCACGCGAATATCCAAGCTCACGCTCGCTAGCGAGCAAATCTCTAGCACGAAAATCAAGAAAAGTGGGGCAAATACCTCGGGGCGAATATTCAGTTGAAATGAATAGGATGAAATTATATTCATAAAAAATAATTGAAGTCAAACGTGAATGAAGACTTAGCTATGAATACTACGCCTGAAGAATAGTTTCGCAATGGTAAATAGTGTATGAAAATCCAAACCTTCTTTTTAAATTTTAAAAATGTGAAAGCGTATAATTCCACATACTTCTAGTTATTCTAACTTAAATTTTTCTAATTATTATCTTATACTCATCACATTCATTTTTTCCATAACTATGTGGCACTATTTTGCATTTGGCTACGATAAAAACACCTGACACCTATTATTTTGTTGTGCATTGCAGTCATTACCGCGTCATAACACCGACAATGAGACACAGATATCCACCGTATAAAATAATAATAGAGAAATATTTTCAGTATTTACATATTCGTAAGCATGAAAAACCTCCCAATTGAAGGAAAAAAATTAAAATTGACCTTCCACTCCGCAGAAATATTAAGCTTGTCGAGGGTTTCGCAAAAGCCGCTTAATGCGAGGCCAAATAGGATCTGGTGAGGAAAAGGGGCGAAAAGGAATAAGAGATATGAAACAGTAGTAGGAGTCGAGAACACCAAAGGGAAACAGTAAAAGGGTCAAAGAAAAGGGTTCAAGGATAAGTACGAAAGGAGAGCAATGCATCAAGAAGGGGATTAGAGAAAAGTCACGCATAATAGTCACCAGAACAAAAATTATTTCATTATTCCCTAAGAGAGCACCAACGCCATCCAGATAATGAACACGGAAACAACTGAAATTGTACGAACTTTTATTCAAATGACTCTCTCAAAAAGAATGTTAAAATGAGATATAAAAGGCTAAGTGATCCTAAGCAGTGCGAGAATGAAGAAAAGTAGCCGCATGGCAAGGTATTTTGAAAGAAGTCTACCGAGCTAAAATCTCTGCCGCGAAATTAATGCGCACACCTTAAACATCATCTAAAAATGAGTTCTTTAAAGGTTAAATGGCCCGTTTTTATACTTCCTAGTTAATACATTACGGTGTAATATTTACATTTACGTTATGGATAGCAAACTGGACCTAAATGATACAAAAATTAGACGAATTTTTTTAGTAAGTATGATACAGTTTTCTTTGCGATCAACCTAGAGGGGTTAATCCGAGCGCCTAGGATCATACCTCAATTAATTGTGAGACAAACACAATTCCAAATTCACGGCAGAGTTCAAACATGCGACCATTGAGGTGATAGGCTAGCGTGCTACCAGCTTGGATACACAGGAAGCAAAGCTTCAATATAGACCCACCTCAAGTCAGAGCCTATGGCATGCAGAGAGAAGGGCAACCACGCAGCATTGAAAACTCCCGGAGAACAATGAGAATACTTGACCTTCGATGCAGGCTTGGAAAGTGCATTAACGAGAGAGCAAAAACAGACCCAAGATGCAAAGTATGAATTGAGACAAAAACATAATTACGACCGTGTCTGGAGCGCGAAGCAGCTGAGGGTCCTTGGAAGAGCGGAGTGTTTCAGGGGATTGGTGGAATCGGTAAAAGAGAAAATGGAAATATGCATTAAGGATACAAATGATAAGGTATTTTGAGATGCTGGGGGAAGAAATGAGGCAGAAAATGAAGGGGAGGGCTACGATTTGAAGTAGAGCACACGAGAAGAGAGTGAGTATGCATTGAGGACACAAATCGAAAATTCAAAATAAATGTAGTCATGAACGAATAGTAAATAAAATATACTGACGCTAAATCTGCAAGCTTCCGCTTCCTTTTTTAACCCAACTGGTTAACCATTTACCGGCTTAGAGGAATGTTGCAATACGCAATGACATTTTTGTAACAAATCGCAGGTCATGAATTATTCAGCCGATTAGACTAACCAATCAAACAACTGATGGGGCTCTTTAATAGAACAAGAAATCAAAGTCAGCAATATACTGAAGTTGCTATACCTCAAGATGAGAATTAGCCTTCGTTAAAACTCAAGTTTGAAGTAGAAACATCCAAAGCAAAGACCGCAGTAAGTGATATGTAACTATCTATGAAACTTTGAGCAAGGTAGTCAAGGCTATTTACAGGAACAAGGACTATGGTATATTCAATAAAGGACGAGAAAGGGTTTATATCACCGTCATGCACAGGGTAAGATTAATAAAAGAAATTTTATTTAGTTAAATATTCTATAGAAATGAACAGAATTTTCTAAACTCCTATAAAAAGAATCTGATGTGATGACAATAAGAACAGTCGTATAGTAACTAACATAAAACCCTGATGAATGGGAGATATATAATAAAAAGCAATTAGGAACGAGGCATAGAGCAATTAAAGGGGGAAAATAGAGCGGGGAGAGTGAGAATACATAAGGAGAGAGAAGAACCCTAATGGAAGAAGGGGTGACCCGTAACCCCTTATGGATGGAGACAGAGGGAGGGAGGAAAAAGTGGGAATGCGGATGAGGACGAGGAATAGATGGGGGTAGATGGGAGGATATGAAGGGGGAGGCGGTGGGGGTTTAGGCTTCGGCTGATCGTAAGGATGAGGGACAGGGAAAGAGGGGAAGGAGGAAGAGAGGGACGAAAGAAATGGCTTTATGGGCGACGGTAGGGGAAAAAATGAAGGGAGACACTTCTCAAAGGAGGAATGAGATTAGCGCTCGAGGATAAATAAGAATGGAAGGGGTAGGCGAGAAGACGGAAGGGTGGGGAGTGCTCCGGAATAAGACGGGGGACGGGAAGGGGAACTGGCGGGGGGAATAAGTAGGAAACCTCTTCCACCCTTTTTCCCTAAAAAAAAGACAGGGTTGAGGGTAAGAAGGGCAACGAAGGGGAGAGGTAATGCGCGGGGGAACGACAAGGTGCCACGTAGGGAGGGAGGAGGAGCAAATATAGCGTCAGGACGGGGAACGGGTGTGATGGGAGTGGCGGGCGGGGAGGGGTGAAACAATAAGCGTAGGCGTTGTTTAAGCAGCCTTCGGGGTGAGTGGGGAGCATTCCACGACGGAAACCCAGTAGTGGAAGAGGGGTGGAACTGCGAGAGAGAGATTAACGCAGGGGTGCACTGGTAAGTCGGAGGAGGGCTTGAGCAGTAAGGGGGAGGCAGCATGGAGAGAAGATTTGTCAGCTTGGCGTGCGGCCCGAAGCACCGCGGCTGGACTTATCAATTCGAAGAACGATTCTTGTGAAGCATTAATAGCGCGCTCGTTTCATCGAAACAAACCGCCGGCTGTCGCCTTTTTCACCCGTGAAAAATTTGTAAAATCAATCCATGCAGGCAGATGTGACACGTGGATGGGACACGACGGTGCAGTAAAGACAGTGGTTCCCGAAAGGTACTCTCCACAGGCTGCAGTAGCATTGCCAAGATTTTGCGAGTCATTTCAACCATATTTTCATGAAATGTATTTTCAAATCATAAAACTTTACCATCTAAAAACCTAGTCATCCCGCTAAAAACATGACGCGATGCATTATTCGTCACCATTTGGAGCAGAAGACGCGAAGGCGGTAGTCATTGAGGTACTTCTGCGTGCAAAAGATAAATGCCTACGAAAATTTATCAAAAAGATCAGCATAAAACTCAACGGGAACTTCAGAGAAAACTTTCATGAACGGTGAGAAAGGAGATCAAAGACGCGGAAGAGGAAAAATATTCGGCATGTTCTAATTGTCAGTGACTAGATAAGGTGGAGTTTCAAATAAAATGGCATTTAACGCATGTGAAAAGCCACGACTATCGATATCCAGTGAACATTACTCAAACCCTTGTTTAACCCGCCTTACAGCAACGGAACCTATCGCTTGGTTAAGATTTCAAAGTATTACAACCAAAAAATTAAGCCACTAATGAAGCATCTTCCTTAATAGATGTTTTAACTTCTTTTTTAGGACAAGCTGTAAACGTAGTACACCCATACTGATAGCTCCCGTAATCACCCCTTCACCTTCATCCCCTTAATGTTTAACGTCTACCTATCATACCCGTCATTCCATGACTTAATGCGGAACAGAACTCTTTCGAAGCCTTCATTTCAAAAGGGATTTTAGTGTAGCGCTTGTTAAAAAAAAACAATCATAGCGCACAGGAACAATAAAGCCAGTAACATGGGGTTTAAATAGTCTCAACCCTCCGAAATTCATCTCCGCCTCATTTCATCAAGATGGTTTTCTCTAAAACCAGAATCGTAGCCATTCATTTATTTTACTTAGACTCCCACATTTTCTTTTTAATTCCCCACTCGTCAGCATTTCAATCATACTGACTCCTGCCATACCCAATACAAATCTACATAAATGGAGGTTTTCTCTCCAACCTTTATCAACGTAATGCGGTCATTATTTCACGAAACAATGGAAGAGGAACGAAGTCTCAACGATGAGTAAAAACCTTTTTTGAATGCGCTGATAATTATTTTATACGTATATTACACCGTAATCATAAATAAATAAATAAATAAATAAATAAATAAATAAATAAATGGAATCACCTACATGCTAGTTGCTAGTTACATCAAACGGTTGAAAACAAGGACGAAGGAGGCTTTAAAAAAATGAAGGTGATAAAGCAAGCGGGGTTTCATGAAATGACCAGCCCCGCGTGAGGTAACGCATCCGTGGTCTCAGTCAGAACCCCCAACTTTAGATTGGATCATGAACACATTGCTCCAGGAGCAACTTATTAATTGAAATTTTTAATGAACAGGTCCACAATTACGGCAGAATAGCATTTAAAAACTGATGGAATACCACCACACACCTACCACAAAGCGTACTACACCAACGGCTTTGAATTCAAATAACGTCATTTCAGCATATGCCAAACGAAAAGAAAAATCTGTCCTAAAAATTAAATGAAAAGCAGTCCATAACTTTCTATATTTCCTAGACATTTTTATAATTGCAATACGAAGAAGAAATTTTTCAAGGCAGGAATTTTGTAAATTATACGCTCAGCAAGCTAATTTTATTTTTTAATCAGACATCCATGAGAAATGCATTCAAATTCACTTTGAAACACTAAAAATGGCAACTGATACGATGGAGTTTTATAGATAAGAACAGTCTTGAAGTTTTTCATCAACATGGATGATCCAGAATTTCGCCTTCAATAATGGAATCCCTAAGGCTTTCGAGACAAAAGATATCATCAACCGATTTTAAAGATTCATTTCAATCATTCTTCCGAGAATCTAGAGATGATGAATATGAAATAAAGGATTTCTGAATAAAAATTTTCAATTTATAAGTTCGATAAGATTGAGATAACGCCGATCTAATGGAGGGCACTGATGTGGCAACAATGAGAACTGTGAAGTTTGGCTCGATGGAACTCTTTGATTTTCTTCGGAACTGAAATGAAAGCTCTCTTTTGGGGTGTAAAATTTTTGTTAGGTCTTTTCCAAATCTCGAATTCGGGCAAGAATCTAAGATAAAATCCTGAGAGGCAAGATCCAACTTGGTATTCGGAGGGAAGACAAATATAATTTATTTCCACCGTAGAAATGAAACCGAGAAACTCTTTCCAAGACGGTGTGCTTTAATCCAGGGCAAAGAATACAAGCAAGCGAGGGAGTTCCGGTGAAGCAATATCGAGTAAGAAAATGCGGCTACCATAGTGGGCATAGTTTTTTTTTTATTTGCCTCTAAACCGACTTCAAAACTATCTACCTGGATGTATGCACTATGAACATTCCCGTTATGAGTCAACACGAAGAATGATATTAAACGGTAAAGTCTGATATCTTATAACTCATTATCTACACGCTTAACTATCTAAATTCATATCCTCGAATATTTCCTCCATTTAAAAATGCCTACCATTGCACGATAGCAAAACTTCCACTGTACTTTTCCATTCATAACAAAACCATTTAATTTAAACTCCAGAGTCACGCGGAGATAGACATTTGTCGATAGTTTACGGGAACTTAAAATAAGGTAAATAACATTTCACAAACTAAGATAAAAGGTAAAATTGCATCAGTTGTACCACTTGAATGGCAGTGATCTCAAAATGTCATGAATTAAACTTTCTCGACGGAGAAATAACTATATATTTCACCAAAATGACGAATATTTATCGTGAATCTATTATGTTCTGAGGATAGTTTCGCCACACATTTTGGCTATTAATCTCCTAGCAGGCTACTTGAAATAGGTTTAAGAGAGAAAATGGCGAGACATCTAGAAAAGGCATAAAATTGGCCAATGCGGAGACGAGGTAAGGTCGTGCTAACATTTATGGATTAGGTCCCGCCTGGGTAGATTTTCACAATTTAAATCATGGGTGCAAGTGTAATGTTACAGTAGTTCATTTGTAATAAATTATACATTTAAGTCCTACGTTTGCTCCAATAAACACGTAATAATGGTTAAATGCGCATCGATACTGTCACGCTTGTCGAAGAAACAGCTCTTTTAAGCTTCTGATGGATAAATCAGTTTCTCAACGTTAAAAGCAAGACGACGGAAAAGTGAAGAAGACTAGGGTCGTAGAAATGGGAGTTTGGCAACATCGCACCGTACTTTTCTTTCTCTCCCACTAATCCTCAAACCAAAACAGTTTAATGGGAGAAGATCAAGCCATTGCGATGACGGGGTATGATTACCTTTCTTTATTGAAGCTCGCAATGGTGAAGAGGGAGAATGCTGAGGCAGAATAAAGAACTAGGAGAGAAAGAGATGGAAGAGAGAATTCGAGTACGAGCGGATACGATGGGAGCATTTTTATGTTTTTTCTCAGGGAGCACGAATTCGTAGTTCGAATGAACCATAGACGAAGGGGGAAGAAGTTAAAAAAGGGAAAAAAGTACTGGATCTCAAAAAGTATTAGGAATTCGTCAAGAGGGTGAGAGATTTTTCTCAGATGAGCGTCATTGGGAGGAAGGAATACAAGGAAGCAACAGTAGGTGCGGCTATAGGGAGGAGGGGAGCAACATGAAAAAGAGAATCAGGGACTGGGAATATAGGCAGAGTGCTTTACCGTGATACGTCCTTTCCTCATCTGGTCTGGTGCAGTAAAAACGTCGGCCTCCGTATCGAAAATAATTTATAACATCTAAATAGAACGGTGAGGTACATTAGTACAGTTGAGCCTCCGGCAATGAAGGGGTACAGTTAATGAGTACCAAAATTTTTTAAGCAGTGGAAAGGAGCGGGGACATTGGATAGAGGAAAAAAATCCGTAGAGCAGGGTAATTCGACCGCTCAATCAAGTTGAACGAGGAAATACCAAAAAGGATTTATTACAAAACTATAGAAATATTTATATGCAACCGCGTAAAATGGGGACAAAATACGTACACAATTTCTTGCAAATTTAACACACAAAAATTAAAGAACTAATAAGAAAAGGAAAGAAATCTTCTCGCAAGTAGATGAATTATGGATAGCCACATCATTAGAGGACGAATGATGCAATGTTCGAGTATAACTAAGAAAATGATGGTAATATGAGACATGGCAAAAGGTATGTGAAACTGAAATAATGGATAAGGTGCACTGGATTACACAGCAATTCTTGGGTTTGGAAAGCCAAACGCAAGGAACTGGAGGAAGGCAAGGTGAGAAGAGAATTACAAGGAAGAGGGCTGACGAAGGGATGAGAAGGATGGAAGGGGATGGGAGCTGATTAAGGAGCGTGACGGTTGAGGCTTTAGGAATGGAACGAGATAATGGCCTCCGTCTACAACTTTGCCCATGGGAGAATTATGCGATTCAACGGGGTGAAGATGATATCTCGTGACAACGGGGGAATGGTGAGACTGAGCACACGGGCAAGGAGAGAGTTTACTGGACTAAAAATGTCTATTCAGAGGGACACGAATCACTCGAAACACACCTAGGGCAAGTATTTCGAGTGGGAATATATTACGCTTAATTTAAATCATCCGGAGCCGAAGCACGGCCCATTTTTTATCATCCCTCTCAGAAGAGTGTACCCTCTCAGAAGGTAATGTACGAAATTATTTTTGATACAATGTAAAGCATATAATACAGATAAGAGTAAGGTAACAAAACTCAATCAGTCGCTTAGTCACAACATCAAAGTCCATTTCCTGAAGAATAGTAAAATATGCCGTAGAGTAAACGTCTAAGATGTAATGACTATTAAATGCTGATTAAGGAATTACATAATTTAAACTGATTCATTTATGCAAAAGAAGAAATAACGCCTTATGTACTGTTTTAAATTGATTGCCCATCTATCGGAACAAATGACATTGATTAACTTGACCTAATGACATTTGAACGCATTTCCGCACCGAGACAATGCATAAATACAAGTTGGCTGCATTTTACCACGGATAAATCATTACCATTACTTTCACGAGAACACACAGGGTTAGACGGCTTGGTCAAGCAGAGGTAGAACAGGCAGCTTTGGTGATAGCCTGACCCGAATAGTGTCAAAAACACAGCCATAAATTTCACAACCTCTGATTGTAAGTGAGATAAAACTCATAAAATGTCAATTTCCATTACTTAATTCTCAGGTTTGAAGTAACCATAACGAGATATAGCCCGAGGTGGCTACTTCAAAATATGTAGTCCACAAAGACGGCGAGATATGAAATATTTATGGCCTTTGAGATCCACAAACGTCCTCAAGAACGAGGTTCAAAACGATTTTCCAAGGAGCACAAATTTACCGCGGAAGTCTAATACCATGTCGGATCTACTTATGTCCTAATTCTTAAGCACTAAAAACGCCAAGGCTAGCGGCATCTTTGAAATTATGAAGTAGCTGTGGTGAGAAATTCAAAATGACGGAGCGCAAAAAAATGAATTTTTTACAATAAAATAAGACAGGCGGAAAAGCTTTGGAGGATTAGAATGTGGCAGAATGAAGAAAAGAAAAGCAGGAGAGAGGAGAGCCAAAGTTCAGGGAACCTGAAACGACAGAGGAGGGGTAGAAATATGCTGGGAGTAAATTCAAAAGACACAGGTGGATTACGGAAAACATTAAGGCAATGGGAAGAGTACGATCATGAAACATTCAAAGAGAAAAGTTCGTAATGCAAAGCGTAAAACACAATAATCAGCAGCCAAAAATCCGAAGGTTGGCTTTCGGCAGTTCTTCCATTAACCAACCACAGTATATCTGGTATTTACGTCTTCGTTTTAACGTCCCTCATGGCCTGTTTTAACATGTGTCGTCTTCCCCGTTAATTCTTCCTTCTAATCATTTCTCTAGGCACCACGGTCATCAATAGGCAGCAACGCCGGAAGAAAGTTTGTCTCCTCTACATCGCAGAGTTTTAATCAGCCCTCGTTGCTCTCCAGTCTCACCTCATTTCATTCGCAACACATCCTCTCTTATTGTTCCAGCTTAAATTCCGATTACATAACGCACGCGCGCAATATATTAATAAACACATGCATAATATTAGCGCTATGGCCCTGGCTCGGAAAATTGAGACAGACAGGCGTGCAATAAATAACGAACGAAGGCATTCAAGCCTCCGGATTGTCGGTATCGAAGCTAAATGGGTGATATACCAGACGAAAGTTCTTGCGCCACGTCGGGTGTAACAACGACGGAAATGGAGAACATGCGTAATGAAGAACAAACAAAACACGAGCGCGTTAGTAAGACGAATGGCGCGAAGGGAAAATAAAGAAGCTTCTAAGGCAACACAGTGAGCTTATTTACTCTTGAAGGTTGGACGACCGCATGAATACATTATTAAAGCGGGGTCACGCCGCGTTTCGTTTCCCGCTGTGAACGCTAACGAATGAGTGAAGGACTGAAGCGAGAGGATTACACGTCCCACAGGACTGCAAAGTGCACTCATCAGTGAAGTGGGTAGACAAGAGTTGAACAAGTAATCAACGTTGCAAATCGATACTCTAGGTGAGAAGAAACTTAACAGCCAAAGGGTTAGAAATCCCCACTGCTTCATTGTTGAAGAAAACGATAAAAAATCAATAGAATTGTGTTCATGTCATCATTATTTAAAAATCCCATCACATTTCTAACCAAAGATCAATTAGCTTGAAATTGTGAATTGGAACTATAAATTGCGCATAAACTCGCGGTCACCACTCTTCAACATAAGATCAACCAGATGCCGAAATTAAACCCTTCCGAACAGTCATCATGAACCACGACACACACGAAATCGAAATTATTCTACACGAGCAATTTTTTTGACCAACCAGCCTCGGTAAAACGGTGGTAAATATATCCGCAAGTAGAAATTAGGCCCCTAGTTCAGTAATTAGAACACATTTTCTTCAAGTTGACCGAGATTTACTCGCCTTCTCAGACTTCATTGCATAAAATATCCAAGCACTATAAATGGATTTTTCTGGTCATTGAGTTAAAATGAAGATGACAAACTCAATTTTCGGGTTTACATACTTTATTCCACTAAGACAGCAAATATTGTGACATCCGTAATTGCATACACAGCTCGATAGTCTATGGAACCTAAGTTTGCTGTGGATAAAGCAAGACTCTTCTGGATTCGCAAGGCATGCTCATCAAAGTCAATATAATGTAAGTATGTTACTGACTAGCTGAAACATGTACCAATGAAAGTTAAGAAACTTCAGTAATTATACTCAAATCAGGGAAAAAATATCTCCGAAATGATCAGGAGTATGCGCAAACCTAACCTTATTCCTCCCAATTTACAATTCTCATTAGGTAGGAATAGTGAGAGGGCAAGGAACGTAAGAGAAAAGAAATCATAAGCGCCTCTAAGCTGAAAGCAGTTGGACCAAGAAACTCTTAACCATACCTGCCTCAAAATTCTCTCGAAAGCCCTCCTACGGTCGAAGCTTACACAGCTCAGCCAGATCGGAAGAGAGAGAGAGAGAGAGAAAGGGCGTCTGGGATGCAGCGGTGGGTGGGTAGGGAGACTCCGACCGAGTTGATGGACTGGGTGGGAATATGGTAATGAAGGAGCGGAGGCTCTGGAGGTAGGAAAGACAGCGCTCTGCGGGGAGGGATTGGAAGGGCGAGAGAGGAAGGAAGAGTGAGGAATGGCTGAGGAAAGTATAGGAGGAAGAAGGAGGCGGGAATGGGCTTTCTGAGGCGAGTTGAAAAAAAAAGACAGAAGGAGATTTTGGGGTGGGGTGGAAAGAGGGGGGTGGGCGAATGAGGGGCGAGGAAGGGAGAACACGGGATAATGAGAGTCGAACGCGCGAGGGTTCGAGGAGGTGCGCGGCGGCCGAGGAATCCGTGGACGGGGTTAAAGGATGAGGGTCCCGGCGAGAGGGCGGAGAAGGAGCGGAGGATTGATAAGTGGGGAGTGGCGAGGGAGACAGATGGGGAAGGGGACTGAGGAATGAGGGGGGAAGACGACCAGAGGGGGCGGGGGGTAGAGAGAGAGAGGAGGGGAGGAAGAAGGTTAAGGAGGCATACTGTAGAGTTGGAGAGGTGATAGGGGTTAAAGGATGGTTCTCTCCGAAGAAATAGAACACAAACTCTTGAGCTACAAAGCAAGTAGTTCGGCTATATCATGGATATTAAACCCAAAGGTAAAATAGATCCAATACGAAAGTGGAAAATGTCATGAGAATATGTTTAGGCTCAAATCTAAGGTCTATGATACGACTCCCCGTCTATTTAAGCTTTTTCGGAGGAATGTACGCTTATTATACGGAGATGTTCGCCCGCTAGGGCCATTTGGGTCATTTAGGATTTAGGCTAGTAAGGAAAGGATTATATTAGGACTACAAAAGGAGAGTCTAATTCAAATTATTTGAAATGATAAACGATGGTTATCCCAAATACGAATGATAAAAGGCGACACCATCACGCACAATTAAACAATGAACATGTATGCGTAACAATAAAGTAACATGATAACTATTCGATAAAACACATTAGAAGCATATATTTAAGTATAAGAACATAATAATTAAAAAATATTCCCTAGAGTCACAAAAACATTTCTATCTTCGCTTCTTGGTGATATAGGCGATTTTCAATTCTTAAATGGTTAATAGAACTTTTCCAATAACGATGTGTCATTCAGCAACTAAGCATTATAAATATAAAATTTAATAAATATTATTTATTTATAATAAATGTAAAAATACCACACTGATTCATGATTACGTCTAAATATACCTCTCTAAATTAGAATATTTTGAGCCTTTTCTTAATAATGAAAATTTGTAACCGAATAAAAAATAAGAATGAAATGTAAAAATGCGCTGCAACAGAAACGTAAAAAAAGCATCTAAATATTGTTGCAACAGAGAAATAAGGTTTGAATGCGAACAAAACTCCACAAGACATTTAAATAACATCGTGGCAGAAGTTTGAAAAAGAAGATAATTAAAAACTAAATAATTATCGTAAAAAATTAAACACTTTTAGGTTTTTCGTCACGCCTGTGACATCCAATACTTACAGCAAAGATCAACGCTTTCGTGTTTGGGATTATTTTACTGCGAGGTGAAAGAAAAATAAAAAATATTCATTCTCTGAAACGAGAAAATTAATAACCACACTGTCAGCGGCAGTGCTTTCCCATGAATGAACACTTGACTTCCGTATCTCGGGGAGAATAAAATCCGATATTTCCCCATGCATATTTTAATTCCTTCAGTTTTAACTGAAAAGAGCTGCATTTGACGGTTGAGGGAATGGATTTTCCATAGAATAAAAAGTAAAGACGGTTGAATACTAAATCAATTCACCACCTGAACTCATGTATGAAAAAGCGAATTACTATTATAGCAAATTTTTCTAAAGCCGGAAAGAAAGACGTATAATGGGTAAACGCTTAAGATTAAAAACTCACAAATGTACTTTAACCCAAGTGAGTAAAGTCCCTCAATGCAAAATGAAATTTTCCAAATGTGAAGGCACTAATTATTCCAAGGTTGATAATCATAGCCGCATCGGCTATAAAAACAGGTACGTACAAGCTTCCAGTTTTAAAATTGAAATTTAATTACTTTAACTACAGTTCCTGAATGTATATACAACCAAGAAATACCATGTTTTATAAAGAAACTGACCTGATGTTCCATCAAAATATAAACCTCATTTGTTGAGATAGAAAAATTGGGGCAAAAAAATTATTTTTTCGATAAACACCAAATATGTTCTACGCTAAGAAATTAAATGAAGACATTTACTTTGTTGAACGGACAGTATTTTATGTAAAAATGATTAGTTTAGAACTTCATACTAACATTTTTAAGGAAATGGTATTCTTCAAGTTTGGTAATGAACCATTATTCTATACAAAACTTTACTTTTTAATATGGACTATAATACCATTCTATACAAATGCCAATAGCTTCTTATTTTTACTCTATGTGATGTAGTATTGCATAACAAACGTGTTCCAAAAAGATGACGCACACGTATCCCATTTCATGCGCTAACTTACAAAAAATCATACGGTTTATGGGACGCTTAAAGCATATAACCTCTTCGCCTGGCGCACCAACATATATGACTTAACCACGGTGAGAAATAATTGACTCAGAAAAGCTACCCATGCGCGCTAAGAAATTGCCCATGAAAATTGGTGTTGTGAAAAAACTCCGCATATTACCGCTATTTTATCTCAAACCCTCTTCAATAAAATCTTCTGAATTCACATTCTTGAGAAAAGAATATTGAGACTTCATTCTTGAAACTGACACAAATGACTATAACGAATGTTTCAATTTCTTTTACGCCATTCATACCCGAGGATATTGTTATGCTAGCTACCACATCAAAGACGAAAGACATCGCGATAAGGTATTGTATTACACCTAGGAAAATAACGCACGAGGAGCCAGAGAATTAACGAGCCAACATTTTTTATCGACGAGGAATGTTACCAGTGAGAAACGCGGTAATGTAACGCGAGAGCACGGACGAGCGGAAGAAACAAAAGAAGGGACAACGGCGAGTGATTATGAATTCCGACCAAGCGAGGATTCTCACGCAACTACTCCATGGGAGAGCAGAAGCACAGGCGATGGTTTATTTGTTTTCGGTGGCGAATTAAGCATGCCTAGCGGTCAAAATGCGAAGCTTCTGCTGGAGCGCTTTAGAGCCCATCTCTCTGATGGTGGATTTTCACTAAGAAGGCTGGCAACCGGCATGGGCTTAACTGCAAACGCATCTTTAAAAATAGAGAGGATTTGAAATGCATCTGGCAATGGAGAGTTGGAAATACTGAATTGGTCGCGGAACATGATTAAAGTGGAAATAAAGAAGTTTTGAAATGAGGGCCGCAGTGGCTACAATTTGCTTTTAAAGCTGAATCGCGTGTATCTGAACCTCAAGAGAAATATTTCGGCCTTTAAAAATCTCCAAATACATTTTCATAGGTGAAGCAAGGCGGGTTGATAAAAAAACAGGTCACGCCTTATCATACAAAATCATTACATATGCAATAGGAGTACTCACCAATTCCTGACAGGTCAACTTCGAACAAGTGCCCATTTCTCTCTCCAATTCTTGTCCCACCTCGCCCCCTACGTAACTGCAATATCCTAAATACACCTTATTTGGGCCCTTCCCAACATTATCGGCCTCTATTTCAACGAATCCCCCGGAATTCAACTCACTGTCCACTAAATATTCTTCCTTAGACCTCGTATTTTCATCCATCACATTCATTGCTTTCCTTGATCGCCAATTCAGTAATCAAACCCAAATTGTTTCTCATTTGAGTAATATTATAATCGAGTTACTCCTTGTTTTATTTCATTAATCTCATTAATTTTGGCAGTTGCTCTGATTTTCACTTATCTTTATTGCAAGAAACAATTTACACTCACAGATAGCCATAGGGCATATTTTAGTTGTTCGAAACATTAAATAAATATGCTACGGCGGCGATTCATTACGTTGTCCCAAAATCAGCGAATAAAAACAGTAGAGGAGAATACAGCATCAAACCATTGTAATTTCTGGAAAAAACAGTGGGGTTACAAGGAGTAGAGCGAACCAGGGTAGATTGAATTTCGTTACAAGGTACAGCCTAAGGACACATGGCCTTTGTGGAGACATCAATTATTTTAAATTTATTATTACTTCAAAAATATGACTCCTGAATCGACAACCGTAGCTACTGTAGGCAGAGAATTTCAGCGAATGACCATACTACAATATGGAAGAAAAGATAAAAACCACCTCATGAGATTCATTCCCTCAAACTACAACTGCTGTCAGAATACTTACAAAACTCTTACAGCCATGCGCTGACGAGTATATGCTATCCCCCCCCTTCAAACCTCCCCAGTAGCTATTGCGGAGGGAATATAGATGCGTCCAATCGAATTGGATCCAACTGGTACCATAGTTAGGCAAACATCTGGAAAAACATGATGAAGATCACTAAAATGGGGTCATAAAAAGCTACAGCGAGCATTCTCGAGGAAGTTTTCTCGAATTCTACCACTCGAATCCACAAAACCCTAGAATTAATGAAATTTATTTCTCCAGTTCATACTTCTAGGTGCATAACGTGAAACTAATATTCTCTTACAATTGTGGCCACCTACTTCCCCTCCTCTTCTCCTAATACCGACTTTCAAGACGCTCTTATCTGAGCACTTATGCTTGGATGACTGTGAATGCCGATTGCCGTGGGAGGAGAGATGTCTTTGAATGATGGCAGGAAGAGAGGCAGATGCATCCGTCAAGAGATTCGGATGAGAGGAGACGATGGAAATAAACGCATACGCGGTAGTTGGCGAAAGGACAGAAACAAACCCGAGATGTTAGGAAACATGGCACGAAATGATTGGAACGGTTTGGATGGGCCCCGTTTATGCCAGGTCAACCGAAAATTCGGTCGAAATTACGTCTCCATTGTTTTGCGAGAAAATCATAGCTACTTGAGAAGCGACCTTAAATTCCATTTAGAAAACGAACGAATTCAGAATGTCAGAATGGAGGAATATACACAAAATTGACAATATTATAACCACGAGTTTTTGACGAAGATTCTATACGGAAAGTTTCAGTGGAAGGATAATATACTGTATGAAGGTCAACCATTTCCAAAGTTTATCCTTACCTACAATGTGTTTCAGCTAACTGGTCCTGAACAAAAATAAAAAATATTGCAGGTATGATATTTTACCTCATCATGGCTTTGACAACACGTCCTGTCCGAAAGTATAAACTTCGAAGAGAGAGATAGAGTTAAACACATTTCATACTGAGTTCGTTAATGAGAACCATATAAATAAACAAATATTAATGATATAACGCCTACAAAATATTGCATAACTCCAAAAGAAAAGGGAAATGAAAATATATCAAAAATCAGAAAACGCAAAGAATACCCAGGGAAAAATAACTAAATTCATAGTTGATGATGAGCTAAAACATTTAGCCCGTTCCAAATAATGAAGTAACATTAAATTTACTTTACCTAGCATAGAAAACACGAGGATTTTCGATTATGATGGAGAAATACCAATAAAGTAAAAATATTTACGAAACGGTAACAAAATGGTAATACTCATCTTCTCTAAAATGAAAACAAGGAGGCCTTCTGACAACGATTTTGAAAAACAGACTCTCATTAGTCACAAATAAATACGCAATGCATGTTAGACTTCTGGACACTAACATTCTACACAATTATTTGGCCCGAAGTAGACTATATGAAACATAGAGGAAATCGTCCTAACCATTGTATGGAATCTCACGTCATTTCCCAAGAATAAACTTCGGAATAGTCCTGTGATTGGCATTCGTTCCTTGATGACGGACGCCAACGATATATAGATGATATGTTCCTCTATAAATGACTGGGCATTTAACCGTGAGACGCTCAGACAAACTCCTCACGAAACCACGTTAAGGTTCGGCCGCTCACGAGGACGCGATCAAAGCTATTAACGGCAGACGAAAACGGATTTCTAATGCACTGGATTTCGAAGACAAAGGATAGCTTCGATAGAGGAGGCTGGAGGACGGGGCGGATGGAGTTTAAGAGAGAGCCCGTTATGAGAAATAAAGGGCCGAGAACTCTTGCGATAATAACCGGAAGAGGGAGAGGGTCGGATTGAGTAGCTTGAGGGAGGGAGGGAGGCCTGAGCGGGACTGAGTTCGTTAGGTAGACATTCCCGAGCGACCAGAGTCTCTGGGAAAATTTCCCCCATGCAGCCTTTTGTCTCTTTCTGCACACCATGGAATAAGAATAGGCATTTCAAATGCACTACGAACCCCTCTCTGAAAGAGCTACCCGCATGATTAAACATACCCAGAACTTTCCGCTGCCCACGTCCATTTTGTTAGTCACTTCAACACATTTTTGCTCTTAACTTCGGCGTCGAGAGACAGTGCAAGCCGAGTGCTGAAGCGACGAAAGCATTACGAGGGAGCCTCGCGTGGGTGCCGAATCCTCCGGGTATTGTCGAGGTCCCCGTGAAAATAGGTCCCTTTTCCTTTTCATATCAAACTAAATTTACTCTACTGTCCCATGAAAATTTTTAATAGGTCATTGTTTGTGGAATGCTTTTGTCATCTCAGCTGGCTTAAGCCAATAGGAAGCAAGGTTAAACAACATAACGCGGCGCCTAGGTAGCTTGAAAGACAGATTTCATCAAAACCGATTGCAAAGACTTATTAGGACACTTTTCTTAGCGAGTAACCTAAAAGGACATGATTCAAAGCCATCGGAAGGTACTATTATTTGATGATAACATCAAAACTTCACTTAAAATCGTTTCATTTGTCAAATGAGTTCTGAATAGAAGAATTTAGGCACTAACTGAGATATGTAAACAGAAGGTTTGTTCCGGCAAGCATACGGCAATGACATAATCGGATTTTAGAAACATTTTATGGTACTTAATATTAAAAATGAAACATCACCTTTCACCGAGGTACATATCTTGAACGTATCTCGCACTGAAAGACACAAGAGGTACCTTGAATGCATGATCCATCAAAGCTTTCAAAAGTTTGAACGTTAGCTTAATCTAATTAAGGAAGACCTTTTAACCTTAAGCAATTCCATTTAACCTATTTTGTCAGTGAGCATGGTCAAAGTGAATACGAAAAGAAATTAAATAATAAAATCGGTATGAAAAAGTTTTAATTTACCGAAAACAATGCGCTGATAATTAAATGTTATAGCCATTTTATTCTGAGACATCCCAATGAAGAATAATACGACGGAATATCAAAGTAGCCGAAGTTAATGTGACAGCGATTCAGGAAATTACCAAAAGAAAGAGTCGGGCTATCTCCACCAGTGAATCTCTCGTGAGCTCACAGCCATACTCTTTCGTCAGACGGCACAAGACATCTTGGCCGTCCTTGAAGATATTTTTTTCCGAAGACGCAATATAATAAAAAAAACCTACGCGGATGGAAGATTAGAGTGAAAATGAGTTTTAGAGGAAGGTAGTGTTTTTCCTTGACACGTTCACCCTGAAGAGAAGACCATGGTCAATTTCAAAGGAAGCAAGGAGTAGGCATTACAACATAAAAAGTAAAGTTAAAAGGGAAGGTTCTCTTCGTTGTTTCGTGAAATGAGCGTTGGAAATTATCTGACACAAAAAAATCTGGGCTTTTTATGACGCAAATGTGCACAAGTGTGAAAGAAGCAGGGTTTTAGGTAACACAACCTTAAACCCGAGACCCAGAAGGTTACACTCTGAAGCGTGTTGAGATGAACTTCCTTTTTTTATAAGAAAGGGTTGGAACTGAGAGGTGGCATATTTTCAACCCTTCCTCCGCGAGGGAAAATGATGGTATGCCCACAAGAGAAGGACTAAGATTGAAGGAAGTGTCGAGAGCGAGGAGGAATTTTATAGGGGGTACCTCTGAGGGAAAGAATGCCGTGTCCTTCCTTTAAGACCATCCGTTACTGCTCCCGCTGCTATGAATGTTGGCATTTCAAGCATCGGATGCATTGTCAGAGAAAGAACTAAAACGCGATGAAGTATGAAAAATGCCGTCTATGATTATTTACTACCACTAAAGGCTGAATAGGTGAATCATAACTTTTTACGAATTATCCCTGCCTGGGTTGATCTGTCTTCTCGCACGATCTCTCTCCTCTTTCAAGGAAGCTTTCTTCACTGCATCGATTCATAAATTGACTTCATGCAATGCCAAATGAATCAAACTATAGTCAACTAATTAATACAACAAGAAATACAAAAAATAAACAAGAAGATCACGCACAATCCGCCTAGGGGACTATTAAACCTATCCATCGGATTTTAAAATGAAATATAATTCCGTTATGCTTCAAAAGAGTAGCTAAAATCAGAAATAAAAGATGATCTCAGGCAAAGAATATTATACGAAGACGAATAAACAAATGGAAATTAACACGCGTAAACTCCTAAGGACAAACGCGAATATTTAATACCAAAAATAACACAGATGTAGTGTCGGATGCATTGTCAGAGAAAGAACTAAAACGCGATGAAGTAAGAAAAATTCCGTATATGATTATTTACTACCGGATGGAAACCTTAAGGAATGGTTCATGGATGGAAACCTTAAATCCTTTATATGGATAGGTAAACTAGGCGGCAGCTCAAAAAGGGACTATTTTAAAATTATTACCGAACGAATCCATCACCTTACTGGCGGAGATAAAACCCCATAGAGCGACATCGTGAATAATGTACACTTCGTTAATGCGGTGACGCCTGCTCGACGTCGTAGCAAAGGAGACGAGCATTGAAATCAGCGAAGAAGTCACACATACCATAACCGTAATCCCTATACCGTCGGTAGTCTGAGCACAAATGGCCGCCTCGGAAACTTGACAGCGATATCACCTAATATGAACGGGAGGACGTCGGAGCGCTTAATTATCCCAGGGTGATTCTTCACTCCCGCGTCATCCTCTTCCTTACCCCGTTTCTTCCGCCTAAGCACCCAAAAAGAACTGCATGCCATACATATCCGGGAAAGAAAAGGGCGAACACGACAACCTTAACGGGGTTTCATAATCACGCAGCACGATGAGTAACTGAAGAGCAATGCCATTCCTAACGGTAGAGAGGAGGGAGGGGAGTTTATGGAAAAATTTACGGATTACCTACAAGTAATTCACTTCCACCATTTCAGATGCAGGAGTCGCCTAAATGGATGACCTGAAAAACACCTTCATTTCCTTGATTACATTATTGTCTGTTACCCCAAGCTCATTTCAAAACTGTACTCACGAATTAATACACAAAATTCATGGTTACGTCCAATATATGGATTCCATTGGATAAATGTTGAAACACGTTCGTGTTGCACAACGCTCTGTTCCAAAAAACATACTGATGACATTTCTAAAAAAGAGAGTTGTTCATATGACGAATTATCACGCTTGAGGAAAAAATTAAATTTTCTCATGTGCGGTAGCAGAATCTATTCATCTACATCTACATCATACCCTGCGACCCACCACGAGGGTGTGTGGCAGGGGGTGTATTGCTTGGCTGTCGGTAACAGCTACTATTAGGGCATCAGGTATAAGGGGGAATACGTTGCAATACGTCCACGCAGCCAAACATTTTCAGTTAAATGGAAAAGAACACTAAGGCAGAGGAATTTAGTAGCTAATAGTTTCACGCGGCGTAAGCACTCGATATCCACATGCTAAATTGCCGAGAATTCATGATGACTGAATGAGTTAGATGTGTTTGCAATTTTCAGAGTTGGTTTGCTTGTTGACGACTGGTTTCATCGCTAAGGCGACATAATCAGGTGGTACTGACACCTTATTATGACGCGTCTTCGAGGAAACCGACCGTGAACAAATTAAGTTATGGTGAAAATTATTAAGTTATTTTACGACCTCAGTCAATAAATACGAAGCTGAAAACGACGAAACCGCTAATTAGAAAATAAAGTTACATAGGATAGACGCGGGCAAGTAATGGCGGCATGAAAATGCATTAGTAGTGATAAAGAGACGGTATAAGCAGAGAAAGATTGGGGAATTGAAAGTCAAACCTATCAATTTTACTGATAGGAAAGAATAAAAGAAGAAATAATAGAATTAAACCAAAAGAGTGAGGGTGATGGCGGTGGATGAGATAGGAATGGAGTAAAAAAAGTCTCAGAAGTGACAATGCAAGGAGTTCTGACGCCGGCGCAAACCGATTGCCCCCCCAACGAGTGTGTCATGCGATGCGCCAGGACGATTGCAATCTCACTGCCATCGCAAGAGTAGTGTTTATGGCGGAGGATGTGACAGCAAGATGGAATCTTCGAAAGAGGGAGTGGACGACCTCGGGAAGGGCGGGGTATGGTGCCAAATCGGGAAATAAGTAAAGAGATGGCCACTAGGGGGGGAATGGAGTGCTGACAGAAACAAAGATAGAAGAAAGTAGGTGCACGAGGGAGAAGGAGGAAAATTTGGATATACCACGTACTCATTCACATACCATCCACTCAAAATAAAACGGATAACATGAAAACGCTGCTAATGAACATGGGGCATTTTTTGGGAACTGACTTCTTCATTGCTAGCATTGATAGAAAAAAACCACACGTACCCTTGCATAGGATATATCAAGTTCATACTCTCATCAGGACCTTGCGCTTCGGTATTACGAAAGGGATCTGCGGTTTTTCATACCCAGGGATACAAACTTAACTTGGTTAAATGATCACGTGGTTTTCGATACCTTCAGGTATGAGAAAAACCGATGGGAAGCGTTTTGGATTGACAATTAAAGGCATCGTCGATGGTAAATTCATCCAAGATCTTTTGTCTCGGGTTGCATTTCGTAATTTTTTCTACGGCTTCCGCATTTTGCTGCATATAAATTATAGTAGTCACGCAAACAATTTCCATGAAAAGGAGAGAAAAAACCACACATAATACTACCTCTAAATTGCAAAACGGTTGCTCCCGCTACTTTTCTACAAATCACTAACTTTCATTTATAAAATATCCATATTTCCATGGCGACTACGTTTATAATACGCTTTTTTTAATCTATTGAGAATGTATAATACAAAAACTACAAAAGAAAGTACTAAAATCCACGTCTATTCAAAGAAAAAATTCAAATGACAGAAGTATCGAATGTAAAATCCACAGAAAACCAGAATGGAGAGTCTAATTTAGTGAGCGACAGTTGGCGACAGAAGGTACTTGAATATTATTAAGTGAAAATGATGATCGTCACGAAATACACACAGATGTTTATGTCAGGAATATGCCATACAGAGGTTTCTGGAAGGAATTTTATAAATAAGATCCGAAGGCAAATAATCCTTCACATATGACTATGCGCGGAATTTTCTCACGTACTGAACGGCCCATGTACTTTCCGACAGCCGCCTGAAAAACCCAGAAAATAAAACTCAATTTCTTCAACAAAGCTGTATATATGTGCCACCCCTTGATATGTAGAGCATTTATAAATGTAAAAAGCGTTACCTTAAAGCAAATCAACCAATGCAAGCCAATGCAAAGAGAAAGTTGACAGTTGAAAGTTGAAAGAAAAAAATTGACAAAAAATTAAAATCAAACTGAAAAGAAATAGAGGCTTTAACAGAGGAGCTTTCATTCATCTGTACGTAGTAATGTTACCGTTCACGAAATTTTCACTGAACAACTGATCCACTCAGTGTGCGATTTTCCGCACGTTCAATATTCTACTGGGCTAACGTACCGTACGGTGCAAATTCAATCACAATTAACATACTATAGCATTGTACGACTTTCGGCTACATTCAAAACCACTGGCCGCAGTATATATACCCCAATGATATCCACATCGAGACAAAACTCCAAAAGAGGAAGCAAATGATTGAAAGAGGAGGAAGAAGTAATAATTAACGGGGAGAGAAGAGGGTTAGTACACGAGAAAGCAGTACAGATATCCTTCGAGGAGAGGTGAGACCGAAGAAAGTGAAGTAAAAGGAACGAGAACCATTACGGAATTGGGAAGAACCCTTCTTCCCCGATGGCGAGGATCAAAAGAAACGAGAGGGGCGGGGGGGGTGACCCGAAGTGAACGCGGGAAGGAGTGCCTTGAACGGGGGTTAGAGAGACTGATGCATCAGAGAGCGCGGCACATAATAATATTTTATATGAAGAAGAAGATGACGAGATCCCGCGATACGGGAAGTGAAAGGAGCTGAGAGTCGTCTTGCGCGAAGAGCAAGGAGGACCGACGAGGAAGTCCGGGTGGAGTGGGCACGCGAGGATGGTGGGTGGTTGAGGGGTTAAATGAGACGACATAGTTGGGTTCTTTAGTGGAGAGTGAGGAGGGAGTAAAGGAGGGAGAAGCATGGAATCAGGAACAGTGAAGAGGCGAGGAAGAAGTAAGGGGGGAACTCACCGTCTAAAATGACGCACAGGGGACCACATACCCAGTAATGTAAAGCTAATGTCCGGAGGAACGCGGCTCTCTTCTACAAGCTGACATGGCCCTACCTATGGCCGTGGTTCTCCAGGAAGAGAGTGCACTGTGCCGAAGGATTCTGAACACTAAGAGTTTGGTTTGAGCACGTAGGCACACATGAGAACGCCGCGAACAATCACTGATGTCATTCGCTTCTCTGAATAACTAATAGACATATATTTCGCAGCAAGTTCCCCAGAATTCAATACGTCTACAAAAGTAATACACCCAATCTGATTAACCCTCAACTCTATTACCTTTCAGGAAAAAATTACATCTGATATAACGTCCCTCATAGGATATCTAGTGATCAAGAGTATCGAAGAACGAAATTTGGTGTAAATGGTCCATAAGAAAAATAGAAATATTCCCATATCTCTACAACTTTTATCACGAAAAATTTCACGGTGTTCCCAGCGTTAAAATATGACCTCCGAGATACCAATTCTTACAACTTCCTTCACATGTTCGAGAAAATATAACAACTTACGTTCAAATTTGTAACTACGACACAAATGAGGAAGGTAGTATTAAGTTAAGAGAAGAACAAAAGAAAGAACACAGTGAAAACATGAAGAAAATTTGAGGAAAATAAAGGAACACAAATAATCACGGAGGAATTAAAGAAAAAAATCTCTTTATTAGCGAATGATTGTAATAATAAAATAGGTATATAATCTAAAATAACATGAACCACACGTCGCCCGAGGAGCAAAGCAAATAACTGCGATAAACTGAGGGGTGTGCAAAAAATTAAAGTGGGATAAAAACGAAAATAATTCGGAATGTAAGCGAAAAGTAAGATTAGTAAAAGGGATTATAATTAAAAAAACAAAAAATTGAGAAATACGCAAACAAACTTGCAAGAATCACAGTACCTCCTCGAAGAGGAACAAATAACCGCGGCAAACCGTCAAGAAGAAATAAAAAAAATAGCATGAGCATACGAATAAAACGACAAGAAAAGAGATACGGGAAATGAGTCCCACAAAAATGCGTCACCACGAGGGAAAACACATCGGGCGCTACGACCGGACTAGGATGCATCGGCAACAAATCACTGAAAGGTGCGACAGGGGAGCGTGGGAGGAGTCCGGAAAAACGAATGTGTTCCGACATAAATGCGATTGAACCACCAGCAGCAATATACAAGAGGGGGACGGTAGGAGAGGGGGACCACAGGAAGAGTGAGAAGGAGAGAGGATAGAAAGACAGAGGAGGAGAGAGAGAGAAGCATGTCAACGCAAGGGGTTGCTGCTCACCCCCCACAGATAGACGCGTAGATGGGGTAAGATGTGCGCGGGTACAGGAAGGGGCTCGGGAGAGCATTGGAGAAGGAAGAAGACCACGTGAGGGACAAGATAAGGTGGAAAAGGAGTCGGGTTTGTGTAGGGAAGGGGAAAAAGAGGGTGGAAGATAAAGTGGCGAGGTTTTCTCCGCCGAAGACGACTTCAAATGAGCATAAGGCGATACGGGCAAGTATAAGGGGAAAAAAGAAGAATGGCGGGGATGGGTGAGAAGTAAGTAGTATATATCGAGAGGGAGGAAAGAGGGAGAGAGAGAGGAAGGACAAAATGGCTCCACATCGCAAAGTGCTCCGCCTTTCGAGTGAGATAAACATTGCCGCTCACAAAGATGGAGCTAATGGCTGAGAGCGCCATTCTTCTTCTTCCACTTCTTCCGTCTTGGAAAATGGAGGAGGAATTAGAAGGAAAACGACGCCCCGACGCGGGTGGACGCTTTTATAAACTGTCCCCTCCAGTCAGTCACTGAGGAAGTGAGCAAGTCCATATATGAGACTTGCTCGGGTAGAGAGAAGAGGATGATGAAATGGACTGCGACGGAATGGAGGAGAATTGTGACCGCAGATAATGTATGGAATGGCATTGAGGGGCTAAAAGCTAAGTAAAGACAAAATGGGAAGGGGATAAAAGAGCGCAGATAAAGAAATTAGTCAAGGAGGATGATTGAGCGCGGAGATTACCGGAAAATAAGCTCGTAGACTGGGACCGAAAAGACTATCACAGAATATTTTAAGATATCTAACTCCTCGGTAAAAACTAAAATCCTTGGGAGAGACTCATTTCCGGTAGTAGATTTCAAATCATGAAAAAAAGGTAACTTTAAAAAATTATCTCACGATAATATTACTTCCGATGAAACGATGCACATATTTGCAATCCAGATGTTAGCCAGATATTCGAGCCTAACTCGATTAGACTATCCGCGAAAAAACAGACGACCATGAAATTCGTCCATTGCCATTAGTGGTATACGGAGTGCTGATTGCCTCGTAGCCCGACTTCTAACATCCTTAACACCCATTAGAAAAAGGCATCATGTGACTTAAGGGAGTCCAAAGAGAACTAAGTAATGAATTCGGATCTCATCGGTCCTAAGTAATACCAACAGCAGAAATCATATTACTTCAGTATCGACAAAGCACGAGTGCATGGCTGGAAAACAAGATTGAGAGTTACAACTTTTATAAACTCTAACAACCAGCATATTCAATTATGCTTCTTAACTGGAAGGAAGTCAGGGTATGAAATGACTTACAAGAATGAACAAGGCATGGAGGCAATCGAACATATGGGTATGCACCACATCATTAGAAACTTGTACGAGGCTTTGCAAGTTCCATTGCTTTCCTCGTACTTAAAGGCATGCGACGGCGGCAAGGATTAAGGAAAGGAGTGTAGAAGAGATTTTTTTCATTTTAATGAAAGGCCAAACGAGTTAGCATAAGAAATTATTACAAGAAAATAGTATTTTTAAACTATTTCCACCAACCATTTCCTTTTGAATCTTTTAAACACTCAATAATTTCGGTTTAACAATAAAACATAGGATGAAATGACGTTTGCTCAAATATTAGAGGGCTGGTTTTTACGCGATGAAAAACGACTCAAAGAAGTGCTCAATTTTGAAGAGACGTGAAAAAAGGTCACATTGAAATTCTGTTTCCAAGCAATTTACGGCATGAAAGCGAGGACACTCGTGAAATAAAAATCAAAAGAGTTCAGATGTAAAGGCAGTGTTCGGTCAAAACGTAAACTGTCGTTGACAATTCAAAGGAAAACTTCATTTCGCCTCTATTATACGACGTTTCCTCCTATAAAAGAGAAGTTAAATTACTTATCTCCCGGAGTTATTAAATTTTCCATTCATTTCATCTCGTTCATGTGTACTTCCTGTACATGAATATAAGATGTACCATAAGGAGATTATCAGTCGAGACTAAAATTAAGAGATGAATTTTTATTTGTTTCATATTTCAAATTTAATAACAATTAATTACCGTTTGAATACACTTATTCGTAGTCATCATTCTCCAGCAAGCCAACCGCTTTCATCTTTCCTCTTCGCATACGAGGATATGATAATTTTAACATTTTCCCATCATATCTCTCAATAAAAAATTTCCTAGTCGTAATAAAAGAGGCATGAGAGCCTTATATCTTTCCCTATAACTATAAGGGTATCTGAGAAACGAAATATAGAAAAACACTAGCTAATCCTACAGTTAAAAAAGTTTGCTAGGTCATAAACTTACTTTTTTCCTGGCCCATTTTACCGCAGATTCGAACAGCTCTAATGGGTGATTACTAATGGAATTCATACAGGGAAGAAATGTATTACTTGAAGTGTCTCAGCTTCAAAACTAGCAGCAGCAAACATTTAACATAAAACATATAGAATGGGTTTTTAATACAAACGAAGAAAATTAAAGCAACCTTATCGATGAAAATACTTCCACGATATCCATATAGAAAGACATCTGTCTGAAATGAAGCAGGTTTTCGGGGTTATTAAAATGGTTATATACATTTATATACAGGTAAAAAAAGCGTAAGAAGAGGAAACAAGTTATGAGTCTCCCCGACAACCGTAAGACACGAAATTAATAAAGGGGATTTCTCCGTCGGATGTTTGCGCAGACTAAAAACCAATCAAGGAAAATCGAAGACACCCTCACGAATCTTTCAGGCATCACGCCGAAGTGTTTACCGACGGGAAAAACCGGCACCCTCACGAAGAAAAAAAAAACCTTAGCCAAACAAACCCGGCTTCCTTCCTGGAGTCAAACATTTATTACACGTGCCTTACGCAGCAAGCGCACGAGTCCTAGTTGACTGCGTTGTTATCGGTAAGCCAATATAGCGTTAAACAGCCTTCCCCTTATTACCAACACGTGCACAGAACGGACGAAAGCCAGAGGCCTTTCAACGAACGGGGAAGGGGGAAATATATACATTCCCGACTCCAAATTTTTTCCGGGAAGAAGGAGTATAGTTGTAACAGAAAAAAAAGACCTAGATGCTTCTCCCATTATGTCTAGAGGAGAGACGTGTACTTTTTTCCACTTCCTCCCTTTTTCTCAACATCCATTATATTTACACAGTCCCTATTATTCCGCCGCCATCCTCCCAAAAACAGCAATTCTCCCCCTTACTCCAGCCACAAAATCCTACCATACTCAACTACATTCACTCACCCACCCCACACTACCATTTTAAAAAGATTCCCCGAGCCAAAACTTCCCGGAACCCCATTTTCGAATGCCAACCCCCTCCCGTTAGAATCCCCGCCTACGTAGCATCTCTTTCCTTCAAAAACCCCTCAAACCATGTACCGACTCCTTTCTGCCCCCCATCACGGTTATTTCCCTACCCCTCTCTCCCTCTTCCCTGTCACACCACCCCTCCTTAAAATTACTCTCCCCTCTTCTCACCGGCTGCCCCTCCCACCCTCTCCACCCTTTTCCACACCCTACCCAGTTCTTCCGAGACGTCCCAGCCACTCTGCATCACTACGTTCAACCACCCCCGCGTCTCACGCACCCCATCCCCCACACGGAAATTTCCCCTTCCCGTCCTCGAGGCATCCCCCAACAGAAAACCTTTAATTAACTTCCACCACCAACTCCACCATCGCACTCTTCCCTCCAACAGCCATCACCTCCTCCCCAAACCATCCACCTCCGACCGAAAACCAATTCTTTCCTCCCCGGGCGAAGACTCAAGCCATTCCCCGAGAACACGCCAGGGAGAGGGGTTATTTAAGGGGAAAGTGTACCGGCTAGTCATACAGATGATCGGGGTTCGAATTCCTGCAGAGGAGGACATTCTGCATAGGAACCCAGATGCCTGATTGGGCGCCAAGTGGAGAGCACTTCAAGTAGAACAATTCCTTTCATCGCATGGTACGTAAAGCAGTAAACCACATGGCGACCAGTGACCAGAGCAGGAGAATATCGACGGCGGGTTTCATCGCCACTCCACTTCCATAGCAGTCCTAACCCTACCAGGGTAACATTACTGCCCACCATAATCACTAACAGCAATCACTCCTATGAGTTTTGCTTAATCACACCGCTCAAGTGCGGTAAACGCTTTATTCCATCATAAGTTATTACTTTAATGTCCCTTATAATAAGTAATACGTACTTGATTACGGCCAACTCGCATTTGATAATATGATGATTTACAAAAATAGCTACCACTCTTACAATAGAACGTCGATAATCCGGATCAATTGTTGCCGGACCCAGTCCGGATTATCAAAAAGTCCCGATTTTCGAACAGAACCAAAAAAAGGCCGTCTGATGCCTTAAGCATAAAGAAACGTTGCTAAAAACCATATAAACAGTAATTCACTTTAGTATCGTAGTTAAATAATTAGATCAGATAAATAAAATCATTAATTAATATGAGCTTATTTCGTAGTATTATAATGCAATACATTACAATACGTCATTCATCAACGCTTTTGACAAATATGTAATGTATTATATTCACTTCAACTAATTTTTCGCCGTATGTGAATCCGGATTATCAACGGCCCGGATTTTTGACGTCCAGATTATTGACTCTCTACTGTAGTTATTATTGATTGAAGACTGGAGTGTACAGGAAGTATTCTATCATATTTCGAGAATGTAGTTTGCCAATCAATATGATTTATAGCGCAATTTATCCGGGAGTTCTTGATTATTTGAAACAAGAATAACAGCGATTTTTTTTTCTATTAATAGTACCTCTTCTCCGGCTGCGGGACCCACTTCGACAAATCAAATATGCGGCAGCGGACTGAACGGTGAAGATTCCCAAACACGCGCCACCCTGAAAAGCGTCGAAACACCGTCAACCAGAGTTAGCTTCGTTTTTTACATCCCATTCCCAAGCTCCTCATCCCCCAATTTCCTCCCAACCCTTCAACTGTTGGCCCTTCTCCACGGTATCTCATCTTCAATCAATATCCCTCCTCCGAGGTTGGCGTTAGCGCTCCTTTTCCGATGCGTTTCTGTTCCTTTGGCTCGCACACCACCGTATTCGGCGGGATGGACGCCAAAAATGGTTGATACGGAAGGAAAATGAAGATCTTCCGCAGGAATGAGGCTTTGAAGAAGTTTTTATTTCATTTTTTACCACGATAACCGAAAGAAAATATCTTGAAAATGTCCCTTCCATACATTACACCAAAGATAATGGGTACAAGGGGGAGGTGATCTACAAAGGAGGTGAGTTTCGCCATCAAGGGCAAATGATTAGGAAAGATTCGGAAGGATAATTTTGGGAATAGAGAATGAGTAAAGAGAAACTGATCGCCAGCATTTTTCAATTCTTAATGAAAAAGGATGACAAGGTAAAACCACCACTGCAAGGATTCAAGCCAGACTATTCGGGTTAATGAGCCAGAATACAACCAATACTACCAACTTGATCCCCTTTTACACGTTCTGGAGGCAGTAGGCATTTACTAGTATGGTCATTCATAATTTTTATAGGACTATCTTAGGTCTTTTAATACCGTATCATACTCAACACAATCGTACCGTTTTTACACGTGATCGTTCTAAATGGTAGCGATGAAGGCAACGAACCCGGGACCTATAGCAGAGTGGCTACTGATATCCAATTTTCAAATTCCCTGACCTTTCCTTGACTTTTCCCTGATGGATTTACAAATTTCTCTGACCGATCGCGAAAAGGTCACCTATTACTAGAATATTTTTTCTGCTGAATTAAATTTTCTATGGCTACTTTAAATTTTCCACATTTTCTAATCATCGTCTCGTATTTTTATAACTGCAAGCGTGTATTAACTATATGCTAGTGTGCTCAAGCTATTTCTCGACCTGAGTTTCGGAAGTTAAAAAAAAAGAACGCGAGGTAAAATTTTCCGAACAACATAGTCTCGGATTCCTTGTGATGAGCGTAATACATTGTGATCATGATTTTAAACTCAACTAGGCAAATATCGCAATAAGGATATACAAAAGGGATACATTTTACGTCTGAATCACAACTGAATACTCCACTATTTGACGGTGCTTATTCCATGCACGTCAGCGACGGATGTTAGTTTTAATTGGTGAAATAAAGGGCGGGAAAGACTGGCCGAAAAACGCAATGGTAGAAAAATAACGAAGATTCCTATTCCAGTTTCTCCCTGACTGTTACGAGAATTCCCTGACTTTTCCAGAAGCTCCAAATTCCCTGACAATTCCAGGTTTTCCCTGACGATCGCCAACCTGTATAATAGTAAAATTTTCACATTACTGCTATATATTTCACCAGGTTGTGCGTTACAGACGTCACAGTTGGTAGCTGGAGAGAAATATGTTGGTACCACTATGTCGATGGTGTACCGTAGCAACGCTCATAGATGGCGCCTACCAAGTAAAATTCACGGCCGTGAAAATACTCGGAAGGTGCATTCGTTTAGTTTACCAAACGCCCACGCACCAAAACAAATTAAAAATAAGTAAGAAATGTTCCCTGGCCATAAATAATCACGACGCGTGAAGTAACGTGGGGAAGACTTGGAGATCAAATGCATCCGCCTTGACGACGACAAACGCCATATCCATCGGGTTCTCAGAAATATCAGGGTTTTAAGTTTGTGTTCGGAAACTTAACATTTGGCAATCGGGAACCATGATGCCATGGCTATCTAGATGAAAAATACACCATACTCTTGATATGATTTTAAATTCACGACAAGTAATTTATCTCAAGTATTCAAACTCTAAGAAAGCACTAAGCTTCATTAAAATATTTATCGATTTCTAAGTACAAAATAATTCAGATGGAGGTACACAATTTATTCTCTCGACTTCGAAAGATTAGATAGCATTTAAGCGTTATGTTAACGAAAGCATTAAATCCCTGGCTTTTATTTTTTATTTTATGATATTTTCGTATCAATATTTAATCTCCCTGTCTGCTAACATTCCATAACATAAATAATGTGACAGATATGAGGTCGTTTCGAAGATGGTGGATTAATGTAGGTTTCTTTATGTTCCATTTTTAGACACTTTTCGTGAATGTCCGGAAATTTCCAAGAAACGATAAAGGACTATCTGTATTCTATACTAAAGGACTATACATAAAAGAACTATCAATAAATGCAATCCGACCTAAGTTAAAAACCGACAAGCACACCAACTACCCAAGCTTGGGAGATCCTCATGGAATATCTTGTCTCTTGTCTATCAGAAGTAATGAGATATATTTGGGAGAATTTGAGCTTGAGGGCAGTGCAACTAATTTCAAGTCTTCCATCACCACAAAATGATGATTAACTCAGTCCAAGCTGTACGCCTCCTCTCTGCTTTGATAGTGAACGTTACATAATTCTCTCCAACCTAGTCATATTCATCATGTTGAAGATGAAAGACTATTGTATAGAAGGACAAAATTTTGTCCTTTTTAATCCTCATGCGGGTACTCATTACCAAGCTAAGTTTCAAACTAATATTCCCACCACATAAACCCCTCATTAAGTCTGTAGTCCACTTTATCTTCAACCCCAACGTATCATAAGCATGAACTGTCCCCTTTCCAAGACAATGCACATCCAAGGCGCATGGACAAAGTTCACCGTGCCGGAAGGGTTTTCTCGCAATCAACTCCAATGGGTCAACTCATTCCTAGAATTTCGCATTGCCACTCTACCCTCACGCCCGTCCCGAAAACACATAAAGAAAAAGACAGCCGCAGTCACTCCTGCAGCGAAAGTAGAAGCCTGAGGTAGAGAGGACGAGGAATGGTGGGTTTCAGCGGTTTGCGGATGCGTGGTAGAGGCCTCTTGATGTACAACGTAGTCCCGGATTCTAGGAACTCAAAGTGCTTGTACCTCTCTCTCACACCACTCAACCTCCGATTCCCGAGATTGTAAAATTCCGGTGTGCATGACTCGTTCGTAGCGCGGTCGTAGGGTCTGAGGCGTGGTGGAAAGGACTGGAATTTGGAATGTACGGCTACAAAAACATTCACCGGGCGGGCGGGTGATGGGGCGATGGCAAAGCGGGAAGAGATAGGGCGTTTTGTGGGCTGGTGGCTGTGCGAAATCATGAATCCTCTGTAGTGGTGGCGAGATGTATGCAACACCTTCGCCTTTACTCGTGCGCGGTCCCCATCGCTCACGCGACTGAAGCAGAAGAGGACGCCACGCGCAGTTCTGAATTTCTCAAGCAGCCTAAGCCTAGCGTGTAGCCTCCAAGTCTCTAGGGGCTCCCACCTTAATGCCTCTAAAAGTTGTGAAACACTATATGTTCGCTCGTAGCAGTTTTTAACGAAGCGTGCTGCTTCTCTTAGTACCTATCTTATTATTTTTTTTGGTTAAATCTTTATGACCAGGGTCCCTAGAGCAAAGTAGCATCTTTTTTCTGCATTTATTTGCATTACAGGATTTACGGCGATGGGAAAGACATTAACATGAGACATAAGATAAGGTTAATGTAAAAGCCTCTCACGTTTCTCCAGATCACTAGATTACAAAAACCTAATTAATGAAACATAAAGCGAAGATCAAACTTCACGCTATTAAGATAAAGCTTCACAAATATTGTCACCTGAGTAACCACTATGATTGTCTTGCCCGCTTTCCAGTCTACCGCAAAGCGTCTCACAATAATTCAAAATAGCACACGATTATTGATATTATACTGTACTTTTCATAATTGAAACCTAAAACAGTGAGTCTAAATAATAGTGCTCTTATTTAAATGAATAGTTCCCCGCTTTAAATGATTTTAGTTTCGATTCCAGTTTGTTTCCCACAAAACTTCCTTAACTTCTCACAAACCTTCATTGCAATTAACTTTACTTTTTTTCTAGTTTTATGTGCATTCATTTATGGCAATGAGCCATCGTTTCTACCACAAATACAAAGGTTTTTGATATAATAGCAAGGGCAATGAATCATTTTCCTTCAAAATGCAACGGGTCTTTGTTTTTCGTTATATTCCACGCCCTTCTCACCCTACCCCTGCACATGATTCTCCCGACAATGACTGCATTAAGCAGGAAAAAGCAATCAAGCCGGAACAATATTATACGATCGCAATCATGGGACACCTCAGTATGGGACAAATACAAACCCTTTCGCCCCCTTTTATCCACATAGAGCTCTCCTTTCATAGGCTCCAACTCTTCCCCTCACCCTCGGCATGCTAATGCACTCAAAGCCCAACCTCCCCCCTCGTAGGTATCCAGCCCATTTTCTTAACCTTCGAAACACATACCCTACTTACTTGCTATCCTTCCCCTGTTCTGCTAACCCCTCAAGCTCATCCATTGTCTCCTTCTCTCTCTCCCCATTCCTTCTTCCTCAGCCCATTCACCCTGCCCGTATATTCTACCACACCATGCCATGCAGCAACACAACCGAGTCCTTTCAACCCTTTCTTTCCAGCCTCTTGGCAGCCATTCGCGGGCCAAGAGTATGTGCACCACCATCACTCCCCCTGTTATTCCACCCACGCGAACACACACACTCAATCCTTCGTTCCATTCACATCCCACAGTTGGACTCGCATCGCATCCCGTGGGACTCCGATTCTTCCCCGGCGCGCATCTGTCACTCCCACACACAAACCTTACCTCACCCTATGGGTAACAGGGTCCTGCGACCCCGACCGAAGCCCCTGGACCTCCGCCACACCCTCGCTCGGCATTTCCTCCACCCCTTTTGCGCTCGGTAAACGTCCCTTCTATACGTTTCTCTCTCTCCCTTCTGGGGGCGCCCAATCTATAGCGATGCCTAACTCCTCCACCGCCTCGCCCTCCCTAGGGGTTCTCCGTTAACTTGACCCGTCCCTTCGTGGTTCACGGGCATCACTTAGGATCATCCCCCTCGGCAGTCACTTGCACATCTCAAACCCGACCGTCTCATTCACCGACGTGCAGCCACTGCTTAGGCCCACTAGTCACCGACTACGTCCAAAACTCTGAACAAGCAAACTGCACATTACCTTAATTTCACACGGATCCACCCGGGCACACGGATGAATTTTTCAGATCAAATTCAAGTTCCGTGCGAAATTACTTTGGGGAACTTATATCGGGTGAAAACGGGAGACTTCATAGTACTTTGAATTACAACGCACCCCAATTGGGCTACAAAGTCAAGTGAGCCATCAAAAATGACTTAGGTACATGTTTCTCTTAAATCTGCGACAGCCACAAAATCTGGCTCGTTTCTTACGAAAATGCAATTTTAATCCGCCAAATATGTTGTGACACCTAACTCACCCCAGGTCATTCCTCTAATTTCCCCCAAACGCGAAAAACCTACCCCTCTATGGCTCAACGATATTAATCAATTCCCTCTCCGAAATAGTCACTTGCACTTTTCATACTTAACCTCGCCATTCCTCTTCTTCACCTCCTCAATCTTATTGCTCTGACTCGCGGGCGACTAGCCACATCCGAATCATGACGTACCGCTGCAGGTTTCACCTGATACTTTTGAGTGCAGAGTGAATAAATACTATTATCATAATGTTAAGCGACGTTACTCTGATGAAATTCGCTGAAGAAGATGAAAACTAGTTTTTCGCTGACGATAGTTCTTACAGCGTACTCTAGGCGCCACGTTTTGTACTACCGTCGAATCGCAAACGACTCATGATCACACAGTCTTCACACTCAAGACGCCTTGGTTAAACCATAATGGCAATGTAGTTTTCGGCTACCAAAAGTGTCCTTGACACCTTTCAACAACTTCAAGGCTATTCAACCTTTAAATAAATGAACTGAAATGAAATACATTGAACTTGAGAGCATGATAAGGGCAATTTTTCGAGGCAAGTTTTGGAAGATGTCGTTCTCGAATTTGACCGGTAATCACGCACGATTTCGACAGTGTCTAATACCTTCGTTTGAGTCCTGAATCAAAATTCTCAAGTCTCGTTGTTTTTATAATCATTATAAAATATTTTCATCGCCTACACCTATTCTCTCCACAGCTTCGTTCCACGCAACTCACACCCATCTTGAATCACCGACCCCGAAAAATGATCGAGTGCCTCATTGCGCAAACACAACGGCAACTTACATTCCACTCGCCCTCTCGGCAGGGAGTAGAGTGTGTAGGAGATCATCCTCCATCCTCCCATATTGTCCGCCGGACATAATTTCGGAAGGCCCACGCCCAATTCAGTAAACGCGTAGCTGTCCTGACAAGATGACCGCCATTGTCAGGACACGGATGGATGGAGAAAATAGAGAGGGAACCCGGCCTGCCCATCCAGATTCCTTTCCTCAGGGCACTACATAATAATAGTGATTCCCGCAGAATCAATTAGGGGCGAGTTAGCTGCACAGGGGCCACCAAGAATGGGTTTTGGGGTTGTTATTTTCCTTTAACCTAATATATTCATGGAGCTACCGCCTTCTCCGTTGGGGCCTAACGGCGTATTTTCACTCTCTCCTTCGGGAAGGCAACTTGGGTGGCAGGCATATGTCTCCGAAAATGGGTCGGTGCCCATCAATCCTCATAGAATGGCTTATCATCTATCAAATGACTAAAAATACCCCCGCTCAATTATTTTGCAGAATTATGACGCAATATGAAATGCTGCTAAGATATTGGCAAGTAGCGGGGAAATAGTTCTATTTCCACCACCATCAAACGAACTACCTGTTTATTTGAGAACCTCTTAATTTTGCTCCGGCAAAAAGCTTTATACTATACGAAAATGCAAGATGATGCCTTGCCATGAAACTTAGATGGACACCTTTCACATGTTTTTACCCACGATTCAAGGGTCATTTATTCGACCTAAAATATTTCTCGCAGACGAAGTCGAAAGAATTTCTCTTATTTTTCATTTAATGACAAGTGTTAGGCTACATTAGGTAATATAAGTAAAAGAATTGACATAAATGATAATTCAAGAGGTAATAAACTTAAACCATCATCATATCACAACAAACAAAGCCATGCATAAATAGCTCCTGAATTTCTGAGTGAACAAAATACAGTTAAGTCACTAATGAGCACATGAAAATTTCCCATACCTTGAATAGCATAAGTTTTCACAATCCGCTCGTCGTTCGAGGTCCGACTATTCAAAGAGGCCCAAGATGAAGTCTGTAACAAGTTAAAACCGTTCCAACTTCTTGTGATTACCATACTTGAGGAAGAAATTATGCACCATGAGCTACTGAGGTAATAAACGCTTGCATTTCGAAGAGTTCCAAGTCCTACCAAGATCCGAAACCCACAAAAAGAAAAAGGCACGACATTTTACTCAGGAGCCGAAAAGTGTACGCCGAAGTTTCCTTTTCCTGTCGACCACGACTATTTATTTTTCAGGACTCATATAACCTTCCGGTCTGCCCAGCGGATTTATTGGGAGACGCAGCGGATATTTCGCAAAGAACAACCATTGACCCCCAGGGATCCTCTCAGACGAAGAAAGGCAGAGAGAGAGAGAGAGAGAGAAGCCGCGATTATCCAAGTGGATGGAATGGACTGAAAGAAAACACAAGCGACGACATAAATGAATTTCAATTCCAAGGGATTCGACAGCGTTCCCACCCCATTTCGCGCGGGAGTTCGACGGCGGGTGAGGAAGGAAGGGAATCTCACGAAGAGCGAAGAGATTGGAAGAAGATGTGAGGAAGCCAGGGAGATGCAGGGATATGGACCTCAGAGGAATGTGAGGTAGAGGTTTGGGGGTTGGGAAGAAATAAAATAAGGAGGAGAACTGAACTAACGTATCATCCCAATGCTTACCTCCGGGATGGCAGAGGGAGGGGTGGGAGAGAAGGAAGGTTTGGACAAGGTTTGTTTCGGGTGAAAATGGGAAGTTGAGGAACTAAACCTGGACCTCCACTCTACCGCTTTTTTTTGACACCCAGAAGTAGGAGAAAAGGAAGAACCCATCTCCACCATTCTCTCATCTCTGGCCTTCATTTTTTCTAAATAAAAAAACTGACCCTCTGAAGGAAAATTGGGGGAAAAAGGGAGTCGCGGAGGCCGATCAGAAAGGAGATATCTTAGGGTGGATGATAAAAAGGGTCCGGCATTTTAGGAACGAGAGAGAACCGAGAAGGGTATAGCTACCAGGAAGGTTGTGGTGAGGAAAGCAGATATAGGGTAAGATAATTGGTAACTCAGAATAGATTCGAACCCGAACCCTCTGGATGGGATGAAAGCGCTTTTACCATCACTACAGTTCAATTTCTGATTCCATTGAAGTTGGTGTACGTTGACTCGGGCGCAGCGTCACATGAAAGCCTAATCAACACGTGTTACGTATAAATTGTCGCCCTAGATGTACGACATGAAGATAGTTGCGGAAGTAAGGAGGAAGTACGGAGGAGACGGAGCACTTAAAATGCAGCAGTGCTCATCTCCCCCTTCCCTCCCGGTGCAGTAAGAGATCCCACCAATACACCGACATGGAGAACTCATTACCGATGTGAAATTTCGAACACCTTCGTGACTCGAACCTATGAGGTCTACCGACGAATCCGGTTCCCTTTTCACCACACAACAACATCCGCAACTCAATTGAGGAGAGGTTCAGACGTCTCCAGCGCAGCACCACGGAACATTTGCGTGAGAGAAGTGGAGATGGAATGGAAAAAAAAGCCTCCTGGGCAAGTGGGGAGGGTAGTGCATGAGAGTTGAGAACGGAAGGGTGTCTAGAGGATGAGGAAAAGGAAAGAAAGGGGGCAATAGTTGCTAAAGGGAGTGAGTGCCGAAGAGTCAAGGGAAGATGGGGAGACCCCCGCGTCCGGCAAAGCGTCTGTTTGCTTTGGCGAGATTGGTCTCCAATTGGTTGGAAGTTTGAAAAGGACTTGTGGGGAGGGGCGGCGGGAGTGAAGACGGATGGAATGGGATATTCAGTAGCATTCGGCGGGGGAAGGACGAGCAGAAGGAGAGAGGGGATGAGGGAATAAGCAGTAGTGACTGGTTGGGAAGGAGGAAGGATTATGATGGGAGACCAGGAGAATGAGTAGGGGGAAAAGGAGGGAAACCAGACAAAGATGCAACGAGGGGAGGATGCTGGAAAACGGGAGAGGGTGGAAGCGGAGATGTGGACACGGGGGAGGAGGAAGATGGACCCAAGAGGAATAGGGTTTGGACGAAAAAAGAGGCGGGAGTCATAAAGGGGTGAGTAAAGGGATGGGATTTGCCAGAGGTGGGGGTGAAAGATTGATCCTGCAAGAAGAAAGGGTTGAGTGAGAACACTCAGTCAGAAAAGCAAGCATGGAAATCTCGCGGAAAAGATAACGGAGGAAGGGGGAAAGGAGTTGGGTTTTGGGTGAAAGTAGCTACAGGAATGAAAAAGCATGTTGCCGGTATAAACTGGAAAGTAAATTTCATCGAGATTTTCTTCATGTCCGGCGAGTTATTTTTCCACGGTTTCTAAATGTAAGATATAGTTAGTAATGGCATTGTGTTACTTCCAAGAATATAATAAATGCTTGGCATACGAAATAGAAGCGATATTCCATAACTCGTATATTTTTTAGCAGCAAATAATCGTTCTCAGAGTTTTTCCAAATTTTCCGAAGTATTGACATCCATAAGTGGTACATAATATCAATTCAGGATCTCCCTCTTCTTCCATTCATACGTGCAATGCTTCTACGCTTACACATTCGGCATCAAGTTTCAATTTACACTGCACAATTTCAAATCAAAATACGAAATTAGCCGCTCGCAGATGGCGATGTCTTACTATGAAGTTTTTAGAGTCCATTTAAGGAAAATCTTGAATTTCAGAATACGTAAAAAGGCTGTGAAATAAATCCATGAAGTTAAGGAAAAATTTTATGGCAGCAATAACTTTCCTCCAAGATGCTTTTGGCCCTGACTGTCTTTTTAGCAACTCAATGACATCTTAAATGATAACATGCATGAGTTGCTTAATTTGCTCTTAAGATTACTAATCCATGTCATAGCAATTAGTAGCAGATTCATTTCAATTCAATCCTGATACAAAGCGAATTAATAATGAGCATCCGTCTTATTTCCCAGAGTTTTAAATATTCAATAATGAACCTCAGGGTTTCGAAGATCACGTGAGGATATACACATAGCAAATGACTGAAAAGAAATCTGGTAAAATGAAAAATCAGGCTAAATTGCGCATAATGTAGACTCCTAGGGACCAAATAGAAAAAGAACTAAGGATGGGTTGGGAAGAGAGTAAGCACACGCCAGGATGGAAATTTTCTTCGGGGATATCATAGGAACACATCATTGGCGGGGAGGTTTGGAAAACAGTGAACATTTTAGTTGCCACGATGTCCAAAGTGTAAAAATTGGAAAAAAGCGCAGAGTAAGATGAGAGGGAAGGCCTTGGGATACGGGAGGGAGTATGGTTATAGGAGAGACAGGAAATGAGTCCAGGATGATGATCGGAGGGGAATCGACTGGAGAGGAGGGAAATCAAGGGTACGGGAAGGGATGACAATATTGGGAGAAAGAATGGGAACAGAGGGTGGGTATCGGACTATCTGAAAGGGGGAGAGGAGGTTGACAGCACAGAGGCATTGGAGGGTGCGGAAGTCGCGGGGTGGGGGGGGGAGTGGTGGGTGGCGAGCAGAAGAAGTGAGTGGGCGGACGAGGGTTTTGGTGTACGAAAGAAGAGCGAGCGGTGAGTGATTCGTGGGGGCATGGCAGAAAAGACCTCCGAGAGTGCCTAAAATGTTCCAAAAATATCATGGCCGCAGGAGGACTGGGGAAAGAAAATAAGCTTCCCAACGAGAAGCAGAAAGGTAAATACTCGGGCGGTCGGAACAAAAGATGCGAGATTAAAGGGAAAGTGTAGGGACGCGGAAGGAGGGGAAGGAAGGCGGTAAAAGAGAAGAGGAGGAGGACGAGCGGGGAAAGAGAAACAGTGACAGCGGGGCGGGAGGCGAAGGGGAGTTACGAAAGCGTGAGAATATTCTCGGACGAGGAGGACGGCAGAGAATTGAAAGGGCCAAAGTGCAACAAAAGTTAAAAGGGAAACATTTTTTTACGATCGATTGCCCGAGGCAGACATAATATTCAATATTAACGTTGGTTTTCTGAAAGAGTGAGCTCATTGATGGGGAATAATAATTTGACGCATTATTATCCTTCGACGAAAATGGTTCCGGAATTATCAATTTCCACTGTAAGCGTTAAAAATATATCACTCACTTCTGTTGGAGACACAGGAGGTTCCACAAAAATACAAAGTAAAAAGAAGAAAAGAAGGCAAATTCAACCCACAAGTCTGTTCAACGGGAGAAGGCTAACCAGGAATATGACTCTAGCACGAATGAAGTTCATTTACTTGTGTAACTAGTCCCGTAGATCCCGCAGCATTTCAGGAATATCTGGTCCCAAGAACGAAACAAGCAATACAATAGTCAAGTTCTAAGGTATTTTGCACGCCTTAAACCCAGAATCATTCGGTCATCATTCAAGAGATCTACCTACTTCGGTATTAGTGTAAATTAAAAATTCCATATTATATCTTCAGCGGTTTTTTTGAGGAAAAACCACTTTAATTACAGGGCGAAGAACCCATAAATACATACAAAACATCATATTAACTACCATCAGGAGCTTCGTACATTTAAAATATGCTTCCATTTGCTCTTAATGATTACCTACATCCATAGATAGAATGTTATCACAGAGTTTGGGAAAATATAAGTTCTACACTAAACAGTGCAGATTAAAACGTGCGCAAATAAGAAACGGTTATAATATAGCTACTCTTAAAACAAAATGCTTACTTCATTGCCGCAGGAAATGTGAGTAAGCCTAGAAAGAAAACGCAAAAAGAGACGGCAAGAACTTGACGACGAAAAGCAATGACAATCAAGATTGTGCGAAGCCCAAATTCTTCAAAACAGGGCGTGATTTTTTCATCCCAACCCCAGACAGTTTCCCCCAGGACTTAATGTGGGATATTTTCCAGTGACTAACGTGGGAGACATTTTTTTACGAAAAAAAAACATGCACACGTCCGAGACCATAAAGGACAAATCCTCGGCGCCAAAAAAAAAGCGCCGACGCATCGTAGAACACACACACGCTCACATTCATACGCACATTCTGTCGCTTTTATGCGAGTATTAAGAGACGCGAAGCGTGCGAGAGACGAGAGGAGATATATAGACGGGATAGTAGAAATATGTTGCGAAGGAGAGCTTCGCAGACGGCGAGACAGGCACCACCACTTTCACCAAAGGAGAGCAGTTTACCCTGGGAAACATTCCGTGTAATTAAGATGCCTCTCTCTCCCGGGGCACGGGCTAAACGCGACCTCCCACCAGCTTCACTCACCGTTCCCGCTCTTCCAAACACATAGCATCACTCGTTTCCGCACGCTTTCCGACGGGGGGATGGAGGGTAACTCCTACCTATCCCCTGTTCCCTCTGGCATTCCCGACACCCCCTGTGGACAAAGGGGGAGGGTGGAACGGGCGCAACCCACCCCTTTTTTACGAGGCGCCTGAGTGTGTTTTTGAAAACCGTATAACCGTCGGAATGGTGGGTATCTCCTTCCCTCATCCTCCCGTCTCCCAACTCCACCTCATCCAACCGCCCACATTTCCCACCGCGCCTCGTGGCTTTTATGTCCCGCTATTTCCGCGCTTTTTCAGTGCCCGTTCTCCGCACCTCTGCCACCCCTCACCCAAAAAATTCCCTTAATGCAACCGCCCTGCTGTTCACCACGCATGCACTCCCACTCTTGTTTTCCATGAGGGTTCTTACCGGTCGCGGCAGTCAAGTAGGTAACACGCCGGTTTGAAGCCCTATTCGATGACTCGTTAAGACCTACCAGCGACTTCTGTCGTCTATAAACTCGAATAAATTAGTCGCCATAAGGCAATTTAGGAGAGGTAGTCAGGTTGAGTAGCTATGGAAGGATTAATATGGAGCATGGAGGAGAGTGGGAGAGGAAATGGCGTCACCTCTGGTCAACTCCCATCAACAGACACCCAGAATATATTTATTAACGAACCATCAGAGATGGAAAACAGGTAGATATGGTGGTAAGTGCACTGGTTTACCATCCCCAGGGCCTGGGTTTGAGTCCCGGCCGAGATGGAGATTTTTCAGAGGATGCCCCCGTTTAAGTGTCTCGTTAGTATTCCGTCCCTCTTATGAGACGTTTAAGCCAAGGCCCTTTTTTGTGACTTTCGCTAATAGCAGGTAAAACCCGACGTCCGATTTCCCTGCACACTTCCTTACTCCTGTAATCCTTCCCTTGGCACCAACCTCTTCTTAATGGTAAAAATGACCTTAGTTGCCGGTCACCCATCAAACAACCAACCAATACGACGGAAAGAGTACTGCACTTGAAGTTCTCTTTACACAAAAACCAAGTGAGATAAGATAAAATACAAGTTTATTACTATGGGACATACGGTACCTTGGAAAATTAATGAAAAACTTCATAAAGAATCACATGGGGTATGATAGCAACCATTGATGATACGAAAATATAAGGGAGGAATAGTAAGATGATACATAACAAATACAATAGGGAAAATAAACTACAATAAACATTACAACTGTCAAAAATACAAACATTCATCCGATATCTTTTACATTAAGTAGGTAATATCAAATTTGAGTAATTACTAAACTACTCTGCTATATTCTATTTAAATACCGTAGTGTTGAAGGAAATTCTGACGTCTTCATGCAATGAATTCCATAATTTACAGGAGATAGGGAAAAGATACTCAAATACTAATGAACAGTATTTTATGTATAACATGTCTTTATAATACTTGTTGATATCCTATCTGTATGGGATTGGGATGGGAAATGTCTAAAGACCATGTTAATGAGAAAAAAGTCGAAAAGAATATGATGTCGGAATTTTGAGTAATCTAAAACACCCTAGATAGCACCTCCGGGACATTTCATCCGGTATGTGCTATGGGGAAATTATCTCTCCTCTATCTCTCTCCCGATCGCTCAGAGGTGACCTGATGATTACGGGTGCCCTCCAGAGATAGAGAGAGAGATAAAAAAGACAGAAAGAGAGCGAAGGAGAGTGGGGAAAGGCCAAGAGAAAGAAGAATGAATGATGCGGAGAGAAAGAGGACACACTGCGAAATTGCACCTTTCCGCCGCTTCGAAACAAAGTCCCATTAAGAGCCCCTTCCTCGCGAATCGCCCGATGCGAAGTTTTTTTTACCCCGACTTTAATCAATCTCTTCCTCGCCATTTAACTCCCGACAGCGGCCATCGGTCTCGACTCGCTAGACGCTCGCCTGCCCTCCTGAGAAGGAGAACGAATGCACGGAAGACGAGAAATTCCTCTTCGAAGTGCCTACATTACCCATCTACAGACCCCCACTTGCATTCAAAGTAGAATTTCACGATAGAGAAAGACAAAATGGCAGTTTCACAATCTCTCTAAAGGTTAGTACCAATTGATAATCAAAGGCCTGAAAGCACAAATTAAATACGATTACGACAGATGGTGAATTAATTACGAGAAAGAGAAAAGGCATTTTTAGAGCAAGTTGAAGGAAGAGAGAACATAGTTGGCCGAGGAAAGACGTAGTAAATACACACTCTAGACGTGCCTTTGTAAATATGTTTCACTATCATCTTCATGAACAAATCACAGGCTTACAGATAGGAAAAACGCAATTTTTAAGCCCTAGTTAGTTTGCACCATCAAATTATTAAACATGCGCAGTTCAGGAGGATCAAAAAATAATTTTTGGACAATGACCATGAGGAGAAAGATTTGGAACCAGGGTAAATTCCTGCGAGCGTTATTATCGAAGAATATTCAAGCCAAGTGAAATAAAAAATTGCATCATGGGATTAAACCACCAGCGTTAAAATTTCATTGTACCTTAAAAATAATCAATGTTTTCCACCGTATCCACATCTTCATAAATTATAATATAAATAATGCGCAACCTCTAAATTATTTCTCCCACTTATGGCAAATCAGTCCAATCAAATCAATCCAAATTCATAACGACATCACTCCACTGAAAACAAATCATTCGAGAAGATTAAGGATCCTAGGCCGGCTTTACGAATGTAACGAGTATGTACTTAAACGACAGTTTCACAAGCTCTTCAAATATCGTAACCTACGAAAATAGAATGTCGACTTTCTATCAGCTACATGTTGATCTCGGTAGAAATTTGGAAATCACTGTTCCCCCAGATTCCCAAGGGTAATAAATGGCATGAGTCGCTAAAGACAGGAGGTCTCGTAAAATTTTCCAAATATCGTGATGTAAGGCAAATTCTTCCAGCCTAAGTAATTATCCCTAGGGCAAAACAATAAATGGGAATCAACAGAACAGCCAAACATGACTAATGCATATAAAAGCATAAAATGAATAAGTCTGTCAACAGAGCAACGGAATGGCACGGGAAGATTAAATGCGTCGTCTTTTAACCAATGCCTTAAATAGGATAAGTCAAAGAGAACGTCGAGATAGATGAGAAATGAAATGAGAAAATTAATACGCGGGCACATACGCCACCATGTCATTTTTCCATCATTCCGGAGTTTAACCGCACAAACTTGACCCATGGTACAACTCTCATATTTGAGGGATTATTCCCCGAATCCCGTTATCTATCCACGATGCCGACTTTTATTCCTCACCCTCGACTTTCGTCAATCGGAGATGGCGATTCCTTCCTACCTCAACAAAACCCATTTCGAACCAAACCATTTCCGAGATGGAGCTGTAATTAGACTTCGCGTTTGATCGCAAGCCACTTCCTGTCCTCGGAGAGCTGGGGAATCCCTGCTCTTCATTTCCGGAGATCCAGGATGCTAATGACCCATCACTACCGAAGGACAGGAGGGCTTGAGGGAGGGTCACAAGCTGGGTGAGAAATGTGTGTACTTTGAAGGACGAACCAGACGGAATGAAAGAGAGCCCGAAGCCAATATAAATTAGAACGAGGGATAGCAGACAAATTTGAGCAGTGCACGTGGACCCTTCCTGAGATATTGCTCGGGAAAGTCAACAGACGTTATGCCTGAAGGAAAATAGACTTGCCACCATTAGCACGATGTTCATTACTCTCCTCACTTCATATCAAGCATGCATTTTGCAAATGTTATTAAATAAAATATCATCGCTTTAAATTTCGCATAGCAAGAAATCAGCAGTCAGGTTAACGTTTTGAATTCGGGCGTAAAGAAAGTTGCGACGGGACAGTCGACACAGTGTTTTCACAGTGTCGAGCAGTTTTACTTAAACATATACGTATGGTTAACATGAAAGCATTAAACACAAAATAAATGCAATAGTAATATAGGTTGTGTCGATTTTATTACCATTATAAAAGTAATAAATAAGGTAGATCAAATTATTAATTAAATACTTTTTATTAATGCTAGAGAGTACAGCAGTGAATGGGGTAAAATAAATAAGAGGACAAAGGGCGCATGAGGATACCACTAAGTGATTCCGATTCTTATTTTACTGCCTGACCTACGTTTTGATTACATATCCCATGGTCAGTTTCAAAGACAACAGCACTCACTCATAATTGAAATCTAGATAGGTTACAAAATAAAGAGAACTTACAGAGATTAGATCAACCACATAACTGTGAAACGACTTTGACAGAAACATGCGTAAAGAGATGTAAATATTACAGCATGCATATACATATTAAAAAGATCAAAGTTTACATATTCCACAATTTATCACCTCATATACGTATGGATAACCACGTCAAATTTTTTCTTTTCACCGTGGATGACAGAGAAAATCTTCAACGGATTTACACATCATATTTATTCGTATTAACCCAGGACGGATTCCGATTACATCCCTAAACCAATAAGCTTGAAAATGGTCACACGGGCCAAAACAAAAAAAACTTACCTACCCTAAGAATTGCGTTTTTCCGCCGGTTTTGGAAAATCATGTTTTACACTGTCTCGCACGCCAAGGCAATTACCTGAACGCTGTTTCCAACCAGCCAGGCGATGGATAGATAAAGAAATAGCTCTGATAGATCAGCGATGAGTGACCCCCTCATGCGAATCCGCTTCTTTCCACGCTCGTTTTAATTAGAGACCACTCAGACCGTGACGACGTCACTCCCATCCATTCTCCAACCGTCCGAATTGGCGCTTAAGTGACCACTTTGATAGACGAAACATGCGTGTACGAAGTTCGCATAAAATTGTTCGTGATTTCCGGCTTAAGTGAATTCTGATCAAGCGAATGGAAGCGGTCGCACAGTCAGTACCAGTTGGTCCGCAACGTTGCGCACGCGGCAATTCCATTAAACTGCACCATTTGGCAAAGGGCCCAACGAGAGATTTCCAGTGAACGCGAAAAAACCCATTGCACTTTTTCCACAGCGACAGTAAGCGACCGTTGCTAGGAGACGGGATCATTTTAAATCATAGGAAAAATTTCCGATTTATGAAATCCTTGCAATTGCCTACCTTACAATTCTTCCTACAGCTACTTCCAGACTCTAAACAATATCCACTTAAATATGTTAGAGCAGCGGAGAAAAAAATATCACTTCTAAAATGAAGTCCTTCTGATAGCCTAAATTTGAACTATTCAGGGCAAATAAGTAGAGGTATTACCTTATTTTATTCTGGTTGTAATTATGGAAAACGTTCGGGTATTGTAATAATGGATTAGCGAAGGAATGCAAAGTGGAGGAAACTTTTGAGTTCAGAAAAAATAGGCTTTCCATTTAAGTCTCAGTTAGTAGTGCAAATGACAGTACAAGTTCGGTGGTAGGAATGCTCGCTTCTCATCTTAAATTGCCGAGTTGAATTACCCTCGGCGGCGGAGGTTATAAAGGGCACCGACAACCCTGAAAAGATGTCAGTGATGGAATAACTGTCTCCCCTCTATCAGATGGAGCGTAAAAGTATTGATTCCTGGGTGTGGTCGCAGCAATAGAACGCCATTTTCGGATTAATTTCAACTTTTTCTCCATTCCCCGAGAGTTTATAAAGCAACACAATTTTACACATAATGTCCAACCCATCCCAAAAGGTACCAATGACCTCAGATGTCGGCCACATACTCCAATAAGTAGGTGCTTCATACTCCATTAGATTTTGACACCATTGGTCAAAGACAGGACAGAAGATCATCGCTCGCAGTTTCTGTTTAAATAGTTTATACCTACTCGCATCGTAATTTTAGCGCTAACTGGTGCTAGTCCTGACAACTTTAGTCCGGAGATGTACGTGATTGAAGCATGATGGGTTAACGTTTAAAGGTATCAGTTCCGGCAAAATATTAACGTCAAATGCCAAACGAATCTTCGGTTAGAATACTATTACGAACAAACATTTCTAAACTAGGGCTTGAATTCAAATGAGGGATAAAGCTAGAAGAGCTTGATGAAACAATAGGGAGAATAAATGTCGTCTACCAATTACTACTTCGTTAGCAGTGCGATCAGCACTTGTGATGGGTTTTAGGATTCGGTGAGCGAGTAGGGTCACTCGTGTTACGGGATATACCGTCGAACCAGGGCGACAAAGACATGGGTGGAGTGAAGGATTTAAACTCCCGCCTGGGCGCGTCCAGCCCTTCTCTGACCCGCTGTAAATTCCACTGGGTATCGCACCATCACCTCGACTCTTTCCCACCGCACATCTCTGGTCCCGACAAACTCCATTTTCGAACACTCTCTCTCTCCCTCGCCAATCGCTCCACTCCGCGAAATGCTTTTCGCGGATGAACGCGGGCGGGTCGCCCGAAATTCTTTCCCCCCACTCGTCGCTAAATCCCCTCCCTCCTCTTCCGAGTACCAACGTGTCGAGGTTCCGTAATCCGCCATCGCAATCGAAGCAACACTTCCGGGCCCGACGCGGCAATATAAGCCCGCCGGAGAACGGGAGGAGGGAGAAGAGAAGGCGAGGACTATGGCGGAGCTGGGCCTTGTGACATTTCAAACATTCTGCCCGTAATTAAATCGTAAATTAACATTTCTCGCCGACTAGAAAGCCTGTGGGACCCCCTGGCGACACGCGCAGAAAACTTGGGGATATCGCGCGCACAAAAGACCGAATAATTTCACAGAGCTTTCGAAATTAAGTGCTTCGCATTCACACGAAAAGGAAAAAGGACTTTCCAACCAATACGCCATCCTGCCCTTGCGTCGCAATCTGCGGTCTCCGGAATAAATCGATGAAATTGGCGAAAGAAGCTGCGATTTCCTTATTAAAATCATTTCCTCGATTGAAGATGTGGAAGCGGCGTACCGTTATTGAAACAATTTAGAGGAATGAGCGTTAAATAACTGTTCGGTGAAATATATTTTCCATGACTCACGCTGGTGGCACGATTCTGACAATCAGAGCCTCTAGCTGGCCAAATGAGCCTTGAAAATTAATCCACAAGAGTTACATACCAAGTATATACATCAAGGCTGAAGCTACAAAAAGCATCGCTCGCATATGATGCTCGCTCATCAATCACGAACGAAATATCACCGAATACGGAGAAGAGAAGGTTATGTTTTTAATTGCCGAACGGTATCCGAAAGCTGAAAATACCCGTCGAGCATCAATCTCCGATCTCAACGATTACAGCGACTCAAAAAATACATCATCCAATAATTTTGGTTCCAGCAAAAGAATAAAGCATGGCAGTAATATAAATTTTTTCACTGAGAGAGGAATTAACCCAAAAATGGAAGTCCGCAAAATTACAAAAGAATCACAGAAAATATTCTAAAAATAATGCAAGGAAAATAATTTCCATGTGACATTTCAGCGCGTTTGCCACTGTATAAATTGTTCCTTTATTCTACTCAAAGGAACTTGTCTAGTTTGATAGAAAGTAACATAAAATATTTATTTGGTCATAAAGTGACTAGACATACTAATTCGAGAGAAAGGGCTATCCCTTGGGAGGAATCGAATTTTCATTATATCAGTCATATTGATGAAAAATGGCCTGGACCATGCCAGGACTCTCGAATAATAGAAAGAATTGATCAAAGAAAATGTATGTTATAATTTTACGATCAATATATAAAGTGCGCATCACCAATTAACCACAAGTACGACGGTTTTTAGCAGCCAGACTTGAAGGCGAATATGGCAACTTCCGCCAGAAGATTATTCTCCACGATGTCATTATTCTCCACAATGAGTTTCCAAAAGCTCGAATACATACAATGAAGGTAACCAAGAGATAATCAGCCATTATAGAAATTAATTGAAACCAAACGAAATCGTTGACTCCTCAGTGGTATACAAAATGTGCTGAAAAATGCATCGTGATATTCGACGAATGACAAAGAGTAACTATTGGCTGCCCAACATGTAATCAGTTAAGTTAGAGAGAAGGAAAACAATTATATGAATAAAATTACAAGCATAAACAATAATTTTAAATGACCCTTTAGTCAAGATAATCAATACTCGCTTAGCTCTAACGAGAAATGACGAATACTGTAAAGGCAGTTAAGGGTTGTTGGTAAAATGTTTACTATACCCTAATGAATTAAAATAAAGGAAACGGTTTTATACTTACAAATCGGTAACTTTTCGGCAAGTCGGCAAACATATTTTCCTAAGAGTGTACGATTGTTTCATAGTTCTCGCAGAGATATTTGTGGGAATACATGAATCACACAAGCACAAAGCATTCTTCCTAAGTGAGAAAGAAGAACCGTAGAAAAATCTTTTAACAGCCAGCGGGTACATAATAAGGCTGAGAAATCTTGAGATTACGTAACTCGACAACAATTTTGCCAGTAGTGCAAACCGCTAGCCGCGTCACACCAAAACAGAATGACAGTCCGAAAAAAATATTCTTTCCGTTAGTAAACTAAAGGTATAATTATATTAATTACGAAAATAATGATTTTACCCCGATGATTAGACAAGTATACCGTTTACCACTGGTACTCGATATGATTTTGAAAAATCGGTGGCGGTATCAAGGATGAAAAAGGTATACGTTTAATGGCGATCATCCATCTTGGCTAATGAGGAATAAAATGCTGCCCCAAACAAATTTAATTATCTGATGACTTGCTAAAACAATGACTCAAAGATGTCTTCGCAGATTTTTCTTCGAGTAATGCCAAATATATCAATATAATTCAGCAGGTATATCAAATTTGTTTACAAAAGAGCGTGAGATAGTTTCATTTGTTCTTGCAGGGATATTTGGGGGAATATATGAACCACACAAGCTAAGTTATGCTACGGAATCGGGCCAGGATTAGATATTCTACCGAAGAATACTGACTTATGAGGTCTAGATGTATTTCCTGCACGGCACCATTAAAAATTGTGCAAACACATTTTCCGTTAACCAGTACCCGTGAGCATATTGGTCCATGCCACGTATTATTATTGCAGTTTACACAGAATATGAGTATTCTAGAGAACAATTATTATTTACTTCCGAATAATTAGTATTTCTTCAGAATTACGCTAAAATCTCCGCCCTGGAGTAATAATGCAATGTATTTTTCCACCAGGTTTTATTTGCATCTACCCGATGATGTCGCTGTTAAGTCGAAACTAGTCTTACATATATAAAACCAGGAGGAAAAATAATTGTTTTTACAACAGTGTCGATGGGCTTATCCAAATTTAAGCCTAAAAACATCGAATACAACGAAATGTCCTGGCCAATTGGAATGTAAATTCGCAATTAAATTAATATTTCAGCCAAGCATGAAAAATTACGATTGGGTCTCTGTTGTTAAATAAAACCAGGGAAATTGTACAAATGACAAATAAATTTCCATAATCACACCAAAATCCAATCGGAAATTGTGACCGATGATACTAGCTGCGTCCCATTGTCCTCTGATGTCATAGTCCAGGATAGCTCATTTGTTGTTCAACATTCTAAAATGGGATGTTAAGACGAAGACCGAGAGCCTGACTTGATATGGACTGCCTTGATATGCATATGCAAATGCGAAAGACAAGTTATTTGCATTCTACATGCCCTTTCTCATATCCACGCAAATTTCACGTCATTAGCTAAAATAGCACAGGGCACGGCAACTTCCTGCACCGAATAACGCATGCCCTCACCTCACCATAAAATTTAATGCGAAAAAAATGTCTGCCACTCGTACACCCGGGTGAAGACAACACGAGTTGACATGTGTGATTATAATTCGAAATAGTGATGAAATTCGGACCAAAAGAACCCTCCGGACGATCGCTGGACACCGTATGACACGGGCACTTGGCTATTTACCTCGTGTAATAAAACGGGAGACAACGGTTGCAACTCGTTGACGCTGTTACACGTTTCCGCTAATTTATAACTTCATCCCGTCGACCGATGAAGGTTCATTACAGGAGTAGGTATTCAGCGAGGAAAACGATCAATGATGAACGATAGAGCCCAATACACTCACCGTGAACCTTACGTAAGTACTGAAAACCACCGAACGATTAATGCGATATTATGCAAATAACAGTTAACACTCAGGTTTTCTAATCAAGTGCTCTGGTCCACATGTTTTTGTAACTTTATCGTTGGCTGACTTGGAGTCATTCTTGGTGACTCATCTAATACTTGAGGATAAATAAAAATGGCGAGGTCCGGCAGGATTCAATATTAACAAGAAGTCTTCCAACGCTAATGATAGTTCAACTCGTGGTTTCATCCATAATGTTTGATCGCAACCTATGAGTTTAGCTGATGGCTGGTGAAACAGAGGCGTAAATTTTGCTTGTAGTCACAGACGCAGACGTGATTTCTTTGAAAAAAAAGTATCCTGAACCAAGCAACACATTTTATTTTGATCACTTTAATAATGGAAAGACGTCCCAAAACACTTGAAAAGAAATTAAGTTACCTTTGGACACACAAATGTTCGACGGAGCTTAATCCTCCAACTTCATGAAAAGTCTTTCCAAACCGAATACAATGCCGAAGAGTTACAGGCTTGAGTCCAAGTACACGCTTAGTTTTACCCAGGTTTCTTTCTATTCTTTTTTTCTAAATACAAAGGATTAATGAGGGCTTAAGATGAGAAAAAAATCACGTAATCTGGGCACAAGTCCTCTTATTACGAGTTATAATCGGATCAGGGAACGCGTAAATTGGTAAGGAGCCCGAGAAGAAATTTAAGCACTGGTTAGCCTACTTTCTCGGGCAACCTCTTGCACAGGCAATTAATCCGCGACGCACAAGCCTAATGTACATACTCTCCAAAACTGAGAATGATTTGAATACTTCAACCTCACGCCCTGGAGACTGCTAAACTCGTTCACCGCAATAAACCTCTCATCTTGACTCACAGTCAAGAAGCTCTTTTTAACTAGGCGTTAAACATTGCATCGAATGGGGACACCCGCGTCATGTGTCCCGGGCAGTTCGGAGCGCGGCGTTTTCGTGCAAGCAAGGCGCTTTTAATGACATCACCCTCCAGGTGGCGCTGGTATCGTCTTACTCCAAGAGACACACGAGGCCTATTCCGGCTTCGCTTGATCATTCCTTATTCAACTCAATCCCCGCCTTGATCCCACCCTCCCCACCACCCACCTCATCCGCCAGCTTTTTAACCGGCCGTTCCTCCTTACTCATCCCGGGCCACTCCGCGTGTACCCCCATGTGCTCTTCCCCTGCTCACCTCCTTCCCTTCCTTCCCCGTCTCCTCCTTATACACCCCGGCCCTCCTGTCTCTTCCGTCCAAAAGGTCTTCCTTCCTTTTGATATCAACCCAACTTCTCCACGGCTCAAAACTCACCCGCTTTGCCGCCCACACGACAAGGCAGATACCCTTCCTTCTCTTCCCCGAACCCCTTCCGCTCAGCCTAATCTGGGTTCGCTCTGCTTCCAACTGACCTCCCGCTACTAAGCCTTCCTCTACTCCGCCCTCCCCAGCTTTCACTCCCCATACGCCGCCCCTCAACCCACTTTGCAGACTTAAACCACCCACCCGGAGTCCCCGGCTCGGCCCCGTGTAACTCGATATCCCCCGTACTCGAATCATAATGCCATGAGGAAAGATGTTGCGCCCCGTTTAAAGTGCTCCCTCACGTGCAAAGCGTGCCTAACCGCACTCTACAAGGCGTGCGCGTGTATATACATCTCTTTAAGGGCGCTCGTTGAAGGCGGAAACCCCACGCCCCGACCCACCCCCGACAGATGCGGGTGCGAGGCTGTTATTACTAAATAGTTGATGCCGGCGCAAATATAATCCCCCGACGGGGCGAGTCAACGCGATCAAACAGATGTACGGGTTGAACCTAGCCAAGTGCGACAAGCATTCAAGGAGGGCGATAGGCGGGAGGATATTAGAAAGTGGACATACGAAAGACGGAAATCCAGCCCAGACTAAACCTTTCGGGTAGAGTGAAATTATAATTTGACTAAAACATTTTATGACTGTCGCCGAACATCGACGATAGGCCCACGATATAATTTACAGATTTTCACGACGCTCATCACGGCTTGGAAACATTCCCTTGGGAAGAAGTACTAAAAATACTCCTCCGAAGAATTACACATAATTCAACCACTCACTCTTCGATAGTCATTTTCTTTTCAAAAATTGTGCAGGAGTTGCAATTTAACTTTTAAAAACGCTATATAAATACATATATTCCGATCACGGCTGTGGAAAAGTAAAATTAGTTGACACACATGCTCTTATTAGAGAATTTATGCTTGAAGCAATAAATGTATGCCAAAAATTAAGTAAAATGTTCAACTCTTCGCTGGTACTTGTAGTCCCTCCGAAATATATTGAGTTTCCTCATACGCAAAGATATGCAAAAGACCTAAATCACATGGTAATTTAAATTGTGGCATTCATGATGATAGAGTGAACATGAAAATTTGGTTTCATCAGTGTAGAAAGCACAGCCAGCTTATGACAACTTATTTAGGCTCGTCGCTGAATGAAAACTAAACATTCAGTGGACGAAAACAAGTAGCCTTCTGGCAATTAGATATCGAAATATCAATTAACAGAACCCAGATTCGAAGGAGACTGAAAATTTTTACTTTTCTTAATTAACAGGCTAAATTATTTTAATTAAAAAATCTTATACCTTCCATTCGATGTACTCATCTATTACACGGTTTTAAACTATCTCTTGACCCACATGTAAGCTTTCATCACCCCACGTTTATTTGCTTAAATAGAACCATCGATCTAATTTGATTTTCCCCATTCCAGTCGAAGGAATTCCCTCACTTACTGCCGGGTGAAGAAGCAAGCATGAATGAACTGGGTGACTTTCCCACCCGATTGTTGGATCAATAAACACTCGTCTCACAATCACGAAAGGCTAAATCACGGAGGGTGGTCATTAAAGCTGTTTTCCCCCTCCAGCTGTTTTCACCGGACGTAAGAAGAGGGCGTCCGTCTTGAAAGGTGCTTATTAGCGCTTCGCGCCGAGCAATTAATTACTGACGGATGACTCTCTGGAAAAAATATTTTGGTGCCATGAATCACCCATTTAGCGGATGTACGCTGAACCATTGAGTGAGCACGTAAAAATTAAGTACAGACAGAGAAGGTCAATACTCTCCTTGTAAAAAGTAAAAAGTGTAATTTTCCTTTTTTATAAGTCAAAGTTGTGGTTGAATGTGGTTAGGGAAATTCTCAAGAGGAGGAATATTAGGAGTCTTAAAAACAGGAGCGCGTGTATGAAGCAGTGTATGGTGGTAAATGAGGCAAAAGAGGTTTGCAAGGCTAGGTCAGTTTGGAGGAAATTATTGAAGCAGTGTTAGGTGTACAAATATATATTTAGGAGTGAAAATTTGTGACTGTGCCTACCCTGGAAAGGAACGGTGTGATTGATATGTATGTATGTATTAAATACTTATACTTGAATAATAGGAAAAGTACGCTAGTGGAGAGCTACATTCTCTTACTACAATAGAAGTGCTCTCCAGCTAGATACTACTGCACTCAACTAGACTAGTTCCTCTAATTTAGACAACTTTGTAAGCCTTCGAGAAAAATCTGGAAATCTCGATGGACATAAATAAATGAAATAAACTTAAATAAACACCAGCCTCATAGTGGACTTAAATCAGATAATGACAGCAAACTAGCATTATATCAGAACAAAAGATACTGTAAATCAAATGGAAGCACTTTACCAGTGGTTACAAGCAAAGATCAAACACTAACAACACAAAGGAGGATGAAATTTGTAAATTGAAGGTGGATTCTTTATTTTATCTTTTAAAACTCAAGGAATAAGAATTGGAAATTACCGGCTCCAAATTATGGTGAAATTTACAGAAAATGCACTTGAGAAGGAACTTTGATTTTTTGTCAACTAAGGGATCACATAATTGTTGTTATTAAATATTTCTATTTTATAAATATGACCAAAAATCCCGCTAAAACGTCTATTAATCATCAGAATTATTTAATATGTTTCTAACTCTCTATAGATGATACGATACCACATTTATAATGGCACAATAATCTTATTTTCCAAAGGCACGTTAAGATGACATAATTGCTAATTCTGCGAACGCTGATGAGTCAAGAATTTTCGAGAAAATTTCTCCAAGCATAAAATAGGCAATAGATATGGGCAGAGCTTTAAACAAGACTCCAAAGGTATCCATAACCATGCCCACCACAACAAACCGTCATTTGAAATAGTTATAATTAAAATCCCCGCCAGTCATTCTTAATAGAGTAAACAATATTGAAAAAGAAATTCCCATGATATGGATGATTTGGGGGAAGTTACGAAACTATCCGCAACTTCTGGACGTGCTTCCAAAGATAAAATTATGTAATTCATTCAATATATCTCCACTTCCCACAAGGGAAAACCCCAGTCCCACGGCCGCAATCACGGCGACTCCCACATGGCCCATCTAAATTCCACCGCCTCAATCCACTCCTCCAGAAACATGTCCCTAAATGCAAAAATCTCAGTAATTATTCACCTCTCTCCAAGATCCAACACCGACTGTTTCCCCTCTGGCTCTAATTAATAACTAACCAATTCTCCTAACAATGATTTGCTTATCAATATATAATCCGTCCAAGATAATAGACCAATTAAAATATATTTCGATTTGCTCAGAAGGAAACAAGAAGTAATTAATTAATTACTATTTCACGTTCGCATGACCTTAATTTAAGGCCACCATCATGGATTCATATGTCTCGCATTTCTCTTCCCCAAACTGTAGTGGACTTGCATACTGATTGGCTGCATTTTTAATTGCAAACTGCGCAACTATCTTGGACAGGAAATTCCTTTTAGGGCTCCCTCAACCAATACGCTTAAACTTCAGAGCGTTAACGATTACGTATCCGTAAGTCTGTTTATACATTTCATCTCGGAGCTCGTCACTGCGAAGAGAACGGGGACATAATTTTTACTCTTAATGACCTAATGTTCTTATAAAAAATCCTAATTTAGACAGAAATAAGTTAGTTGTAACGGCCGAAAAAATAACACTGAGGAAAACTAACGACTCGTTAACTTCATTATAGGAAAAGGTGACATGGAAGCTTAAAACATGTCACACTTTCGGAAATGGCCATTTTTATGGCATCTACTGGAATAAAAACGGAATAAATGGAAGGAATAAAGGAATTTATGTCACGGCAAGCAATTCAGTACCCGATGGTCTTTAAAGAGTGTTCAAGACGAGGGCTCCAAGGCATGGACTTACAATAATTTTCATGATGCAAATGCTATTAGTGAGTTGTACATCGTTTCTTAAGAGTAAAGCCAGGGGATGATCTGTCGAGGAGTACTTACAAAAACCATGGTCTCAAGAAGCTACGAAAACTTACCTGAAAAAAAATAAATAAATTGCATAAGTTTTACATCAAACATGGGGTAAAAGTTAAAACCTATCAAGTACTATATATAAGAAATAGAACTAAAATAATCGATTGAAATCTTAGAACAATAAAAAAACAATTGAAGGAGAATTTGATAGGAAGAGTTAAGAAAGAAAAACAAAATGAAATACATGTATGTGTTTCATCTGACCTTACGAGTTACGGGGGCTGTCAGAGTAAAACATTATGTATTAATGACGCGGTTGGCTGTTAGGAGAACGGAGAGAAGAGCTGAAAGAAGAGCAGTTCTTCGGATTGAATTGCCGCAGCTCTGTGCTGCACCGCTAACGATGACTAACCTAAAAACCATTTTTAGGAAGCATTAAATTAATTGATCAACTAATAATAACATTAATTTTCGATTTAATTTTACAGCCACTGCTTTCTTTTTTCAAATGGAGAAATTTAAACATTCAAATGAGTAACATTATACGTCGCACGTCATTTTCAAGGACGAATTAAATGACGACAATATGAATGGAACGAGACGATTCCAAATTATACGTCATGTTGTCATCGAGGAAATCAATAAATGTACATAAATCGCAATGAGTTAAGCAAAAACCAAACGGGGTATCTGCATACAAACCTAAATAATTCATGAGTCAAATACATGAAAATAAAGCATTGGTTTTCATGCATTATTTTTGGCTCAATGTAAAAACAAAACAGTCACGGAATAGTCAAGATTATGAGAATATACCACAAGTAAAACTGAAACGGCTCCATAGTCAAAACTTTACCAAGATGCAAACAGTGAACATGAATTCCATCGTATAGGCACAATTTGGCGACAAACCATATCCATTGAGTATAAGAAACCACCTGCTTTAACCTAATTTAGAATAAATCGTCGATTAAATCCCATTGATAACACGTCACTTTGATAAAACTTGTTTTTTTCCCATTCATAGACGGAAAAGTTCGCAACAATTCGATTTCGCTTCCGTGCGACGCAGAGGACACGACACGGCTTCACGATACAAGCAGACAGATTCCACGACCTAGATCACCATCGTCCAAAACTCGATAGTATCCTATTCCTCCCCATAAAATCTGCGCTGGCGTCATACTCTCGAAAACACCTCTCTCCAGCAGTTTGGATATATTCGGATGATCTCCACTTACGGTCCTACCTAACCTTGTGACTGACGACTAGAGACATTGCCTTTCGTGGAGATACGAGGTGGATTCGCGGGTGAAACACACGAGAACGCCCTCAAAACGTCTCTTTTAATACAAGCGCACGGATTCGCGCACATAATGAAGAGCGCCGAAACGCAGCCTTACGGAAGAGCATGGGATGACATATCAGTTTCCAGTCTTTTCCGGGAAAATTGATACGACTTTGAGTGACAAGTACATGGATTTGAAATGGGGGAAAGCGTAAGAGGGGAGCATGCAGAGGGGTGCATCGAAATAAGGCGATGGAGGAAAGGAAATGGTAGAGGTATGGGATAGGGGATGAAGGCACGGCTTTTGGATAGGGACCCGACCATTTTTAAAAAGCCTTAAATCTTGGATGGGAGACGAATGGCTTTTTCGGAAAAATATATAAGAAAAGGAAACCTAAGGGAAATATGAGACATACCTAAGGCAGGCTGATAAAAATTCCACCATTGTCCTACTACCACAACTGCAAATCGATTTCTCCCATCTGAACACGCCAAGGAAAATTTTGGGCCACGTTAAACAAAGTCAATAGCCTTACGTATCACATGAGTTCATTACTCAAGCAAGCACAACTGGAACTATAAATAGTCATAAAAAAGGTAAACGACCGATATATATTTTTCAACTAATTCCTATAAAATTCGAACTGAAATTAACTGCTAACGGGGCTCGGCGATCCCTTGAACTTGGGATCATTTTGGCAAGGGTCAAGATTCCGTTTAAGGAGATTTTCTCCGATGTAACTCGTCGGTAACATTCCCTCATTTAATGGCACTAAGCAACACCGTTTGGTGTATTACTTTAAAAGAGGCAAAGTTTTCTTCTATCAATGATTGGACTCCACCTGAAGTTGATACCACAAAGCACTTGAATTTCTCCAACGCCATGAGGAACAAGTATTATTACTACTTACTTAATCCCATAAAGACAAGCCAATAAAATAGGAGTATATACCATTTACTAATAAAACTGCCATGCTTAAAAACGCGAAATATCATAAAGTATGTTTTTTAATATCTCAATAATATAATTTATACTCAGAAGAGCAGACCGTATTTAATACGTTAACAATTTGTTATGTAGTTCATGGAAGATAGTTTTAATCGAAAATAATTTTCTCTGATTAAATAGACATAAAAGGTTACTGATTAGCACAAAAATTGTTCTGATATGTAACATATTTGTCTAAAGAATAATTTAAATCATCCAATGTCAGCTTCTTAACCTTTTAACCTTTTTTTTAAAATGAGAACAATTTTTTCCACCAATATATTAAAAATCACAATTCGACCGGTTTCGGCCTTTTCAGACCATTATCAAGATTGCAAAGTACAATACCATGAGACAGCACAGTTTACATGGAAACCTCTAGGAGAGGGAGGTGGTTAAAAGAAGATGAGAAGTGAGTAGGTTTGGAGAAGGTGATTGGGCAAAACTGCAGGGGAAGGAATAAACAGGTGGAGACGCCAGGCTCAAGGACTACGGGGACGAAGGTGTGGGTACTGGCACAGAGAACAAGGGTGAGGCGGTTGCAGGGATTATGTCATTGAGTAGTTTATCACCATGCACATTGTAATATGGCAAAATTTCAAAATTTTCGAATTGTATTTTTTAATACATTGGTGGAAAAAAACTAAGTGTTTTCATTTTAAAGATTAACAACTTCCACAAAGTGAATTTGCCAACCATTGATTTTACTTTAAACCTTTTTCTCAAGGAAAAACGAACCTAAGACATTAGGGTACCATTGGTGTCTGCAAGCATAGGATCTATTTTTGGAATTAAGAAGATGAAGTTGCAAAAATTCGTATAATTAATGGCTCTAAAAATCAATCAATTAATTCGGGAAATGACCAAAAGTAAGATCTAATCCTGACAAACCCTGGAAGCAGCACTATATTTTCTCCTTAGTCTCATAGCACGCGCATGAATTCTCCAAGCACAGACGACAAACTTCAACGATGATCGTAGTCCCAACCAAGGATGACAAATAGTTACGCCAGGAAAAACGTAGAGGAAAGGGAGGTTGGGGGGCGAGTGGGGTGAGTTTCACACTTACCCTCCTTCCTCAGCCCTCGTCTCGTCGGAATGCACCGATTCAAAGGGTAGAGGAAGGCCGCGCCGAGAGTCACGATGCACTTCGGCAACTATTCGCCCCTAACCTTTTTTTCCGAGCGTCTTTTTATTCCACCGCCCCCAGCTTCAACTCGCTTCGGCGAAAAAAAATAAACGAGTAAGAATGTTCACCGAGCGTCCTTGACCCTCTCGCCGAGAGAGTCACGACCCGGTCGGCCTCGAGGGCAGCCAGGCGAGCTTCGTCGCCTTCCTCGCCCACCGCGATCATCGATGACACACCCAGGCGACGACGGAATGGGGACTTGCTGCGGTTGAGCGCATGAGTAAACTCCCGGCCTCAGGAAGCGCTGGGATGAGAAATAACCAAGTGCAGTAAAAGCACAGGGATGAAAATGTGACATTTTATGATGCGTTATGCCGCTGTATGTGAAGTTTGCGCAAAGTCACCCTATCACCGTAACTATATAGCAACGTGACCATCAGTTATCCCGATGAATAGAAACTAGTCGTGTCTTAATCAAGTCTGATGGAAGAATAATATGTAGACTTTACTACGGTCAACAATGGATACCCGTATAGCTGAGCGAAAAGTACCGCATGCAGACTACCATCAGCTGACTATGCCACGTTTCACAGCGAATACGCGAAAATAGCGAGAGGGACGTGAAATGAAACGAGAGGCAGTCGGCGAAATGATTTTATTCTGCTACGAGGTCAACTGTATCTACGGTAAACCGCAGATGTCGAGCTTTTCGAGCGCGATACGATTCAATTTATTTCCCCGGAATTTTCTCCAAGCCCCCGCGTAAATGAAATTTTCTCGCTCCAGTAGCCGTGGCGAACAAATGAGCACCGTTTCGAGCGTGGAAATAATGTTGACGTTATCTTAGAGGCGGCAATGATTACATGACAAAAATTTTTCGCAGAGCGAAAGTAGAATACGGAGAAAAAAGATTGATCAAAGCCTCATTACGCAAGAGCAAGAAAACATCGCGGGAAGATATCATGCGATGTTTACGCGCCTAAATGGGTTTAATTTGGAAAACAAAAGTGGAAAGACCAAGTTTCATTTAATCAATTATTGAAAAGACTTGCTACCGTAAATATACGCAGCCTTACGTACATTTACGTATTGTATACGTAGCCTTACATAACATTTTAGCTAAATCAGCTTAAAAATTTAGATAAGATTAAATTTTGTCTACAGACCCAGGCTCTCTCCACTCTGAATTCATGGTAAAAATAATGAATACATCCAACACCTTTAGCTCCAACAATTCAAGAGAAAGGGAAATAATTTTAAAAAATCAAATTTTTAAGAGGGGCTCCTAAAGTAACCCTAATCATCACCGAACTGCTCCACCAAAAACAACTGGTTGGTTCTAAGACGGAATATCGATATCACAAGGTACAATAAGGTACAATACATACACCATTTTAGCCATTCAGAGTTAAGTAACTCAAAATGTGCTCTGAATTATCGGCGCGGAGAACTTTTAATCCCTTCTATCTTCCTTCACACCAAAATCCCATTTCGTTTTCCTTATTCTTTTCCTCTGACTCTACACTATCCTCTAAATACCCCCCCCATTCCTCTTTTCATCCGCCCACTTTCAATATTCCCCGCGTCAAATTCCTTACCTCCTCAACCACATTAAACACGAGTTTCCCGCAGAAGGTTAAAAGGGGAAGGCCTTCGGCACGCTCTCTCGCTTCATCACGACCGAGCGTTCCGCGAGACCGCGAAACGCCTCCCATCTGATGGGAAAACTCGCGAGGGTCGGGCTTAGGGGGCGGGGTCGGGGAGGGAGAGTGGAGGAGACTAGCTTCCACCCTCAAATCATTTCCCATAAGCGCGCGCACACACATCAACGACGGCGAGGCGACAGCGTGCGACCGCGAATCTCAGCGCTGTCTTCACACACCCGCAAACACTCAGGCAGTCGCTTTCGCGCCCTCCTCCACCGACTCCCCCACCGCCCGCACTCAAAACCATCGGCGAGGGCTGTTTAGCAAGCGGCACGATCCCGTCAAAGCGCGTGTGGATGCGACAGCGACCTCGTGACACACGCGTCGCGCGCATGGGGGAGGGATATTAGCCGGTGCGTATCCGTCCATGTGTTTGAATGAGTGTGCATTTAGGCTTATAGTCGAATCTGTACGTGCTGCGGTGGAGGTGCCGGGAAGAGACGCAGAGCGGGCAAGGAGACATTCGCGGCAATTCTCGCGTTTGCCGAAACCACCGCCGGATACAGATGACATCTCGAGGAGGGAGATAGGAAGGCTGGAGTGATACCGTGAGAATCAAAGAGTACCAGACAAGTGTTTCGTCAAGGAACGCTTTCACCATCTTCGGCGGAGATGGAGTGGGGTCCCCGCTTGCTAAGCCAGAGGTCACGGGATCGAGGGCATGGGTTTCATTCACAATTACAGCTTTGTTAAATTCACGTAACTGACTTTTGCACCTATGTAAAATAAAAAAGCCAATAAACCATGATATTGTTTTATAAAAATGAGCAGAAAAATACGCACATAGTTATTAATGCAGTAGAGACAAAAGAGGGATGCGCCCAATAAACCTAATGACCTCAATGATGACATTTATATAAACAATTTCCTCGTGCGGTTATGTTCTTTAGCCAAGAAAAAAACGAGTTGGAGTCCAGGAGTTTATCTACTAGGATGGCTATAATAATTATCTATCAGCTGACATAGCATCCTTTAAACTTCAATTCTTCAACAATATCATTAAAGCACACTTAATGCTTATCTCATTCATATATTTCTCTTAAGAGAAAGAAATTCAATATGCCAAAACTATTGCAACAGTAACGCCATCTCCCTTCAATTCAGTCAAGAAGCGAACCGAGGAGAGCGAATCAGCGACGCATCACCGACGCGACGCAAACTTCAAGAAAATAAAATTTAAACATTCACGCGACCCGGGTTGGATACCACACGGTGACGGACAGTCAGGGAGGGGAGAACCTATAGCTTCGACAGACGGCGCAATCTCTGCCACGCCCCGCGCCACCGAACATTCGCATCCCATTCAAAGCGCCACCACGGAGAAGCAGCCAAGCTGGGGAGTGGAAGGAAAGGAAGGGTTACGTTAGGTGGAAGGAGGGAGAGGTGGAGGAGGCTACAAACGCGAACCCGGGCGGGTGAGTAGTCCATAACTCGAGCTCACACCGGCCTGAACTGACACTCGCACTTCCCCACACACGGGGTCAGCCTCGCATGGGTGCGCCCAGACAGTCAAACCTCGCCTCCGCCGTCCGTTTCACCCTTTGAGAGGCGACATCGGCGAGAGCAACACACTGCCGCCACCAACCACCAACGGGGGATGGTAGTGCCGGGTGGGAAGGTTGAGTAGGTGCCCCTTTGATGCGATCTCACCCTTTCCGTGTCCCCGGAGCGCAGACCCGCTCAGACACCAACCCGCAATTTCCACCTCAGCCCCGCGCAGCTCACTGTCCAAATTCCTCCGCAAGAAACTGTTTCACCGCCCGCTAACCAAAAATATCCACTTCGCAACTGTTTGCAGCCAGCCGACACGCTCCAGCACCAAAATTCCTACTCTCAGACACGATTTACTCCCTCGGGAGTTTCACTTCAACATCTCTTTTAATCCTCAAATGAAAAGGTATAGTACATCAGAGGGGAAATAGTTTAAAGAAAAGACTGTAGCCCAACGTAACTTGGGGCAAAATACTGCTCATCGCGTCACCAAAACAAATCGAACGAGCTTCATGTTCTCGATAGTTCCAGACAGTTCCAATTTAGAGAGGAGAAAGTCGAATGACTACCTGGCAATCCAACTTCATGGCACTCAGTCCATTTCTGCAAGTTTTAAAAATTTGATTTCGCCACATCGATTCCTTGCGAATACCCAAGGAATCGATGTGGCGCGAGTGTGAAAAAAGTACCAGAGTAGGTACATATTATTCCCTCATTTACTTCATTTACTGCTGCTAAGACCACGAATAATTATTAACCATCTAACAAGTCGATCGCGCAATATGTATTCCCAGATACATGCAGGCATCATCGGAGGGTGATAAGGACTACGTCAATATTGTAAATAGTCTTCTATCATTCACCTCATTTTACCATCCATTACGGTGTTTCCTGCCGCTCCAATACATCTTCGCGTTTGAATGGTGAATAATACCATAATAAGACGCAGTGCCCACAGAGGAATCAGCTACTGTCAAGAGCCATTGGGCGCGTGTACTAGCATAACCTTATAGACGTTAAAATGAGAGTATAAATACCTACCATGTAAAAGAGAAATAATACCAATATTACTAAAATCCTCAGATCTACCCACGGAAATCTTTTCCATGCTTAAATTGTGCGAAAATAGTCTGATATAATTGAGATCGCTCACTATTCAAACAAAATCTTTTTGGGCGCCATTTTGAGATTATAACGAAATGACACCAATGAAGATGCACGACAGAGCCCACGAGTACAAATAGTTCCACTGACATCTTTCTTCTTTCAGTGAATGAAGATTTCAATGGGAAACCGAGCCATGTTTCACCGTCCCTTTCATCCTGAACCTATTATCGTGGATTTGGAATTGATTCCGATCTTAAAAAATCCACCACGGTGGACGCATCGCCGTCGCACCGTTTATCGCCAATCCCGCCAACTCCATCCCCATCCTCCTGCCACCTCCATAAAAAAAGGAACTTCAGGCAGCCTTCAGGCCACATCACAGACGCAAAACCTACGAGACTGCCTAGCCTCCATCAAACGCTATCTCTTCTCTCGGCACGGTCCTTTCATTTATTCCCACAGCGGAGCCTTAAACCGCAACGCAGAGACACATCTCTCTCCTTCAAAATCCTTGGCCGTAACCCTGTCGTAAAACCCTTACGCTCCTCCTCCCTCACGACGTCGGCCCAAAGGAGCAGCACTATACTATCTCGTGCACATGTTCGCGAGGGAGGACGATGCTCCCAGCGTCACTTCCTACCCTTCGACACCAGGGGGGAGGGGCGCAACGGGGAGATACGATAACCCCCCTCCCCTACGTCTAACACTTGCACGTGGTTCCCTTGGGGGTAAGGTGGCGGTCATTCTGAATATCTCACGTCGGTACATCCCCCTAAACATTTGCTATCCTCCGGCTCATCTTTCTAAAACCCTAACCCCACCACGACAGTGCCTCTGATCGTAAAACCCTTTTCCTTCGATTCCTCCCGCTATCCATCCATCTTCGATCCCAAGCATGCGCATGACTATGGAAATCTACCGCTCAACCTATTCACCGAAAAAATGCTCGAGGTAGGTAGCCATCCGTGGCGGAGTCTGAAATGCACTTATTTTCCCTATTTGCAACACAGTGAACATTTTTTTTACTCACCAGAAATCCATACTCACGAATCTATCGCCTTTTCGCGTTAGAAACTACCCCTTAACCTTTAGAGAAATTTGATGATGATTTCACCAGCGTAATTATAAATGATCGGCCAAATGACATTCTATTATTATTTTTGGTAAATCTATTTCAATTATGGCCATGATTTGATCTCGGGAATACGATATTACATAACGGATATTATTTTCAAAGCACTTTTACCCTATATTTTTTATTGATAACTAACTTCATGCATAGATAAACGTCTTGTTTCTGGAGGAGCAGTCGGAGGCGGTGGAGTAAGCTAACAATAAGATCTAAAAGAAATACCGAAACAATTCAAACATAAAGAGAGAAGTTGACAGTAAATATCACTATGCTTCATATGACTGAAGTCCTGAAATAATGATAGATGGCGCGGCATCCCCCTTTTCCAGGAAAACTCAACGCCAGCCGCAACGTTAAATATCAATTCTATTTCGAGTTAATTTCATTGTTCTGGGCTCAAACCAGACGCTTTGACAGCCACATGCCTGTATTTTTTACTCCCTTATAACACGACGATAACAAAACATGATACACACTCCACAAGTTTTGGAGGAAAACCAAAATTTTAATCAGAAGATCCTATTAATAAGCAGTTCCTGCAATAGAAACGTAACTATTATGTTCTTACATTTTCTAGTAACACTAGGAGTTTCTTAAAAATAGAGCTAAACACACACACCATGAATATTTTCTCTGGTAGAGCCGATCTTCGGCACTCTCTTTTGCGCCATGTTGCCCACGCCTTCTGCAAGACGAACTACCCCCGGTAGATAAACACATTTGAAAACTATTCCATCGCTGGTCCACTGCCCCTCGCCATATTGTCCACCACTGGCCAGCATCCCTCTCCTCTCCCCCTTTACTTTCCACTCCGCCTCATCGCACCCCTCCCATTTCCTTTTCGCCCACCCCCTTTGGGATGAAATCTCTTTTGTGTCCACTTGGCCGTCCAGAGAATACCGTCCACCCCCGCTTCCTCCCTTCTCTTGTCCATCCTTTCAACCCTCCAACCCACCCTTTTCGCATTTCCCTACTACTCATTCCTCCCCTTCTTCCCGCAGCAGAATCTGCGACGAACCTCTAAGTTACCCCCCTTTCCTTCCTCCCTCCACGAAATAAATCAATTTCATCCCTGCCCCATCCTTTCCTTTGCCATCCCATGCCACTCACCCTCCTTTCATTCCCCGTGGCTCAAGGATGTTCCTCCTAGAGACCTCTCTCTCTCTTCCTCGCCTAATAGATGCGGAAGGGGGGCGTGGCGAAGGAGGAGGAAAAGCAGTGGAATGTAGAAGGGGACTTTGGGAAAGTGAGAGGGACAGCCTGTGAAGGGTGTACAACTATACAGTGTACATACATTGCACGCCCACAGCTATAAGCTCTCCACTCTTCTTATTCAACGACATGACCAATCTTTCTTCGTCCCGGCATGTCTCTCTAGCCTATGATCTTTTCCCCATGCTCGTATTCACAAGCTATACCAAGCTCGCAAACGACCACTCCCTAGCTCTTTAAGGTGATGATAAGCAAAGTTAGTGAAATAATGGCATGCTAAAAAAATAAGTCAATCGATAATAAACCACAATATAATAATCGATAATAATCTCCACCAAACAAAATTGAATCCTACCATGAGATTCATTCTTTAATAATATTTTGGCGGCCAACACTAAAAAGCAAAAATTGGGATGTGTACTCATTAAACTTTTATAAGCTGATAAAGTGAATATAATACCGATGAGCAACACTGACGGGGTACAGGGGGCCGAATACTGAGAGTGATGGGCTACCAATCGTCGATCCTGAGTTCAACTCTATGAAAAGCTGTTGACTTCACGGTGTGCCTCTTTCAGTTGATATGATTTGAGTCCCTTTAATCATAGACAGCCCAGGATAACGAACCGACCCGTCCTAGAACGCGAAATCCACACACCGCTCGGCTTGGTACTCGATGAACTCTAACTTCGCCGATCAAATGGACCTCAGAATTGAGGCCTATGGGTTAGTTTTTAACCTGGTCCACTAGAACAATCCGCTGGAAGCCCTCAGGAAATATCATCCGATCCATTCGTCCCTTAGTAACTGAAAAAAGGAACGGGAAGCTCATTCATGAAAGCAGTTCTTCAAAAATTGTAGGCCGAGGGATTAACAAAGGAAGTAGTATCTTTTAGCACAGATTGGTGCAGCGCCTACAACACAGAAAATTAGTCCCATTCGTACAGAATTTACTGCAATTGAAAAGGTGATTACCATTTCTTAAGAACAATTTCCCAATTCACCTGATACACAGCAGAGTGAAGTCATTGTATGATTTTTCCTACCAACCATTGGTAACATAGCGTGGTCGTTTCATGAAATATGAACAGCGAAGGCAATGGCAATGGAATTTTTACATTCACCGGGAAGGCGGATGTCGTGCGTATCGAGAATCTAATGCTCCTTGGATTCCGCTGCGTACTCCGAGCGCATAACACTAATGCGGCGCAACCACTTATCCGAGGGCATCGGATGTGGTTAACACGCGACGATGTGCCTCTCCGCCCGGCTCTCCGGGTCGCAAGACGGCAAATGGATTCCCACATCTCCAATTCCCAGTCTCGTGGGAGAAGACGTCATGGTTTCAAGTACTAAACAATATTAAAATGTACGGCATATATAACACAACGAACCAGCTCCGATTTATATTTGTATTTTTAACCGGTTAAGCCAACGTAGTATCGGGATGAATTCTGAAAAATAGCCTCCAATTAATTTTCTACCCGAATTATACACGTTTAACTATATACGCATATAGTCACATGAACCCAGGAATTTAGCTATAACTATTTGAGTGGCTTGATAACGGGTGAAATAAAATGAGAAAATTATGAACCGGATTGCATTGGAGTGTCATCGGTTACACTGAGCAAACTTAAAATAAAATGCACAACAAGTAACTCACAACATTTAGAATACGATTCAGAAAAAAATCCTAGCAGTTTGTCAAGAGTGGAACTGGTAGACTCGTTCTAACTAAGAGAAAACTTTTTCTATTCCACAGTTGCGCTAAGCTCTATCTACTGATGCAATGCATTCCTCCACCAATATTGCTTCTCCACCGGCTACTCTCAATCACAAGGGTCCAAGTCAAAGATATACTTTTTACAAACCATTTGTTTTTCAGCCTTCTGCGCCATAAAATCATTGAATACAAAATTAGCTGTCTTTCGCAAAGTATTCTATCATTTTTACTTTTTTCTTTAAATGTAACGTCCTTCTGTTAAGTAATTAAGAAACTCATTGCGAATTAACGGTAACTCAGGTTACACATTCATTTTTACTGGCGACTAGCAGGAAACCTGGGGAAGGCAACGTGAAATCATCCTATCCCCCCTTAAGATGCAGCCTAGCATGAACACGTGATGGCATTTCAATTGATTAAATACTCCTGAGGTTAAATGTTTCTCCAATTGGATCTCAGAGAAAAGTAAAAAGGAATACGGGAGAAATTACTGACAAGAAAAATAACCAAAGAGGAGAACACCCGAGAACGCCAGAAAATTTGCTTTATTAGCCACGGAAATGATCGATGGAACAACATAGAACTTTGACAAATTAGAAACACATCACGTAAAAATTCCCCAAACATGATAAATAATAAATACCTAAATATTGTAAGGCCTATTAATTGTAATTATAATATTAAGGATATAAACTTGGTGTGTCATGTTAATTACTGCTTCATTGGTTGTTCAATCCTCAAATATCAATCACTCATTCATTGGTTGTACAATCCTAATATTGGTTGACTGCATCCCTCCATCCTTTCCTATCTAATGCTACTTCCTGGTATCTCTTCCTATGTACTCTCCTTTTTATTTTGTCAATGAACTTATTCCTGGGTCTTCCTCTTGGGACTTTTCCCTCAATTATACACTCAATTATGTTCTTCACAAGTCCATATGTCTCAGGGTGTGTCAAATCCATCATCTTATTTTCTGCATGGTAATCCATATGGTCCTTTTCTCTTTCCCTCTTCTGTACACTTCACCCTTCCTTATTTTGACCGTTAACAATATTCTACTAAACTACTGCTATCAATATTCTACCAAAACCTTTGCCTCTCATAAACATGAGAACAGCTACAGTATCACTTTATTTTCCAGTTTATGATTTTCATTCCAATTTATGCCGACGGGGCTATTACAATTATCTCCGTTAATTCGCCCAACACGAACCCGATCGACTCCCCCTATGCATACCCAAAGTGATTGGGGGTGGATGGAGGGGGTGGAGGGGGCTGGAACTGCATAACACACCAGCCACGTACCCAGATGACTCGCCCCATTTGCGCTGAGAATCTCTCCCTCCCACCCGGTTTCCTTTGAAACGGGACGGTTTAATTCCGTTCTACCCTCTTCCATTCTTCGCCATCGTCCAATCTCAATCCTCACTTCTCTCTCTCATCGTTCCGGCTTCTGCTTCATCCCTTCGTTTCATCTCTCCGTTTCCCACTTTCTCTAAACCCCATGGGTTCATACGTCTATTCCGCAATTTTAGCCCTGCACTCAACTTCCTCGGCATTCCGTTCGTTCCTAACATTGTCTAAAAGAGTACCCATCATAACTATCTTTCATTCCTTCCACCTATGGCTGTCGCTACGATTCAGAGTCCTCCACTGCTCTCTTTCCCTAATCCATAATCGTTAGATGCATTTACTAGATTAGCGTTTCAATGTTTGACAAAGATCTTCAAAGTACAAGAGGCTACGGCAGCGTCAAACACGTTAACAAAGGATCGGATTGGTGCGATGGATTAAGTAATACCATCTTACTCCGAGAGCTGGTATCAGAATCACAGCGGAGGAGAACATTTTACTTGAATCCCGATTCCTACTTCATTGAGATGTGGAGACAAGTGCGGTACTCTTTAAGTTGATGAGTGGAACGCAAAACGCACTTAGTGTAGATAAGTATAGTACCGACACCGAGTTACACTCCACTTCCGCACTTCCCAAGTAAATTTTCCTTCGACAATCTACCCACCATACCTTCATGCGCAAATTCTCAAATCGGTTACTTGCCTAAATCAACAGTACAATATTGTTTCACAAGAAAATGTTTCGAGGCATTTGGCCATTCCAGCAACCTCCATGTGACATAACGGATCAAGCGTACCACCACATTTACGACAAAACGTTCACTCTCGCAAACAGGACGGATTTTCAGTGGCAACGCGTGAAAAAGCAGGAGACTCGTAGAATCCAATCTCCAAAACCACCCTTCAACTGAAACTTGTTTACTGCCCAACGGCCCTAAAGGAACTTCCATGGCTTTGCACACCATCTCCACAAGCGCAATCACAACGGTTTCCCCAAAACGTTCGTACTTTCTTCCACCCATCGAATCTGTTCTCTTCCTTTAATTTTCAGAGCACCCCTTACATTCCATTCTTCCGACGATCGTTCCCATCTTTACCATTCCACGAAACCATCAAGTAAGTCCCTTTGAACCCTTATGCCGCTCCTTAAAGTCTAGGACCACCGATTCCAATACTCCATGCCATTCCAGCCCTTCACTTTCTTTCTTTTCTCTCAATCCCTTTGTTCACTCCCCATTTCCTCTCCTACTTGTAATTCGGAAGCACAAGTAGGAGTATTATTCTCCAAAGTAAGCAATAGTAGAAATGATGCTCATCTCCTTATCAACGTTTGATTTGCCTATGAGAGAATAAAGTATGTGATATAACTCTTAGTATTTTCCACACTTAAGCGTGGAAAATACTAAGAGTTCTCTCTTTTCAGTCATGTCGGTAGAGTCATTCCACAAAGTTACGCCCTCAACAATTAAGTTTATATGTGATATTAGTTAGAAATTTTGTCAAGTACCTACCACAGAATTTTATCAAGACTACGACAGTTTTCATCAATCAGCCGATATCTAGGCGATGATGTCCACAGTTGGATGAAACCGGTCATAGTCTTAAAGAAGGTCTACTGAGTTTGACAAGCTTTTGTCTTATATCATGATGTGATTTAACGAAATTGAGCCTGACTCAATTGAATTGAATGAAAATCCAGATGTATCACACATTGCAACATTTTCACCAGCTTAAAATATATGGACCAGGAGATACGAATTTTATATTTTTCCTTTATAAAAACATTATATTATACGAAACATACCATGGCGTCTCAATCTATCTTCGTTTCCCTAACAAGAGATGAAATAAAGAAAAATTGCGTCAATTGGGATGTCATCTTTTGACACTACAATTTTGTAACCATTTTGGTTATTTTTGAACTCTTCACGTACCAATATACATATATGTATACATAATTACATATTAATTTTTTTGCTATTATCATTTGATCTTCAGTTTAACCTCACTCTACGTCATAGAGATATTCCGTAGTTGTGAATGTCGTAACAACAATACTGCTCCAAAGGAATATATCTTGAGAAATAAACCTTATTACCATTATCCTTCCACATGACGACGCTCTCTCACTTCTCTTCCTTTTTCCTTTCTCGTTCACTTTCTCCTCGGAATGCCTTCCCTACTCCCGCATTTATTTCCCAGCCTCCTCACTCCTTTCTCTGTTCCCATATGAACCCGACATTCTCTCCTCTCCTCCTCGTCGCCCACCCCCACCTTTATCTCAGTTCCCTTCCACCACGCTCGGCTCGTCTCGTAATGGGTGCGTCCATTCATGGCCGAACGAATCTAAGGCATCCCATGTACACGTACATGCATTCATACATATGTACAAACCAATACATACCACCCCATCCCGCCTTTCCTCTCGCACACCTCTTTCCCATCCTCCTCTCTTCTCTGCCCCCACTTTATTTTCACTTCCTGTACTGCCTCGATCATTCTCCACCACCTTTGCGGGCATACTGAATACTTATCGTGTTCAAGGTAGAAAGTATAACAACACATTTAAACAAGCAACTGACATAGTAACATTTAGGCTAATAATCTGTGAATTCATCGATTGAGTGCCATCTTCAAGGCGTATGTATTTCAATGTACTCGATTCACTTGAAGTCGCTCATATATACTCGCACATATACGCCGATATTCATTAATTGAAAAGTTCGAAGATAACACCGCGAATAGTATACGAATTTAAAGTTGGAATGTGAATGTTGAACTCTAAGGACCCAAAATAAATTGATGCATGCGGTATTTTGGTCAAAGAATTTTTTCAACCCAAAGGCAAGATTAAAATAGTTAAAAGTCAACTCCATGGCGTGTCAATCTGCCTTAGTTTCCCTAACGGAAAATAAAATAACGAAAAAAACCGTCAAATGAGATGTCATCTCGGTAGAGAAAACAAGTTTTGGAGATTTCATATCCATAGGATGTTCAACTTGAGAGCAATGGTCGCTATCGGTTTCCATGGGAAAAAAAAACCTTACCGCAGAGGAGGAGAGATTAAGTAGGCTCCGTATACAAAAACTCGGGAAGAACAATTACCACTTGCCACGCCACCAACACGTCGTCTGCGACCTTAACAGAACCAGCTAGCTTTGCATCCATTAACTGTTATCAATTTTAACTAGTTCACAGGTTAGAAACTCTATTTTTCATTGTCCAATCCAACAGATTAGTCAAAAGAATTGTAGAAGTATAATAGGAACATGAGCTCTCCAAACAGTTGCAAACACATACATATTTACTATTAATTCAACTCCTGTTTAGTAACGCATTTAACGCTCGTGGATATATTCCTGAGTTATCACTAAAGATATATCAGGTAACCATTTGAGTGTTCTAAAAATTTTAAGACCGACTAAACATGATTTAGCTTATTTCGACTATGTGATACCGTCTGTCTCGAACGCAGAGGGGCTTCATACCTTGAGGAAATGCATTAGGATAGCGGTGAAATGTTGGGTGAACGGAGGGGTGAAGTCCGATGCCGGCATTGGCCTGATCTTATAGAAATTCGCCAAGAGGACCACGGCTTTAACGTCCCATTGAAGGGGCGTGATGTTGTTCTAGAAGATTTCTTCTGACAGCATTAAGGCACGAAACGGACCACTAGTTACAACGTTTTTCACATCCACGACTCGTCTCCGAGCCCTCAGGGTGAAAGGCAGGGGTTCTGTCTGCCAACCTACATACTTCCCAGCTTTGCCGTCAATTTCGTTCGCTAGTCTCACAGCCCTTCCAAAATAATACAAGACTCCCCTCAAACGATGCCCCTCTCCTCAACCATTAAAATCCTCTCACGCGTACTCTCATCCCTCCACATTGGTACCAGTTTCTGCACCCCTCATGCATGGTATTTCTCAACCCCCACACACATCCCACGGTAACAATTTTTCTCACTTCTCCCATCCTTCCGACTACCCTCTTCTCCACCTTCTTTCACCCTACCTTCATCCCTATCCCTCCATCAACAGCCTTTCCTCTCCCAACCTTCCTTTCTTCCGTCATTCCTGACTTTCCAAACCCCTCCACTCACACACACAACTTCCATTACTATGAAAAAATATTAAAGCCTGCAACCTGCCCACACCCTCGCGCCGCACAACAAACGCTCCGCCGACTCCGCATTCCTAAACCAAAAAGGCAATATTAATTTCTCCGAGCTGTTTCCTCACGCGGAGAAATAAAATTGCTACTTCCCCTTTTTCCCTTCGCCCCTTCCCCCTTCCGTAAACTTCCTCCCCCTTCGCACCGTGGAAACACGGTGAAACGACCGCGGCCGTTTCTCCTATCCCGCACACTATTCTTTCTCATATTTCTCTTTCGTTAAATATTATGGGACCCATTATAGAGAACGCAGACGAGACTGATGAGTACAATTGCAAAAGATTTTATTAATTGCAGAATGCCTATTCTATGTCATCAGGAGTTTTATGACATACTCTAGGATTTCAATTCACCTCCACCACTTTATTTTCAAGCATTCGGTGCAAGTTTTAGGACCTAGCGCCGATCACCGAAGTTGTGGCCTGTCGCAACATCCTCAACGACTCGCTCCGAAAATACATAGGTATCGCAAAAGGATCAAGTGTGTTAGCTAAATTTAATTGGTTGTTCTGAGTTTCCTTTGGTTTTTATTTCCGTATTTCAACTCAAAGGACAGCAAAAAGCCACTAAAATGATATTTCCTTATTTTTTTCTTATTATTCTTATGGTTCCAATTATAAGAGCGCTATTTTTGACAATTCAAAGAGCTTAGGCAGCTCAAAGAATTCAAATTCAGTCTTTTCTCATTCCCTCTTCGTACCATTCAGCTATAATTTATGCCCTCCACCCGAGGTATGAACTTTTGTGCCAACTTTCACCTTCCACTAATGTTAAAATAACGGGACATCTACGAAGTTACACACGCCGATGATCTTTCGTAATTTTCAAGCTAGCCTAGCTCTTCCATTGAAATTCCTACATGAAATGCAACTTCCCAGATACCTCCTGCATACATTTCTGAGACTTGAAATTCCCTTTTTTCACCTTCTGTTACCATAATGACACCACTGGCAGGAGATCTAGTTCAGAATTACGTAAGATAGCTACCAAGCAATTATTCAGTCATTGTCAAACAGAATACGCATGAAAGAGTAGTAAGAGAGTTTTATTCCCCAAGATTGAAAACATTACCTATAGAAGCAAACACTTTCTTAAAGATGTAGGATAAGCAATAAAAAATGAATCCACATTTCTCAGAATGATTATAGCCAAGAAAAGATCACAACAGTTAAGACCAAAATCACAAAATAAGCAATGCCAAATCGTACAAAAATTGAAGGAGCCGATAATTACCTGATGCCTCGAGATGAAAACTATAAATTATAGTAACTCAAAAATCCTATATTCCCTTAAACTTGGAGCAGGATTAACGAGGTTATTTTTCAATCTTAGCGATCAATTAAGCAAAAGGCCTTAACATTTTTGAAAGGTGAATAGATGAAGCTCGTGAAAATAAGTTGGTGTAGGTAATTAATAACTGGTTTGGTAATGATGCACAGTGAGCTCAAAGGGTAAGTTTATGGGGAGAACTCAAAAGGTCACGTATAGGCCATCATTAAGAGCGGCGATCACAGAGCAGCAGCGTCTTCTACTTAACGCGCGTTTGGGGAAGGACCACGACATGATTGAGTACGGTGGAGATTACATGGCTTAAAATCCTTCCGTGACGACGAGTCGGGAATAACAAGTTTCATTGCCGGTCTGAATGAGGTATAACAGGGTTGCACATGTGAATGCTGATGAAGCTGTGAGTTCACTTGAATGAGAGGCAAAGTTTGGGAAAAACAAAAACAACTATCTGGGTTCATTGACAGCCCTACATGAAACGATACTTTCAACTTTACGCTGGTGGCAGATAATGGTACAAAAACCGTATATTATGAAAAATTTTGGTTTAAGGTTTCGGTTTCATAAACTGTGATCGTAGAGGAAAATAAAGTGAAAAAATTGAAATTGCAGAATAAATAAAAATCTCAAAAGTAACAGCGGAAATTCTTGATGGGCTACATCATTACTACGAGGCTTGTCTCACGAACTAATTGGCAAACTGACTGAATTTCAATCTATGTGAAATATTCCAAACCCTGTACTTCGGGAACAATTAATTGAACTGATCAACTAGAAATGTAACCATCGGACGATTCTCCAATCTTTAACTATTTCAAGCATTGGGAAAATTTTCCTGAAATTAATTTTAATTTTCCACGATGTGAACTGAGAATGGATGAAAATTTCTAAGGTATTCAATTTTATACTGAATGAAATTATAAATTAGGGAAGCAATCTAGAGGATCTGAAAAAAGTACAGATTATGATCAAACATTCGACTAAACAAACGAAAATACAATTTCACGAGTAAAATTTTGAAATTTATAGGTAAAAATTATAAGAAAAAGTTAACTACCTACTACCTAGGGACAAAATCCGTCGTAGTTTTATCTTCTCTTCATAAATCATTAGTACATAGAGGGATATTATGATGGAAAATGAACGTAATTTCGGCTGGATCGGTACAATCAAAACCTCGATCCATAACCACCATTTGGGTTTTATCCACCAAAACTTCCGCTCCGGGAAATTAAAAAAACATACGTTTTCTAACTTCTGCAGTCGCTGGAATTAAGCCAGTGGAAAGGAGTCGACCCGTTGTCGACTCCGACAGTCAAATGGCTCACCCCATTTTATTCCGTTCTCCCCTTTTAGTCCCATTCTCACTGATCGAAGCGCTCTCTCTCTCTCTCTGTTACCCTACAACCATTTTCCCTCATTTCCTCAATGCCCATTCCCCTCGCTGACCAGCTCCCCACGCGGCTGCAGATAGCATTCAGCTGCCATTCGGCGGAGTGCTGTATAGAATTGGAATTTGAATGCAAAATGCATTGTTTTTGGAGCCTCCTCCCTCTCCCGCACGCACAACAATGCTCGCCCTTACTCTGGCAATCCCTGGCTAAACTTTCCGTACGAAAACTACATGCTCCAGAGTTCCTCCTTCCTTGGCCATCGTCACGAAGCAGAGCTGCCCCCGCCTCACTTTCCCCATCCCCCTCCCTCTATGGATTGACCACTGCGCACTTCCTCTTTTTCGCCCTCTATCTCTTCAATTTCAATTCTCTGCTTCCCTCGCTAACTCAATGCAAGCGTGTTCCGTACCCTTTTCCATTTATACGAACAATTTCGCGCGTCCACCAAGCGTCAGGACTTGGCAAGAACGAACGCCGCAGTCCGAACAGCGTTCCCACTATCACCATTCCCACTGCGAGGAAATATTCTCCTTACAGTATATTAGTGCGATAAAAGAATGCTACATACCATACGTTTATCGCAACGGATTATATCAGAAAACATGACGATGTATAATATCCTATAATGATTGATATCTGATCATTTTTGGTACGTGTAACTTAAGACACACAAGCGGATTTCTCGTAATCCTCCGCGATATGTTAACCGTATGAGCTATACTCTTGATCGGGCGCAGGTTTAGAGAACTCAAACCTCTGAACAGATAGTCTTGTTTATACATAACAATTACAACTAACAAAGCAATTATGAGACATATTTTAATAATTACATCAGCTATAATCATACCATACGCACTGATACGCCCTGATTTTCCTCAAATTATGCGCAATAAATGCACGATGAACTACGAAACCCATAAGCTAAGCAATCTCATAGTGAGTATAACGCACTATGAGATGAAGAGGCTATGTCGAATGGGATCCGAAGTGGAATTAAAACTACATGCATAGAATCAGTATGGCATATTTAAACGGTGCCCTACTTGAAGTAAAATTCCAGACGTTCACAAGTGTTCACATTGTTCAACGCTTAGTATCGCATTGATAAATTTTTGCATTATTTTACACAGCAATTTCCCACAATATCGAATGACGCGCCTTTCCTCACATCACAATATTCACATTGTAATGGGTCACAATGTTTAAATAATTAAACGTAGTAAATACAATGTTTTATTTAGTGCAGCCAGCGTAAAGTGTAGAAATTGGTAAAGGTTGCTTTTAACAAAACCTGGAGGAATACACTAAGTTTATTCATTTGAACATGACTACAAAGTTCAATGTAGTCAACTCGCAGAGCATTCAAGTTTTAGAAGGCCGCAATATAGAACTCGATACCTCGCTAACATCGTGCGTCGAATGGAAATGTCGTACAACCCAGCTCCGCTGAAAATTATGGGTGGTGGCGTGAGAAGATGCACCCAAACGATTGCATATGCTCCATTTCATGGCGATGGAAAGCAATTCGATTGCGTTTGGCTTGTTCCAACGAAGCGAGAAGCGTTTGCGGAGAGAATTCCTTTTTAACTTTCCTCTTTGGAACAATCATCCTCGTTAGTCGTTTCAATTTCCTTATCGAGTACGAATTTTGCCCGATTCGCGTCCGGAGCCAAATCATAAATTAAGTCACCTAATAAGTCTGGACTATCCGCTCGACGCGCGCCATTCCAAAACGTTCATCCTCCTCCATTGGAATGGAGCCAGACTACAGATAGGGAGGGAGAGAAAGGGAAAGCATTCCTCATCACGTTAGGCGAGCCCAGAGCAACGCGATATCGCTCCGAATACTACTGAAATCTTGTTTTTACCCGCCTAGGAATATCGCTCTGCAGATCAAGATAACAACATGGAGATATTCTTTGTCGCCCGTCAGCTTGCCCATTTTATCGTCCTTCCATCGTTATTCACAGTTGCCGCCCTTCTAATTAGCATCATGAACTGTCAACAAGTACCGGGCATTAACTAAACAACAATGTTAATTTCGAAGCCTCCGACATCACGATAACCTTATCTCAAGCAGGAATTCAAAGAGCTTAACCCCTATAGAGCTTTTCCCCTTCACGATTTCTTTCATCATCCACTAAATTCAACCTTTTAATATTCCAAAGTACTCGTAGTAATTTATTCCCATAAACTAAAATCCCTCACCAAAAATTACGCATGGATCACAGAACGATTTAAAAAACATGACGGACCCAATATCAAAATTTTATTTCAACAATGATTTCATACCATTCTTTCTCAACCAATGAATGTTCGTAAGGATAAAGACCACATAAGAAACAAGTCTTAATGAAACGAAACGGTTGCTTAAAGGAGATAAAATACACAACGATATACAAAATTTGAAGACTATATTATTAACAATATGCACATGATTGTACAGATTCACTTCCTTATTTCTTAAATATATTAGAAAACGTACATCCATTACATAAGAGAACTATCATGGCACATTTTAAGGCAACTTTCAACCACAAACCCTGAGGGGAAAAATCAAAGACAAGGAAAGAACATTAGGGAGAGGCCTTTAGACACCCTACAAAGTATCATGTAACACGTACAGAAAATGACAGGACTGAAGCCTTATTAATGCCTTAAGAAACGCTTTTCAAGGGGTGAGAAATTTAGTTGCTTCCGCTTAACGCTATTTAGCCAATCTTCTCTCCAAAGTGATATACCATAACTATACTCCTTACAAGTTGACTGCTGAAACGTAACCTCAAGTTTTCACGCAATTCTAAGGATTCCTAAAATTTGACCACGAAAAAATTGTGGGAATATATTTCTACAACGGAAAGAAACGCTTGGATTAAGACAGATATATCCTTTTTTAAATCAAGGTAGGTCTAATCCTTCACCTCAATCTTTCTCGGCTCCTTTTTCTGACCTAAGAGGATTACAGGACTTAAAGACACCTAGATATCCTTAATTCCTTGCTCCACGGAATCCTTGACACCAATCCCTTTTCTCCGCAACCTTATTCCAGACGACTCTCACACCTCTTCCTCATATTTCGTTCCCACTTGTCTAAGTCCTTTCGACTTCGTGCTTCGAATCTGCGTGACAAACTGTCGTGCCAAGTTTCAATCATTCCTACCTTAAAGTTGTACCGATACAATATCCCTAAAAAAATACTTCGCTTGAAAGAAATTAGAAATAATTCTTTGTAGTTGATTAAATTCCCTTTCTCTCAGCTCCTTAATCACAAAACGGGTATATGTTGCTTGGAATACGAACGATTTTCCAGCGTAGGCAGCCAAAAATTGGTGAAATAGCGCCTGTTAATTAACATTTCACGAAACAACCTTTTTGTCGACGAAATGTATTAAGCATGCAACAGAAATGACTGGTTTTTTTAAAATATTAATTCAGGATACAACGCATTGACTGAAAACAACTTATTACACTAAGAAATGGCGATTATCCCCAACAGGATAATCACAACAAATCTATGGCTCCAACATAAATATAAATACTTTGTAATATAAATTTCATGAGCGACATCTATAGCCATAAATTAAAATTGAAATTAAAATTAAAAATGGAAATATAAAATTCTATAGCCATGTGAGGTTTAACAGAATAGCAATAGGAAGGCTCGGTTTACCTCCAATTCATAAGTGCAAGGGATTCTATCACCAAATCATCAACTTCAAATTTACCGATGACGCTTGTGAGACTGAAACATTACTCGGGAACTCTCAACGGTATGGTCATAGGCAGAAAAATATAAACGAGCCATCTGTTTCATTTGCTATCATTTTCGAAAAAGCTTAGAGATAGCGAACAACAATGATATAATTTGACACCAAGCACAGATTACTTGCGACAAGGGTAAAAAAATAAGAAGAACCTCAATTTCCCACCTGATATAAGCTAACAATCGATCGGCAGATGGTCGCACAGCTTCTGCGACCGAACTCCCCCAAAATTCACTCATTTCACCCTTTTCTCCTCCATATAGCCAGCGACGCAAGGGAAGTTTTTTTTCCCTACCCTCTCACCGCGCTATGCCAAGCATGCTACTTTTACATTTTTCGTCCATTTCTGGAAAGGCGTGGTCCTATCGGGAGTCTCTATTCTTAATGTGATTCGGTGAGAGACAGTAAAGAGACAATTTCTACCTGGTTTGACCATAGACCAGTTTGGAAACTTCGATTCACACATTTCAGTTTTGCAAAAAAAAACAAAAGTAAAAATAATCGCAGATCTACTGATGTGACAAAAACTTAAAAGGAGGGCCAGCATTTTAAGCATAGTTATAGGCACTATAGAGCGCCTAAATGTGTTCAGGAAGGGAAAGTATCGTCAGTAGTAATTCTAGACCAGTTGGACCAAATTGTCCCGACGCAGGGATGCACGAAAAGAGAAGCGCCGAAGCAAAACACTTCCCAAGTGGCAACGTTCTGATGCTTCAAGAGAACAAGGCGCAGGGATGAAACATCTGGACATGATGAGGAATAAAAAAACACAATCTCCACCTTGGCATAGCCCGCTAGAATGGCGCCATGAACCGTCCAAAATAAACCGCAAGTCATTCACGCATGAAGCACGATAACGCAGGAGATAGAACACGTTAGAGGCAGGATGAGATAACTAGACGCAGAAGAGCACGCTTCAGGGAAAAAATCGAATCACGAAAAGATTTGCTAAGGTGAATCGCAGCGGATACTACCACATGGCTCCAACGCCATGACCTCCACTAACGTAGTATCTTCTGTCTTGATAGGTAAATCAGTAAGCACGCAATCGATGCCATTCATCCGACTAAAAGACCAAGCCTACGGTTGTTATAGCCACCGCCATACATGCGAAATTTGCACCAATATTAAAACAAATGAATTCATTACAAAATGACAAAACATCCTTATTATTTTTTTCAATTATCCTAAAATAACTTTTGCATTGATAGAAAATGCAGGAAAACAATCGCTAAGTTAACTAAAAATACTGAAAATTAGCTTTTCAATTCACAGCAAATTTTGTGTGGCTATAACAAAATCCCAGAATTTTGACACGTTTACAGCACGTGTTTCCGGACCACAATGAGTCTCATTTTTAAGTTTAAGAAATTCAAAAGAAAAAAAAATTTCCCAATGTTGCAAGAATTAAAATTTTTTGACGTGCACAAAATTGGACATTGACGAAGATTTGGATTTTAAACAACAGATGCCGCCACTACCTCATCACCATACATTCACCTGCTGGGGGAATGGTACGGAAAACTTACTTTCTCTCGTCTCCCCTCTCCCAAATATACCGCTTTCCCCATCAAAGAGTGGGGGAGGTGACCATGAGGGGTGGCAGGTCCTGTGGTCAGGAAGAACGGGGAAACGTTACGGAAGTACGCCGAGGAACGGGAGAGGGAATGTGGAAGAGATCCCGACGCGATAGCGACTGCGGGTAATAATAAGATCTTTTTGCAGCATCTGGATACAAAGCAAAAAAATATGACGTGAAAAAAAGCCTTCCGGGGTTATATGAAAAATATGATAGCGAATATGCAGAGAAATATTTAAATGCAGAGAAACCGGGGAGGAATATAAAGCGTATGGATATATCACGGTATACTCAAAATGAATAAGAGAGGTTTTAGCTCGTGATTAATGGGAAGATTTGAAATGAAATTTAAGCAATGCCTAGGAGTAAATAGCGCCTAGCTCTAGGAAAGGTCACGCGCATTTCATGAAGCACGCTACTCTTTTAACCTCCATATTCAACGAGTCGTCTCCTTACATTAGTAAAATAAGAAACAGGCGAACGAAAGGATATGCGAATTCTATTGCATGGGAGGATAAATAACGGGAAATTACCAAAACCTGTTTCAGAAGTGCTGCAGTAGACTTCCATGGAACACCGAAGACAGACGTGCTAGATTTTTTACATCATATTGATAATGACTTGTTAGATAATCCAAATATTAAAAATAAGCAAATACATTTTGCTTGCACCAGGCGAAAATTTTGGATTTCTCCTTTGTTTATCGTGGTAATAAGCGTGATACACCCAAAATCTGCATAGATTTCATGCTTTAAACGAGGAGGCCAATGAGGAAACATTACAATAAGGGAAGTGAAAATGGTAAAGGGTCGTACCTAGCGCTTTAGGGATAGGTTTGATGAGATAGTACAGCCCGAGGGCCAGGGTTCAATTTTCTAAACTGCCGGGGATTTTTCAAATGACTTCCGATCCCAACTGCTACTTTGTCTAAAAAGCACTTCAAGAACAGGATTCCGTCCTTTGGATGGTACGTTAACCGAAGGGTATTGCCAGCGCCAGGTTTCTCTCCTCTACCCATCCAATCCCCAAATAACCCTTCCCAACCAAACATAACCATTACTTATTGTTGAAAAAACTGGCAATTTCCCAAAAAAATAATTTGATGAAAATTGGAAAATTGAATCTTCATGGAAAAATTCCACACATGCATCGTCGACATCACCTGAATGTTTCCGTTACTCGTAAAGGCTGCGAGTGGCCAAACCTGCCGTTCGCCTTTCTCAACTAACCAAATCAAAGTAAGCTTCCCTTCAGCGATTAAATGGAAAGGCAGGGTGTGTTCAGAAGTGGATAGGCGACAGAAAAAGGTGGGAGGCGTCGGTAGGACAAAGAGGAGATAGAAATAGGGAGAGGGTGATGTGTGAAGAAGGGAACAGAGAGAGAGGGATGTAGAAGAGAGGAGAGATCAGAGATGGAGCGAGGAGAAGAGGAGGAAGCGTCGGTGGCTTTTCGAGGTCTACAGAGCACGATGCGGTTTCCACCGGAGGAGAGGAGAACTCCTCTCTCCATTAGAAACCTCCAACCTCCCAGCCTTCGTCCTCCGCTCACCATGCCCCTTCCTCTCACAAGGGCACCCCAATTACTCCCGCGCAGCCAATCGCGCAACGCCATCTCCAGATTGAACCCTTAGATACACTCCCGCCCTCCTCGTCCCGCACCCTAACCTCATCCGTCGGTTGCGAATCTCTGTCGCCCTAACCCTCGCTTCCCTCTTCGCCTTTCCTCAGATATTAGGATCCCGGAAGTCGCGGTCTCTCCTCTTACATGGGAGGAGTGGAAGGGTGTCGGTGACTTTCACGCGTGTACCACTGTGCAGAAGTTCTCCAGGCGCAAAATGGATGAATCACTACCATCTGAGCCAAACTCCTCTTTATAGTTTCTAGTGGAAACATTATACAACATGCAGTTCTCAGAATATGGAATGATAATGTTTGTCACCGTCTTGAAGAGTTTTTGGCGCAGATTGCTCGATAAACATTTCTTGAATGTAAAATTAGCACTGAAAAAATTATAAATAGCTCTTTTCCGACCCGACTTCATGCTTTGGGCGGTGGATGACCCGAATCGTAAATTGTGATGAATGTTTGGACAGTGTGAAATAGTCGCCTGGGATATTCATGAAACAATTAGTCGTCTTATTACAATTAGCTTCGCGCAGTTTCACATGAAACGCGTGAATGTGAACCCGGAATAAGAATCAGCATATGACATTTTCTCATTTTTACTAATATTCGAGGGGACATTTGAACCTCGGGCATCATTTCGACCACAGCGGCTTTATTTGAATTTCCACTGTCATTCCTTTTGACATTCACGGCGGTAGGTAAGTTTTACAAGAGCTAGAACTATTATGATGACTCCTACGTGAAACATAAAGTTCCAGCATTAATAATGAAAAATACCTGGAAAACATGTTTGAGGATTGAAAGCTCAAATTTTGAAAGAAACTTGGGTATGCAATCATTGGCGCCAAAAACCGTTAATTTTTTCAATGAAAATGTAGAAAAGAAAAATTTTTAAGAGAAAATATTTCACACATACAAGAAATTATTATCATTCAGGTGCTCTTAAGTTATCTCTGGAGTATCTATAGCCTAATTGTAACTATGAACTTCTTTAACGTAAGAAACCCAAATAATTTTATAGGAGATTTTTACACAATGGAGTCAAAGCGAAAGGACTCATTCCTTGGCACCGTCACGCGCGGGAGTGTAAAGCTGACATTGCCGTGACGACCCTCGCCCGCCTAGAATTTCACCTTCGACTAGTAAATATTCTCCGGCCCATGAGGCACACGGGGGTTTTTACCGCACTTCTCGCGACCCTTCTTAACACTTCGAGTCCTATTGACGTAATGGTTCGTCCTCTTTAATTTTCTCAGAAGGACGATGGACGCCCCAGAACCTCCATGGAATATCATTATTGAACGGCAGCTGGACGTAATGGTATGGCTGAAGCCTAAATTAGCGCTTTAGATCGGAAGGGAAGAAAGAAACTCAGCAACGCTATTAGCCTATTTTTCCCTTAACTGAAGATTACAAGTGGACATTGGTTTGATATCCCTACACATGGATGGAGAGAGTACATTTTCTACGGGAAGCTCTCTCCACAAGGTACAGAAATAAGGGTCGCAATACAAGAGAATATATTCCACCTCAGCTAAGATTGGAACCTGAGTACTCAGAGCGGGAAGTGTGCGCTACTTTCCTCGATTACTGCTCGCTGCTCCGACCGCGATCTTTTCCTCACACCCGCGAGCTTCCTCGCCCTCTATAAACACGTTTGAAGGACTGAAATACTTCCTTTGAATGAATTGGATCGGAGCATCATTTTTCTAGTTAAATGCTACTCTAAGAATGACATGATTTCTGAGAGAAAAATTTCAATGACAACACATGAATAACTTAGGTAAAAACCAAGGACCGAAGGGTTAGCATTGTGAATGCCCACCTTTTCTCCAATATTCCAACGTGGCCCAAAATATGCGCTAAACGAGCGAATAAATTGCGCACGGAATGAGAGGGGGGAAATGGTTTTACACCCTCTCCAACCACATACGGAAAAATACAATTCCCTCCGATCTAGGGGCTAAAGAGAGCCAGAGGAATTCAAGATAATATAAAATACGCAATGATTATTAATTTGAGAAGCCTCTTATCCGACGGTTTAAGAGACCACCGTGGAGCTTGTACGCCGCAGGTTCAATACATTCCTTGTGCAAGGGTGCAGGGTAACTCGGCTGGTAGTTAGTTCTCGGTCAGTTATAGTTCCAAAACAAGGCTTGTATATTGGGATCACAATTGCAAAGGGGGCACAATAACCCACACAAAGAGGTACAGAAAGACGGAAATTATTTTCCCGCTGTTTTCTCCACATAGGCTGCTTAACAACAATAAACAGCATGAAAATCTATTGAACTGTAAACACCCAATCTTTTAACAAATAGAGACACAAAAAATTTCCTTTCGCCGATCAACACTATTGAAATGTATATCATCCTAGCCAGATAATTTAAACCGATAAAAATAACAAATTGGCAATAAATGCCCCGATTTCCCTATCTGTATGCGCATATACAATTAAATTTAACAACTCAATTGCTTATATCATGAGGAAATGAGTATATTTTTCCCTTTAACGCCACTCCTGGGAGCCGACGCGCCATTTTAAATAATCAACCCCACTAATTTTCAAAATAAATAAATAAATAAAGCCGACGCTGCGTAATATTGCTGAATAGCCCGGGGACTTGAATGCGATTATGTCCAGCGATTAGAAATTAGACTAATAATAACGACGTCAAGCGCTGCATTGCCACATATATGCGTATTCCGAAAGAGAGGAAATTTATTTCCCACACCCCCCGAGGCATCAAAGATAAAATGGAACCAGCGCCGTGCATAATTCACTGCGCATAAATTAAAACTGGAATTGCACGTAACAGTATCACACCGTAAACAATTTATCTCACGGTGATAACAATCTAACGCTTCAAACGCATTGTTCGTACCTTTTCCACAATTTCGTCAGATAATACAGACGGAAAAATACTGCTTAATTTCGTTTTTGAAGAGGATAGCCATAACTACGCATCAAATTAACATCCCACTAGCATAGGTTGCAAGGCCACGGCAAACGCTTCGCATACAGCTAAACGCACGGCTTTTACTTTTAACGTCGCGGTTTGAGCGAATTAGCGGCAGGATTTTCAATTGATTTACGTAAGAATCATTCAGAGCGAATTAAGGCAGGATACGAAAGTTTCGCATCTGCTGAATTACTGCCATATGCTATGCTAATGATTAACTAGAGACATCATAGAAATTAATAAGTTGATGGAAGAAAAGCATTTACAACTCCTCACTTCAAAAAGCTTCATTCAAATTTCAACTGTGTTTCTCAGAAAATATAAACAATGATGGAAGCGCCAATGGGACATTGCGGGCAAACTTTAATTTAAAAACAAGAAATCTTACAATTGTCCCTCAATGTTTTTTCACGCAACGCGACTTCCGCGGTAATTTATAACCCAGGCGTGTTTGGCCGTGCCGTAAAAATACGGGAGTCTAGCTGAGTCTAGCGTATTTCATGAAACTATGAGGACTCTTATATGTACGCTGAGATGAAGTACATTTCCATTTTTGGACCCTTAGCTATTCAAAATGAACATTCGCTCCTTGTCCTCGATCGCAAAAGTATTTCCAACAGAAACAATAAAAACTTGATTTATATATCTACGTCATACATTTTACCATAAGAGGGTAGCCTTTACAAGAAAGGGAATTTAGTTTTATAGTAAGAATTAAGTTTCTGTGGCTTATACACCCATACCATTCCATACTGTTTAGAAGTTTGCGTTGGACTCAGCAAACGAATTCAGAGTCCAACTGAACAAAAAAGGTCCATTTCTCAAATACATAAAACTTTTCCGACAACCTCCTCCCAAACCGAGTCTTTCATTCGAGAAGTCAACGAGTTGGTTGTCACCCCTGCCTGGAACCCTCCGACCCCGAAATGTCTCTACTTCAGGCATGTCTCTACACGCCGCCTCTCATCCGCCCCTCACCCACATGACCCAACTACTCTCCCTTAATACGAAAAAGTTGACCTCAAGACCCTAAAAATCATCCCTTAACCCACCCTCGACATTCATCTATCCATTTTCCACAGGCATTAGATCTGAAAAAAACCTCCCCTTGTCCTCCACACAATGTATAGACCATAACCTTTGGACAGAACTCACCAACTTCCTGTCCGAAAGAAATAGATAGGCAGGGAACGCAACTAATTCACACACCAGGGTTGAAATTCGCCATGAAAAAATCATTTGACTTGACCGGGATTCGAACCTGGATCTCCCAATTGCCGGTCAGGTGTATTAGCCAGTTAGAGTTAGCCTAACACACCTGATCGGCAATTGGGAGATCCGGGTTCGAATCCCAGTAAAGTCAAATGATTTTTTCTTGGCGAATTTCAACCCTGGTGTATGAGCACCCGTGCGAGTGACTTCGTACCACATGTTAAATGCAATGATTGGAAATTTAATTTACACAATTTTCTCTTTAAAAAATTTGTTCCATCTCACTAAGAAAGAGCTTGGCGGGAAAGTAAAAATAACAGAACAAATGAACTGTCTCTAAGTCCAAATTTAGCGTTAGTTTAGTGAAGTATAGTTCAAATATCAAGGAAAAATAAAATACATAATTAATCCAGTTAAGCTTAATCCCTTCACCCACCCTCGACATTCATCTATCCGTTTTCCACAGGCATTAGATCTGAAAAAACTCCCCTTGTCCTCCACACAATATATAGGCCATAACCTTTGGAGAGAACTCACCAACTTCCTGTCCGAAAGAAATAGATAGGCAGGGAACGCAACTAATTCACACACCAGGGTTGAAATTCGCCATGAAAAAATCATTTGACTTGACCGGGATTAGAACCCGGATCTCCCAATTGCCGGTCAGGTGTATTAGCCAGTTAGAGTTAAAAAAATTTTCTTCGGAGTATTTGGAAATATTGACGGCCTAAAACTCCGCAAAACATATGCACTGGTAGTATTATGAGTCCTCAAGTTCCAAAGCTATTGAATTCCAAGTCAGTATGTAGTGAAAATTAGCGAGAACGGAGAAAATGAGTATAATAGAAAAAATAAAAACAATAACGCACGACGAATTATGATATTAATTATAATAATGCCTTACATCTTAATGATGAAACATTCGGTAAGCAAGCAAATAGCTTCACCAACTGAGCAAATTATAATTGAATGAATCCAACGGCTTCTGAAGTTGCGTTGCATTTATTACCCAAAGAGAAATGATTACCAAAAATTCGTTTACCTATGACATCCATCGGTTTTATTCTCTCTTCAAGTCCTCCAGACTATCCACCCAGGCGGGGCTTACCGTCACTTTTCTTCCGCTTCGGGCCATTACTCAATAACCCCCGGTTCGGAGTCAAAATTAGACAGGCACAGACCAGGTGTAACCGGCACAATGGGACCAAATACAAAACGCGCTAATCTGGCAGCTGGCTGTGAAGGCGTTCTCTTCAAGCTTGACCGCCCCGCGCGTCAAACCAAGTGGTCAATTAAATCGGATTCGCTCGTGTATACGTACCACCGCCTATGCAGTGTTCCAACCAGCCATCGGTGGACACAAAGACACACACGGTCGACGGGGACAAAATGGCAAAATTCAACGGACTTACCACCTTCCTGACGAATCCATATTCCCACTCATTGGAAGCGCAACTGTTGATTAATTTGATTCACACACAGCCAACATGCACGTGTCTATTGAGCCAAATTAAATAAAAGAGACTTGCGACTCACTACACCAAGGGTGCCGGCTTTTTCAAAGAGCAACATTTAGGAAGCGTGTCCGCTCGATCCAAAATAGTTACTAATTAAACTTTGACTTACGGATTAAAACCTAGCGGGAAAAGAGATAAGTTTTGGCATTCACCATTAAATTACAATTGAGGTGATGAGTCTGAAAAATTCTTTAAAAACATTTATTTGGGCCATAAGCATTTAATCCCAGAGTCATTTACACTTTAATTATAGCTAGTTAGATGAGCAATTTTATTTTTCGAGTCAATAACTGTATTATTTAACGCATTTGTCGAAGATTGCTTAGTTTTTCATTATCTCTTCAGCCAACTGTATCAATCATCGCTATAATTTCATGTACGAGATGATTTCAAAAATAATTATCTCGCTGACTTGTCCGGTGTAGTGTTATAGTGAGGAAGAATTGTTGAAGAAAATTTTCAGTGATGCCATCCGGAACTTGATAGAGAGTCTTCTGCAGTTAAGGCAATTTACGACGGAAGGAAGAATTGCATATCCACCAACGCGCAAAGTTAAAATGATGCTGGATAAAGGTCTCTCGGGTATTGGAAGCATGTCCATAACTCCCGACGTTTCGGAGAACGACTTTTTCTCCATCCTTAGGGGTACTGAATCGGGAACGCCTTGTCAAAGAAGCCAAATTGAGATCCTTTTGCAACCTAAGAACTTTAACCGAGACGCCGGACTCCATTTAAGTAATACCTGGAGACCCATCATCAAGACAATTAAATACGCAAGGGAAGGCGTGAAAACGACAGGCATACGACAGACATGCGAGGAAGGCGAATTATATCCTTCTCGGTCATCCCGATCAAAAAATCCTCTGACACCCACATTCTGGAGAAATAGCTGAACTCAAAATGAAAAATCATCGAATGGCAAACACGCTTTTTTTGCACTTGTTTTCGCTTTTAATATCACTACTCTCCGAATATATTTATTGCGTAGTTATTTCTTTTTTTCTTTCTAATACGATAAGTATCCACTTTGCAAACAAAGGCTTGCCTGTTTTCCAAGTTTTAAGCGTCGAATGGCAAAAACAGGATTTGCATACTTGCAAGCTACCGTAAGGATAAATCCCCCAACGGTCTGAAAAAGTCTATTCGAATATCCAACCAACTCAACGGTCGACCATAATAACTACGATAATATACGGTGAAGGTAGAACTGAAATCACCGCCAACCTCCGTCTTCCTCATCGATACATAGGTGCTATCTTTCCGATCACAACCTCTTCAACTTCTTACGTACTTGTGCACACCTCCCCCGTCACAACCTACTTATTTCTACGGCTATGTATTTCGACGTGCTTCCTTGTCAGTTCCTTTCCTACTCCCACACACATATATCCTTTCGGGTTCCTGCGAGGAGTCCCCCTCTCCTCCGCGCCAACTCTTCAAGTTTAGGCATTTCCCCTCCCTCCCTTCTGCGGCCAAAAGCCGCCCGCCAAAATCCACCCCAACTCAAAAGCGCTCAATCATTCTGTCTTTGCCACGCTACACTCGCACAAGAGGAAGGAAGAGGGCAAAGGGAGAGAGAGGAGAAAGAGAGTGAGAGACCAAAAACCGTTTCAAACCACCAGACACACACAGCTCCGCCACTCCTTCCTGAAACATTCCTCCTCCCGTCCCGCTCAAAAAGGCTCCCGAAAGCACCCTCACGGAGTGCGGGGCAGCGCTACTTACGACGTGGGAGTCGAGCACAACAACTCCGCCCCCGGGGGCGACCTTTTCGTTCCCCTCCCTCCTCACCCGCCCCAACCACACGTTTCTATCCAATCCTTGGGTCACTCCCCTTGGCTTCCTTCCGGCCATGCGATGGACTTCAGCTCCGCAAGGGTGAGCACACCCCGTGAAGTTCCACCACCCCCTTTTTCACGTTTTGCCATCCATATGCGTGCTCGTATTTTCTTCCTCTTCTTCGGACTCCCTCCACCCCCAATTCCCCTAAAGTCCGATACACGCGACTTAATAATTCTGGCGGCCTGGTGATGGGGAGATGGTGGACGAGGGCGGTGCAGCAAGGAAAATGGATGAGGAAGGGGGAGGGTCAAAAATAAAGTGTGCAAGGAGGACGGGGACTCGAAAGCGAATACGATCAATTCTCAAGTCAAACGGACTCTCATGACCCTACAGAAAAATTTCTCCCTGATCGAAGGGTTCTTGCACTGGCATAGTCACCATGGATAGGGCTTCGATTAGGGCCTATACAGACAAACAAAAAAGCTTAGAGGTATATTATATCCTCATAGTGCCATAAAAATGTGAACTCCTCGGCGATTTCAGTCTCAAAAACCCGGAGCATATCCATAGCCGCTAAGGATAGAGAGAAACAGGCGTAGAGAACTAGCCATTGGAAAAGACGTTAACTTAACGAGCAAAAGAGAAACATTTTAACAACACCCCCAAGGCTACTTCAATGAAAATTTTTTTCTCAATCATTGAAAGTGACAGTTCCTGTCCAGATTGATAGTCATTAATCCGAAGATTGGACGCTGCAGCTATCGATAAAATCTGGCATTAAGTTAAATATGGGTGAAGAATTATCTCCTACAGAATTCCTTGTTTCACATCACTAATACCTATCATGCTGTTAATGTTATCGAGAAGTTTTCAACAGGAAATCAGGGAAAAAAGAAATAAAGAGGTAAGCTGACTGAAAAAAAAAGCATCTAACCGAGAAAAATCCTTGGAAAGGTGAAACTATTGACTAATTTTCACCCTGTCCGAGAAGTAAAGTTTTCGTGTACTAAAGATATTCATACTTGAGAACTAATAAGCGTTTGATGCATTCATGGGATTAAGAAAAACAACACGAAATTTTATTTAATGCATAAATGATTAAATGCTCCTGTATTAGCACCGTTATATCAATAGAGCTACAAAAAGACTGGGAGCTTCAATTGTTGCCGCCTTTTCTTACATATGACCCTCGTACGCACTTCCCAGCCCTTAAAAACTTACCCTCCAAGATGGCCTCTCACTCCTTCGGTTTCACCGTCGTCCACCCTCAACGGTTTCCCCTGCCACTCCTTCCTCCCACCCAACCTTCACCCCGTCTCAAAAGCTCTCCCTCCCCGTCCCGAAACTGAAGCTGTTGTGGGAGCCTTATCTCGAGAGGGAGAAAAGAGAGGAGGAGGAGGGCAGCAGCGGTAGGGCTAATCCCTTAGCTTCTGCCTTCGCTGCAATTAAGTCCGCAGCAGGTCGGACCAATTTGGCTCGGGGATGAAGAGAGCGTGGCCCGGGGCTGGAGGAGGGGCGAGGTGCGGGACGAGGAAGGGAAGAGTGTAAGAGTTACGAGGAAGAGGGGCAAGAAGTGGCTGATTCGGTCACCTCGCCATACAAACCGCCTTTTCCGAAACTCCCATCCTCTCCCAGGACCAAGGACCTCCTCCGGCCCTCTCTAACTCTTTCGAGAGACGAGATAAGTGGGTTCTTGTTTCTCGGAATCGGCGTTCGTGTTACCAAGAGAGAGAAAGAGGAGCTACGGCTTAAAACCCGAGCGGAATGAAAACGCAAGAGCTAATACTTAAATATGCCAGGTGACGAGGAGAGAGGATTTGTACACATGAGTAGTCGTTTACCGCAGTATAGAGGATAGCCAAATCTTTGCGGTGAATGGCCACATTTATGAAATGTTGGTTCGTCTATTCGCTGTTTCACTTATTTATTTCCAGAAGATTTTTTAATAGGAAGTCAGTTTACTAAGAAAATAAATTCTTGAAAAAAGACTCTCCCAATCTAAGAATGAGAAACACTGAGTAAAACAGAGAGAAATTGGAACATTTTTGAACTTCCTAAAATATAAGATGGAATAAAAGATGATTCCGTGTCAGAATTATTGGATTCTGTTGTCTTTAGTAATAATTCTGTCCTCATAAGCACCAACACATTGCAAAAAATAGAATTTCTGCTTTCGTTCTAAATATCTTGACTGCAAGTAAGGCAACGGAGAATTTAGTAGCTTGATTCGACAAACTAATAGGAAGAATACCAATCTTTCCTCTGAGGCATAAATACCTTTACTCAAATTTTCTTTGAAAAAGATGTATCCCACTGACACTCCAACTTTTACTCAGGTACGATCGGTTTTTAAGATAAGCATACACTCGGGAGCTAAAAGTGCTGAATAGTTCATCATTCTTCCAGATTTTTGCGAAAAAAAACCGAAGCCATATACAATACACGCGCACCCCACCCTAAACCGAAAGAGTCAAAGACCAAGAGAGAGAACGACACGAGAGGGAAGAAAAAACACGGCTCTGCTTTCGGGGAACCCCGGACGACACGAGCGTGTGGCGCTTGGGCGAGGGTGGGGAAGAAGTCTCGACGCCCACGGAAGCGAAAGTGAAATGAAAAGGGAAGAAGAAGAGTGAGGATGAAGAAAGGGAGACGATGGATGGTCTTCCCTTGGTCGCTCTCTTCCACCCTCCACACCTCGGCGGCAGAATGAAGTCCTCTTGCGGGTGTATGAGGGAGAGTGAGAGAGGAAGGGGGGACAGCTCGAGAATGAAGAGGGGAGTGGGCAGAAAAGGAAACGGGTGGAAACGTGATATTTGCGGAGGGTAAAAGGGAAGAAAGAAGTGAGTAGTCGCCACGTGAGGAGAGAGGAGGCTAGACACCCACCCACTCTTCTTTCTTGGTCGAGAGAGAAACCAGACAGGGGCACTTTTGGTCAAGATTCTTAGCTATCTCCTCGCATACAAGGGATGTCTCCAGACGATTCGACCCACACCGATACTACCGATAAGAAATATAGACATCGATATTTAAGGATAATCCACCAACACGTCAGCTATTAGAACTTTTCATTAAACAATGACAATACTTCGAAGGATAATGGCAGGCAGAACAATTTTACACAGGGAAAGAAGAGAAGATATAAAGAAATCAAATCAAGTTATTCTCACTAAGTGCATTTAACAAGAATGGAATTAGCATAACGCCAAGCGGCATACGAGTTCGTATCTTAAGAGATGAACTGCCGACCGGTAATGTAAATGTAGGAATAGGAGCGGCGACAATATAAATTAGAGAAGGCTTCAGGCATAAGAAACATGAGAAAAAGCATGAGACTCGTAGAAAGGAAGACTTTTTTAACGGAAGCATTTAAAATAAAGAAAGAAAATTATGCTTTTCGACAACTTGCAACCACTGTACTCTGTTAAAATATTAAAAATATTATGCTTTCCGCAATTACATACTCAATGTAAGAATTTGCCCAATTGCCCTTTACAACGCGTGTTCCTCATCGATATTCACGCAAAATCATCCCGGTACACGTACCAACAAACCGGCGCTAGGAAGATTCGTTGGTTTTTTTAATTTTCCTCCAAAATATGACATAGCTTTTTTATTGTAGATGAAGTAGCACCGTTAACTTGATTGATGTTTGCCACATTAAACCATTATTTGTTGCGAATTATATGCTTAAGAGAAAATTAAGTTGACGATAATAATCGACACACTCGAAAAAATTAAAATATATATAAACATTTCACTTTTCCATATCGTCTAGTTTTGTCGCACATCACTTAAGGATCGACATTATCGGAATAACATAAGATAGAGAATCCATATCGGATCGTATTGGAATGGAGGGTATCGCGTCCCTACAACTCCCTACCCTAACGCTCTTCCTCTCTGCTTCCATTGCCCTGGCCCTTTGACCTATTAGGGTAGGGATGACACTAACTCCTTACTCGCCAACATCGTCCATAGCCAACGTCTCACCTAAGGGAAAAAGAAATCGCAGCAAACGAAGGGGACTGATTTTTTTCTTTTCTCATTTTTTCACCCTTGTCCTGCTCCCTTCTCGTCTTACAGTCTCGTCTCCTTCCTCCGGCACCCTCTCCCAAACCCCTCTCTTCCATCCTTCCTACCTTCCATTTGTTCCGTCGAGCCATTTTTGGCTCCGTATCCCCCTTTTTACTTCCTGTCTGTATTATTCTCTTCCTCCACTGTCCTTCCATCTTCTCCGGAGAAGTTCCGCCTGACTTTATTTTCTTTAAGCATCTCTCCATTCTCCCTTAATTGCCATATTCCACCTTTCTCCATTTCCCATTCGCCCGTCATTTTCTCTCTTCATCTCGGTTGTCTTTTTCTCGTCTCCAACTAACTTTATTACATCCAGCCTGCTTCTGTTTCGTCAACTCTTGGCGGCCACGCAAAGCCTTTTGCAACATTGCGACCGTGGTTTTCGCTTCCTCTTCAAGAGACAAACGCTGGGACACGCCATGGACACTTTTGCTGAGACTTGTTGAAGTTTATTACGTTATGTTTCTTCGTTTGATGTATGATGACAGACGAAGAAAGAAAAACGCCTAAATATTTTACAGGGCGAGTTTCAAATTGTAACAACGAACAAAAAAAACCGTGAGTAACCTTCAGATTTTCAGAGCGAAGTTTCAATTCACTATTATTAGCTTATAATGCGGAACCTACTATCTACAGCTATATTCACTCTTTCTATTAACTGCTAAAAGGATGGACTCTAATGGACTGCTTCCACGAATTCAATCGACACACTGAGAATGGTACTAAATTAACGTTCATTTTACGTACCAGAAATAATATATCTTTGTTGAGACTTGAAAATCAGTTCGATCTGCCAGGAAAACATTTTTATCCTAATAGGACACTTAAATAGAGGTGTGAATACATTCGTGGAAACCATTTCGAGTGAAATGAAAACCTTAATAATTAAAAACTGTATTTTTTATTATATCATTTCCACGACTGGCAATTAAAATAAAACTTCAATGCACTCCTTTGAAAGCACGATGAAAAAGCTTAAGGTAAACATTTTAAACATCGGTAAAGTTTACAAAGCAAAACTTTATACAATTCAAAGCGCAAACTTCGATATAAAAATAAGGATGAAGTCAATAGAAAAAAAAAAACAAAAGTCATTCTCAGGGCAATAAAATAAAAATATGCGTGGGGACTCATCTTTGTGAACGGTTGAGAAAATCTCACTCTCACCCCTCGATACAATGATTTATGCCCGCTTACAGCATATTTTATTCCGATCACCCGCTGCTACATTCTTTACGCTTTTATCTCTTCGATTCATCCGACCTGCTGTGGCATCCACTCGATCAAAAGACGCGTAAAAATAGTCACTAAAAAGAACGACTTTTTCACCTTTCATTCTCCCGCCTGTTTTTACCGCCCTTCTTTTGTTGACCTGCCCAACATTCAGTCCTCTCCATTAAGTAGTCCCTTCTCCCACAGCCATTCTTTAGACCGACGTCCGTCACAGCTGTTTCCGTCTCAATCAAGAAAATCTAGCCAACGCCGATACACACACACACATAGACGCTCGTCTTTCTCTCTCTCTCACTCGTTCCTATACATCCTTTACACAATGTCCTGAACAATGCCGGTGAAAGAATATCCTTCATAGCTGAGCCTGCTTTTACCCGTTGTGTTACGTAAATCAACGAACAGAATAGTTTAAGAAAGTTATCGGTGGAAAAGATGAGGCGCGATTCTCCAAAAAAAAGAGCAACTAAAACCCCTGGGGTTTCATGCTCTATATCATCATCATCATGAAGTAGAAACGTGCGATCGTGCATTAGAAACAACCGCGTAATTAAAGTTATTCCTTTTTTTTGGAGTTGCCATCATTTTTATCCATTAATCAAGTTTTAATTCAACTCAATATCACCCTAATCTTATGCATAAGTTGAGAAATTATTCGTGGGGTAGTTCTTAGTCACACCTTTAATAGGAGCACACCTTATTAGCTATAAGTTTACCGCAGTACTCCTGAGTCCTTTGATACTACTTACATTGAGTATACAAGTAGTGCTAACCGTTCGCGGTATAACTCAATTTCTACCGTAAATACCTAGGTTAAAGAGTAGACCTAAACAGAGCAAGAACTAAATTAGAAGATCTACATTTGACTGAATACAGTGATGCCTTCCTTAAGTAAAAATCAAGCACCGTGGCATTATTAAATCCAACATTGGTGTTCTTAAACGCAAAAATTGCAGAGGGCGCTACTAATTATAACCAAACTATTCAATATATTCACCTTTACTGGATTTTAGTGACCTTTCAACACCTTAGTTATCCGAAGAGGTAAACAGCAGCCACGGCAAATTCAGGAGGCTCAATTTACCCTTGGAATAACAAGTCGCTGTATAAACCTATGTCAATTACACAAAAGAAGTCTTGAAAGCTTTGGATTTTTCTTCATCGTTAAATTTTACAGCATGGAGAGATGTCATGCATAAAGCAATTTAATTCACCAGTGAATTACTCTCATGATAAGTATCATTTAAATGAATGTCAATGTAAATTGAAAAATGCAACCCTTGATTCCTATAGAACTTTGAAAAAAAGGTAACAGCTCCATTAAAAGTTTCATCAAAGCCTTTTCCGCTCGACCACAACGCATGTCATATAATATTCATAAGTTCTAGAGAGATATTTCGAAATAGTGCATTTATCTCTCTGGAAACGACTGGCCGACAGAAATTTCTGTGGCTACAGATTTAATAATTGATTTTTAACCACCAGCAACCCCGAATAATTTGATTCCGTTTCAACAATGAGAATTTATTTAATTTCAGTGACCGCAGATTATTTGCTGATACCACAATAATAAAATAAATTTAAAAAACCTCAGTGAAACAACCACACATTTCGTAGAGGGAAAAAATTGTGGAAAATATTATCTCGTTTAGCGTTTTAAAGGAAATACATCACGAAAATCTTTGTCGGCATCAGACGAAAAGCCACCCATGGCCAACTGATTCACGAATTTTCCGAACTATCCAATTGAGTTTGTGCAGTGACTGGTGAATACAGAGTACTGATTCCTGATGGGGTTTGAATGCTGGCAGCGGTGAAGAATTTCAACGGAAACACTCTCCCTACGACAGCCACGTCGAAAGCTTAAAAATACATCACTCTGACTGAAATATAAGACTGAAAGGTGTAGCCTGTGTAACTGACCCCTGTGCTACTCCGGGATTTTTCCTATATTTCATCTATTACATGGATAATCCTTCCCTTTTCAACCTATGCACCTGTTCATTACAGAGCTATTAGCCTCAGTAGTCTGTCACATCACGACATTACCACCATAATACACTTCCATCGCCATGGAAACTTCTGCGACCCACGTGGTGAGGGGAGACACTCAAGGGCAAGAGGAATGGGGGGATAGATGGAATGGCTGAGGGGTTCCACAAGAGAGCAACTCTTTGTTTATCCGTGAAGAGCGCTACTTCTTCTCGGGCAAGTAAACTTCGCGCGGATGCGGGAGACGAAGGATATTGAGAAAGCCACACGTGGCTTACATTTGGTTCTCTGTTTGCTCGACGTTCAGTCGGGATCTAACTTTCTCCAGATTCAAACTCGACCTTGTTTATTTTCCCCGAATCCGTTTTTCGCAATGTTTCTTTATGAGAGTGGCCGATGTTTAGGAGAGCTACGCAGTCGACGATTACATGTATCCAAAGAATCTCCACCAAACAGTGTTGTTTCCTTACACAAGAGATTAAAGCCAAGGTCATTAGAACGGGGATAAAAGAAACAAAGCCGTTGATCAATGTGATTAAAGCGCAAACGATAGGACTAACGTATGTACACAACAATGGGTACATCTCAGTGAAAAAACAAAATTCATGGCATACTTAGACGATACGGTGCTCCACTTAATTTATGACCTAAGTAATAGCTACCATTGTGTAAATCCATACGGAATAAAGCGTTTTATTGAGACAAGAGGAAGAAAGTAAGCATGTTTCAATCACCATCATTTTCGATGGTCCGTCGAAGCACATTTGTAGCTACCTCATTCGGTCGAAACCAGTCGCTTGGCCAGTTGTAGGCGTCTCAATAAAAAAAAGTTTCAAGTCCTTGTAAAATAAAGGCATAGGTAGCCAAAAGATCGTGTTCTGTTAATAGGGAGGTAACCTCAGAGTATTATGGGTAGGGAGTTGAAAAACTAAAACTACAGGACCACATATATTTCATTGCTGCCGAAATCCGACAATTTAAGATGACACGGATAAGACAATATTTATCGCGTCCCAAATAAAGCTTACCATCCTTTTTACAGCTGCACACCATCGTCACTATATATGTTTTGTTTTATAGCTCAATCCCGGAGCAAATTAAACATTCAAACGCCTTATTAGAAAGGCAAAAAGACATAAAAGAGTATGCCCGAGTAACCTAACCGAAGGTCATCGCTGCTACAACGACAGAGAAGACGAAGCGATTAAATCTTCTTTCGGTCTTACCTCCTCCAACGAGCCGTAAAAATTTCTCCGAATATGCGCACAGAACATACAGACAGAACCGTGAGCCCTGGTACAGAACCACGCCTAACCCTTAAAAAAAACCTTCTTGACACGTTCAAACCCCCAGAACACAGGCAGGAACACAAAAAAGAGGCTTAATGCGAAGGTGTCTGACCATCAAACGTCTCCCACCTTCTCCGCCATCATCATCTCTCCTCCCCTCAAACCCTCCCTCTGTTATTAAAAAAAAATAAGTAATAAAACCAAGTGCCTTTCACCTGTCAGTCAAAAAATATAAAAGAAATAAAAACCACGCGTACACAAAAGACTCTTCCCCCTCTTTCACTATCCATACGTCGCTAGACACCCAATACAACAACAACAGCCACCCTTTACCTTTCTTCAAGCAGGGATAAACGAAAAATGGAGACGGATGGAGGAAGAAAGGGGAGCCACCGCTACGGAGCCGAGTGTGACCAGACACGCCTTCACGCAATACACGCACGAAGGCGTCCCGTGTCTCCTCCTCCTTAAACTCCTCACTCCTCCTCGCACCTCTTAACCAACCCAACTCCATCCCTCGAGACACAATAAACGGCTTCAGACGGGTGTTAATGCGCGCACGCCTTCTCACCATTCTAAAAAAAAGCCTCCCCTTCTTATTATTCCCTCCTTCCTTTCATTTATCACACCTCCTAGCGAACCCCTTCTCGCCCTTTGAGTCCAAACCCACTCCAATATATCCATCTCGCATCCCTCTGTCTCTCTCATTCCGCACCTACCCCATGACTTCCTAGCCACACCAGCAGACTGACACTCAACTCTTATTCAAGGTACCAAAGCCGGGATATATCTGCGCATGAGGTTCATTGAATTAGGCCTCAGTTTAAAGAAAAAGATCTCATTCATCTAATGATATCAAAACACCATCTATTCAATGTAGTGATAGGCAGGATACTTACCGAGAAATAGAGACCGTTTTCCAGGATATAATGGTAAATGGACTGGCTGTGCGGTCAGTAGAAGCATTATTAAAGCAATGAGGAAGTTATTACGTAAAAATAGCTCAAAAAATGTAACCAAGGCGAGCTCTTATGTTCTCAATTATTTTAAAAATGAAGTATCTTATTCACCTCTACACTATTTAAAAAATCGATAAAAATATTCAGTGGTGATTACGTTTTCGACGTACGGCATAAAACAAATAAGAAAAGTAGTAGCAGCCGCAAAAATACACATTTAGAAATTCACTTTGAAGTTGAGTTGTAAAAACTAAGTTATTGCGTAGTTAAAACTGCATAAATGTACATTTTAATTTTAATGAGATCCCTGTGATGACTGCAAAATAATATCTCTAAAAATAACATAAACTCTTTTCCAAACAAGGACGGACATAAGAGTTTCGGGGGATAAGTAGGGGACACACACATTTAGATGGTTAGTTGGGGAGGCGGCCGACAGTTTAAGTCATTCGCACCTTTGAGGACAGCTTGATGGAAGACGGTTGGTGGTTGGTAGGGGAAGGATTTTTGGATAGCGGAAGAAGGGTGAAGAGAAACTCGTTACAGTATTAGCCTACTCTTAACGAAAGACGCCAAGAGGACCACGGTTTAGCGTGCAATGCGACAGACAGTACAGTACTTGAGGTGGTTCAATTACTTCTTTCGGGGCGCAGCCGCTTCATTGCCCGAAAGAAAAAGTTGAACCAATAGCTGCTCGCCGCGAAAATCTTGGATGAAAGTACTCAAAGTGCTCTCTACATACCACCCAAGTAGGGGTCGGGATTCCTCAGACAATATCAACCACCGCCAGGATTCAAACCCGGGGCTTAGAGATGGGAAGACACTACTCCGGCCACCACACCAGCCCGATCCCCAAGCAGCATTGAGTGACTCCTCTTGGTCATCGTCGTGACTGCACCGATTGCGATTACAGCAGAATTGCTCGATCATCTCATTCGCGAAGCTAATCATTCCTCCACTGAAAGTTTCTTCCGGCACCGCCAAAATTTCGTCTTTCACGGTTGATATAACCAAAATTGCCAGAAATTTATTATATTACAACTCTCTCGAAAATTTTACGGGTTTCGAGAGGGGCATGCCTAGCTGCTACATCTGATTGGCACATTACGTGATTTGCGTTCGATGATAGCATCAAACAAAATAATTATCCACGCGGGTTTTACAATCCACAGAGTTTAAACTCGCGCTCGAGTCTCCCCATTGCTTCATTTGGCTAAGAATCGTAACCTATTAATTTTAACTACTATCTGAAACATAATTGGATAAAGAAGTTAACTTTTGAACCTATTTGTCTCAAGAAAACATGCATTTTAATTTGTTAACAGGTGACAGACACGGAACGGCTGGGAAGGCGAGAAAAATGTAGAAGAAAATTTGAATGGAACAAAAACTTGGACGGTGGGGATAATTACAGACAGCAGGATTTTTTTAGACTGTCACTACAGTGATACGGTTGGGTAAATTCGCAAGGAATAAGAAACAGGATGTGGATTTTCTCTGAAAAATGCTAATCAAAATAATTTTGAGCAACGGACAGTAATATCATAGAGATGTGAGGTCAATAATGCTAATCCACAAATCTATCACTAATGGGTAGAAAGCAAATAGTAAATTTTAAAACTTTTTATGCGCTTCCGCTATCCACATTCTCAGCAAATAATATTTTTAACCAACGACGAAATGATTGCTTTAAGAATAAAAAATCTGGCTCCAACGTATGGCATAGAGATTCAAATGGACAAAGTACGCTCTCAGGATATTTCTCTGAAGCGCTAAAATCGTAAGCGGCACATAAAGAGGAGGAATACAAACGTGAGAAAAAGCCAGCATAATAGATGCGCAACACAGGTTGCCCAGGACACTCGTTCCGAAGAGAAAATAAAAAACTATGGAAACATCGAGCATTTCTAGAAAACACGAAGAGCAGCATCCACAGCGGTCGGAGAGGTCCATCTTCACGCATGCGACCAGCGACAAAGTAAATGTTTCTTGCCCCGCCTGAAAACGGACTGTTCCATTTCGCAGGCACGAAGTGGCAAAAAAAAAACTGAACTATAAAGCACTGTGAAACTGGGCCAACGTGCCGTTCGCAGTCCTGCAAAGTGTATGAATTATCTCTCGAGTAGAACACAGGCGTGGGACGATCTTCTGTTACCACTCCACCATTATTCTTCTCCGCCTCGACAAAGCGACACAATCCCACATCGCTTCCCCTCCTCCCGAAAAAAAATCGCGCTCCGCGTCCCAGCCTGCCCGTCCTGGCCAGAGATGGAGCAAAACTACCCGTGAAAACTTTTCCCGAAAACATATTTTTCCAATTGTCCGAGCTGCACAAACAAAGAAAAAGCAGGAGTTGAAGAACCGGTTTCTTCACATGTCATAACGTTAAAGAATGACATATCGCGAATGATCAATCACTGTTTATGCCACATTATAACTCGTGCGAGCAATAATTGAGACAAGTCAATTGTTCCACGATTCCAGTCACTGATTTCTTTAAAACACCTGGGTAATGTAAATATAACTTCAAATGATTTGGTGATATCTAATAGGATTTGGCCGGAACTTATAGGCATAAATGATTGCAATATTATGTACGCTAGTGAATTAGTAAATACAGACCTTGCATCAGAATGTATCCCACTTCCCCACCATTCCGAAATAACCATATACTCTCCTTCTATAATTTTTCTACAAAGTTCTGTTTCAGGTTTCCGCGGCGAGCAGGTATTCTCTCCATTTTTTCTTTCGGCATTCGGCCGCGTCGTTGTTTTTACGACAACGTTTCTCCTCCTATTCTAGAGCCGTCTTCAGGTCGAAGATGACCATTCACCTTCGACCAGGATTGGAGGAGAAACGTCGGAAAAACAACGACGCGGCCGAACCTCGAAAGATAAATTTTTTTCTATAACTATAACTGCGTGAATTTTAGCTAACGGAGAGTTTACTTTCCCATAAACAGCTCCCGATTCTTCAAGTAGGCGCATGGCAGTGAAGAGGGTGGACTAAATTCCTCACGATAACCGTGAAGAGGGGTGGAAAGTAGGGTGGAGGGGACAATGTAGAGAGGGGGCGTCGGGGGAAAGACGGCCAGGAATGTGTCGGCAAAAGGCGGAGCAGCGACGTGGCGTTTTTTTTTGATGGCCCGGCCGCTCTTTCTCTCCTTTTATTTTATTTCGGAGTTGTGGCCATTTCAAGCGCGCTATCACTCCCACCACCACCATCGTGCTCTATTATGTAAAAGCGTGGAACGAGGGGATGGAATCAGGGCGGGAGAGAGAGAGGTTTTGAAGGCGTCCACTCATCTTTATTCATAAAGAAGCGAAGGGGGCGGACTGGAGAAGGGGTGAAAAATATAAATAAGCGCCGAGGAATGTTCATCAGGGCAAACTGAGAGGGAGAGAGGTAGCTGAGGACGAGGAGAAGTGACCTCAGAGGGGCTGATGAGCAAATGTGCAACGAGTATTAAAAACCAGGCATGCTAGAAAAAACTCATTCATGTGGAGCAAAAGAGATAAAAAACTTTCCCAGCATGAAATCATAATGGTTGATACGAATACGTAGAAAATCACCAGGAATCAGGGCCTGACGAGACAGAATGAAAGACGTTTGCAAGGATAGGGTATTATGGCAGAAGTTACTAAAACTACCGAATTTCCAGGCACTAGGCTGAGAACTAGGTTCTGTTAATATGCCCACCCCGAAAGGGAACGGGGTGATGCATAGGTATATTAGTAAGTATTTATAAACAAATATTTATGAAGATGTGATTCCTTGGCCGTCCGCTGTTTTTAGATCCATGATCTCATGGATAACAGGAAAGAAAACTTAAGCATTAAATTAAAAAAGGATTTAAAAAGCCATTAAGAAAATCATTAGCCCATTCTTTGCCACATATCAATCCTTTCATACGAGCCAGAAACGGTGATTAAGGAATTCGGAATCCTTGAGAAGAAGCGAGTAGCAACGTTGACTCTCTCGTCCATTCAAGCAGGCAGTAAAACATGAAAACCTTAAACTAAACATTGAAGCGAATTCATTTCTATTCGAGTCAGCAATCATTCTTAGAAATGAGTTTATTTAGCATTTATAGCTAATTTCTGTTATGCTTCACTTGCAATTCCGGCCACTTTTACGTTTCAAAGTGCCCATTAATCTTCCGGGAAAATACATACCAGCATGATCGCGAGCAAAAAATGAAGAGAAATCGGAATTAAATAAAAGGCTGGCAGTAAAAGGGTAAAAAACTCAATTAACTCCCCAGTAACCTTATTATCACGTATATATTCATAAAATTAAATTGGCTGAGTTGAAGATAGAAACAAAATCACTAACGCAAAAATTCTAGCAGTGGCGTCGGCCTTCATTCTTTTGTCCACCATATTGCCGCATATCACGTACAAAAATAAAAAAGGTATACCCTAATACGCAATGAAATAAAAACATGCCGACAAAGTTCAATGAAGAGTTGCTCGGCGGGCCAAAACATAAAAAGAGCAGATGAAAAAAATCCACTTGGGACAGTTCTTCTCTCGTCCCTCCAAAGGTTACGATCATTAATCAGCCGTGAAAAGACACGGAAACTCTCGGGAAGCCATTAAAATTCTGACGCCCACTGTAGCGATCCTTAACACGTCCGTCAACTCCGCAGAAAAAACTTCCGCGCAGTTCACTTTCTAGGGCGGAACGTAATAGGCCTCCGCCACCATGACGCAATCGACGAAATTGACAAAATCTGGCCAACCTATGGAAGAAGAAAACAAGGAAATGATCTGTAAATATAAGTGATATTTACATAAAAACATGTATGAACGTATGACAGACGACTGTGAGTGAGGCCTGTAAAAACTACCTACATCGGTAATTGTAATCGGTAAGCCATCCATTTTTCATAAGATGAACCGAATTTATTCTTCAAAGCTGCATTTAATACACCACAAAGAATCATCGAATTTGTAGGTATCTCCCACAAGCTCTGAACATCCCTATTTCGAAGCAATATAATCGTTTAAGCAGTGTGATTAAAGAATTCAAAAGTTCATACCTAAGCGGATAATTAAAACACAATGGCCAGATGATGACAACATAAGTCTCAATGAAACATAGGACATGAACAACCAAGTTGGAAAGATCATATGCACGATAAGTTGAAGTATTCAAACAACGATAATACATCTGACGTTCAAGCTCAAATAAAAAAATGAAGGAAAAAGACAAACTTGAGACGTAAATTAAGAAGATTCCTTCATAATTTAATTCGGCATCTAAAAGCAAGTACTTCATGATTGTCATTTTATGTTTGCCAAATCAATACGGACGAAAACGACTAATGAAGAACCATTAGAACCTACAAGCAATCACTCGACTCGCCTTTTGCATAAGACATATCCATTTCTCAGCCACCGTCAACATCCATTCCGACGCAATATCATCACGGAGAATCTACTATCTCTCCCTAAGAAGGCACGTTGTTAGCGATAGGTATATAAATTAACAAGACGATCGATCGTCGGATCATGAATTCATTACTTTCTAGCTAAGTCATTCATCAAAATTTGAGAGGGAGTAATGACTTAGAGAGGCAACATTTGAGTACCAATCTTGAATCGACAGAATAGACAGTGTTTAACTATTTAAAGTAAAGTGAAAGCCATGGAAACGAGGACCGTGACAGCAGCAGAATGACCAATTTCAGTTGTGATGTTAAGAAATAGTGATGAGGATCACTTTGACTGATGGTGCCACTAATGAATAAGTCCAGTGAAGAGTTGGGATAAAGAAGATGCACATTGAAGACTCAGCAAAAAGTAATAAATGAAATCGATGAAGGATAAATTCCCAGACGCATCTCCTGGAAACATCGGAAGGAAACATTACTTGGAAGCATTACAGAAGACACCCGGGCCGGAACTCATGATGAAAACGGTTGGAAATGCTGAAGTAAAGGAAAAACTGAAGAAAAAGGGCAGTTACTTAAACGCAAATTGGGAAGATTGGGAAAGCATACCAATTATTAGTGGTGATGACTAATGAAGATTATCTTCGTTTTCTCTACCATAATTTCTCACCCACAACTTTCCAACGTCTTGCACCCTTCTGGTCCTATGGCACTTTCCCCCTATTGTCCCCGACCTTTCTCCACGCCACGCTGTTCACATATCGGATCCATTAGCAAGAGACCACCAGAGAGTATCTTACGACCGTATATGTTCCTCTCTCAGGAGTTAAAGGCTCGAGAGAGTTTGAAGCGATGGGGTCGACGGGAGGAGTGAGGCAGAAACGGTTCGCACCTATTCAATCCCCTCAAATATTCACGGCCAACCCTTTATATCTCGCTAATCCTGCCCGCCACTCAGCCTCCCAACAGCACTACTCCCGCGAACGAAGGCGGACGGGGATCATTGGCGGAGGTTTTAATCAGCTGCGGCCTGGCAGCGGAGTGTCCCGGCTCCCCTGCACCGCGACAGTCCGCCAATTCCGGACGACCTCCAAAACCCTCCACCAACCTTTAGCTAATGCGTAAAGACAGTTATTTAAGTCGTATTCGTCCACTAGCACATACCTCCCTTTTATATTTCATGACTCTATCTTCGACTCAAAAGAGTACTTGAGCATTTGAGACGTATTCTCTTACCCCGGATCAATCGGTCAATTTTCCACAACTCTCATAGACACAATTCTAAAGCACTAAAATCCATTTATCGGTTAAATTGATTATTAATGCTTCAATTGAACATGCATAAAGAATTTAGGGATCAATCGGCAGGAGCACCGTTACGAGTAAAATCACTTGGCAGGCCTAAAGGCTAGGGATTTAGAAATTACATAAATGCCTATCATCAGCCTGAAGAACACTCTAATTAAGCCAGACTCCAGCTTGCTTCCAGTATTTATGAAATTTAATGAGATAGATATTATAGTCCGAAGATAAATCAGCTTCATTATTATCACAGATTTAGGTCCAAAATCTACGAGTAGTATTTTTTAAGTTTTCCTTTCTTGGCGAAAGAAACTGAATAAAAGATGGGATTCATATATTTTTATTCGAAGTGAAAATGAGAAGTAGAGAAAAAGTAACTCTCCCTCAATCCGAGTACGATCCGAAGATAAAGGCATCCTGTATACGTAGTTAATGAAAAGAGCAATCAGACTCATAGACAGATGAGGAAGTTGGCACAAGTTAAACTATAAAAAAATAAATTTTCTGCGGCTAATAATCAACAGTCTCAAGGATTGTTTCGAAGTTTCTTTTACCACTTTCGACGGTTAGCGCGATTTTATCTACACGAAGAGCTAAAAATTACTTCCCTTGATTTAGGAACGAAAGCGCATCGATTAAAGAATTTTTTAAAGCGGTAGAGGCGTCTGGTTATTGGTCGGGCGAGAATCAGACGTTGCTTAACTAGGCATATAATCACACACAAATGGATGAAAAAATCCCACTAGAAAAATTAGTAACTCCTCAGAAAAGGTAAAAAAAATGAGAGCGATAGGAAAAATCACTTCGAAGATAGCATCTTTGAAACAGGTGTTACGAAGCTTGTTAGCGACGAGACGAGACTTTTATGCTGCGTTGAATTCATCGTCAAATATGGAGACGAGTTTCTTAGGGACACTCGTTGGCATATGAGTGATGGGTGGGCGTTTACCAGGCCATTTATTACAGCTTATCACCAGGTCTTCATACCTGCGAGAATAATTTCGCAGAGATTTAATCTTGACGTTAATGTTCATGCTTCACACTCTTGGATATGAGACTATTAACCCAGCCGAAGGTTTTGCAATTCACAATACAAGTTTCAGTACTTGCATGTTAGAATGAGGAATACATTACTAACACTTAACAGATTCCATTTAACTAAAACATGAACTAAAAGAAGAATAAAAACATGGATAATTGTGATGAAGGCAAACATATTGCAAAAAAGATTGAAATTCTTTCAATTTCACTTCTGTATCATACCATCTAATTGGTAACTTTTTAGACAGTTTCTACGATGTATCCTTCCCAATTTCAGGTACATCGTTCCGTTTCCTCAACTCTGAATGACCCAACATTCTTATTTTCCTGATTGCGTATCCCACTTCTTATTTAGTCCAGAATTCCTATCCTCATCCTTCCTCTCTTACCTACTGTCCTTCCTTCTATAACCCTGTTCAACATTCTATCCTCGTTTAAAACATCCTACATCCACCCTTACTGCTTTCTACGAACATCTGCTGCTAACTTCCTCTCCTCTCCAAACATATCCATAACTTTCTCGTAATCCTTTCCATGACCAACCTATTACGATAAAAGATTCTGTATAATTGAAGGAACTTAAAGATGAGTTTACACACGTTTTTCGATTTTATTCTAAATATCTCTTCAATTCGATATATTTTATGTATTAAAATTTACTGAAATTCGTACCAGTTTATCAAACAAAAAAATACGTTGCGCAGCTGAAAACTCTCAACAACACTACTGGCAGAGGTAATAATGTTTGGGGTAGCCTGAGATTATATATTTATGAAAAAGAGTATTAACAATTTATAGTGCCATTTGGAATAAAAAACTATACGTTTTCTTACTCAGGTATCAAATAATTTTAGAGTTTTCAACGACACGTAAAATGCCGTCCTAATTAGCGCTCATCTACCTAAACACTCTTGAAGGTTTCGCCAAGATATACTAAAAACCTATTTCCACTCTAAGCTATTAATATCGTATTAATAAAAGTTTTAAAAGCCTAACATTGTATTTTACATGCAAATAAAAGCAACCTAACTTCCTAAAAAAGAAATTCATAGAAAAATAGCATCTAATACAGAGATATAAATGACAATTCACTTGACGTGGACCCTAATTGGGTGACGCACGAGATTTACTAGTACGCATTACACAGGAAATGGAAAAAAACAAAGCCTCAGAAGATTGTCTATAGGCTTATGATGGAGCGACTAAAATACCTTTTTTCCACCGTTTCTTCGATACATCCTTTTCCTGCAGGAGATCCCTTCGCCCAGGCCAATATTTCATTTTTCCCTTCCTTCATCCGACGGAGCCTAATCCAACAAAATCTCCGCATCTTACTTCGTTTCTTTCCCAGAGAAGTCCATTTTCTCACAAAGCCGCCATGCTTACTCTTCCGCCACTCTCAATCCAACAGACGCCCATCCGGAGGTTCCTTCATTCACCTGCTACCCCTCCCCCCCACCAATCGCGCGTCGGCCAGACCCCTTGCCACCACCACATCGCTCCCACCTTATCCCTCCCAAAGAATTAAATGGTCGCCCCTCTCAATTAATCCGATAAACCACGAAGCAGAACTCTTCCCTCTCGTCCCCTTCCATCGGATCACCAGAGAGAGAATGGGAGAACTAGACTTCTTCCCGAAGGACGAATTCACTTCCACGCCGGCTTTCCGGAAATTTCCCATTTTACTAGAGGCTCGTCCGGCTTTTTACGGACATATTCTTTGGACTTCCGTAATTAGAAGCCAGTTTTAACTTTTGGAAATAAAGCCTCGAAATTTAGCCAGCTTGTAACTCTATTCCTATTCTAATTTTATTCGGTCATTCGCGTCTCTTTGTCATACCTGGTATATTAAATAACCTCCGCCCGATTTAACAATTAACACCAAGGTGAAATCTACTATGCCTTCATTATCGTCAGCGCGAATATGTAAAGTAAGGATTCCGAAAGAATCGGATACGTATCGCGACTGGAGTACGGCCTTCTTAACCAGAGTTTCTTGGATTACCTCCCGACAGTGTCAGGGATTATTCCGCGAAATCCTATTCCTTGCTCGGATGCTATGCGTGTATTCCAGTGTAGTACAACGTATGTTGGATGGGACATTACATTGCGAAGACCTTAGTTCCTTTTAATAAAAGTTGGCTGATCCGAAGCAAGGTTTCTCTACTCACGGTTCCTTCCTTCCCCATTTATTTCCCGCACCAACAAATTCACCTATTCCAAGTTACTTCAATGCCAGTCGCCTTCCTTAAATATTCAACCACCAAAATCTCTTGATGCTCAATTTTGTCCGGGCGCGGTTCATCCATATAAGCCGGCCCCGTGTCGGCGGCGGGATAAAGTCCTCGCCTGCTAACCCGAGGGTCGCGGGTTCGAGTCCCGCCTGGATAGAATATTATCTGCCCAGGACATGGGTGTTTGTGTCGTGACCGTTGTTACTGTTATCCACCCGACGTAAATTGGCACATTGTGCTGTATTCGAGATAGTGAAAATAAATAAATAAATAAATAAGCGGCACTGCAATGCTTGAGCTACAAGAGTCTTCCAGCGACTGTTTCGAAACCCTTCCGCACTCATTTGCCTTCGATGGGAGAGCAGTGAGGGTATACTTTTCTTCCAGACCACCCCGTCCCCATTTCCCGACATGTTTATCCATCATGCCTTACCGGAGATATGAGACGAGAAAGAAGAGCAAAAGATATAGGATAGGGATATAATAGAGCAAAGTTGCTCGTGAGTGGCAAGCTACAATTCGTGCTATGCTCCGCGTAGAACTGAATTTGACGACCGATTACCAACAAAAACATATCAATTATGCCCGAATTTGAACACGATTAATAACCCATTTCAGCGTCCATTTCTACCTCATATATCTTTCTGTAGTCTGGAAATAAGATACGAAAATAAATAACAGCTATTCAAATGAGAGTATCACAGATCAGTATGAACTCAGCGAATATTACAAAAAATACTAGAAGAAAATCTGAGGAACAGAGAGCTGTAAGAGACGCTTACAGCTATTAATATTTTCAGCTCACAAATACAAAAATAAAAGAGATAAGCAGGAGTATACAAAATGATTTCTATGCGGTGAATAACTATGAAATGGCTCTTAATAAGATGCCCGTTTCATGAAGCCACCAGTACTAATTATTACAAATTCACCGAAGTTGATAACTGGCCATAGGTTTACTTTTCAATTTATCGAAGACCATTTGAGTTGCACTGACGATAAAAGATATAAAACCAAACCTTAAGATGTAAAAACGAGCAAATATGTAGTATCACTTAACACCTTAATATCACTAAAATTTGATAAGAAAAAAGGAAAAAACAGTAAATTGCAACTTTTCAGAAAATTGACCTAAGCTATGTGACCTTTCACAACATTGCCGCCGCACCGCACCGGTCAGCTTTGCAGGCACAACCACGGGGAATTGCCATGGATTCCGTAGGAAAAGGGAATAAGAGAATAAAGGAAGTGAGGAATATTCGGGAGATTCGGGAAAAGCCTAGCTGGTGTGTTGCGCGTGGTGCGGATAATGTGAATGGAGAGGAAAGTAGGAAAAGAAGGGCAGCTGCCGAGCGGTTTGGTTGGTTGGTCCGTCGGACGCGGCGGCGGCTGGATGACTGAAAAAGAGAGATATGGGAATCCACTGTGTCGCCCTCTTCGTCTCTTCCCCTCCGAACCAGACACTCAACAGCAGCCCTTCTTCATTGGATAGATAAGGTAACCGCAAAAACCTATCCTCTCCCGACCGCCAGCTCCCGACAAAGAGCGCGAGGGGGAATCTCCGTTTTTTTCCATTTCCTCATCCTCCAGCCTGCGAAGGAAAATCCTATTTCAATCGCACGTCTTTAGGAGAGCGTGTTTGAGCGGGAGAGAGAGAGAGAAGTAAATCTCCTTGGGCACACCTCTTACCACACCACACTCCTGAGGGATGATGGCGTACGTCTTGCTCGGATCGAGGAATCGTCGCCGCCTGCTCCAGGAATTTTCGCGGGAGACGCACAGAAAGGGACAGGAAAGGTCGGGAAAAAAATCATTATTTCTCCTCAGGAACCAGTGAAATTCCAAAGGTTGAAGCCCTCAGGAAAATTCAATTTGGAAGATTTTTTTAAATAATTTTTTTAGTCCAACGCAATAAGCCTTGGGGTGATCTCAAAAATTCGCTTACTGGAATATGGGTCGCAGGTTCAAAGATTGGAAATGAATCTAACAGCGTATAGACCTTCGTAGAAGCCACCTCAGTAAAATCATTTCCAAAGGTACAACTCGGTTTCCCGGTCTTTGACAACAAGTACCAAATAATGCGATATTTAAGTCTGATACATTGTCTATCCCTGGATTGCTCTTATGAATACGGATGATCACAGTGAAGAGTGCGTTAAGAATAGTATGTATCCAACAATGGAGACCGCAACAGTTAAAAAAACACAAAAAACAATATTACAACTAATTTAATCGATATTATACATCTCTAAACTCCTTTTTTCAAACTTCTAAGAAGTTCTCCCGCCATATATAAGTAAATATGGATTCTGAAAGGTAAAAAAGATAAAAACTACCGTTAAAAAATAAGAAACTATGGAATTAAGCACCGTTATATGTACATAATTGTTCATAATTTTCTACACGGGAATGAATATATAATTTTTGGCACAGATTTGTCCTAATGCCAGAGGGATAAATATACAACCGCATAAATCATGGAAATACTCAGAATTATAATATCAGTTACTCTTGAGTTCGGAAGGCTGGTTTTTGATGCACTTACTCTAAGTTTCCATTAATCTGAACTTGATATTAATTTAATTTGTGTCATTTTCATGTAAAAATATAAATAAATATCCAAATTGCTTCACAAGATCGAGGATAGTATCACGATGGCAAATTTCAAAGACGAAACTAATATTATTTGATTTACAGTGATTCACTTGTCTTGGGGGAAATAAGTTCATGCTCAGGGCTTGATTGCTTCCTTTAATACTCGGGACAGAGAATTCTTCAACCGTGAGCTCCAATCACGCAAGAGCTAGATTCGACCGTATTCAGCCATTGAAGAGATGAAATATGTCTCTTTTCATTAGTGACCCTCGAAATTTTCTTTACAAAGTATTAAAATACCGTTTGTAACGTCATTTTCAGGAAGAAATTAAAAATATGAAGGGTGTATATTCCGATACCGATCTTATCAATCGATAAAAAGGAAAAAAATGGGCGTTGTTTTCGAGGAAATTGTTTCTTGTTCATAACTTTCATTCCAAATAAATATTAGCATACAATTTTGAGAGCAATCCTAACTCGGGAAAAGAAAAGTCCCATCTAAATTTAGCTTGAGATATAAGTGAAGCTTAAAATTATGCAAATTCCACTTTTTTTACTAATACCTTAACTAAATACAAAATTGCACCCCAGTTTCTAAGTGTAAATATGTATGCATCGACAGTAAACGATTGAAACATTATTATTGACACCGCCTTCTGAAAGAGGATCTAAAACAATGTAACCACCGAAGTTTTCACTCCGCTATAACCTATTCGTTTCTCGTAAAGAAATCTTCTCAATGTCAGTATTCGCCCTCCCTATGATTGAAAACAAATTTTCATCGGCATCAGAATCCATAAGCAAAATTCCTCAAACATAAAAGACTTTAAAAGCCTTTTCAGAGTACGAAAGAAAAAAAAAAACCTTTACACCTCGAACGATGAATTCTTCATGTAGCCAAGTCCCAACATATTTTATGCGCCTCATATCCTGAGCGAAAGCATGCACATACACTCCCGTATGAATACATAAATCCAAATAGCCATAACATACGCCTTGCGTTTTAGGAGCACATCTGGACAGACTGCCTACCTCTCTTCCTGATTTTAAGCGCGGAAGACACGGGCGGGACTAGTTCCGTCCGTTTATGAGCGGCGATGCTCCCTCCTCCTCCCACACAGCATCTCGGGGAGTAAAAATTTTTCGACGTCGTCCGGAAATACACTCCTCCTCTCCACACACTCGCTCACTCCCGCAGCCTCATCCCGCATGCATCCAAACCACTTATCCGCCCACACGGCCTCTCTCGATCCAATTTTACAATCTCGCACTCCGCGGACGATGGAGAGAGGAATCTTCCCCGTGCCTCTTCCGTGAAGTCTTAGATGCACACCGTGAGAGGAACGGGAAGAGGGATCATCGTATTGCATTAGGGAAGCACGGAAGGCATTTGAATTGGGAGTGCTCCCACATTACTCCGCTATCTCGCATCTTCTGAGGAACTCTATTTCGAGATACCAGCCAATTATAGATATGTCTGAAACCAAAAAGAAGTAACTATTCTCGATGAAAAAGATGCCATTGGTAAAATATAATAAAATAACTGAAAATGGACTCATAGAATGGGATTTCAAAAGTGAGTTAGAAGTAAATATATATTAGCAGAAAAAACGAAAGCCGTCTTTTACGATTTATTTTGAGCCATAATATGCCACTAGTATATGCGATCCGTACGAGGAAGGCATGATAAAAGAATTAGATCGTGTGCAAAGGAGATCCGCTAGGTTTGTTAAAGGCCGTTATGATAATTGTATAAGTGTTACGAGTTTAATAGAAGAACTAGGATGGGAATTACTATCAGAACGCATGTTAAAATTTAGGTTAAACCTTTTAAGTAAATTCGAAACCGATTTGTTCACAGATGACGTTAGATATGTATTCAGAACCCCTGCGTATTATGCTAGGTTTGATCATATTAACAAGATTAGAGAGATAGATTGTCGTACCGATAGATTTTAAATGTAATTTTTCCCGCGTACTATAAGAGAACAATAGGCAGCGTAGCAAAGGGATAGTTAGGTGAAATATAGTTAAGAGTAGTCTGTAGTGCATGATGCATGTAATAACAACCAATAATCCCTTTCTTATTATGTAGATACTAACCATGTGACCCTATTATCTAGCATACATTCATTAAATATCCTAGTTGCATGTCAATAGTGAATGTTTGGTGATCTTCACCCCCTGCCACACACCCTCGTGGTGGCTCGCAGGGCATTACGTAGATGTAGATGTAGATAATCTTTAATTGTGCAGTAAAAATGGAAAAGGATGTAAGTGCCAAAAAATAAAAAAATGACTTTTTCGGTGAAAAGCGAAGTACAAGCCAAGCGTAATACGATAGACAAGGTAGTAAGTGTCAGAAAATTTTTCCCTAGTTTGTAGAGCAGTCGGAAGATGTCAGCACCGTGCAAGAGCCGTGCGGGGTTGAAGCGGAGAAGGATGTAAGTCCACCCGCCATGATGTATGTTCCTTGTCTATTGCGATTAAAAAATCTATTAAAAAGATAGAATTAATATGCGTGGGAATTTTGACTAATGTTAAAACTCGATTTTCAGGTAGATTTATCATTGAGAAAGGAGCAGGAGGTTCAAAAAGTCAAGACTATGCCTACAAGTCATCAAAATATCTTTTGTACTTAATATAATGTATCCTTGTAACACATTATAATATTTAATTTATGGCATACATTAAAAAGCTTCTAAACAATACTGGACTTGCATCCTTTTGTTAAAACTAACCCTTCACTTACATCATTTTTAAAAATCAAGCAAGGCACATCCTTTTCTACAAAAAAACAGATGGCACTTATATCTTTATCCATCTTTTTTTGGTTTCCACTTATATATTTTAAAAAAATTGTACTATATGATATTTATATTGCTTTTCTATTTTTATAAATATATAACAAATTTTTTTAGTAAATATTCAACGTTTTAGACTTATTTTATTGAATACTGAAAATTTTAGTTTCTGGCACTTATAACCTTTTCCATTTTTACTACACAATTAATGCTGATGAGTACATCATTGTTATTATATCAGAGAGTAATCTAAAGTTGCTCCCATTACTTGCAAACAGGTAATGTATAAACTGTTTGAAGACAACGGTGATAGCATGGGGTTGTGATGCTCCTATTTGTGCAAGCATCATACCTATATTTGAGGAAGACGCTGTTTTCTTCAAAACTGGATGGTCAGAAAAACGTATGTGATTTTGTCTTATCTTATGACTTAGCGGACGGCATTGAGATTATCAGAATGATTTTCTTAAAATAAACAGAATCAAATGAACAAATGCCGACCAAAATTAAATCGGAGTGACAAAAACTATAATTAAGAGGACGCGAATAACGAAAGTTCGAAAGAATCCACGCCCGTTATCATATTTACACGAAACCGATATCCTTAAGGAGTTTAAGATGTTACATTATTTAAACTCCGGCTTAACTAACGAACGACACGACATGATTGATTACCAAAGACCACTTGAAGAAACTGCAAAACGAGTCGATAAAGCCATAGAAAGAAAAGATGAAAAGAACAGGAACAGTGAATAATTCGATATTATGATTTCCTTCTCTTGAACGAGGTCAATGCAATAAAAAAATCCTTTCATAATCCACGACTCGTCTTGCTCGAAAGATGATACGAATGTAAGCAAGCATCTAGCGCGGATTTAGGTCAATAGATTCGTCGCTGTATCTAAATCCATCTGCGCTACCTTTTTTCCGACAGCGACTGTCGAAGTGCAGGGCAAACAAGAGAAAAATAATGGAAACTTAACACAGGAAGAGCGAGATATCCTTTTCAAGGCAAACCTAAGGCGTGCAATCAATTCCCCAGAGCATCTGAAGAAGAGAATGAAAAAAAATCGAGATTCGATTTTTCTGGGAGCAAATAGAAATGGTTTCAATTGAGATTCATCGCATGCATGAAAACTCACACCGAAAAGATGAATTTTCCCATGAAAATGACACCGACAATAGTAAAGAGGAAAGTATTCAGAGGATACTGTACATCCTAACTTCGTTCCAGTAAAGAAAGATCAATAAGATAATCATTTTCCATTGTCAAAACAAAGCATGATATTTCGATATGGAGAATCAGAAACGAATACAGAGTAGGCATGGGGAATATAATCCGAAAGACCTTATTTTTTTATACTCGGTGCTACTTATGTTTCCCATTGAACTCAGATCACTAAATTCATATTCCTCACAGTTAAGCTTGGAAGTTGCGCTTTGAATACAATTTTCAATAACATATGGCTAACAAAAGGCAACGCTAACATCGCAACGAACGTTGAAACCTTAGTGCAAAATCTCTGGAGAGAAGCATATGAGTTTTAAAGATGAAACCTTCAGAAACCTTTAGCGCGGAAAAGAGGAATTCCGTGAGGACAGGACTACCTTCCCTTTCCTCTCTACCACTCAGGTCCTGAGCTTTCATGTCGCCGTTCTCAATCATCAAAAATCGATTAGACGATGTGGAATCTATCAGTTAGTAAGCACAGTCATCAACGGAATTACACACATCACCGGGTTCGGTTAAGCAAAAGAGATGACAGGAACACTAACGACCATCTCCCTTGTCACGATTATTAACAGGCTGGAAATTAAAAGAAGAGGTCTTTAATACCGACTCCACCCAAAAACAACTACAAAATCATAAAAAAGTCAAGTTGGGTAAATGTCATACTCTCCAAGAGTTTATTAACTTCTCGAGCCCTAAACTTTAATTAAAAAAAAACGTCCCGGCCCGAAAAAAATCCAAACTAGAACTTTTTGTGATGAAGGTAGGTACACGCATATCGATTCCTATTAGGTAAGAGACAGATGATAATTAGTGAAGGATGAACATCGGGACCTGAAAAAAGAACCCCTGTTCAGAGCGCAGAACATGAAGCGCAGGATTTCGATGGGGACCGCGGTGTAGATGTCACGGATTTGAGGAGAAAAGATGTGGAAGGGAGATGGTGGGCAGGTGAAGAAAAATTTTATGATCCAGATAGCAGCGCAGGTGGAAAATGAACACGCCAAAGAGGTAGAGGAGAGAAGGGGGGAAGGAGAAAGCATAAAGTGCCCAGCACGGAGGTTGAGACAATCGTGAGGAGGAGGTCGGCGAATTCAAACGAAAGACCGAGGAAGAAAAAGAGAATGCACTGGGTCTCAGATGGTCATCTGAATCTATAGGGAAATAAGGAATGCTCAGGCAGTAGCGTAGAAGGCTGACTGGCTGACTATTTCAAGAAGTCACCGTGGGCATAAAACGAAAGAGACAATAGATGGCTTGCTAAAATAATTAGAAAATATTAGCAACTCACACCCACACTCTGGTTTTAGAGATGGTGGAAAGGTACCGTACACTACAATAGTACACGCATTATATGCATCGCATACCAACCATGATACGTATTGCCAACAAATCTTTACTCTCGACGTAATGCCTAGGAAACTAGCTTCGATTTCAATAATTTCCACAACGCCGTTCTACTTCTTCAAACCTACTTTGCTGTTGCTACATGAATGCACTGCTTAATACACGCTCCTCTTTTGTTCAGACTCCTTGTACTCCATTTCGTAAGAATCTATTCCCACACAAATACCAAAGACTATCTTGTTCTACCCCTTTCTCTCACACTATTCATACAACTATCTTATGCCTGTATAGTTATTTGATAGTACACGCGAGGCTAAAATATGAAAAACCTCCGTTAACTTTTATGTACTTTGATTCGTGGTGTCAGTCATGAAAAAACAAATGAAAAGATTTAGTACTCACGGGGTAATAAAAGCCGTGCAATAAAAGAGAAAATGAGTGAGCGAAGTAGGTGTAAAGGTTAGGATACGAACAGAATTCAATTCCCTTCTATTTACACTAAGGTTCCCAATGAATAAACATACCATAGCCTTTCCAATGAACATTTGCGAGAAAATATCATTGATACATCCATCATATCATCCATCAAAATTCGTTTGCAAATGTACTGAAAAACTGAATGATACACGCCGCAACGACGGGCTAACTTCATAAGCTACTACCCTTAGTTTACTTTCCCTCCATCCAAATTGCTCACTGAGTTTAAATTTTTAATACAAATTCAAACTGAAATATTATTCAGCTGATATGCCTTCATATTTCGGTGAAGTTATTTTCTGGATTAAGGCTTCACTAGTCTTATGCTAATTAAGATCACAGTCTTATGCTAATAGGTATTCGGGTCAGATGAAAAGCATTAACATGTCGCATTTCGGAATTTCCCACGTCACACTGAAGTCAAGCTCGGATTCTCAAGACAAGGTTGACATTTTATTGCAAGAAAATTTAAAAGGCCAAGGCGGTTGTGGAGAAGCGCGACTTAATTAGTGACGGGTGTGTTCGATATAGCCGGTGGCATTCGTCGGAAAGGAATAAAAAAAAAGAACACGGATCTGGGGCGGCGTGGAGAAAGAGATCGAAAAGAAGATAAGGGAAAATAAAGGTGGAGAGATAAGAGAGACGGAGGCGGAAAACTTTGAGGAGCAAAGAACTGAAGAGAATGAGGAATGTTCAGGAAGGAGAGGACCAGTCCTGAGACGGGAGACGATTGGACGGAGTAATGAAGAATGCATGTCCACGGTAGCTGTGCTGACCTAAAAGATGCAGCAAAATATTAGAATCCAACCGGGGAGTTGCCTAGACCGGTAAAAATTTCAACAAAAAATTTCATTGTTCTCTATACCTTCTCCTTTCCAAAACAACTGCGGAACCGGCCGAAAAGTACCTGAAACAGCGTCACACGCTTATTCACCTGGGCAGGGATTCGATCCGATTCGATTCGATATCGCGCCACTTTTCTAGCCAGTTAGGGTATTTGGGCGTCCTCTTCCACTATGTAATATTCAAAGAGCTAGATATTTTCACCCAGCTCCTTAAAGAGTTCGTATCTCAGCCCAAGCGGATGATTTCTCCACTTCGAGTTTCACATGCATTCCCAACTCCTTTTACTGCTAATACAGATCGTCATCCGGCGCAAGGAATATTGCCGCTATTTCTCAAACACGAAGAAGGTATCAATTTCCTACAAACTTGTCTCGAGGAATCTAGATGTGCTAATTAAAAATTGATCATTATGACACTATTTCACGTAGCTCAAGCAAATACAGCAGGAACAGCAATTTTCCGTATCATTATTAGACATAAGTTTACAAGATTGTTTCCTCGATGAATTTAATTTGCTTTACATCCACAAATTAGAAATACGCATGGAATTATTCGGTAAATTTTTGGCGACTGTCTGCTGCTAGCTGGTTGGAGCGCCACAAGAGAGGATCGACCTGAGGAAGCTGACCAGCAGAGATAACCAGGCGAACGACGTAAATAAACAAGACACCCGACGCGAATGTTAATGAACTTAGGACGCGGAATTTCTTACCTTTGGAATAAATCGTCTTCATCGAACTTCGTTTTCTTAACCATTCTCGTTCACCAAAAATATATATAAATCTCAATTTCTGGCTGATCTTTACAATCGTAAAATTTCAGAATCCTGAGCGAGGTCATTCACAGTATTCCATCTACCCATATCACACAACTGATTTCGCCCAGAGCCGTATTCAGTGCGGAAAAAAATAAGAGCTCGACATTCTTCACTTCTTTACTAATTGAAAATTTCAAGGTGATGGAAATAGTCTCTATCTTCATAACACTGTTCCATGACGGCTAAAATAGCAAAATCGCAGATAACTGAACGAGGGAGTTAAAAATAAATACCATCAGCATTAAATATAATCGTAACCATTCAGGTCCCTACGAAAGACTTCGGCCAAATTGAATAAGTAAGTTTAAACATAACATTAAAAATTTTACAATATTAACTGTAACATATAAGTATTTGCGTTGCTACTGTGAGTATTTTGCACAAGGAGGTGTCGGATGCTCAATACTAAGAGATATAATTTTGTGTGTGAACTATGACGTAGACTTTGATGCGTCGAAGTAAAGTTTTCCATATTCAATTGGCTCGCGTTTGTTATACGCCACTGATCACAATGAAATGGATCGACAGGATTTCTTTGGAAAGAAAATATTCAAGAAGGGATTCAAATGCAGAACTCTTGGCAGGCTGACTCAGGACAATCACGAAAATCGTCCGAGACTATCAGGTCAAGCACTAGTTGTGTTCCATTCTTCGAAGAAAATGACCCCGCTACCGAGAGTCGACCGACTTTAGGAATGATTCCATCCTTGAAAACGCGACCCCATTAGCAGTAATAATGCACCATTATGTTTCCCTGAATAATGTCTCAATGCGAGAGCGCAGCTGTAGTGTAGAAAGTTTATTATTCATGTAGCTGTCACAAATTATATCAATGACACATTTTTTCACACTTAAAATCTTTAGCTCAACGTAGCGGAGTAATAATGAAAGCAGTCCTATTAAAATGAGAACTTTATTTTCACCACTCATCTTTAAAAAGCTTTCTCGGGTACGTTCCAGGTCGTGAATTGCCGGAAATTTCACTCACAGTCGGTTATATATGGGTGAGGGCGCAATCTAGGCATTTAACATTAAAATATGTTGAAGCGAGAATGACCATTATACTATTTGGAGTCGCGCCAACGCAAGTTTTCCAAAGTTCGAAAATGACAAGCGATGAGTTAACATTTTAAGCAAAACCCTACACAAATCAACATTTGAAAAATATTGAGACCGTAACAAAGAACTGTGGGGAAAGAAAAGTAGCGTTCTTTCGGCGTTTGCGATCACATACACTTGATCGAAAGTCAATGAATCTGAATCCAATTGGAAACTCAAGTGGCTACCTTCCTTTCCTTTATTTCCAAGACTGAGAATTCTTCCGAAAATAAAAGGAATACCGAAACTATTTTCAACAAATTTAAAAGCGAGGAAGAAGGGAAGGAATCTTCGTAGGCATCGGATACCTTTGGAGTCGATAAGAGGTGGTGAGATGGAGGAGAAGATACCGACAGAGCGGCTGGAGGAACAGATTTGACCGAGACAATGCGATGAAATGCTAGTGATGGGAAGATGAGAGTCACATTTATGGAGTGACTCGTGGCGCTGCTGCGGCTGTAAAATGATAAATGACGCCGGGGTCGTAAAATTAAAAAAGCATCATTTTTAATGGCTACCGTAAAGGGAGACGGAATACAGCGCCTTGAGCGTGATGGAACTGGATAGGTGACGAAAACCTAAAATAATAAAAGCAATGGGTGGAAATGATGAGAGAGATAAAGATGAATACTCAAAAAGTGTATTCCTGTTGCTAATACACCACCGGCGGAAAATGAAAAGAAATAAGCCGGACTTAATTAGGTGTGACACAAGGCAAGGTCACTTCGTTTCCACTCCACTTCCCATCTTACACGGCCTCTCTACCCTTATTCCAACCCTTGGCGACTACCACTGCCAGAAAAAATGCCCACTCGCGTGTTTTCAGTGATTTCTCACAAAATCTCCCACACTTCTTTCAACTCTAAGGGTATCAGGTTTCCCTTCCTCCCCCAAGAAAGCATTATCTCATTAATGTCCATAAAAAAGACCTTATATGAAAGTTGTGTTTGTATTTATACTTTTTTACTACCACCGCTCTTTCCAAGTTGATAGTGGTATCTTTCTCGAGAGGTTTCTTTTCGAGTGGAAAAACTCCGCAGTGTGTGGAGAGAAGGGAGAATATCGCGGGAAGGGAAAGGTTGTAAGATAAAAAGTGGGAGGAGATTTTTATTTCCTTCATTTACCGGGAATAGTCGTGGTCGAAAGAACCGAGATTTGAGAGGGCCGAGAGGGTACGGGGGAGGGGCATAAAAATCAGAAGAATGGGGACATGCTAATGCATTTCCTACGCACTCGGCTCCGGCTTGGCCCAATGGAATTCTTTCCTTCTTTACGCAAGAGAGAGGTTTCCGACCAATTAATGAGTAAAAAAATATATACCCACAACCCACCCCACTACTCTGAGGGCATCAAAGGAGTGAGACTGGAGAGGAGAATGAGAGGATCTTACCTGCCTCTCTCAGTTAATTCTCCAATTTTTGTAAAATCCATTCTTCTCCCGTATCAGATTAATATCGTCGAGTGTAATAACATCGGAGACGCAAAGGCGAAAAAATACACGTGAATACGTTTATTTCACTCCTTCCCGTCCCACGACTCTTTCGACACGATACGAGAAGAGAGGGAGGAAAGCGTTAATGCAGTGTTCAGGTTGATTTCACGGCGTAGTGGTAGACTTGGTGGCCGCTGCCCGTATCTGGTAAGCACGCGACCCCATTCTAATGATATTAGCTCCTATCTTCTCGTGCTCCACTCAAAAGAACGCCGCAAACGTATGAAAACATTAAAAGGTGGGGACTGTGAAATTTCCCATGAGGCGGCCGGCTGACCCCGAAGGAAGGAAAAGCAGCAATGCGGACACGGAAAGGGAATGAAACATTTCATCCGGTGTAAGTCTACTTTCGGACATTCCAGTGAGCACATTTTGCCAGTCGGAATCTAACATACGACCAGAAAACCAAAGGGATTAGTGATATTCATACCCATGACCTTCTCTTAGTCTCTTCCATTTTCTGTAGCCGAGCCGCAGTCGCGACCACCGCTACCCGTACCACTCCTAGGCGGTACCACCGCTACTACCACTTCAGGTGCTTGATGATAAAATACAGCATACGGAAATTCATCATGTAGGGTTCAATCACGATCAAGTTTCAACTCTCAGAGCCATTATTAGGTGGCATTATAGGTCGCTTTAAAACTCAAAACACCCTTCGTTGATGGGGTAGTACTCAGAAAAGATCTTAAAGAGCACTTAACGGGATCCGATGGGTCAGATTCTCCGTTGCTGGCGCTCCATGGCCGAGTCGTCCATCGCCTCTAGGACTGGACGACTCGGCCATCAAAACGACGAAATATATGCAAAATTTGTAGCGTCAGGGGTCCCGAATAGACTTCGCGGCAAACATACGCATGGAAAGCTTCAGGTCTTGAAATCATCAGTGGTTGGGAAGGGGATAGTGGGGCAAGAAGAGCCGAAACTGAACCATCCTTCCATCCATAAAGGGTATATACGTTCCAAAATTCCCTCACATTTCACCTGATGACAATGAAGACACCAAACGTTGAAACATCGAAGTGATTCAATCACATAATTATGGAATTTCCCAAGGGCCTCTAATTATTAACCACTTCCGTAATGTTACGCCGGGAACTATATCTCATATCTTTTCATGTAGTCGTCAAAATTAGTAAATAATTAAAAGGCATATTGCCGAGAAATGTAGTCATGGAGAAAAATAACATAATTGGCCAAAATTCAGCACTGTATCGCTGCAGTGACCAGTTATACTTTAACTTCATTAAGAACAACGTACCTCATCATAAACTGGAGAATAAAATTAAGCCGTAGGGAATGTAACGAGCGCATATTTTCCAATAACATTCACGCATGAAGAACGATATTAAAGGCCCGCAGACGTAATTGGTCTTCGGATACATCAATGAAAGAAAATTATTTCGCAAAGATTGGAAACTATAAGGTATTCTAAACCAAAATTTGTTTTTCAAGGCAACTCTAGCAGTAGCCTTTATCGCCTTGGCGCGCCGGGCCACTCAATATAGTTCAAAATAAGTACAAATGGAATTACAAATGGAATAAGCGGAATGATTGAGGCCAATCTGCGATAGCAATCTGGTATCATTTCCCTCAATGTATACCTATTTTTACAACTCCCATCTCGTGCAGAAAATTACTTGTTAGAAAGTCGCTAAAATCGTGAGAAGTAATTGAAAGATAAGAAGCATATCATTCTCTCAACTAAATTACCAAAAGCAAATAAGTTTTCGTGCACTTACGTAATTAAGGCTCCCTCCAATCAAATTGGAGAAACTCACAGCAATAAAACAAGCGGTAGTGAGGAAGCACACACGAAATGGGAAAGGCTTATGTTAGACCTCGTTTTCCAGGAAAATAAAATTTGAGGCCAATTTTATGGTCCCAATTTTGAGAGATATTCCATACAGAGGCAACCATAATTTGTAGGCATAGTCAAGGGCAAATAATCACTGCCATGATGTAAAAACATAGGAATGAGTAGCAGAGTAAACGAAAAATACTGTCATGATTATGAGAAAATAAGGATCAATATGGCTTCCATTCGTTCTATTCCCCTGGGTCCTACTTTAGCTATATTTAACGGATATCATGAATTTTTTTAGTACGCCGTCAAGGACATTTTTATAGTTGATAACAGTTAAAAGTTTACGACATAAAAATTTACGTCGTAAACTTTTAACAAAACATGAGGTGAGAGAGACTGGAATAGTTTCAAATCATGTAAATATTTTTATGATACAAAAATGTACTCATTCCGCATATTTGCAAGTGCTCAGTACTCAAGAATGCATATCCAACTTTGGAACTCTACACAATTATTAACTACAGGAAGTTACAGAAGTGTCAAAGTAACATCAACAAATTGGAAGGAAACAGGGTCGGAGTGAGTGGGGTGTGCGTATATAAAAAAACGAAGATAACACCAAATCCATGCAGGAGCCCTCGCAGATAATGAAGGGCGACCACTTTCGGTTTCCACTCAACTCGATTAAGGCGGGAGCCGAATCAGGAAATGAACCTGTCGCACAAAAATCCCTCGCAACAGAACGTTGCCTCGAGGGCCCCCCTGAACAACCCTCGCCCAAGTCAGACATCCGTTACCAGGATACCTCTAACACTCTCTTTATCTCTTTCCCCCGTGACGCAGATGGAAGGCCAATTGACAGGAGATGGAGCGACAGCTCAGAGAATAGTTGCTGCCGGACGGGGAAGAGAAATAGAGAGAGAGGATGGAGATAAGCATATATGTATTAACTTGAAAGTGTGTATGTGACTTAAGGAAAGCGTTCGGACTGAAGGTTATTCGCGCCGGGAACAGCTTAGAGGGACATGGAGTTTGGAAAGCGTTCCGAATCTAGTCGACAGAATGGGCCTTACGGATAACATTATAGCAAAATTTCAACTCCATCAGCTCACTTCCATGCCAAGGAAGCAACCATTTATATCACCTCAATAAATTGGTTAAATAAAAAATAAATATATTTGTGCATTGGAAGATTCATAGATATGCAGTTTGTATTCTGGATATCAATACCTCAATTTTACTGCTGCTATTGGCCGCATTGTCCATCTGGCCTTATGGCGATTTACACTGGAGAAGAATCTCTGAATGTGCCCGTACCGCCAACTACTCACACAAGGAACGCAATATAGATGGGTATGGTCGGCACTGAGTGGTCGCTAGTACATTGTCAGAGAAACGCATCCTTGGCGGAAGATGTCTCAAAGGATGTAGGTTGAATTTCGAGGTTAACGCATCGCGGAGCTGAATTTGAATGGTCTGTCCCCTCTCAGCTTAGCAGCCATAACGCTAGTCTTTGGAGGGATGAGGAGTGGTGCGAAAGGTAATACTAGGGGGCGCATTACCTTGCTTATGCTTACTGAGGAGATTGAGAGGGAGATTCAATCTTCCACATCGCACTGCGGCATAAATGTAGAATATCGCACGATATCGCAGAACACCACATGTATCATTGAATAAGATAGAGCAATTATATGTCATACTGCTTGATATTGAACAACGCGAAAAATATATTACTTACCGAAATGCATATCGTAGGGCATCACATAAACAGCCTAATATTGGATATGACTATTATGCCTCACATAGCCTTAGGTCAAAAATGGAAATTATACAGTATCGCAAGCAGTACAGCTACAAAATATCGTGTCAGCCATCACACAGGGTGTGAGGCGAGGGTATGTCGCAGTAATACCATGTATCGCAAAAGCATGGAGATAAATATCAAGGCTCAATACATCGCGAAGATTCTCAGCAATCTCACGTAGTGACGGTGGTAGTAATGTGGAAGGATGGATTTTTGGCAGGACATTAGAGATTCGAAAACAGAGGTTCCGCAGCGGGTTCCCTTACACGCTTTACGACGAGCAATTCCCCAGTGTTTTATCTCGCGCCGGATTCCTTTTTTTATTCCTCTCCATGCCGCCAGATAAGTGATCTCCGAAGGCTAAGTGAAGCAAAGGGAATAGTGGGTGAAATGCGGATGTAAGGAAGGATGGCAAAGGGAGGGCGGGATTGGAGTGAGGGGGAGTGCAACTTCTAGTAGTAAAATTCGCCCATACTCCCTGAACCTTCTGTCTCGCGTATTTTCCCGCAGGAATGTGGTCGGCTGTAAGAACTCCGCGAACAATGGATGAAAAACCTCCACCTTCTAACCATTATCGGAGGGTTCACACTTGATTGAGGATTTTTTTGTGAAGAAGTAACGGGACGTATATTACAGGAAAAGAGGCACTGCGAAACTAAAGAAAGGACACATATAGGATCGCAAGTGTGAAAAAAACTGGCTAAGCCCACACCTACTGTAAACAAATATTTCATACATTGGAACGACAAAAAAAGATTTCATGCAAGTGAAAAATGCAAGCAAATTGAAAATTCAGCAATACGTTCTCTACGGACATTACCTCAAGGGCACGACACTGAGTATGAAATTTCATTTAGCTAGTCAATGAAATGCCTTTGTAGGTGGTATTAACGGGTCTCCGAAGGATTTCGATAAATTTTCCGAACAGCACTTCGCAGCCGGCTCAGTAGAGCAGAAAGATAAATATACTTTCGATCTCGCGACAAACGGAATTATAAAAAAGTGTGTTCGAAAGACCTCAATTTGTTTGCCTCAAAGGCGTCGATAATCCAAAATAAAGAAAAAAAAAGAATGAAAACACTTCTCTCTCACTGAATCTGGAGGGAACTCGAAGAAAATCCGATTGAATTTAGAGAGTCCCTTAAGTAGCGACGCGGGAAATATTTGTGCCGTCTATCTCATTCTTCGCGCAGGAAAAAAAAACATAAGACAGGGGAGGATAGGGACTACGGAAAAAATGCAAATTTTCCCCCAACGCAGGGCCTGTCTCCACACAACGCGCCCACCTCTTGCGTATTTGCTACGCATTCCTTCTAGCCCGTTGAAATCCTCCCCTTCTTACCCTTCCGTTAACTTAATCCAAGACGCTGGAGAGAATAAATTGGACGGAGCACCGACAGGGAGGAGAGAGAGAAATTGAGTGGGCAGGAAAGGAGAAGCAAGAGACTCCTGGAGAACTGAGAGTTAAAATTGAGGGGAGTAAGAGGCAATGGAAAGTTTTAGAAGCTTAGCTCATCGAAAATAGACGCTGAAGGACCGAAAAATCACATTTGCTCCTCTCAAAAAAACTCCATTGTTTGTTGTTCCATTCTGCTTCCGAGCTCTAACAGGCATTTATCTTCTCCCTTAAACTCTTCTCCTCCTTACTTCTTATCCTCCCGTCCGCACTCCCTCGCAGTGATCTCTCTCCCACACTCTCGCCTTAAAATTTCCCTTCCCAAATCTGAGTGATCTTCGACCTCTCGTGAGAGAGAGAGAGGGCCAGACGTTATTTTGGCTCCGAAAGAAGTCCTGTTTAATTTTTTTATCACCCTCCTACCGAGACGTTCACAATAATTCGATTGGTCGTTTTTTTTTACCCCCGTCGATAATCGCTCAGCTTCTAGCTGTTTCCATTGCTTTACGATAGGGAGCGTATCCGAAAAAGTTACCTCGGTTTTGGGAACGATTCGTCCCAAAAAAAGCCCTCCAATCTCGCCCGCTTTTTGGGTTTGTTACAGGATAAATGAAAACCATTATGATCTATCCTCTCTCATCCTGACCTTCATCATTGAGAGAAGTACACATATATAGTTGATGTTTTTCGAAAGCCTCGTCGCTAGCGTTGTATCATTTGTCCCTCTTTGCACCCGTTATTTTCGTTATAGGAGCTGCACTACGTGAATGACATGACACTTTTAAACAAGACCATTCTTGGTCGTCCTCTAGTCTTTTTCCCAGTTATCTTTCCATTTGATATGTTTTTGATTTTTCCGGAGTGAAATATTTAGAAAAGCATTGATTTTTCACATATCTCTTCCAAAACTTGCTATTTGTCATTCTCATGAACTAAATAATTTTGTCATTCTTCACATAAAACACACTTTCGCTGCCAGGAGCCAATCCTATTCCTGTTTATCCAATTTCAAGTGTATAGGTTAAATAAAATAACAAGTTAGCATAAAGGTAGATTTAAACACTGATGATTTATAAGTGAGAGGTGGCCATTTTTTCACCAGGAGCCACTTTAAAAAAATTATATTAACGAAAGATCAAAAGGGGATTTTTCTGACCTGTCTTGGTGCCAAAGATGAAGAGCTAAAAACTGCTAATCATAATTACTCATGGGCATTTGAGGGCTCTAAATGGATAATGCTTAGAGAAGTACTTAAAAATGAAACGCACATTAGGATTAAAATCTGACATGATTTTAATAATTGTAATGTAATGTTCCATTTCAGGATTTCATTCTAGACTGTAACAGAAGGGATATTGATACTAGCGTTCGAGTTAAATGAAAAAAATGACACACTATTCTAGCACTGTGTTGAAGTAAACGGAGTATATTGGTTACTTGGAGTATCTCATTGATACTGCAAAATGAATAAGGTTTATTTCATTTCTTATCTTGTAGAATCAAGTGAATGGAACAGCAAACGTTGCCAACGATCAATAAAAATTATGCCATCGAGCATTAAACTACTACCTCGAACAGGAGAGGCATCTGTCTACGATTCCCTTCCTCTCCTCAACTCCTCCAAAAACTTAGCATGACTTGATAATAATTATGACTAAACTGGCAATTACGCAGAATTCTCAACCGGATAGCATAATGAACTATGCGAGCGCCAGGTGGCTCCTTGTGGGCCGAAAAGACTCGAACTAGGGGAGGTTGTGATTCATTCAGGAAAGCAAATGATGCTAAGAGATATTTTAACCGCCCACTAAAAATAATTAATTTTGTAAAATAACACCCAAAGTTGATTGAAAGTCATCACTCAGCCAAAGTAATTAACTCATTGAGTTTGTTACGTTTGTTTCGTATCAAGCGCATGCATTTCAATAACGATACTTTCACAGATTAAAAAGAATAAAGAGGAAAATGTTTGATATCGGAGCTACTTCGGGGAATCAGAGTTCCTGGGAATGTTTAAAAGGTAATTAAGAGGAGAGCGCACAAGAAGTGCGTTAGAGATAGGAAGGGGATTTAAGGAGGGGCAAATGATATGAGGAACCCAAGAGAGACCTTATGGTCGCCAAGTAATGAGCTGGTAAGATTGCTCAAAATTGTGTTCATTAGGGTACTGACTGTTTAGTAGCCCTACCAATCCACTGGATGAATTGTCAGTGATAATTAAAACGAAGGCATTTAATTAAATTGATGATTTCTTTTGAGCTATCAGCTTGAATTATGTCAATATTGTCCTTGATGTATAGCCACTCAGATATTGCCTGAAATCTATCCATCACACTCCATCGCGATGTGTTTCACCCGGAAGAGCGAGTAAAAATCGCAACAACGGGGGTGGATTTCATCCTCTTTTGAAGTTATGGGAATTCATCACGGGACATAAACTCGTTTGGTCGATTACGGCTCCCTCAATACACTTTTTCCAAAGTGGGCCATACTGTCACTACGGATTTAATCGTTCGCAGTTTATTTTCGTTTCGAATCCTTCACAAATCTTTCCACGCACACTGGGTTGTTTCATTTTGTGCCCTTGATATAATGTATGAGAGCCGGGGATGAAGACCCAATTGCTCGGCAGGAGGTGTATCTTTTGCTGTCTTGAAGAGGGTGTATACGTGACAACTTTGCGTGCACCTTCAGGTCAGCGCTCGGAGTTCATCCAGCGCTTTGGAAGGCCCCGCTGAGTCCTTACGCTGTGAGTACTCCGTTATGGGCGGAAAATGAGGGCCGTGTGCCTCAGAAGATGGAGCATTTTTCTATGCTTTTTTCCAATTTTTGTTGGTCTTTTTCTACAAATGAATATTTAATTGGCTCCATTTTCATTATTTTTCTCTCTCTCTTATATTTATCCCTTGCATCCTTCAAGTCTCCCTCAACAAGATAGGATCGCTACTTTCTCTTTCTCTCTCTCTTGTAAATGTCTCCCCACTCGTACCGTCCTGGTATTTTTGAATAATTAAAGGGTTTTTCGTCTTTACTTTCTTCTTTTGTTTTTGGATTGTTCGAACTTGACTGAGGAGCAGTCGCCCTGAACTCTTTTGTCGTTGATTAATTTTCTTCCGTGCCACCAGTGAATTTTTCAGACGCTGAATAATTTAACGGGTCGGCTCTTCTTCCTTTATGCCCTTTTCGTCGATGTTAACAGATTTCGTGTCGGCATTCGCAAGGAGCTGGTGCAAGGAGTAGCTAATCGAGGTACAGAACATTTTTAGACTTTCGTTATTGACCATTCTATGGAGTTATTTAACTGGATGTAAAATTGACCCTAATGAGGACAGTCTGTCAATTCAGTCAGTCAGTATCTGCCCTATCACTTCAAAATATCCTTCATCCACCTATTTTCCTATCAAATTCCTAAAAACCCTGGGCGGAATCGAAAACTAACGTAAGGGAGTCTTACTGGTCTTATAGAAGACTCAGATACTATCAGGTAAATCGTCTGATACCCTAAAATAAAACCAATATCACTTGTGCTAGAAATAATCTTAAAATTTAGTGAATGGTACGAAGTGATAGTAACCTTTACCTTCAATAAAACCCTATTAACTCAATCGTGCCAACCTACCACCGGCTCCCAGATTTCAAGCCCCAAACATACTTCCCACATAGAAGGAATCTCCTGGTAGAAAAAAGTTGTTTTCCAAGCTTCTCCCCCGTAAAAGGACACGGCCGTGATCGTATACCCACACTTGAGACAGGTCAACTTTCCCTTCAACCAGAAGAAGACAAAAAATTTAAAAAAAAAAAGAAAAAAAAGGAGATGGAGTGGACGTGAAATGAATGGAGAGGATGGCTGCTTGAGTGGGGGATGGGTAAGCTCAGCTGACTCGGAAGGACTAAGAGAAGAAGTGTAAGAAGAAATAACTGGGTTGAAAACTCTCCCGCATGAATTTGAAAAAAGACGAACCTGAGCAAAATCCATTTGCGGTGACACTTTTCACGAGAGAGTATCGAAGAGGATAAAAAAAGAGGGGTTGAGTACAAGCCGATACGTCGGAAGAAAAATGGAGAATTCATGTGCAGGCAGCCAGGTGCGCGCGGAAGTGGGTGTAATGTCTTAGCCGTGGGAGGGTGGGTGATACCCGTTAAGAGACGCCCCGGATAAAAAGAAATTAAGACTGGAAAACACAGAGTCCATTAAGGAAAATGATGCCCAATCGAAAACAGGACTATATGCTACTCACCAAGTTCTTGCACCACACAGAGAAATATGCGAGCGAGACAACGGGAACGTTGAAATTTGAAAAGATGGATGGATGAGAATACTTAAAGCTGGCACATAAAATAGAGAAAGGGTGTGCTGAAAAAGTAAAAGGCAACTATTGAAACCACTTCGTAATAAAATCAATTATGATACCCCTGCGGTAGGTACATGAGGATCATTCTTACATCCATACCATCACTTTTTTATCGTTTTTCGTAAAAAAAGGAAAAGGTTGAAAAATGCCATACAAGCCGATACCAAATATTCGCAACGAAATTAATGGGACAAATCGCGGTGCTTCGGGCTTAAGTGCACTCCCACCCATTAAACTCTAACATAAGAGCGTACAAAGTTCGTACACTGCGTTCAGCATTACGTCATTGCACATAACCAGTAAAAATATATATCTATCCGACTACATTATATCCACCCCACTGCTGTAAAACTAGGATAATTTTTTAGAGACATTCATTAAAGGACTCGTCATTTTCTTCAAAATTCTATCTGTGGAAGAAACTATTAAGTTTAAATGATTATTACATTTCATATTTCGGATTACTTTCCAATTTTCCAGCTCATTCGCGAACTATATATTTGATTAACATAATATAATAAAGCAACTAACACATCTTCATGTGCCGAGAGCCCATCTTGGTTATCACAGATTCAAGATGAGAGATGAGGAAAATTGTGTCTCTTACACTGACGTAATTCGCTAGAACCTTTTGCTGCAATAATAGAAGTTCACGCTTGTAGCTCGGTCCCTAAATGAATACTCCTGGATTAGGCAATATAGCCGAATAAAAAATTTTAACGCTTAAATTCATCCATCCACATAGCGTGCGCCCCTATTTAGCCGAATTCATTAGAAGTTGCAACACAATCACAATGATGTAAAAGAGGAGTATGTAACGGTAAACAACAGTAACCACTATGTAACCCATCACATTGAAGTATGACTTTAAATGTTAAGACGCAAATTTATAGCAAACCGGAATGGTATGAAAACGAGTCAAAGGAAAAAGAACCGACGCGATAAACGAGAGGAGGAGGAATAGGAGTGAAAGAGGAGGAAGAAAAATGGATACGTAATGACGACAGGGAGAGCGGCGATAACCGAAAAAAAAGGTAAGGCGGGGCATCGTGAAAGGGAGTTAAGTGGAAAACGGAGATAAAATAAATAAAAGATGTTCATGAAACCTCCTCTTGAGATAAGAGAAACGGTTTTACGGCTGCGAGAGGAAAGGTGGAGGGGCCCTCGACGCGAAAGCGATACGGGGCGGTGGCGGCGACTGAAGGCGAAAGAAGGCCCGCGACTCAAAGCTGAGATGATGAACCGGAAGGCTTCTTTGCCTAAGAGATGCGCTTGTTTGTTTGTTTGCGAGGAATCGGACACGACGCCACCAAGTTTTTCTTACTCGGAGGTCGGGGGGTTTGAGCGGGTAAGACAAGCGGAAAACCGAGTAGTCTTGTCGCACGCAATAGGTGAGTGGACTTATATGAGAGAGTGGAAATAAAAAGATATATTTAAAGAAATAATAATAAGTTTGCACAACCTGGAGGAGGGCATAAGCCGTGAGGTTAATGGAAGAGTGAGGAGGAAGGAGAAAGATAATAAATGGGAAAAGGAATGCACCGCAAAGGGGGAATGGCCGCGGAAAGATGAGAACGCATACTTGACAGATAAGGCTGGGAACACCCCTCTGGCGTCAATTAAAGAAAAAGGAGAAAAGGAAAGTAAATGGAACATAAAAAGTTACAAAATATATGCAAAACGTAATATTTGACGTGGACACTAAGGATTATGACAATGGCTAAGCGCTTATTATTAAACTTTGGAAAACAGGCTTTATGACACGTTACCAACAAGATTAGCGCAACAGTTTTAGGATTCAAGCAACAGTTTGTTGGGTGCAAATGGTAGATTCTGTACTCTCATCGAGATTATTTCTCTTTGCTGGAAGAAATACGCGCCATATTAAAGCGACTTCTTAAAAACTTAATCCCAAACAGAAGGAATTTAGAAAATTTGTCCGACAAGACCCAGCTACATTAAATAAATCAAGAATTCGAACCTAAAATGAAAAACTATGTAAGGTGGGACTCACAGGTAGGGATGAAGTAATTACTCAGCAATATTTATGTCACTGCTTTAAAAAAATTGTATCTCATTATTCCAACACATGATGGGATGTCCTCCAAATGTTCCAGTTCTGTTGACTGACATATTTTTCAGGCATGTTAGAAACAACCGATATCGATCATGAGGGCGCATGTTGATCAACAATACTGAGCTCCTCGGTAATGGCAAATTAAAACTTAAGTTTAGTATGTAACAAGACTGTATAGTTTAGTATGAAGGTCATTTGAAGCACTTAAAGGAGCCTCCAATAATAATGGCGTCGGAGCAAATGGTGTGAAAGACAAGTGTAGTAAATCGAGAAAGATAAGTGAAAACGAACTCGATAAGACAATAAAGAAAGGAATTTTAAGAGGCTCCTCACAAGGGCAGAGAATAATTTTCAATCAGCAAAACAAGTTAGTAATCTAAAAAGAGTGATACCAAAACTTTCATTTAGCAATTCAAGTTGGTGAATCTTGCTCTCCTCCCGGTGCTGTAGATACCTTTGTCACTTGGAACGTTTAAAATCCTCATTGATTAAATCTTTAACCAGAAATAACTGAAACATCAAATATATCAGCACCAAATCAATATTCAGGGCATGAGAGATGAACAAGTTGACTTTAAACACACCTCGCGGAATGAACCAATTTTTCCCAAGCTGATGGGAACCCTCAGGAGAAAAGTGGGGGAATAATACTTCAAATAAAATCAATACATCTTGGAGGAGTGTTTCTGTCCTCCAGAAAACTAATTTCCTCCAACCAAACCACTTTATTTCCCTCCTGTATCTCACTTAATCACCGCTTTTTTGTGTATTTTTTTCTCCACCGGAGTCCAATCCTTTCGGTGCGGAAGGTGGCTAGGGAGTTGAGCGGGTGAGAGAGAGAGTGAGAAAGAGAGACAGAGAGAGAGTTAGGTAGATATTCCCGGAGCGGGAGAAAGAGGGAGATTGGGAAGGTGGCTCTGAAGTGGAACGACAGGAGGAGAAGAGAAGGGGTTGTGGAAGAAGTCCCCGGGATGAAAATGAAATTAGGGTTCTCCCCATTAGCGAGTGAAGTGCGGGGAAGAAAGAGCGGGAGGAAAATGGGAAGAGGAATGGAAAGTTCAAAACAAGGGACGAATGGGAGGAGAGAAAAGGGTTAGGGAACTCACAACGGAGAAGAGGAGAGAATAAAGAGAGGGAGAAAAATCAAAGAGGACGGGAGGAGGGGGTGAGAAGAAAACGATAGACGAAAAAGGAATGGGAAATTAATGGCAGGAGGCGTAATGGATGTGTCCGTAGAATTACATTAAAACTTGAAAAAGTGGAATGTAGGCGGGAAAAGGGGCCCTGGATGAAGGGAAGGAGAAAACCACTCAAGATTGAGAATGGGCGAACTTACATGTGACTACAATCCTGGAACGAGAAAGTCGAATGTCTCCTCATTTAGGTGAAAATTCCACGTTTTCCTAGAACTATTAAACCTTTATCTTCTTCCTACGATTCCAAAAGGAGAGATATTTCCATGTACATTCACGTGATGAGTTTCTTTTGTAGCTAGCAGATGGGAGCGTTTGAATTTTGGCTTAGCATAAGCCAGAATGAAAAATAAAATGCCAATTGGCACAGACATCAAAGTTAAGCATTTCATTCGTTCAGCGCGGCCGTAAGGACGGTTAGTAATTCACTGACGGTTGCCCATAATCATGACATTTTTACAGACGCACCTAAATTATCAAGATATAAATATCCGTACGGCATCACAAAAATTAGTATAATTCGAGGTAGGCATTGGGGAGACCAAAATTGTACATGCTGACGTCACATTCGGCGAGATTGATGGTAGGTACGTCTTTATTAAAAAATGCGGAATTAACAGGGTCATGTCTTTTTTTGCTTCAATCGCATTGGTTCCTTAAATTCACGGTTGCTATCAACTTATGACAGCAAAAAAGAATCAGAAACTTCAGATTTTTAATGAATGGAGCAGTGTGAGAACGTAATAGGAAATACCAATACTTTTGTTGTAAATATATGATGCAATTGTATTTTTTATTAAATTCTATTTTATTAAATTGACTGATACAGGTAACCATCGACTTTCTATTAACTACAAGATGCAACGCTCGAAGGCATGATTCTTAAAAATACATCAACAAAGTGCTCCCCTTGAATGGCCGAGTATCTGAGCCACGGTTAAATTGGTTCCTTACCCTGTTCCACTCATTAAAAATCTGAAGTTTCTGATTAATCACGACCATCTTGGAAGTATGCAAGATGTAAAACACCAAAGATTAGCATAGATTCTTCTTTGCTGTCATTAGTTGATAGCAAGTTTTATATAGATTTTACTTGCACATTTATTAAAAAACTCGGCTGTGGACCAGGGAAGAACTTAGAGATAGAACCGAATGGAATAAACCTGAGTCTGGCCCATTCCACTAGGGTCTCACAAGTTACAATACTACCACTATTTCACTGGAGAACCTGCAGATAATTGAATCAAGCTCAGAAAAGTAGGAAAATGAATCTGAGAGTGATAAAACAAAACGTAGGCATGGACAAAATCCTCCTTGCCATCGTGCTAAAATCATTTGATTCCTCGTGTGACACAAAATTCTTAGACTTTAGGGATATATTTCATATTTATTCCGAAATTGATATTCTATCAAAATCGGCGGGGCGACGATAGAAGCTCAAGCCAAGCGCTCAAGAGTGCTCATTTCAAAGTCCTGAAGTAATTCAGACAACCTCGGAAAAAAGTAAAGCAGTAGTTGACATTTTCCGATGTTAATTCCCTAACGCAAGTAAAAGCAAAGGAAAAAAGAAAAAATCTCGAAGCTGAAAGAAAGAATGAGCGCTCTCGGTTGGACTTGGTGCAGTAGTATTTTGAAAATCCTTAACTCTCATATTTCCGGACGAAAGAACGAATGTTTGCATTAAAATCCAAGTAATAGCTGAAGGAAGAGAAAAGAGCTCGTACTCGTAAGCACAGTACGAGCCCAGTTCAATTTCCAGGGCGATTATTGAAATCCTTGACTCTCATACTTCCGGACTTTGGGAAGAAGGTTTGTATTTTAAATCCAAAATTAAAGCGAGAAACAGACACGTTTGTGCATTCCATCTAATTTCCGCTCGCTCCGGAAACTAGATTCGCTCCACATCAGACGCAGGGATATGAAATAATGTAGCGCCCCTGACGGAGGAGAGGGAGGAGGGGGTGAGGGAGGAGGTCTTCCAGCTGATAGACGAAGCGGTGTGAGGTAGGAGAGTGGCGGGGGGAGTGGGGGGGCAAGTCGGCTTAAGCGACAACGGCGTCAGCGGATGGGGAGTATTTAGAGCATTAGCGCAGGAGGCAAAGAGGAGTCGAGTCTCCCCGGGTGAGCGCATGAGGGGTGTAGGGAGGTAGAGGAGCTGAGATGATTCCGAGATAAATAAGCCGGGGAGAGCCGCTCCATTGGCTCTCTCACTCTCTGCGCCCTTACGATCGCTGTCTATACATCCCACACCCCCAACGAGTGTTTTCAGTCTCTAATGCACGGACGCCGCCTGCCCCGGGGGCCTTTCCTCTCGCGCCCCTTCCCGGAGAGCTCAGTCCACGGCTGCCAAGACGAAAAGGCTCCGATTTTTTTATAAGCCGAAGAGAGCGGATTGGTACCGACAGCCGAGTGCACGCAATGATAAATACCCGGAATGACACCTCTGAATGTCTGGCACTCCATGCGATGAAGGAATGAGATAATCCTCACGTGGCAGCGACAGGAACTGGAAGGTAAAATTTCCTGACATTTCTCTGATTAACAGGCCTTTCATCTGAATATTTACAGTCTCAGCCATACCTACCCATCCCTTATTTCTTTGTGTCACTTTTCTAGGGTAAAGTCAGTCGAAAGCCACACCATAAAACTTCTGAAAATACCTGAGTCCTAACTGAGGGGTTCTCTATAATATTCTAGTAATATTTCTCCACTTTCTCTGTGATTTCTCGGCGTTTACCTAATTTTTAAAATTGCCGAAGGTATCACTGCTGTTCTAGGTTCCATCGGCTCCTCCAATCCAACTTTCAATCAGAGTACAGCAAAACATATTGCAGTAAGAAGCCTTTAATATCGAGATTTGATGGAATAATTCTGGACGCTCTGAAGCCAAGAAGAAAATTATATCAAATTAATAATGGGAAATACCAATGATTTTGTTATACTCATATGATGCAACGAAATTTACTGACACAGCTAATCATCGAATTTCTATTAACTACAAATTGCTACGTTCGAATTCTGAAATGATTCTTAATAAAAATACATCCACTAACTTCTCCCCTTAAATGGCCGAGTACATGATCCAAATATCTCCAAAAAGCGTCCAAGATAAAATTCCCAGTATGCGCGTGATGAATCCTCACGCATATCCGGCGTTAATTTTAGAGAAATCGACAGCTCGAGAAAAGTGCAGGGAGCCAGGTAGTATGAGGCATAGGCAAGGGGAGAAATTTCACCACCTAGGTGGTATTTGCGACGAGTTGAAAAAAAATATTAAAATTCATGGTAGAAGTTGAAATTTCCTCCACAACAAACATCCTTTTGTTAGCATATTAGCCCTAGAAGATAGGAAGTCGAGCCCTTTTGCCACATAATATGCATGCTCTTGAAAAGGCAGAACGAAGAAAGAGCAAAAAAATGAGAAGCCAGGGATAAAAAGAGGATCGTTTATCAAAACGCTGCGGCACGACTTCCGTTGGCGCATCCGCGGCAAAATTCGATCCTAGCGAAAAATCTGGAGATCTAATCTCCGCTGAGAGCTGTGGGAAGCCAAAGATAACGCGCAGCTCATATGAAAGAGAACGGCAATAAAAAAACACACACAGAGAGCAAGCCAGGCAAGTGAGTCGTCCCGTAAAAAAGAGTGCCTGTCTCAAGATTGCAGCAGCGCGAAAACTATTGCAGCGCGAAACAGCCCGAGAACATGTCGCTACCCCGTTCCACGCCCAGTCACCTAACCCACTCCCTACCACTAACTCGACGCTGCTCCATTCTCATCCCTCGGTAGAAAATCTCCGCGACGGTCTCCGCATCGCCGAAAACTCGTGCTAGCAATTTCTTGAGGGGGAGGGGCGGGGAAGTCGTTGGAAAGAGAGAGAGAGAGAGAGAGAGAGAGAGAAGGCACATATAAAAGTTATGGATGCGCGAGGAGGCTCCACAAAATAGAGTAATAACAGAATTCCGCCGGAGAGATAAGTTTCAATCTTATATGCCCCGCGCAGCCGTCGCCTGCTCCGCTCCTGCTGAGGTCTGAGGAATGGGTGGAGAGAGGGGGAGAGAAGATATATAAAACACACACGCCGAGAAGAAGGAATGGTGCGAAGAATGGGAAAGAACAGACGTTGGCGAGGGGGAGGGGCTCGCGCGAGGGCGTTAAAGGACGATTAAATTGCAAAATGCCGAAGAAAAATCGCCCACCTCCTCGACATTATGTCGCTATCATTTAGCAAACGACGCGTGGCGTAATATTACGCATAATTTTATTCCAGAGCACCGCTAACTCGATAGCTATCACAGATGATTCTAAAAGGCTTACTAGAATGACAGCTTCAAAAATTGTTGTTTGCAAAACAATTGTAAGACCTTCAGTAGTAATTGCTTGCCACTGCGTCATACCGAAAATTTTAAAGCCGTAGGAGCAAACTCCTTTGGAATGAAAAATAAAACTCGTGACCTATATCTTTTTCATTACGTAACCTGTACTTCTTCAAGGAAACATGTTACACCGTCCTGCCACTTAACTTTTTATGAGGCATATGTTGAATGGGGAAGAGACAAAATATCACCGACTGTTCCGAGATTTTTAAAAATCTCGGAACTCTAATCTAAATCTATATATAGATATAAGGGAAACCACACTCATACTCAGAATCGCACGTAAAACATAAATTCATACGATGAGAACGGTGATTTCATGTATTCAAGAAGTTGAAAACATATTGGAATCACGAATGATGAGCCCCTGGCAATAATTTGTTCTATTATGGAGAAATGAAAAATGGATTAGGGTGAAACTCACACGTTTAGCAGACCCAAATAAAGCCAACCAATATCATCAGTGATGGAGGATCTTCAGGACGCTGGGTTTACAGCAATTGTCAACATGATGAGTTCTTACAAATCAAAACATTAACACGGTAATTATGGCCGAAGGAGAGCAGCGAACGGTTGGGGAAGAGGAAACATTGCAAGGTAAAACCTCGATAACTTCGTTCCATTCGCAGTTCCACGACGGGTCTTCAACCGCACTCGATCTCTGAAATTGCAAATTCCTTTTGCTAGAATTCTCGCGTGAGCAGAGAGAAAATGGAAAAGAAAAATCACGGCAGTGGAGTGCTGTGCGTAGGGGGAAGGTCGCGTTGAAGGTGGGGGGGGAGAGGGATTCTGGCCCTATGGGACTCCTCTCATTAAGGGCTAATTGTTGAGGGTGAGCGCGTTCAGGCGAGAGTGGGGGTATGGGTTAGGTTGAGGAAGCGGGTGGCGAAGGCAGAGAGGCACCCTGGGGACAAGAGGGTCAGATGCTCGGTGGTCCAAAGCTGCGCTCGATAAGGGTAAACACGGACGCGGAACATTATGGAGACCACAGAATATTTGGAGCAACAAATTTGCTCGAATTCGAATCAAAGCGGATTTGGTACGATTGTAAGAAAATTATATATTACATCAATTTATTATGCTAGTTAACACTACCTGATTCACCATTCACCATAATTATGGAGTGCACTTTTGGGTGAAATGCCGAGGAAGGGAGAAAGCGGCAGTTGTGAAAAAATAGGTAATTTTAGATTCCAATACTTTGACAAAACTTGGAAGGAGTGAAGTTCAATAATTGGCCACAAGTTATGGAAAGGAGGATGGAATATACGCTGAGTGACGGAAAATAGTAACACACTTAAGTGCAAGAAATACTTCCGATATTCCACCCAATTACCGGGTAAAATACAAAAAGGATTTTAAGAAAGGATTATGGAAAGGACTTTAAGAAAGGAGAAACCCAACAACGATTTTGGCAACCAACTGAATTTAAATATCACATCCAAGTGATGGTTTATTTTTAAAAAAATACATAAATGAGCGTGCTCATGGCGAACAATTCAATTAACAAAAATAGTTACGAGAATTTATACATGAAGTCAATACTCATTGAGATTATTTAAAGGTGGCCAGAGTAAATGTGTCATCAAAATTGAACAAAATCTACACGAGATGTTGTCATATAAAAATTTCCTTTTTTTAACAGAGAGACGTCGCTTCGAACAAATATATTCCATTACAGGAGCATGAAGCGGAGATTATTTCCGAGAACGCAAACAAAATCTCAAAGAAATAACAGCATGCGACGGTGCGGGGCAAAAGTAATTCATTTATAAACTAAAGAGAAGGATCGAGAGAGCATCCAAGACGGGCATCCTTCGTAGGACAAAAGACTGAGGAGAGAGAGAAGGCGAAATTGAATTTCGGGGAGGAGCAAGCTAAGATAATGGCGGAAAATAATGTGCGGAGCCGGGGAGTAGGAAAGTGAGGAGGAATTCCGAAATGCGAGACGGAAAGAGGGAAGAGAGAGAGAGAGAGAGTGAGAGGAACCAGAAGGGGAATGACTATACAACGAATGAGAGAGAAAAGGAAAAGGGAGGAATGTAATGGAGTTAGCTGAGGGAAATGGAAGTCGAGAGGCCATCATAGGGAGAAGAGTTTCCGTGTTCCCGACGCTTTGCAACCTTCGGGAATCGAGGCCGGGAAATCGGATTTCCCGAGAATTCCGAAAATTCTCATTTTTATATAATCTTCAGGAACTATTCATATTATTACTTGACTCCACTGTTAGAGAAACTGCTTAATTACAGCAAAGCCGCAGAGAGAGAGAGAAAAAGAGAGAGTAAAGCAAGGAAGGAATGGGCCAGGACACGTGCAATATTTTAAAGGTTTAGAAAAACTGAAGCGAGGATGTATATCCAGGAATCAATAAATAGATGCTGACCAGATTTTCATGACTAGGACATCGCTTGTCCAGAAAACTATACAGGTCAACATCGGCTCCGAATAATGGTGATATTTGGCTTGATTTTCACTTTACTTGAGGTCTTCTTCAAATTTGAACAATTTTTACCATTACTACGGAGTTCAAGATACATTTTCTCGCTTAACCGATCAATATTTGTTGAAATTCAATACAGGATGTACAACTAAACCCCTGGGAGCGACCTCTCATTAACACTAGCACTTCGGCTTGATATCAGATTTTAGGTTTTTCTAAACTTTCATTCAATATAATTGTCATTTTTAAGTTTGAATTGAAATTCTCTCGAATAGCATTTCAACTTTTCCCGGGATCCAGGAATGGATAAGCACGATACTCCCTAGAAATGGTCGAGAATTAACTCCCGCCGAAGTACAACTGGTGGGGAATGGAAAAATGTGAGGACTTCAGCTCCGAACTCGTGGATGGCCGGATGGCGATGATGATGAGCACGGCGTGGTTGGAAAACCGAATGAGGGCATTTCGGCACGAGGAAAAGGAGGAGGAGGAGAAACTAGGAAATGGCGAGGGAAAAACGACCGACGAAGGTCGTAAAGGCATGAGACACGATTATTCGAAATGACGAAAGGAAAAGCGGCGAACAGAACTTCCGAATGGCATGAGCCAAAAATGAAACATTTTGCAGAAATCTCTGCCCTACATTAAGACAGCATAGCAGGACGAACGATAGAAAGCTTATGAGGACGCTTAGACTTAATTTACGATGTAATATGAAAAGAAATAGGAGGATACAACGATCAAATTCCAAGACGAAAATATAATTGAGCAGGCTATATAAAAACTGTAGCGGGAGAAACATAAAATTATTTAAAACGTTTCCTTAATGTTACTATTTCAAGCTAACACAAATATTTTTGGACACAAAATTTAGTTAATTAATAATTAAGAAAGAATAATTAAACGAGCAATGCCTTTCACGTGAAATACAATGAATATTTACCTTGAATGACAAATGTTAACAGAGGCTCTAATACCATCACAATAGTTGCTCCGATAGATACGACAAAAGAGCGCATTCATACTTTAGGTACTTGTACCAGTGTTTTTAGTACTTGCCAGTATCCTTGCTTAGCAACGGTATTCCTTATCATTCACCACGAGCTTGATATGCATCTTCAAATAATCAAGTGAATTATGCCGCCAAAAAATTAACCTTGAAAAATATCATTTGAGCCAGTATTTAGAATTCGGAAGGCAAGTACACAAAAAACCACCCTATTAAAAGCTGAGGAACTAATATCGAGAGCACAGAAATAGGGAAGGTAGAAAATAAACAAAACTAAAAGAGCATACGAAGGCGATTTTTTACCGTGGCATGCGGGCGGAGTTGAAAAAGAACGGAGATCGCAGTGCAAAGCACAGACCGCTGGGGGAGGGGTCGGGAAGCAGTCAAGTCGGAAGCGACATGAAGAGACAAGACGGCTCGGAGATATGAAACCTTGGGTGACGCGAGAAAAAAATGAGAAAGATTAAGAAAGAAACCGGAGGACGCCTTTTGAGTGGATCGGGGGGAAGGAGGGGAGAAAAAAATCTCCTGCGTCTTTCATCTCCGTGCCCACATCCGTCAAAGGCGCGGAAAGAGCACAGAGGTTGAGAAAGAATTGAAATAAAATATGTAGACCGTCTTTAAGTATTCATAAACCACACATATTCATCCTTAAGTTTTTACTAAATTAGGGTTCGGTCTATGAGAGTGATGATGATTCATTTGAAAGAAACTTATCAAGATTAGTTGCTTTTAATTCAATTAATTAACACAATGTTATGATTTTTTTACTTCAAACTTCACATTCATTAACAATGTTGTTTTGTTACTCGATCTTTAGATGCTATACAAAGAGATTTTCCGAGGAAGGACGCTATTTTCCAGGTGGATTGACCAGGAACTGTATATCGCCTCAGAAATACGGTATTTCCTACGTGAAAATAAATTAATAATAGTCATTAAACCAGAAGCATTATGTGCTGTACGAGAACCAAGACTTGATTTAAGCCCAGACTAAAACACATGCCGACCATGCACCATTTTTTTATAGTTAAAAAAACGAACTCAATATTTGAGAATATTAAATTCGAGATGTAATATACCTATAAAATTACAATTTTTCTTGTAAAATGCTACTCTTTCATTACTACGAAAATCACTGTACCAAATTCACACTTTCTGGCTAAAAAGTACTAACTTTGCAATTCTTGGTTAATAAATTGGTCATAAGAACGGACTGGAAAGGCTGAAGGAGAAGCGACGGAAACACCTATCTCTGGGGGAATTCGTTAATTGAGATTATGAGCACGTGTAGTAGCCCACAATCTTTCCGACTTCCCTTCTCGTTCCTCCCACGAATTATCTTTTCATTCTCACTTCCATCGAAAGTGAAAGCAAAATTTACGTTTCCAGCTAATCACGGCTATGAACTTTTTTTCATTCTTCAGTAAAAAAAACGATCAGATTCCGGAGGTTGTGTGTAATTTTCTACCATTCTGGATATTCTCTCGAGGCGCACTGAAGCCGGTATCAATTTCGGACCGGTTACAGATCGTTGGGCAAAATTACCTTCGGGAAAGACTTGATTTGTAATTCTTGGTTGAGAATTTTGCCAGTTTGAATCTTCCTAAGTTATTATCACACACCGATCATGCTCACGTCAAATAATAGACAGTCTATTACATTAGAAGCATCCTCAGTTAAGCTCACGTAAACTAAGATATACTTTGACGTCATAAAACTAAGCATAAAATTAGGACCCAGATCGATTGTAAACCACAAGATGCCATAATCGTAAGAGGACTCGGAAGGCAAAATAAATTAGGTCTTGTTATTTCTTTTTCATATTCAAACATATATATATAATTCCACTGCAATACTGGAAAAGCTAATGATTTCCATGCTTGGCCCTTGTAGGCATAATAGTGCAAATTGATACGCATTACAAACATAATTAGAATAGGACTATTAGGGCGGTACGCAGAGCGCGTACTTGAGGACAAAAGTACCCAGTATAATAATTAGCTTGAACCATAAGTTCATGCACATTAATTTCCCCACCCATCTGAGTTTTACGCATATTAAAATGCATAAACTGTATACTTACTACGTATATACGTATCACTGCTAACAGAACATCACGATAAAATACGATCTCATTTTCCTAGTCCTACATCTAAATCACGATAAAGCGAACTGCGAACGGTAGTTCAAAATGGAGAATAGGGAAGGAAATAGGATCGAAAATTCGCTATTTCCCAGTCGCAAAAAATTTATCGCCATTCGAATAACCGCAAGAATTATTTTTTTGCGAAGGACCCAAATGATTCTCTCGATTTACACGATCGAAAATAAAACCGATAAAAATCCTCGCATGGGCGGTCGAGATTAAAATGAAGAAGAAAAAAATACGAAATGGAAAAGATTCTCGCCCAACTCAGGTTAAGTGGAATGGACTCGCAACCCCTGCACCGTTCACGCCCACTACATTAGGTACCCACACATATACTACTACGCTCGTTCACCCTCCCTCCCCTCCTTCCTTTCCCGGAGTGCCCGAATTTACAGCGGCAACGGTAGCAGCGGCGGCGGGCAATGCTCGAGCGTTATGGATTCAAACAGCTTTAAACGTAACGATTCGGCCACCTGTGGCCCGGGGTAAACTTCTCTCCATTTGCGCGGAACCGGAGTCGTATGACGCGAATTCGTGTTACGGGGCATGTTGATAAGGATCTTCACCAACGTGAAACCTCAATAAAAGCCGAAGGCGTTTACCGTGCGAGTACACGCGGAAGAGTACTACGATACTGCGGCCGTATTCGGCTTTCGTACGGCGAAAATGGGCCAGTCTAAATCCTGGTCAATTCACATTTGCCCACCGTTTCCTCCCGGATCATCAAGTTCTCGCGCCGCGAATCCGACCAATTGCAATTTATAACCTATTTCTAACAGTCTGTTATCCGTCGCTTTCCCCGTGCTATTGACTCATACTCCGTACGCACACGGCACGGAAAAATTGGGTAACAGATGCGTGTAAATAGAAACGCAATCATGAAAATAAAAAAAATGCTAACCATCGAAGCTGCGAGTGTTTAATATTCATTGGTAAACAAAAATCACGAGTTAAATAGATAGATATATCCGCATATTTTTACAGGCAAATATTCCCACCGCCTTCCGTACACACAAAACTCCAATGCTGTATAATGTTTTAAGTGATAAAAATGCGGTAGAGCCGTATTTTCCACCTCTCGTGAGCCGTCTCGAGTTTGGCGGCTTCAAGGCGGCGGAGTTAAGAAAACGAGTCCTTGACATGAAACTTATGAAATGCATTAATGTTCCATTTATTTAGTCACGATAATAACTCACGAATCACTTAACATCCATCATCATTAAGCGTAAAGAACCATTACAAACAACATTATTGCAGCTGTATAGGATTACAACACGCACGAGAAGATAAGCTTTGTGAATGAGGAATCAAGCATATTGGGTAGGCAATTGACTATTCCATTTATGAATTAAAAACAAGCTCATTCGCATTAAATTGAAAAGTTACTACCATATTCTCGCATACGAGTCTAATTTCAAAATCATTTACGTTCACAGGAATTGAATTAAGGCCGGTGGACAACTTACGCCTACACTAAGCTAGAATCAACAAGGATTAGAGGAAAATACATTAGTGCTTGATACCTTACAAAGAGGCATCACTAGCTCCTAAACATTACGTGTAGAGTTTAACAACGCACATCCAGATAATCTCAAACGGTCAAAGAAAAATATTCCTGGAGTCAGGAAGGCAAAAGATGGATTCAAAATCCTCCTTTCCACCCATTCAGATGTTTTCATAAGCGATCACCTCTTCGAAGAACGAAATTTTCGACACGCCTTTGGCTTACTGGCCGCGAGGCCAACGAACGGGTCTCGAGGAAAGTTCTGAGCATGATGATGGGCGGGGGCATGAAAAGAATGCTCGAGGAAAGGGAGGGAAAAGAGATGGGCAAGAAACGGGAGCTAGGAGCACACACGGTCTAGAGACGCCCTCAGAGGAGAGAAAGAAGAAATATTTATCAGTATCCCAAGAGTTTAATATAAGTTCTTGGCTCGTAATGGTGGTTGAGCCTACATCATCTTCAAGCGAAAATGTTGTTCATACCCATAATTATCCTTGAAACGAGTTATGTATGAAATAACTAGCTATGCATTATAGAGTCGAAATCGAAACTAATGGGAAGATTTATTTACCTAGAAAGGAAGTCTGTGATTGCTGAGGTATTTAAATTTTTTGCCACAAAAATGGAGACCATGAGGTACTGAGCAATATCTTTTTATTCTACGTAAATATTTTTACAAAGGGTAGCCATTATCAAGTCTGCGGTGCAATAAAACATCAATAAATTAGTACGATGACACGCTACACAGTAAAAAGGGCAATGACTAATCTAAAATCATGGAAAATCCGAAAAAAATACACAAAGGGTAGAAACACTATTGGTAAGTACAATTTTAAGGACACAAAAGAATTCTACCAAATTCTGTTATAAATAGTAAACAGAAAATCATTTGTTCATTGTATAGTACCAGGGCGCCATCTCTAAGGTGTTTATTCACGAAGAACGATAAGAGAGCTAGGGAAATCTAAGGCATAAGAGAGAGGGTTAGGACGTCACAGTAGAAGCACGTAGGCCCGAAGGTGGCTTCACCCACACACAGGCCCTTCCACTGCCGCGCTCACTCTCTCTCGATGCGACCCGGCCCCGTAAAAGCACTTTGGGGGAGAAAGAGGAGAGCACTTAAAAGCGCGGACGCAACCCGCGCGACACCGCGGTAATGGACGTGAAACACTTCAAAACAGCTCAATGCGGGGAAGATAACGAACGTAATGTCAAACGATTCCTCCCTTTCCCGGCAGCGAGTTGGTACGTATACCTTCACTCTTCAAGAGTGGGTATGCTAGCGGAGAGCATCTCTACGACGTCATCTCCACTGAAACGACAAAGACAGAGAGAGAGCAGAAAGTTAAGGAGGTAGGAGTGAGAACTAGAACTGGATAGTAAGAACACAGCAATGCAGTAATATGCTAGACTACGCCTTAAGTCATTGAAGTGAAGCGAAGTAACAGCAGCAAACACGGCACATGAAAAAAGAAAAGATATGTAACATGCAGGAAAAACTAACAGTAAATCGTTTTTCATAAAATATGAAACTACGCCGGAATGCTCCATAATTCGAATCTTTTTGGAAAATCTGCAACTTTAAGTTAAGTGATATCCAGGGTTGATCATTAGGTGACAAACAAAGACGTAGTCAGGAAATCGAAAAATGAACAATAGTGAAAAACCTCACAGAAGGAGAGACACTTCTATATAAGCGTTCAGGTAGAACAGAAAATTCATTCACCTATGTAAGTAATGAAAGGGTAAAGATGAGAACATTAAGTAATTAGGTGGACGTGTCTAGGTCCAAAAAAGCTGTTTTGTAGGGGTTGTAATAGCCTGGTAAATCAGAGACCAGTTGATATAATGAAATATTAGCTAGATGAAGCAAAGTCATTCATGAGGTCAGTATCCAAATAAAAGAAAGTATGATATGAACAAAATATAAACATGGACATAACGAGGCCATCGCTCTTGCTGGAGGACTAACACTTCAAAATACCTAAACACGTGTTTACACAACTGAGGTCGTCTCACAGAAAGAGTACACGCTTGATTGGACATCGATTTCAAAAATCTTAAACGCATACCAGAAAAGAATGGAAAGGATCTGGAAAAGAATTATCTCATCAACAAAAATAAGGTGAGACAGAGAGAAATAAGAGGAGCGTAGGAGATTTTGGCGGAGACGCTGGCAAAGGAAAAGATGAATCAGGGAGCCTGAATAGAAAATGGAAGGGACAACGAGATTATGTACGGGTGAGATTGAATCTTGAAGGGAAAAAGATCTTAAGAGAAACCATCACCCTCGAATGTTAATAGAAAGACAGAAGGTGCGGAAGAGGAGGAGAGCAGGAACGGACAAGGAAAGGGTAAGGCAAAAGGAACCAGAGTGAGAGAGGGAAATAACGTGATAAGTGCGGAGCAGTGACCAAGTGGGAGGGTAGAAGATTGAGTCGGGCAGGAAATGGTCCGAGGAGATGGAGGAACTTGAGAGGGAAGCAAGGAGGGAAGCACAAGGCATCCGATGAGCAAGGATACTAACGTCTGAGGAAGACGACACAGCGGAGAGAGCTACGTAGGAAAAAAGCAGAGGAACGATAAAGCCAGGGCAGAAAGAGAAAAAGGAGATGAGACCACTTCGGTCATGGTGGTAGATTTTGGACGCAGGAAGACAGACCGTAAGGTTTGGTGGGGGGAAGGGGTGGACGCAAAATTGTACCCGTGGCAGAGAGGCAAGGGAGAATATCACCACGAATTGGGGGATGGGAGCTGGCATCGTCCATGGCGTTGCAATGGAACTGTGAGAACATCTCTCTGTGAAGGGATGCGATGAGGCGCTTGGGGGGGAACTGAGGATTTGTGCTGGTGCCGAGATAGGAGGGGAAGAGGGAACAACGATGTCTTGCGGGAAGGAGACTCGGTGGGGACAATTCGGATTCCGGGGGACTGAAAAGGCAGCCTATTCCTCCCTCCTCCCGACCCCCACTCCCACCGACCCTCGCATTTCTATCCTCACAGCGCCACCAACATCTTATCAGCCGCCGCGCAAGCCACCAGAGCGTCATCGCCATCAAACCTCTTCGCCGACATGCTTCCGACTTACAAGAGAGGACACCGCGAGGGCCTGAACGCCAAAACCAACCACCCACCCGTGCCTATCTCTCCCTGGAGAGTTACTACGACAGCTCCCGGAACATTAGTATGATTAGTTCCAACACGGTCGCCGACGCGTTAGGTGTCTGTCTACCTTCCTGTACACACAACCCTTGTATTTAAAAAAAGTAAAACAAATCTTTTGAAATCGCATTTGGTACCTTATAAGAATTTTCTATCCTCTTGCATCTTTCCCACCTGTTCTGCCTTTAGTTCACCTGTTTTCAATGAGAATTCATCTAGCAATAATCAGGGTCGCAATTTGCGATGTTAAGACAAGTGTTTTCCGGAAGAGTGACCATAGTGCTATACTTATTATAAATTCACGAAATAGAGTCGATAACTTTTGCGATTGAAAAGGTTCTTCACAAAAACAATAATTTCTACATGACTACCAGCTGGTTGAGGCTAAGAGCTATACATCTGAAATATTCACGCTCGCCAAAATACATAAAATCTTTTCGTTGCACCTACCTGTGGTCCTTATTACTGAAACTGAAACTGTACTACGAAATAAATTAATGTTAAAATGTTCATCCCAACGCCAGATATGTTTCATTAAGAGCTGAATTAGTCAAAAAACAATACACGAAGTCTACACCGCTTATCAGTGGCTATCAATTTTTTCTATCATTTCGCAAGTCCTTCTAACCCTAAATTATCTTGAAATATCATTAGCTCCTCAGTGTCAAGCATCTTGTTGGGCCCAAAGCTACCAACGCCCTTGCTTTTCACACTTCCGATAAACGCCTATCAAGCCTGATTAGGTAAATTTAAGCAAATTACCGAGCGCCTCGGCCAAATAAACCCACCAAAAGTCGTCTAGACGTTGTTTATTCAAGCATAATTCGTAATTTCTAAAAATAAACCACAAAACTGCTCCAGGATAATACCGACCTCATTATTTAAAATCTTAAGTATATTCCAGAAGACTATTTTCATATAAAAAGGGCTGATGACTATAATATGGACATAAACAGTTGGAGGCGGCTTCGTTAAGGTAGAGTTCTAATATTTTAAGCATTCAAAAGGTGTCGAAAGACTAAAATGAGCGCTTTGCTATGTACAATAATTATACGCATTAAAAAAAATCACTTGACGTGATGCGTGCTCTGAAAGGAAAGCCACCCAGAAAGTGAACGCTTTTCTATTGAAAAATTTTTCTACGGTCAAGAAAGGCCCGGGGCAGGCTTTTAGGCGGGCAGCCAAAAATGGAGAAGGCAATCTCGGCCTCAAGATTGGGAGTGCGCTCCTTTTCCAAGAGAAAAAAAAAGTACTTCGGCCATCTAAACCGTGGGCTGTCTGACCGATAGTCACTGCCCACGCACCAACCGAGCTATGAATGGTCCCGTATGTGAGGCCGATTAGAATAACGAAGCCGATGGAGAGAAAAGAAGCGGTACCATTAAACTCTGGTAAAGAACGGATATCGTATTCCAGTTTGCTCTTCCTTCTGAATAATGCAGCGAATGGCGGAAGATTTTTTCGGCATAAATAAGTAAGGAACTTGTCAACAAAACAACACTCACATCTAGATACACCGCAGCGTGTCTGGCTTCATTAAACTTAAGACTAAAAACAGGCAATGAAAGCAACGTAAGCACTAAAATACCGTATCATTATTATAGATTTTATTACTTTACCAGTAATGTAAGTTTACGAATGAACAAAATTACATTTCTGTGAGACAAGGTGTTTTAAGCATCAAGCCCTTAATGATTCAACGTGACTGTCTGAATAAGGACGAGGTGGAAAACGGAGTTCACGTCAATAAAAAGTAACCAACACACAAAATTTGAAGCGCAGTAATAACCTTAGTGCTTCTTTAGTTTACTATACACTATGCGCTACATATATAACCGCCAGTTTTATATTTTAAAAATTACCGTTCAATATCAAAAAAGTATGATTCACGAGTTTAACAATTAAATCAGGAAAAAATGGGTTACCAACATACAATGAAGTTTTTTCATCAACCAGGGCAACAACCGAAAAAATTATTCCTCAGATCAGCATCACAAGAAAAAAAAGTATAAACTACTTCTGCAAACGATGTGCCACGAGTATACCTTTGTGTGAATCAATGTAACATCGCCTATATCAGAAAACATTCGTTTAAGGGGTTAAGTCGGATGAAAAGAGAACAATCTTTGATGTTAACTGTGCACCATACAGGTATAAAGAAGTTCCTTATTATAATTATTCAAATGGACTGTTAAGTTGAAAATAGCGCTATTTTCGGCCCCTTAATCTTTGATTACTGGTAGCGAGAAAATAATGCAAAATGGATGCATTCTCGATAGCTATGAAAGAATTAGGGAAGACAGGAGGCATTGAAATATTGAAACAAAACACAATTTTTTTAAATCACAGAAATTTCAGAAAGCAAGGAAGTTGCACGGTAATAATTTTCAATCTACCATTCATTATTTCTCGAACCGAATAAGACCGTCTCTATTCACAGGTTTTTTTCTTCTTTCAACTCAGGAATTTCACCAGCATCACCATCCGATTCAATTTTTAAAGAGGTGAGAATCCCATCTGGGGTCACCATCCTGTTCCTTGAGCCACGTACTTGACGTTGTTACAGTACCAGGCGCGTCCTGTAACAAATAAAATCCCAAGGGTGTGCTGTTATGGTAAAGATACGAAGATTCTCTTGAGGAAAAATAACTGGAGGAAAACAATGCGAGGTACGAGATTTAAAAAAAGAATAACCATCCCGCCTTGAGATAAGCGCTGGATGAGACTGTGAGAACGCATAGAACGAGAGAAAGCGGTATTTTTTACAGCTACGTGATAGAAAGGGGAGGATGAGATGCGCGTTTTTGGACTGTCGTGGGCACACTTACGCTTCACTATTTGAGAAATCCAAACGCCCCTCTCTCCCTCTACAGTTGAGTCATAATGTGTGTAATTTGAGGCAATGTCGAGGCGAGAGAATGAGGCAAGGGGGTTCCGATGGACCGGCTGGTTAAGAAACAGGTACGTCGGGTTTACGGGGAAAGAAAGACAGAGAACGGAAATTCCTTGGAGAATCGACCGCAAAGGAAAGCAGAGAAATATTTCATTTTATTAAAAAGTATGAAAAAATAGGATAATTGTTTACAAACTGAGCTTCACCAGTCTTCGCATGTCTCACCTAATCGAGCATTAATTTATAATTAATAAATGACCTGAAGGGATATTTCCTATCGCTGAAGGGATAATTCCCAACAACACAATTTATCGACGCAGGAGAAAAATATATTACAACTTCAAGAACTCTAATGACAAGATTATGTTGATGAACAGCAATCGAAAGGTTAATTCCTCAAGTTTATTTCAAATTGACTTAATTGGGTATATACATTAACCACCTTGCGTGTGCCAAGTTTTGCATGATCATAAGTTTCTCGTGATATAATTTTTATTCTTAATACTCTGCGCAGCAAACTCATTGGGTACACTTCTTAAATCGTCCAATTTAAGCTGGGAAAAGAACAGGGTCACAACAGTACTTCCTGATCATAGGAAGATAATAATAAAGCTCAATCTAGGAAATGAGGTGAGAATATGAATACATTTTCCAATATTTGGCTTCATCATGAAAATAAACTTAATTATTGAGAACTAAGGGAATTGCAACATAAAAAGTTCACCGTGGCATTTACTATTTCGCCCATAGGAGTACTAACACTTAAGAAGAAGAAACAAAATCTGGGAAAATGACGCAATAATACTCTTGAACAAGTGAAGAGGAAATATGAAGCCACACGGAAAAGGTATGTGTCACGAAGAACCGACGAAGAAACTGCGATAACACGGAAAAGAACCAGGAGAAAAGTGGAATAAACCAAAACGACATATTGAATAAGGACACGATGCATTATGGGTAGTCGTAAACATGTGTCATGGAAGGATGTCTTTATGAAAAGAAACGGTACAGCTCTCAACGAAGGGAATGAATGGAGTCAAGGAAACCGAGCTATTCGCAAAAATTCATCAAAGATAAAAATTAGTCTGCATTCTCGGAAGAAAGTAAAATCAGAAATGAACCATATGTCCCAACATTATTTTTATAATAAAATAAAAATAATGCTCAAGCACATCTCTTCCACAAATTGCTAGTTGTTCCGCCTAATTCAAGTGATGAGAAATGGATTAATTTACCGTAAGAAAAACCTCTCGACAGAGTCAGTCGTCTTTTAAGGGATGCGCCTTGAATACACATCACAAACGACGGACTATGTACTACAGTTAAGTCTTGGTAATCCAAGTTCAGATTTACATACGCTCCGGATTACCTCCCGCAGTACTGCCTAAAGCAAGCCAATTCAGCCAATGCAAACGAACACCAGAATTCATCAATTGCTCATATCTTTCTGTTCATGGAGAATCTTTGATACTAATATACGATAACTTATGGAAATAATTAATGTTTTCCGTCATTTACGGTCGTCCAAAACTCAATATGAATGGCAGGAGAACTAGATAATCTGTGATGCCCTTAGTCTGGACGTCAAACTTCGCTAGTCAGTTCAAAATCCAAATAAAAAGCTACTCACATAATTTTTCATCCCAACCAAAACTACGCCTACATACTACCCTCCGAGTTGCCACATGGGCGTGTGGCAGGAGGAGTTATAACAACAGTCGTGTGAAGGATAAGGTTTTGGGAGGTAAAGTGGTGAAGTATATTGCGAGTGTTTTCATTGGTGCTCAGTTTAATAAAGTACACCAAAGCATTGACACCTAAATCCTGTCATCATTACCAAACTTTGAGAGGTGGCCTCGGTACATAACGCCAAGCATAACGCGCACTTTACGAGATACATTTCAATAGCTATCCACGAAGAATATTCAATGTAGGGATCGAGATTGAACTGAATACTCCATGTCACTGTCAGGAATCTCACCAGGGCTCTGGGAATGGTAAGCCAGCATCCACCAATTCAACCTGATCGAAGGGGAAATGATGAAGATGAGAAGATGGAGATTCTTCGAAAAGACAAATGAAAGTAGGACACATCACTCGCTCACCGCCACTACTATTCAACTACACCGACTCGCCCCCACTGACCCTTACCTATACCGCCACCTGCCCTGCTCTCTTTTCCCCAATCAATTCTTCCTACGCTATCTACATCGGATTCCCGATTCGCTTCGTTTAAACGCCTCTGCTCTCCGTTCCCTCCCTCGAAAAACATGAGGGTAGAGGACTATAAAGTAGGGGTATCTGCACTTCAGTGCGAGTGATGGAGGATGGGGTGGAAGGTGGAGGGAGTATTTAGATATCTTAGGTCGAAGATAGAATACGAAACCAAAATAGACGGGGGTGAGTGTCATTCTAAGAGAGAGAGGATTCGCCATGACTTGTGGAAGAAGAAAATGGGATTGAAAAGTAGATTATTCTCTTCATCCCTATAGGCTTCTCCAAATCGTAAGGAAACATTAACTGATGAGTGGTAAATAGTAGCGGAAAATTTTACACCACAACCAATCTTGCATTGATTTGTACCCATCAAAGTCGAATTTTTTCATTGACTCATTAGCAATGAAGATCAGTAAAACCTTTTGTTAATGTTTACTCCAAAATTACCGCTTGATTTCAATCCATATGAATCACTGTATACAATATTACATCCCTTGATCTTCGCATACTTTCAAAATATAAAATTTAGTAAACCATGCTCAGGAATCAAAAAAAAAATTGTAAGTTTTACGTAGAGTACATATTGTACAACTTGATGATGTTGACCATTCGACGAAACCGGTCGTACAATAAATACTCTACGTAAAACTTAGAAAGTTCAGTTAATTCCTGGGCAGGTTTAATGTCGACTATTCAACGAAAACGGTCGTAGAATAAATACTCAGCGTAAAATGTACAAAGTTTAGTTAATTCCTGAGCACGGAAAAGTTTTAAAAAGTTAAGGCTGAAACTATTGAATTAGTACACAATAGCTAACAAGTGACACATCCGTACCAGTACAAGCTTATAGCGTTTTTGAACCATTTTTATTGACTCTTTAAAGGTGAGCATTCGTAAACACACTTCAAGAAAAATTTTACGACAATCCTACGATGCATTATATGAATCGAAAATAAAACGCTTTATTTGAAAAAAAATTGAGGGATAGGAAACATATTTTGGAGGGTGCAAAAACATTTAAATCGACAAGAACGCGATGGTAAACAATATTTCTTGAATAACAGTGACGCTGGGGCAGGCAAGGGAACTTTTTCAGTCGGCTTACATCTTGAGATAAAGGAGATAAAGAATATGAGAGCGGCTTGAATGCAGAAGAGGACGAAGTCAAGGGAAAATAAGTAATGACCGCGCCGAGCTGCAGGTGGGTGTTGAACGAACGCCTGAAACAATGGGACGGCACGATGGATGCTGCAAGGGAGAGAGAGAGACCAGGCACTTGAAAAAGATACCGCTTACGAGAGATGAAGACGCGAGAACCTTTAAAGGGTCGTCGTCCGCATCGCCCCGTGACGATTGTGAGGTTAACTCTGATCGGGTTTGAGTGGCGTGGATGCATTAAGACGAGGAATGGGCCAAGAAGTACGCGCCTACGAGGCGGTGGGATAGGAGATCAGGACGGAACGAGCGGCGTGAACGATTGGAAGGGAGATGTTAAGGAGTCTGGTCGGTGAGCGATCCTGTTGTCTCCCCTGCCCTTCCCCTTAGCTCCCTTTTATTGATTGGTATGTATGCGGCGTAGGTGGGTTAAGGAGCTTTCCAACCTCTCGGCGCAAGCAGATGCGATCGATTTTAATACGCACGCCAAAGGAAAACATCCCGCTCAAGACGAAGGCCATGCCGCCGCAGCTCTTAAAAGTACTACTGCGGCCCCTCGGAGAAGGAATTCTTACTCCTTTCCTCTCCGTGATAGCCGCACGATAGTACGTAAAAAGATTTCGGAAGGCGATGAGACGGAGGCAGATGAGGGTTATTGCATGCACCTGGGCGGAGTCTTTGGACTGATAAAATGAGAACGGACACCGGATTGATCTTGAGAGTGGAGCAGAAAGAAGGTAAGATAAAAGCCGGAACTTTAACGGTTTTATTCTTGTTTCGGTAGCGCCGGCGAGATGAAATAGCTTCCTCGAAGAAGACCCGTAATGCTCCGAGGCTCCCTCAAGAAATTATTCCGAAGCGTCAGGTTCGACTTGAAGGAGGACCTTCATGCGAGTCCTTAAGGTATAAGCAGAGATATGAATCATATTCATGAAATGTTCATCCATAAATGAGTTCCAGTCTGAGTCGGTGAAGTGCGGGAAGAAATCAACGATCCGAGGAAACTAGTTCCAAGCTGCCTCCGAATATTAAACCGAAGTATATGTAGCACTAAATAGCAAAATCAAGAAAAAAATAATTCTTAAATAGCGGATTAAGTTATAAAGGATGAACAAATATCATGGACACGTAAAACTAAATCATCGTTTTAGCTACTGCCATTTCTTGTTAACTACGTTTCTGTCCGAGAAAGAGCAAATTTATAGAAGATAAGAAACGTTTAGTGATTCACAAATGAGAAGTAGAGAATTAGTATATACATTCATATACATATTATACTCATATTTTGTTAACATAAAGATATCCCCAAGAAGAATAAGCCCGCAATATAATTTTTTACTTACTCAAACATGGTCTGTGAAGCGAACGGAAGTACTTACCTGAAAAAAGAAGAAATACATTAATATATCATTCACATTTCATTGATAATACATTGGAAATATTTCTAAAATACTCTTTAAAAATTTGGACCCCTACTACCAGAAACAAACATTGGTGATGAAAAGCACACTTCGTAATCAGAAATAAATGACTATGCTTCTTTTTAAGCGCAAATAAAATAAAATAAAAAGTATTGTTTTAAACCAATTCACTTTATTTTTATTTATTTTAGTTATAGTTATAAACCAATTAAACCAATACTATGTAGATTCACCTACACCACCTACACTAAACATGATGGCTCCTGATTTCTCCAGCGTTTAGAAAGCTAACGCGAACAATGAAATGCATAAACTGAACTCGGGTCGTAAAAACATGATGAGGCAAATATATAACCAATTCCATTACGGACTGACAATTACATTAGTCACCAGGTAAGTACTAACGACATACTCATGCCAATAGAATGTCCTCAGTATTCGCGTGTGCGTCCAGAAGAATCCCTAGTCATTTCCCTGTACCTACACAACCGATACAGCACACAAATATATCTGAAGAGCAATCCGATCGGTTAATCGTTCTCTCTCGCATAACTCACCCACGAAATCAACTGTGGATTTGAACGTACACCATTCCTTAAGCGTATTAGAGTAAGAAACGCATCGTCAGGAAAGCAAGCTGAGACTGAATAATTCCGACATAATCAGGATTGCCGAAGTTAAAGAAAAAATTTCTCCACCACTTTCCAATAAATGAAATCATTATTTAGGTAAGCCATGCAATATTAACTTGGAAATCGTTCAGGGGGAAACAAGTAGACGAAAGAAAGTTCAAGGCAACGAGACCAATTTGGACCAATCAACTGTCTACGGAGAAGTTAGATCTCCCACGCAAGCGACGAAAATCCCTTAAACTCATAAATTATTGAAAATAAGATAGCGGCTAAGAAACATTTTAAGTCGTCGCCATCGACTGAGAACTTCACGGCTTAAGATACCTCGCATCGAGCAGCCAAGTCCTTAAATAGGTCGACCCCTCCGTGACCACATGCCCGCAGATAACTCAAGGTGCGATACACAAACCCTAAGCGGGCATTCATAAAATTCATAAGGTTGTCGACAAAGTTAATCCAGCTACCCGTCGTGCCTATTTCTCCTTCGGAGGGACACCCATTAAAGCCGAATATATTTCTGTTTTTTTTCCAACCCGCACATTCCGACCAGGTATTTTTTTTATAGAGTCGGAGCAGGTGGATGTGAATGTTTTTCTTCACTTCTCCCCAAGTGCGATGAAAGAAGCCGCCGAAGAGGTATAAGGATGAAAAAAAGATCATAAAGCAATTGAACGGAGATGTAAAAATGCTCTGGAGGGTCCCCACCCACGACAAACGCTTGCTAACATAAAAATTTGGCTTTAAAAAGTACAGCGGTTGCCGACACCATTTTCCTCACAATAGACAGCACTTTAGGGTGACGAGTGCTGGAAACGACACAGTATTTTCTTGATCACAATCACCAGTCAAATTCCCATGAATCATTCACAAAAGGCTCACAATTACTAACGACTACAGAGAAAAAAGAAAGAAATTATTTATACATAGCAAGAGGTTATCCAGTAACCTCACCACATTGGGTTCAATTTAAAGAGTATTGCCAAACAGAAGGAAACATTTACCACCAACCGGCAACTTGTTTGCTGCCTCCATCGCAATCTACGAAATTTTTTGCATTTAAAACTATAAATGATGTTTTCCTCTTCCAAGTGGGACTGAACACATAAGCAAAAAAGTGATTTTAATTGAAGTAATTTTAGTGAATAACGCGGTAACCCAATTAGCAGTAAATAATCAAGAGTCACAAATAAATCGCGATCGTATAATCCCTTAATAATAATAGCAATTACAAAAGTATAGACAATTTAATACGCTTTGATACTTATCGAGTGAATAGTATCACAATACCATAAAAGCAATATCGATATCCAACTTTTATCTGACTGTAAAGAGACGTCGAACTCATTAGAAGAGTCGTCGTATGGAAACAGCAACAGCAGGTGAAAAAATGAATGAAATATATCATTGACCTTCTAAAAAATAAATATAAAAGCATTTCCAAAGTTCAAACTGATTTCTGAAAATTCTGAAGAATGCTAAGAAAAAGGGCAAATGCGAGTCGAAAAGAAATCTCTTGCAAACTCTCTGACGAAACAATAGGCTTGTTAAAATTCAGGAGCGTCCGGAAATATCAACGGAATGTCGGCTTGTTTTTTATGACAGAAAATATAAAAAGAGCCACTCTTTTTCAAGGGGAATATATGAAATTCTCTTGCCTTCCAGGAAAACCTTTGAAGGGTACAAAAAGATCCATTTTTTTTAAAGAACCAGGTCAAGATATAGAACGGGAGAAAATAAAAAAGGAATTCGGTTAGGGACGAAGGAGGAAAAGGCTGAGAGAGCTGGGGAAAAAAAGATAGGGAGAACTTTCGGTAAGACGTAATACGGCAAAATTCAGAGGGAACTAGACAATAATGCTCGTATGATGAAAGCATATAATTGAATCGCTACAGTCGCGACAGTCACTGCGGAGCTACGTGGAGACGGAACACAATCCAGGATTGCCGCTCTCGAAACACAAAGCGGATAATGACGAAGGAATATGGGGGTCGCTTCATTCTGGGGTAAAAGGTTTGAAGAAGAATGCCGCCACGACGACGAATCCATGGTGTTCTGGGTGGGGTGGTGCAGAGCTTTCCGACAAAGGTGACCCTGAGGGTATAGGAAGGTTATAGAGAAGGGAAGGGTGTGAACGCAAGGGAATCAGCGAGGGAATGCACACGGTCGGGTAGCCGAGAGTCAAGAAATGAGGAAACAAAGAGTGGAAAAGAGAGACAGGGGCGGTGGGGAGCGAAGAAGGGCTGGCTTCCTAATCAAATTGTTGGGAAAATAATTGGGAGGGTCCCTGAGGCGTCTCATTACGATTTCGGCGGATCTCTGAGACTCGCTGAAGCAAACGGTTCCAGGGATAATCCGTGAGGAAGCGATTCCGCGATATAATTAGGAGAAAAATCGGCGGAGAGTGTGGGGGTCGGGATTCCATCATGTCTTTGGCCGAAAAAGAAAACTATCGAATATGACATCACCGTCAATTATCCAAGCCAGTTTTTCATTGGCTTGTTCTCCGAGTACACTGAGGTAGGCCACAAAATATTACGTAAGAACAAATTAGCAGGCACACATGTATTTGACTGCAAGCGAAAGGGAAAGTAGCGCGACTCATAAGGTATTACTTTTGTAAAATTTCTTATCGGAATGTTTATTTCCCCAGCAGGACTACGATACTAACGTCACCATTGTGAGAAAGAAATGATACCGAATGTTAAAATCAGGATCATTGGCAGAATAAATTGGTTGAATTGTATAATATTTGTTTCATTTCTTCCATTGTCTTCCATTGATATAGTCTTAAAAATCAAACCTAATACCGTTAATGTCATCCACGCTACTCTGAAAAAAAAGCATCAAAACCTTTATGAAGTGCGTTTGCGAGTAAGATGTGACGGCATACAAAGCTGGCCCTACAAATTGTTCTGAAAATTTAAGAGAGCGTATTGGTACAGAGTTTGTGGAACCTATGGATTTCTATATTTAAAAATAAACAAGGCACAATTTCCACACTTAAAAAGTTTGGAAATTGTACCAGTGTTTATTTTCAAATATTGACGTTCTCATAATAGATTTTAAAAACCTATAAAACATGAAATTTGCAATGAACTCGTGCAATCCTTAACCAACTCATCTGCAAATAATTATAGATTTGTCTCTTGCCACAGAAATATGGAGACACGAGTATATTCACACAAGACTAAGCAGATATTAAATTCACGAATGCACACATCCCGAGTCCTAATCATACACTCGTTCGAAAGCCAGTCAGCATGAAACGTCGAGGGAGAGAGAGCGAGAGAGAGACAGAGACGCAAGGCCGTCTCCTTTGAATGACAAGCCAGCCATGCCTCCCTTCCTCGCAAATTGGAAACCTTCATGGCATGACTTTAGTATTAATTTTCCGCACCAACGGAAATTTTCCGGCAAAAGCGAAACATCGCAGTCCCATAAAAGCAAATCCAAAACTCGAAAATTTACGCCATTGAAAACCCGCCAGAAATTTTTGCCAACACAAGAGGGGAAATCCCCCTCCCCTTCCACACTGATTTTAATCAACATGCTCCCAGGTATTCAGAATCCAGAAATTATGCGCAGCGGAAAGGAAACCCTATCCACAAAAGACACGACCTTATATTGTTCCGCAACTAACGTTTCAAGCCCTTAGCCAGAGTCGGAGACACTCTCGACTCCCAGCACGACAAAGACCCTCTCCTCTCCCACGGAAAACAACCTCTACCCTCCCCCCAACCGCCGCTAAAACCTTACCCCACTCCTCAGCCCCACCCTCACACTTACTCCTATCCTGCCCCGCCAATTCTCAATCGACTACGAAGTAGAGCTGAGCGATGTTCAATTTTCAACATGGCGCTGCAATAGATATTTTGTACCGTACACAGAGCAAAAGAGACCGGAGATAATAAAGAAAATATGATATCGAAGAATGATAAAGATCAGGACAAAAATACTGACGGATAATCCGTGCAAAGAGCTGAAGAGAAAATAAATATAAATATCTCAGACAAGAACCATATTGGACACAGCGACATCGCAGTCTAATAAAACCAAAAGTAATACAATGAATAAAAGGTTTATCGATCCCCTGGGGTAACCAACTGGAGCAGGTAAACAGTGAGCATACTCCGTACTCAGCACCAAAAATCATTTTATATACATGGAATAAAAATAATTAAACCAGTTTAACATCAAATTTTACAGCATTACAACAATCAAATAAACAAAAAATCCAAGTGAAAATTATTTAGTAGGACCAAAGTTAGTTTTCAAATGGTTGCAGTGACGAGGTCGATTTGATATGAAGAGGTATCACTGGAAGAAGTAATGAATGGGAAAATAACATAGAAAAACCAAGAATGGAATACATCAGACTAATTATGAAGGACAACATAGTGAAGTATTAGACAAGAATGATGCAGTGGACATAAGAACAGAGGAGTGAGAGCTGCAGCAAACCAGACTTCGGATTGAAGATTGCTCGAGCTGAAAACGTTATGCTTCGTCAGTAACCCATTGCATTACTTGAGAATTTAATTTCACCCAAGGATAATGAAATACACTGAAGAAGATTCCAATGTAGAGCACAGCACGAATTGAAATGCTTGGGATTGTAAGGACACGCCCACTGTGACTAAAGCTTTGAAATCGTAACAGGCTAAAAAATGAGAGCTTCTAAGATAACTACTCGGTTCCAGGAAACTTGTAATCCCTAAATCATATTTCATTGCTTACATTCATTACCGCTTGCTTGATTATTTCTTGATAATTCACAGCATTTGCAAATGATAAGTCAAGTAGTAGCCACTTTGCAATGCATCCATGTCTACTATCGGAATTATAGCAGAATTTTGATTGAATAGGAGTTAAAATGTATAATTTCATGCTTCTAATAATTCAGAATATTCAGAAGATAATGAATGATCATGTTCTTTGATTTCATTCACACCAGCAATGCGATTCGACATATCCGGAACATCGATCCGGTATCGTAAGAACAGAAGCATCGCACGGCTCTAAAACGGGGACCGGAAAAAAACCCACTCTGAGCCGAGATAAACCGAGATCGAGCGGATGGAAGTTACCTAAGATGGGAAAGCGGAGGAAAGCGGGCACACAGGTATCAAAAGGGAGGGGACGGGTATCAGTGGATAGAGTGGGGGTGGAATAGGGAAATGTAAAACATCACCACCTCCCCTTTTAGCAACCTACCCGCCCCTCCCCCTTTCCGACACACCCCTTCCGAGGGCTGTTTGCGCGCAAACTCGTCAACTACAATGAGGGTGGTAATGAAACGAATTTCTCGGAAGGATCAAGGAGCGGGAATCGAGGTGTGGGGGGTGGGTGTGGAGAAGGGGATGACGACGTAAGAGGGTGACGAGAAAGGAGTGGGGAGGGGCGGAAGAAGTTGGCGGGAGTAAAAGAGACAGTTTACAGGGAGGGGAAAGACAAGAGGAGATGGAAGGGGGTCACATTCGGCGGCAGTAGAGGAGGAACGGATAGTCAAATGAGGTGACGGAAATGAAGACGGGGGCGGAAGACGGAAAAGGAGGAAGGGCGGAAGGTGGAAAGCTGTGAGGAACGAGGACGGAAGGTATTACCGAGAAAGAAACTTTATGGCGAACGAGAGAAGAATGAAATACAAGGAGGGAAGTGACGACGAAAACAGAAGTGTACTAAGGTTAATGAAGACGGAGGTCACGGCAATGATAAACGTTCACGAGCTCACGCATGAATAGATGAATATGACTGTGCAGTGTTAACTGCTGGTCACTCAAAAAGAACGGCGCCTTAGGCACATGCTTAGGAGAAAAGAATGGCCATAAGGAAACAGAATGACCGGATCGCAGTTAGCTCAGCCACGGGCAAGCTACTGATGATGAAAACAAAGTTGGAGCAAATACGGTCGGACAAATGCAACTAGGAGCGAAAATGGATAAATCAGGCGAAATTATGTGAAATTTTCGTCAGCATCGGAGCTATGAGTGGTACGCATATTTTGCACTACGCAACAAATCCTAACGTTTGAAACAATAAAATAAATACACTCGAAAATAGAACTGAGTCACTCATAAAAGTCATATGGCACCCACACTGTTGACGAGCTACGAAATAAAATGGTAATTAAGTCATGCCTTGACCACTGTCAGCTGATATAATTTAAGTAAAAATCAGTGCTAAAAGCAAAAATTTATGTTTTATGACGGTGAAGGCTCACCACGTTAGGTGAAGGTTAAAAAATAGCATATTTGAGATAAGCCTACTGTAAACTCATACACAATTACTCCAAGACATCATTAGTACCCTTTAGACCATGAATGGACAATTTACGGCCTGCCATCCGCATGCGGCTCACCACAGCATTTTCTGCGGCTCGCGGAAGCATTCAGGAAAAAAATCATCATATCTAAAATTTTCTCAAAATGATCAAGGTAAACTGCTAGCGGCTAACTGAACTCCAAGACTAGCTGCAACTGTACCCAAGAAAATTTATCCTAAGTTTTAATGGCAAAAAACCTATTTCGCATTCGCAGTACATTGAATACCCAAGTTCGTATGAATAATACTAGGTAGCGAGTTCTTTGCCAACGAATACCTACTCAACGTGGCCAAAACATTCGCCCACCCGTTTTACATCATCTAAAGAGGAGGAGTCATGAAAATCGCTGAACCGAAACCAAGAAGTCAACTCTCAGGAAAACACCCAGCTTTCTGAAAGTTTTATTTTTCGAAGAGAGAATAACAACGAAACTAGCCGCGCAGTAACTTCAACGGAGTCACCCGCTAGTGATCACACAATTGTGTGAAATTCACATTGGAAAAATCATTCCCCTGGACTGGGAAGCGAACCCAGATTTCTCGATTACGCGCAGAGTGCTCTAACCAGTTTCGGTATTTCTAAACTTAAGAGTTTCGGAAACATATTAATGATAATCGCGGACCCTCAAGCGCCTCATTACGCATAATACGCACGAAAATAGCATCAGCAAGCAGCCTTGCACTATCCTGATTGTGTTTAACACTTTCATTCCACACATCCAGCACCACTACATATGCGCCCTTCACGCGTTTCACAAGTTTAAAAAAACCGTCTGGATTTTGGTGGTCTTTGATCCAGCCTTTTATATTAAAAACAAAAAAATTAAACCCGATAAAAAGCTAAATTGGAATGAAAGTGAGAGACGAGAAGAACAGAAAATGAAACCGGACCACAAATAAAGGAACCCAAATATTTCGGAACCAGCTTTTTAGAGGAACGATTTCTGAGAACGCCAATGTTTACGAAAATGGAAAGTAATGAGTAAATAAACAGGGCGGAGGCGGCAAGAGATAAGAGGTACAAATCTTGAGGATTCGGCGGTGGAACGGGGGCGATTGACGGAAGAAGAGGACGTGGACGGGATTGGATGGCGTAGAGGTAAAAAAATAAACATCGCTGGAGATGAGGAACTCAGGAAAAGGACTAAAGGAGGAGAGAGAGAGGCTCGAATGGATTAGAGGAGAACGGAAGGACACGAACCGGATATGACGAAAGACATGAGGGATAAGCCACGGGGGACGGTATGAGAAAGACTTGGATATGTAAGGAGGGAGGAAGAAAATGGCATGACACAAGGAGACGCAAGAGGCCACGAGATGACAATGTCAGAGGAGGGACAACGGGGGCTTGAAAGAGCTATCAAAGGACAGGAAAAGCGGAGAAGTAAGAGGAAATGCAAAAGGGGGAGGGGGTGGGAGGGAATGAGCGGCGGGTGGTTTAAGGCAACGGACGCAAAGGAGAGGAAGGGAGGAGTCGAAATGAATTTACGCGATAAGACGAAGAGGAAGAGAGGAAAGCTTTGCGACCCAGGGTTAAAAGCGAGCTGACACGGGATAGGCACTAAAGGATAGGAGGAGGGTTACGGGAATCATTGCGATGGGAGAAGACAAAAGTCTGCGACTACAGACTGACGAATGGAGGAGGTTGAAAAGGTATAGACGGCGCCTGTGCGTGGATCCATTGAAGAGGATACAAGGACTGTTGAAGGAAAGGTACCCTGGCGGTACCACAAGGGTTAAAAGTGAAGGAGAAGGGGTGGTTTGGATGTTCCAGCTCGGAGGTAGGGATGGGAGAGTCAGAGCGGGAGGACTGGTGTTTCAGAAGTAGTCTTACTTGAGGTAGGGGGATGCGTAGGGATGGGGGAAGAAGGGAGTAAGGGAACCTTAGCGTTAAGGGAGGATGCGGGAAGGGAGCCAGAAAGGTAGGGGGAGGGAGCGCGTTACATTAGTCGTGTTTATGACGGGAGAGGAAGCTGGAGGAGGAGGGAGAGAATGACTGTAATGGAGGCAGGGAGGCAGGGAGGCAAAGAGGAAGACGGAGAAGAAAAGATACGGCTCGTAGATAGGGAAGCAAGGGAGAGAAAAGCGAGAGGTAAAACCCGAGGAGAAGATCTAAGAGATAAACAGAACATATAGAATGCGGCGTGATGCTTTAATATTTTACCGTGTAGAAATGGGCGGTAGACAAAAGAGCAGCGTAATGGAAGCGCGCCGGCTTCCAATGAAAACCTTTACGGGTGCGCGCAACTATATCGTCCGCAATACCGCCCATTACGTCCCGCTATGACTCGGGCGGTTCAATCGTATCAACAGGGCTCGGGATGGGCAGTTTCATCTTGATTAACTATTTGCTGCGAACCGCATAAACGTTACGACGGTAAATATGGTCTGCGCCCCGTCGCGCCGTGAGCTACCACATGTCGGTGATTTCAATAAGTTGATGGCATGTGGCGTTGCATCGTAAATTTGAATCTCACTTTAATAGAGATGATTATTGGATGCATACATTATAACAGTGTGATTAAGCATCCTCACCGAAATCGACTTACGCGTAGTGGCTCTGTTTAATAAACCCTATTTCAATTCTCTTTTACAGCGAGCATTACTAGTGATCGCAGAGTTGATTATGCACCCCATGGATCTCGATCACACCCCATGCATTATCAATGAATGATTAATAGACAAAATAAATCGGTGATGTTAGTCCGAGAGAGGCTTGCTTCAAATAACATTACTACCCTCCATAACCTTGCTTGAGAAATCAATCCTGGCCACCAATTGAATACTATCCATTACTTCCAAAATTCCACAGAGGTAAGTCATTCGCCTAGACCACGACTCGAACCCAGATCCCTTAACATCGTGCTGATTTATCGAGCGAATCAGTTGAGCTACCGAGGCGAGAAGAGGTTCTTAAAATACTCAGAACCTCAATGAATTTCAACTAAAGTTAACTCACGTATGGCTTTACATTTAATTCATTTCCGTAACTTAATATACGTCATTGATCAGATGGTGATGCCAGCTTATTGCAGCAATTTGTACATCGAAATCCCTGCAATCCATCTAGGACATTCGGTTTCACTCATTTCAAGTTTTCTCAGCGGTGAGAATGTAAGTTTGGAATCAAGTGTGCTTTCAAGGATGTCGAATAAGAAAATATGTCCTCAGAGACAAAAAAAGGAATAAATGGGAGGAGGAACTCGAGTACAAGGAATATGTGTAAAGTATTCAACCATCCACGGAGGGGAACGGCATTCAGCTAAAGAGAGAATAAGAGTCAAACAGAGGAAAAGAGATATGGCGAAGGAAGATAAGGGAAGGGCATCAATCTTTCCCGTATAAGGAGCAAACGGTGAATCAGCGAAATCTCACCGTACACAAGCACCACAACTTTCCCATCCGGGATCAAGTAAGGGATGCAACCTTAAGGATGGACAATTGAGCGTGAAATCCCTTAGCCTAGAAGTAAACACGGCAAGGAGTTGATGTGGACACAAATTAGCTTCAGAATCTGAAAGTAAACAATGGTTACTTGGAGTAAATAAAGATAATACGAGCCAAAGATCCTGGAAAAACCTGAGGGAAAATGTGTCGACCATACAAAATACCAGACGGGACGTTCAGGTGAATAAAATTCATACACCACTCTGTAATATTCCTAGAGTGAAATTTGAATTATAGCAAGCGCTCTGTCAGAGCTCTTTCAGTGATTACATAGGTATATGTATTGTATTAATATAGCAAAAATTAATGCGAAATCTAGCAGACCTACAGACATATACAGGCATCTTCAGTGAATGAGGATCCCTATAAATCAAATAAAATACCTTACCAGTGAGGCCAGGAAAACTGTCACTACACTCCACTTTCTCAGGCGAGATATCGTAGAACAGCATAATGAGTATTGAAGCTCAAATGATTTCGTACTGTCTACTAATTTTATTTCCACCTCTTGCTACACGTGTTTCGACTAACTAGCAGTCATCATCAGGCAAGTCTTCAAGTCAGGCAAGTAGAGAGTACGAAATCATTTGAGCTTCATTACTTATTTCAGAGGCCTGATGATGACTGCTAGCCAGTCGAAACACGTGTAGCAAGAGGTGGAAATAAAATTAGTATACTGTACGAAATCATTTGAGCTTAAAAACTGTCACTAGATTAAAAGAAAACAAATATTACTTCTTTTTCCATAATTACACATATGCTACATTCTTTTGTCAAGGTATATTACCCAGGAGTATGAAGCCAGTGATAATTTCGCACGCTGCATGAAAAAGTTGAACTCTTAGTCACTTGATAACTTGATACTTTCTAAATCTAAATAGTTGGTAAGAAAATTTGGGATACGAAGCGTATACGAATTTTCACCATTTTCTTTAAATCTTTATCATCATCTGGTTTCATTTTGTATTTTATCCTTCACCATCCGTACCATGAACTTCACAGTTTCTTTAATCCAGTTTACAGTATCTCTCTACCTACACCTAGATCAACTTCATCGTTCCTCCAATCATACTCCACACTCCATAATACCTTCTCAAATACTTAATTTCATCCTTTTTTTCATCATATCCGAATCAGGAAAAATTCTGATCGAGCCCCCCAAACTCCAAAACAAGCAAAATATTTATGAACCCACGCTAAATTCAAAATGTTGAGAAGATATATTTTTTGAGCACATTGACTACATCCTCATTGCAAAAATTAAACAAAATACGGCAAGTATGACATCACCTTCGTAAGAGTAGCAACATGTTCCTTGAATATGAACACGGTGATTGCAACTGTTTTGAATGCGTAGAGCAAAAGAATCCGAAAAGTAAAAAACGATAAACGATTTTAATTAATTAAACGAAAAACGAAAAGTAAAAAACGATTGGTCTTCGGGATGGGTAAGACCTTGCTTCCCCGTGTATTCTCCCCAAAACGCCTCTTCTCAATCTTCAATTTCCTTACCCCTCTCTACCACCATATCCACCCAACGCAAAAACTTCAGCGGTTTGTGGGACACCGCGCGAGGCTTGAACAAAGAGAATGCGAAGGGCAGAGAGTAAGTATAAAGTAAAAAGATGGAAGTAGGGGGTATCAGAGACGAGAAAAGGAACTTCAGAAAGAGTGCGGGAGAAGAGGAGAGAGGGGACACCGAGAAATAGCGAACGCACGAAGAAAGGGGGGAATGTCAATAGCTTAGGGAATGAGTAGGGGAGGTGGATACGATGCATAGCAAGAGTGAGTTCCATAGGAAGTGTATGTGACCGTAACGAGCTCGGGGAGCAGGAAATAATAAGGATGGAGGAACGAACTGGGGGGGTGGAGATGAGACCGGGAGGGGGTGTGGAGAATATTCTGAGTAAATGAGAGAAGTTGGTACGGGGTGGGAATACACGTGGAGAGGGGAAGGAAGTTGAAAGAGGGGAGAGCGCAGAATGCAAGCGAGGAGATGGGAAAGGATGGCGTTTGTATCTCTCTGCATGAGCGTGAGCTTGGGTATACATGTGTTTTAAGTATTGCCCAAACACATAGGTAAATACATATTCTGGCACCGGATGGATAACATGACAGACCCCAAAAATCCTGACTAACTAGCACCCACCGGTGGGCCGTTTAGGAAAGGCGATACCATGGGGTCGGAGGGGGGGGGGCGTGTCCAAACGAAAACGAGACCAGCGTGTGGGGAAAGCAGGGTTGCCAATCGAAAGTCCAATGTAATGAGATGGAGTTCCCAGCGGAGTATTTGCTTTTCTAGAGGTTATGATTCGACCATCCGCCCGGGGTGTGATATTCTGGCAGGGGCACATGTACGCTAATGTCCTTGAACGCGCATCGTGCGGAGAGCACCAATTCGAATGCAGTACTACACGGTCCAAACAATAGAGCGTTGGGTCGTGGACCGCACGTTACGAGCACGACATCGACGAAAATTGATGCTTAAATCCCTATTCTGCATTATTAGCCAATGTAAAATGACCCAAAGAACTTACACCGTCTGTAGTTTTTGCCACCTATGACCCACTTTATCTAACCGTACAAGCATAACGCCGGAGAACGGTACGATATGATTCCCTTTCGATCTCACAATTCTAATTCGTGATTAATCAGTATATGACAATACAACTTATCGCTTCAGAAAAAAGTAAAGTCGCAATATATAAATTTTCAATGTATTTGGTATTAGTCTAAGAAAAACAATAGTCCACGCAGGTCCCACATCACATAGGATAAGAGAACGTTACCTCTTAAGTGTTTTTCCAGGTATTCTTGAATAATTTAGTAAACATTTTATTCATTCACCTTAATACCTCCTAATACTTCGTTATAACAATACATATTAACCTATTAACATTACCAATTAATATCTATGCCAGCATACAAAACCCTAAAAAGATACCTAAATCTAACTGATCCCACAAACTTTCCCTACATACCAGTGCTACGCACTACTAATTTCATACAAAAACGTATGTACATTGTTTTCTTAAGAATTTTTTCCCATCCTTAGCTAAAAGTTGTACGTGACGAGTTAAGCCCTCATTAATTTCACCATCATCCCAAAAAGAGGCATCCTCCATCGCGTTTTTAACAAATGACAGTGACAACTTCGGCCTTCGCTTTATTAAAATTAGTAAATTATCCAAAATCGTAAAATTACAAATTTGTAAAATTACACACGATCGCGTGGAATTTATGTTTTAGATATTAAACAATTGGTTTAGTAAACTACTGCAGCCACAAACTTTTCTGGAAATTCAAAAGGCTATATTTTCAAAGCGTATTCCATTGATACACGGAACGTTGTACTAGAAAAGTAAAGTTGAAGATAATATGAGCCATTCCAAAATACCCTTGAGTAAAGCAATGAAAATAAAAAATCCGCCGCGCTCTCGCAACCATAGACCAGTATCTCCTTCCACACACTGTCTGTCCTCGCCAAAATTTTCAAGACACACGATGCCGGAGTAGGGATATTGCCAATGGCATTCGACAACTTCGTGATAGGAAAAAAATTCCTCTTCCGAATGTATAAGGACGGTTGGCGAGAAGTATGTGACAAGGGGGTGGACGAGGGACTGGTGAATTGGTCTGGGGACATAGGACGGTGGACGGGGAGGGAAGAATGGGAGGGAAGTCGGTGCCGACCCTCACCCTCATCACGAGACGGTCTTTTTCTGGGGGAAACTCAGCGACCCGAGGACGAATACTTTTTGACTTCCCGCCGCCATTGGGATACCCAAGAAGCGTTATGGGAGGGGGATGGGGAGCTTGAGTTCTCATTCCTCCTCATTTCTTCCCTCACACATTCTTCTTCTCCTTCTGACTTTCCCAATAATCATGCATGTCCAACGCCAAACGTCTAAAAGGCCATGAAACCCCTATAGTATAACATCGGAGGAGATTTTGTTGAGTTCTTTAAAGTTTTATTCCATTCAGCTTGTCCTTTTTTGGCTATTCTCATTCTCATTTTATTACAACTGCCAAAGTAATTTCGTTTCGGGTGTTTAAGCTAATGAATGCAGTAATAAACTTAGTATACCCTACAAGGGGCACCCAGAGAAAAAATCCCTACAGTGGGTGTACTGTACATAAGCTTGAACTGTACTAAACTCACCAGTTAGTGCAGTTCCATTCCTCCTAACAGCACTGGGCGGAACTGTGGTTGAATTATTAAGGACGATTTACACTGGAAGTGCACTGCAAAGACAACTACGGAGAGGGCTGTACTGAATATGTGCTGTATCACAAAGCAGGAACTGTCCTGTGGCTAACAAAGTACTGAAACAGAGCTGCATTATAGTGCTGGAAGTGTACTCTCGCAAAAACTGAACCACAAAAATGCCGTATAATGTGGCAAACTGCACTGTTTCTTTCAATATAAATACAGTCATTAGCACTTTTCCAGTCCAGTCACAGAACAGCTGGAGAAAAGATCCGCCTTAGTTAGAGTACAGTTATTTTTCCCTCAGTAAGCATCGCAAGACAAATGAGATCAAATCCGAACCAATATTGACCATCGAAGCTATTTGAATTGCAAACATTAATTTTCAACAAAAATAATAGTTAAACCCTAGAGGATATGCTTTTACGCGTATTCTCGCAATAATACTGATATGATAACGTTGAGGACGAAAAAACGAGTGAAAAATTTCACAAGACCGTAAATAGGAAGACAATATCGGGCAAGTTAAACCCATGGTCCAATGTCTTGATTGGCATCCAATATAAAACCTCTACAATCAATACCGAGCAAAAAACGAGCTGAATCGTAAAGGTGCAAAGAAGAAACAATACAACTAAGAGGCTGAGTTCCCAGAGAGAAGCTGAAAAATATCGGCAAGACTAATATTATGAGATGTTTTCACCCTAATTCAACCAAAAATCATAGATTTTAATTTGTTCGCAATTAAAAACTACTCAATTATCACCTGCCGCTTGTAGACACAATAAAATTTTGGCATAAAACCTAAATGATTTCCATCGGATGCTAATGAGATAACATGGGTTATGACTGAAGAAATGAGACGGCAGGAACCATTAAATTAATCTTTTGATTGGTAAAAATATCAGTGAAAAAGCATTCTGGGCAAAAAAATTGACCATCAGGCCATAACCAACTCTTCAACCTATCGACATTCGATGAACCACGACTGGCTCGCAAATAAATTCATCGCGAACTTCACGCGGTCACCCAACTCAGCAGGGACTACTTCGATGCCAGTCCCGAAAGCCTTCAAATACATCGAGCATCATCGACGCTCATTCCTAATTTCCACCCTTTTCTTGACCTTTGTCTCCTTTAAAACTCTGTTTTATTAGAGCAAACTCTGTCTGAAGTCAGTGACTAGGGTGGGAAATGAGAGGGAGAGAGGTACGTGTGAAGAGAAGGGTGGAGAACATTTGAGGGTTGGTTGTCGCGGCGAAGCGAGGGAGGATTGACGGTGCGACAGTCGCGGACTCCCACCTCCCTCACGGGAGAGGGAAACCCAAGCAAACCATTTCCAAGAGCTAGTTCAACGTGTGGGGTGAGACACCGTGTGAGTGAGATATGCTCAACTGTGAAGGAGGAGTAGGAGGGAGGGCTTTTGCTCCGCCAACACCACCACCGCAGCGCCGTGCCGGCCGGCTGGCCGGGAGCGGAAAGGGAAACAGGGACGCGAGGGAGAGGTAAGGGGAGAACCCTGTAAGCTGACGTTCCCCTCTCGTCTTTTAAGGGGGTCGGATGCTTTAGCTCGGGGGAAGGGAAGTGAGGGGCTTCCAGGACTCGGCAGCGCTTCATTACCATCGGCCCGTGTGCAGATTCGGAGCTTGTTAAGGTTCCTTTTCGGTCGCATGCGGAGAGTAAGGGCCGAGAGGAGGAGGGGAGCTTGAGAGGAAGTAAGGGAAATGCCGTGTTGGGAGGGAAAACGGACGTTAAAGCAAGAACTCAGGGGGAAGGGGGGAGAAGCTGCAGTTTTGTGGCCGCGCAGCGCGAAAAAAAAGAAAAAATAAGGCTATTTAAGTGCGTTACACACACACAAAGGGGAGTGAAACGGATACCTACGGTGCGCGCGAGTGTGTTGAGCTTCACGGTTAAGAGATTTTTGTTTCAAAAGACGCGAAAAGATTTACGGAGGGGATGGAAATGAAGATCACGGCCGCGACAGTGGCTTAAATCGCCCGTATCAGATATCATGCCAACATTTAAGCATAAATAAAGAAGAGAAAGAGCGGAAAATTTACGACATAATAAAGTCGCAATTTTCATGTCTTGAGAAATAATCGACGGCTGTACTCATTACGCCATAGAAATAGCGACATCTCTGACTCGTAATGAACGCCATGGCAGCAAATGGAAAGGAAAGACGAAGAAGAAGGATATCGATTCCGATTAGACTAGATACAAATAGCGGATATTTGCATTTATTAAAACGTTTATTTAACACAGATGATTAAAATAAAGGATATTATGTAGTTACCGAAGGCATTATAATATTGCTGAATAATATTTAGGCATCAACTTTTAATAGAAAAACATTTTTTACGCCTTGCAATAAAAATAATTCAATCGCAAGGATTTCGAGAGCAACTACACTGGCTCAGAACAATTAAGGTAACCATTAATAATCTATTGTCTCAAAATTTTCAAGGCCTTCAACTATATGCACCATGTCGAAACACCTTTAACCTTCCGACTTTAAGGTAGTACAAAAATGAATCCATTTATCGTTCGATGGCAGACATAACTTTTTCATTCCTCGTCTCTATCTTCTTTCTTCGGCATTATCTTGAACAAATATGTATTTTTGGCAGCCATTCGAGAAAAATCCATTTAATACCTATATCCCATAGCTTTTTAGATCATAAAATACCTTTTCATTATAAATAACTGGCACCTGCCAATCGGAATGTACAATTATTTCATTTAAAATCTTTTCAATAAGAACTGATACAAAATAAAAAATGTTATCACTCTTTTAAATTGAAAAATTTATTTGTTCTGAGCCAAATATTTATCGCCGTCGAATAATCCATCACAACACTTAACGATAGTGGGCCCATCACGACAGAACTATACGTCAAGAGTTTCGCCCCCAGATAAAAGTGAAATTCAAAATTGACACATTTTTATTACCTCTTGAATATTCATTGAATTTCGCAGATATTAATGCATGGTCTCGGTAGGATAAGCGACCAATGGGAAATATAATATACCTTAAGAAACGGTCGAGAAGGGCAAATCGCCTCGGCAACCATTTTCAATGTCAAGATGGACCCACAACGCCCCTTTCCGATCAGCGCGGGACGATGAAAGGGCCCCGGCTCGTAAAAAAAGAAGAAACAATTTTTTTTAAATACCCTTCAACACCAACGGACCATCCTTGACAAACATTCCGCACGATTTATAATCCATTCCAATCCAGCGGGTCCAGACGCAAGTTGAAAAAAAAAGAATCGGATGGAAAAAAATCCTTTCGGAAATATCTCGCGAGGCAAAGGCACCAAGGGGAAAGCATTTCGTTCGACACTCGTCCTCATGCAAACACCCTGAGCCAACAAAACAAATACAACGCACTCGTTCTCGATCTTGCATTTCTTAAGGGACTGCTTCTCAAGTCATCGCGGGACACGCGCTGCTTGGGTTCCAGCGGGAAAAAAGTTTGACTGTGAGACGTCGAAGAGGACATTTGGAAAACCACAATGCTGCGTTTATAAAACCATATTGGAACGTAATTAAGGAGGACAAAGGATAGCCGAGGAAGCCTGAGCGAAGGGCGTACGCCACTTTGGAGGAGAGGGGGTAGAATGGGAGTAGGGGAGGGAGGAGAATATAAATGCAATTAGAAATTTGGAGAAGTTATGAAGAATCTGAGAGGCACAAGATGATCTGTACAGAAATGCAGTGTATACAAGTGCGTATATCTTCCATTTGAAACCACACTCAATTGCTACAGGTAGTATACCGATTAAGATGCTTGGATTGATGTAGCTCAAAAGTGTCGTACATTTTTCTCGTAGGAGAGCAGAGGGAGGAGAGTAAAATTAGAGAATATAAAGAAGTCTATAGGCAAAGGTGGTCAGCAAATAGATACTCTGTATATGGGTACAAACATATCACCACTTCGTTATCCCACAGATTAGGTTGGCCGTATACCTCGGCCGAAAACGACCTCTTAGTTCCGGCTTCTGCCGCAGCCTAAGCCAGATCTTCGCCTTCCCCTCCACTCCCCGCCGCGCACAACAGCCCCACTCATGGCACAGTGGAAAACGCGCTGCAAGCGCTCAGGAGAATGTTCACAGAGACGCTATAATACGCAATTTGAAACATTTCAATGATCCTACATAGAGATGAAGGATTCCTATTGACAGATGAAAGATTTTTAATAAATAACGTCGCGATGTTATTTCTTAAAACGCCATCACCTGATTTGCGACAAATTTACGTTTCCTTCGCGGTCGAAATACTTATGCAGAAAGCAAAAAGCGAAAAGTTACAAACTCACTCTCAGTATTAATCCTTATTTCAGAGTAAACTCCACTTTCTCAGGCGAGATATCGTAGAACAGCATAATGAGTAATGAAGCTCAAATGATTTCGTACTGTCTACTAATTTTATTTCCACCTCTTGCTACACGTGTTTCGACTGACTAGCAGTCATCATCAGGCAAGTCTTCAAGTCAGGCAAGTAGAGAGTACGAAATTATTTGAGCTTCATTACTTATTTCAGAGGCCTGCGCAACCAGATTTACTTTAAGTAGCAAATCAGAGTCGTAAAATAAAAGCACGTAGATCTCCGCGGAAATGTTTTCAGCCTAGGTAAACATTTGTATAAATGTAGCATATTATTATCGCTTATTTAATTCTTGCAAGGTAGGAAATTATTTCAGCGTAATTGTCCGAGGTTTTCGAGCTTGATGGCCCAGTGTTTTCGACACTACTCCACATTGACTGACCTTTCGTGACAACAGTTTCGAACCATTTCAAGGGAGCATCTTCGTCCTACCTATGATTTTCCCTTTCCCTTCGTCCCACCTACGTATGATTTTCCCTGATCAACTCATCCAAATGAGTTATGATATAATGAGATATAGATTAACATCAGCGAAATCCAATAGATATCCAAAAAGAAATTTACATGTAAATATAGTAATTTAAGTTCTTTTACATAAAGTAAGATGACTCGACGAAGAAGCATTAGGACCAGGATAAACACGGCGATAATGCCACTAGGAAACAACAGGTGACACGTGAAACTGATGTAAATAAATACTTTGATGGTAGTTCTTGAAGTGTAGAGAAAGTATACGTAATAAAATGGTCCATTTTACTTCATTTACATTTATCACATAAATCAAATTTGATGTGAGGTCTCTTTTATGTATCAAGCCGAGTAAGAGAGAGACATTTCTGAAACCATTGAAACAGAGACAACAATAAAATTAAGAGGAATACAGCATTGAGCGACACTGAAAAAATAAAATTTTGATAATTAAAACAGAATAAACTTACTTCTCGATATTCCATTGAGAAAAGCAATTACGATGATAAGAAGGTAATTGCAGCCAAGAAAGAGACACAGATGGAACAACATACCAAATGAGGAAGAGAATAAGTCGCAGCCATCAAATTCAAAAATTAATTATAATAATACTGACGATTAAAAAATAACCACAAGAAGATTTCCCTCCAAGTAAAATCCCGCTCCACTACATTGAGTTCACTCAACAATTCCAACCCCTTTTGTATCGGTCCTGAATCTCACAAATTTTAACTTCCAACTTAAACAGAAATATAGAAATACGTCATTTCTGAATAAGTCATCTCTCGTAAAATTAATCAAGACAGACTATTTACTCATCTAAGAAGGGTAGGGAAAATAAATAAACTACGTTCTCCTCCGTTAATATGGAACTGTTTTCTCCAAGAACGAGAAGCGCCCGGATATAACTGAAAACCTGGAGTATAATAACAAGATAAATTTCCAAAGAAGAATTATGCCTCGCACATTAATCGTCATGGCCAACTTGAATACACCAGAGACAACAGTTACTCAGAGGGATAACCTAATATTACACAGTGCTAATATTTCATAAATGGATTCTTTAAGCATATGCAGTTAAATGATACGAGTGTCATTAAAACACCATCATCTTAAAAGCCAAGTACTTCATTCTCCATCATTTGTTTCGACGACGAGCTTTCAGCAATTTTTAGAAGCAGGCAGATTTCGTATTTTTAGATAATTTTCAGTGCCAAACAAAGGCGCAAAGCGGACGAAATATTAAGAAAGAACGGACGCCAGAAGAAGACCGTCCAGTTCAATTCTTCATAAACAACTGCACTTCCTTGTCTCTCCTAATTTAACACCGTATCACGCACAGCCTTTGAGAATAATCTCATTACAGAGCGGGGAAACGTAAAAGTAAATTTAAAACGTGGCATTATTTCAAAGCGCGAAAAAAATGAGAACCCAAAATGAGTGGTCGCCTTAATTTATCGCATACTACTCACGCACACATTCACAAACAACAAGTACAGTCGTTAAAATTCCTTCAAAAGTTTCTCCCCAGATCCTCTCGGGTAATGAGTCGGGAGATCATAATGAAGCACTTAGGAGTAATTACTTCTGCCAAAAAAATTTGTGAGGGTAAAATGAAGAGAAAAGAACAATGGAAGGGGATAATTACTAAGCAAATTGAAGTAGAGTAGACAAAGAGAAGGCTGCTGAATGGTGAGATTAAGGCGCAACGCTGGATTGAGAAGGATGGAGAAGCTAAGAAAGGGAAGAACCGAAGGTATGAGGAGGTAATGGAAGTGAGAGGTGGTGAACGAGAGACAAAAGCGACGGAGGATAAGAAATATGACGCAATGGGGAAAGAAACTGGACGCGGGTAAAGTGTTAGAATGGAAATGGATATTGAAAAGGAGTGATAAAGGTTGCCGGTTGCATGTCTTAAAGTACTGGGAGAGGGCCGAACACGGAGGCAACGTCATGTGGTTTGAGTAGGAAAAAGATGAAAAGAAAGGAGAGCGACGAAATTCAGGAGCATGATGGATAAGAAAATGACACGTGGATATAGCGGTAATCATAATAATTCGACTTTACTACGAGAGAAATCAGAACTAGGGACTCCCCTCATACATTAAACAAATAATACTACACGTATGACCATGCTTCGAGCGGATTAAAACCCACCCTCGCAGGACTCGAGCCCACGACCCCTGGGTTGGAGGACGAATACAAACCCCGTCCCCACCGAAGCTGAGGTGTATAGGAACAGGAAGGTAAATCGAAAGGAAAGGAATCTTGACAAGATAGGAGGAGTTCAAGATGGTAGAAACAGAACTTTATGAGGGAAAGAAGCTTACTACCATTTCCAAACGTTGACAGCGACCAAAGTTAAAGGATGCCCTCAGGAGATTGCATGGAAATGGAATAAAGACAAAATAGAAAAATGAAAATTCGAGAAAGAGAGGGAATGCAATTGATAAGAACGTTCACACGATCTAAGTATCGCTTATCTCAAAATATCTGCTACTTTTATTTATGAATTGTCAACACGTAAGCTCAGCTTCAAAGATTTTATAAGAGCGCTAACAACTAAAAGCAAAGATTTTTAGCACACGTTCATATTGATCTACAGAAACGTTTCACAAAAAAGAGGAATTATTTTAACAAAACTAACTTAATAAAATTAAAACACTTTTTTCCTTCTCTTGAGTACGCTTTAGTTGAACACCTCCATATCATGTGATAAATTAAACAACGTGATAAACAATAAAAATTGATGCTGCCATCTTTTGCAACAAATTAAATTACAAATATTTCTCAGTAATCGTGCACATCTACGTAATTCAACGAATCACCACGTAAGCAACTTCTAAAATCAAGCAAAATTAATTGATTTCAAAGAGTCACAGTATCACAAATGATTCTGTCCTCATTGAAGTCATTCCTCGGTCATATTAACACTAAACTTTCATTGTTTTATTAAAATTATGCGGAAAAATTACTCTCACAGGTTCCCTAAAAAAGCGAATCATACTTCCGAATAGCAGCTCATTCATCTTTTTCTACGCCTCTTTCTAAAATGACTTTTTTCCATTTCGAAACCACATCCTTTCGCTTCATAATTGCCTCGTTCTTTCCCTCACCATTCTCACACCGAAGAAACAAAGGCAAGACGCAACCACCGCCACACATTTCCACTCCACCAGACAGCCTCGGGGCCCTGTCTCCCACATACAACCCCTAAACCTTCCTCCCCCTGATGGAATGGATATGCGTTCACGGGAGGTGGTGGGAATCGCGCAAGAGGACGACGGGAAAGAGACGAGAGACCTGTCATCGCCCGCAATAGCCTGATGGGAATATGCCTTTTCTCATGTAAAATCGAATCCCTCAAAACGAACGGGGCTGAGTGGGCATCAATCACGCAGCGAAGACAAGCCGAGCAGGGAAGAGAGACCTAATGCTTAGAAGAGAAGGATGAACGGAGATGGAAGAATGAAAATAAGGCACAAAAAATTGAGAGGAGAAAAAACGCCCGCACAATCCATAGCCACGATGCAAACCTTCCTTCTCAAGCAAGCCCGATAACAACAAAATCCGATACTAACGATACTCTAGCATGGGTTTTACTAAGGTGGGCCGAATAAAAGTTTCTCAAATAAGTACCTATTTTGTGTTTGCCGGAATTCCAAGACTTCCAGTCCGAGAATTATGCAGCGTAAATACAAATTCCAAAAAAATTATGATCATTTTAACAAGTTTTCGCATTCAACGTAACATAACAACGTAACAAATTATTTCAACACGTTAACTTATTTGTAGTTAGGTGCTCTTCAATCTTACTTATGTTACACCTCATACATCCGACACCAGCAATCAAGAAACCAAGTTTTGCATACAATTCCATCTTTCCACACAAAAGTAAAAATTTCTAAGACCGATATGGAAGCTAATTGACTGACAGATGACTTTGTAGGAATATTAAAGTAACTAACTGGTTCCGCCGTTCGAAAAGCTATTCTTAATAGACCAGTAAAAACACACGTGGCCCTAAAATTCGTAACACCTCCAGTAAGATTCGAAAGGCCGATTTTTTCTAAAATAACCTGATTTTCTTATCTCTGATGTATTACCATCGAACGGCTTGCATACGACCAAACTGACTGCCCTTCTTTTTCATTCAGCCTTTTACTTGCAGGTAATCTTACCCGGAGGCATATCCACAGATCCGAATAAAATCTACACGGAATAAGAACGGAGGAGAGGTAAAATCGTAAATTCTGACGATTATACGGAGATATGAGCGCGTCTGTATTCAGAAAACAAAATTATCTCCACAAAGCGTTGGAATAAAACATACAAACTTGAGGTACCCGATCAGTGGGGTTATCAAGCCATCTGAACGGCTTATTCATCCCAATTCACAACCATCAAAAAATGGGGATAATAGCATTTTAGAAAGTTGATTAGTTGAAATATATGCGGTTCGCTGATTCCAGAATGAGCCGAATCACTAAAGAAACCTATTTTGCATCATTTGTGCATTTATGCATAATTCATTCGTGGTTATCGCTCTATTAAAGTAATGCCGCTCAATCGACTACCTATTTGACCGAGATTTGTCCATGATAGCGGTTGTAAACAGATGGCGTTCGGCAGATCTTAAGGTTTGGTAGATCAGATGGTATTTTGAGTCATTGTCAGGAATTACCACGCTTACAGAATATAAAAAACCAATTTCATATTAAATAAACACATTTCGCCCTTACCAGTAACGTTCTTTCTTCCTTCAGTCATCCTAAAAAAAAATAAAACACGGAAACGAAAAAATAATTTGAGACGGCTCAGCCACGTTATTGCATAAAATATTTCCCACAGACAGAAGGATGGAAAAAGTACATAGGCAACACATAAATATACAAACACAACGCCATTTGGTGTTTTAATAGGAAAATTTAAATTTCTGCTGGAGTAAAACAGCATTAAACATATGCAACTATCCCGTTAATGTACACCTCGCGAAAAACAGAGAATGTTGAAATCGTAGCCCAAATATAATAAGGATACTAATGATAATTACAGATTCCCTGGCATTCAAGATTTCTTGTCAGCGAAGATAAAAATATACTAACTAGGACCGGAAAGCAATAAGTAATCCAACAGAGAGAGCGCTACGGGAATGTTCCTTGAGAAGCACCCGACAGCGGACAACCTTCGACTTTTAACCGCTAAGCTCGTAGTAGAAAGACGAGGCCGTAATATAAACCCTCACCGGGTCACATTAAGCCGATAATAAAGTACACCGGACGTCAGGTGATAGGAATGCGGTCTTTAATTCTAGCCCTATCGTTCGTGGAAAGATTTCGGTACAAGAGTTTTGTCTCCCAAGTTACATTGCCTGAGTAGCCACGTAGGTATATAAAGAAAGTTTATGTTCCCTATATTTTTTGCTCCGTTGAGAAGGTTCCATGCCACCAGTCGAATGCCCAAAGATTAAAAGGCAGTTACATTTATTTTCGAGAAGATATGAGAGCGAAGTCTAATAAAGAACTTCCAACGTCAAATTAACAAAAATTATTTTATATCAAAAACTGCAGAGGAAAAGATCCAAGGCAGAATCTTTAATGGATGTAATGATCATGCGATTACATACGTTATTTCAACGCCCGAGGAAAGCTTGAATTTAATTCCAAGAAGAGGACTAAGTGACATTTATCACACGAGTTATACTTAAGCGATGTGATTAACCCAAACGAATGTGTTCAGAAGAATGTCAATATTTACATTCCTTTCCCACACGTTCCGTGATTCTGAACGGTAAATGAAGTCAGTCATTATCTTTGTAGACAGAGCTGATACCGACAAGATTTTATTTAGTCTAAAGAAACACAAATGTAACACAACCACAGGTGGAGAGAAAATGACAGAAATACAGTAATTTACGCAAAAGTCTTCAACCACGACAGCAGTACTAAATATAAGACAATATTTACCTCCAATTACATCTACATATTCAGTGTGTGTTTCCCTTCGTTTTCATTTACATCCACATACTCAGTAATGGTTCTGCTGAGGAACGACTGATCCGACTGAAAGACCAATCTGAGGGAGAGAGATCCGGCATTTTTCCCAGGAATGCCATATGTAAATGAATTGTGGCCACACTACACAAACAAGAATACTAAATTAGCAGTTATGGAGAGTAGGAGATAAAATACAGAGGACATTTTCAAGAATGAATAAAATCAAATGGAGATATGACTAAAAAATGTATTTTTCACGCTTCTCACATGATTTTCTAAAGAAATAACTTCACGGAGTCAACACGCACAGAGCCAACCTTGGCTCCACCCTCCTAGCCACAATGTGATCTGTAGCCCAGTATGAAATTTTTGATGAGGAACTTAACCGGACTCATTCCAAAAGTCAGGAGAGTGAAAATATAGCATACTCGAACTTAAATTATAACTCAAACTTAAATTTAAAACTTGTAAATTGTTTAATAGGGAACTACGAACGCGAAAGTTTAACTGCTAATCGAAATTCTCCGATAGTTACTTCAGTCCTTGTGCGTTTGTTTCACTAACAGTATTTCAGTATTATCCATGCACGAGTTACTGACCTATTTTTCCATCACCCACACACACCAGCAATCTGCCATTTTCGTGTTGATGTGGGCAGAGGCATGTGCTTCCTATGACGGACGAGATCCTTCACACTTTCGCGATCAACCACCGTAGCTTTGAAAGCTGGTAACAATCTTTTCAATAAGTGCATTTATATCTTGCTAATTTTTATTGTTAATTTTTCTGATGCTTGGATTTCTTTAAGCTACCAAGTGTTTCCTGTTTTGCTCGTACCTGTCACCCCGAAGAAAGATCTGAAGACGCGAACTTTATAGTAAACACCAGGTAACTTCGAGGTATTACACAACAAAAAAGAGGCATATACGCAAAGGAAAACGTATGCATTAGACATCAAACATAAGGGAAAAGGAAAAAGACACCATATTCCAGGACGCCTCCCCGTAGAGGATGGTAATTTATGCAGCATCTCGGTATGCGGAGATCTCAGCATAAAAAAGAAGAAAAAAACAATGACATCTCAAAGGTCACTCTCCAACAATTGCGCGTCCCCACCCCTTTTGCTTTTACTTCGGTCGGCAAGACCGCCCTTCCCATGGATACCGTAGGCAAATGTATAACGATTTTTACAAAAAGGTTGCTCCTTCCTTCACGCCAATTTGGCGCGGCCCAGAACTACGGGAGGTCGGAATGGTAAGGCCGCGGAAATAGAGACGGGAGGAGTGAGGCCTTTCTCTCCTCACCGTGAAATCGTTTGGGAGGAACGATATATATCCAAGGGGAACGGGGCTTCGGGAGAGGAGTGTCGGTGACTGTGGCATTGGGGGAGATGCAAAAGCCTAGGGGGATGAACGCCCTAAAGACCTCCGAGATTAGACGCGATGAAGGAGGAATAGGAGATGATTGAAATACGTCCATCTAGTCAAGACTTGTAGGTATAGCGCGCCTCACGGCTCTGACGAGGGCACACTGAGAAATTGCGCTCGTGCAGGTAGTAGACATGCAATTCTAGAGAGCCTCGAGCCCTTGGCAAATATCAAAGCATTATCACTTAAAGAAGTGAAATGTTTTTCTCGGCTGATGGAAAGTTTGTTTTTCATTAGTGATGTAGCTTCAACAACGACGAAATGATAATAGCTATCAACTGGTAAGAGATAGTAAAAGAGTCACATATAATTTTAAAAAGCCTCCATAAGTGACTTCCATTGAAACGCCCAGAAGATCGGGAGGTCACGTTTGAGCAGTGTTGATTTTTTTAATATGCAAAATAAACAGCTGGTATGCGAATGTCAGGGCTGAGAAGTGAGTATATATTAACAAAAAAAACTAAGAGCCTTAATAGTAAGTAGCAATCTACATGTATATCTCGAGCAAGGAAATCCGTAATTTCCCCCAGTATCATTCTGATGGCTTACTACAACGTAATGGCAAGGCTATAAATCCAATGCTATCAGGCTTAGCTTGGTGAACGCCTCATTATGATAAAATCTAAATGAACTAGTAACTTTTTCACACTGTTTTATTCTCTGACGACCGATTTCTAAATATCCATCCCAATCTTCCACTTTCCTTCCCGCCCCTCCCCATTTTGCCTCCCTACCCCATTCCCAAATTGTATATATTCTGCACTGGACTGAAAATATGTACCTGAAGATGGTAGCTATACGATGAAACCGGTCATCAAAGAATAAAGCAGCGTGAAAAGTTACAGCCATTTTGATTTGATTATCATGGCAAGGCTATTAAATCCGAATATCATATTTCGAGGAACTAAAATGAAGAATATCATAATGCTTGGTTATGAGTACTAGTGAATTATACGATAGATAGAAGGCAATGATCCGTCTAAACACCTTTAAGTTACATTTTGTACAACATGTATTTTTTGTGTCATACCACGGATAAAAACTCAAAGCATCGAATACAGAATCGAAAGATGTATGCCATACATACCCATCACGCCGTTCCCTTTCGGGGTAGGCACAGTCAAAATGTTTCACTCATCAATACATAATTGTACACCTAACTCTGCTTCAATAATTTCCTCCATACTGACCTATCCTTGCAAACCTCTTTTGCCTCATGCCAAACTATAAATATTCTATTAACGATATGCGTTACTGTAAACGAACTTCTACAATGAAAGCAATTTTTATCTTGTGCTTCTTAGCCAAAATCGCTCATAATCAGTATGGTGAGACGAAAACATGGTTAAATTGGAAAGATAAAAGAAAACCAGTTTCATGCACGGGAGGTATGGAATATATTCCCAATATATATATATATATATATATATATATATATATATATATATATATATATATATATATATATATATTTCTAAGAGTACTTTTAAATTATGGTTCCTGGTATTCCTTATAAGCATGGCTGTTCAGCGATGATAAAGCGTCAGTAATCATTCATAATCTTGTATCACACTGAGTAGAAAATAAATTACAAGATGGAGAACACGAAAAGATAACGATCCACCGTTACCTGGACCACAGGCTAGAAACGGCTCACATTATTCTCCTAGAAGAACTGGTACAATTCAAATAATGTAGCCAGGTCTCCTTGAAGAGAGTCAAGCTGACACATGCACAGATGCAATTTTAAACGGGAAAACATATTCGGGGCTACTCACTAGCCTCCATAACCCCCTAGCTGTGAACAAAATGCCTGGAAAGTTATAGCTGCACATAAAAGGGGACCGAGGAAGAAGAAATAATCCTCCTTGCTCCGTGATGCAACGAAGTACGGTCGTGAGGAGTGATATCGTAGCAGGAAAATGATAGCCTTTTCAAACCGAGTAACGTTCCCCGAGCTTTAGATGCCCAGTTGAATAATTGCGGGGATTCCTCCAAAGAAGTTGGACAACTCGTTCCATATCCATGGAGCGACGGTTCCCACAGAGAGAAATACAATTCAATCCAGATGCAAAGTGTGGCCCTTTCTTTTTCTCAGAGGCTATACGTATAACGATACAAGTCATTCCACCCAACGTTGCCATGAAAACAATTTGATGCACAGCGCTCAATTTTGTAAAACCTACGGCACAAAAATGCCCTCCGTTTACATCGTACACGAAAAACGACGCATGAAACAAATAAACACGACTCCCAGGAGAGGAAAATGTCTTTCTAAAATATTTAACGGCCTTCTTATATTCCGATTCGAGGGCCTTTAGGGGGAGGACGGATGGAGGACGCAATATGTAACACGACTCTGAGTTGTCTGGACGGTCGGTTGAAAGGAGGGTACGTTTTGTTGGACAAAGAAATGGTGAAAAAGGAGAGGGGAGTGAGGTTTATGAGGGGAAATAGAGCTGTGCCATGAGATGCAGAGGACGGCTATTGAAAATGATTCCAGAGACAGCTGGATGGTGACTCAATTCACATCTTACACCGGAAAAACTGATATCATGTCGGATCAAATTTAGAGACATGTACAATAAACAGTGAGTCCCCGGAGGGAATAATAGTAATACGTCACCAACAAGTTGCATAAAGAAACGATTTCCCATAGGTAACTATGCATTAATTGTAACTCTGAAGTCTAAAATTTATGTTCCCACTTATTAGAGATACACTGCACTGTTGTTACATGAAAATACATCGGTACAATGATAAAAAGAACAACGTCTATTCAAGGCTCATCAAAAGAGGCATTTATACGAAAACGAGAAATGACGATTTGCAAGTGCAAAAAGGTGATAAGGGAGTAATATTTTTCTAAATACAATACCATCCTTCCACAAAACTTACTCCCTTCAAACAACCGTCCATGTGCCCCAGACTCGCGTTACACATTTACCCCATCTCCCTTCCTCTCCTCCATGACATGCAGTGGAAAAAAAAGGTCGTTACCATCTTTTCATTGCAAAATGTTCAGCCGCGCACTAGTTCGGTGAGTCATACTCTAACGTTCCTTGGAATAAATTCCAGCATTCAGGCTTATTAGGGGAAAATTAAGAGTAGGCATAGGAGCACTGGAAGGTTTTCGAAAATCATGCTGGAGACGGCGGGAGGGATGATGAAAAATAGTAATAATAATAATAAAAATATGAGAATGAGAGAAACCACTCTCGAGGCAAGGGAGAAGTACATACGTGGCGTGGGGTTTAAGGGGAGGAGTGAGAGAGAGAAACGGGAGCAGTATAAGCAGCAAAGCGTTGTGAGCGCGGTTTGACGGAAAGCGTTTCGTTGTGAGGAGGGACGGGAAAAAGAGGGGGAGAAAGGATAAGGGGAGGTTTGGGAAGGGAGGTCGCTCTGCGGCGCGGGTTAAAAACCATCGCAAAGAGAGATACGACCGCTTTCAAAAGGGTTGGGACGCGAAGGATTTTTCATGGCTGCGGTTGCGCTACTCGGTTTTAAACGTGGACAGATGCTTACGGCATGGGATATTGAGGGGAAGCATTTTTCAAAAAAATATACCCAACTCGCCCCGACAAACTGGAGTCCACGGGGAGCATTTCGAAAGAAATAGACCCGAAAAATACAGACCGCCGGTGGTAGTGAGCAACACGGAGTTTTATAAACACAGTGTCCTACAAATGGCAGCTGCACTGGAGAGCATTATAACTTAAAGGGAAGAGGTCAAAAAACGTACAGTAAAATTTAATAATATTTTTCTGGGAGGCATAATTCCTCATCATCTATCCGGACAAAAAGAACGAAAATATATAATTTATAGAGTTTAACACTACTTTTAAGAGGAAACCGTTTCGCAGAGCATAAAAAGTAACAATAAACTTTGAAGTATTCCAAAAATGGGCATACAAAAAAAGCATGAAAAATCCTCATGAGATGAGCAAGCGCTTGGTGATATTTGTCTTAAAAATTGTTCATAATAGTGCACAATATAGACACGTAGCTTTGATACATAATTATATAAATTAAATAAAAATAATAACAGGTGAGAAACCATTACAAAAAGCGCTTACTTAGCTGCAAATAACACTAGGTTTGCTGAGTCAATCCCGCCATCTTTCCACCACTCAACGAACATGAGTAGGCATTGATAGAAATCATCGACTCAGAGAGGAAAAAAATCTTATACTAAAAAAATAAGCCATCAACATGGTATTCACCGGGCCTCCATTGAAATCCCTATCCTCCCTTCTTGAGATCCTTTCATCAAATTCGAGCCCGATTTAATCCCAAGCGTTATTGATGATGGCCCAAGCGTATTCGCGGCTATGACATACGTTTCGGCAAAAATCTAGATAGCGAAACAGCGACAGGATGCGAACAAGCCGTCTGCTATCGCGGAATCAACTCCGTTTTGGCCCGCCACCAACTCACGAGCACATGCGTACTTGCTACACGAGAATTTGCAGCGCCCTAAGAGGAATTGAAAAAGAAAAGGAGTCGAGGAAGGAGAAAAGGTTCAAGGATGAGAATGCAGGGGGCAGAGTCGAGCGAGCCGGGCGGAGGCACATACGCACGTAGAAGCATACAATTGTGAGCGCATCATCTACTAAGGCGAGCGATTGCGGGGGGAAGGGAGGACGCAGGTAAAGAAGGAATGCGAGGAGATCGACCTGAGGCCAACCCCTTTGGTGAGAGCCGTGAGCAAAACGAATTGGGGGAGGAAACAAAAACAGCGCAACGAGATGAGAGAAAAAAAGTTAACGATAAATAAAGGCCTCTCTCGCTGCAGAACTCGGCCGGTTTGAGGTGCGCTGAAATGAAAAAAATTGAGATAAACTCGATACGCGATGGATCATTAGTCAAGCAAGAAGAGGAGAAGTGAAATATGGCGCACGCTTGCATGAGAAATGAAGGAAATCCGAACGCCACACAAAAGAAAGTCATGTATGGGTAGTAGAGAGGGTTGCCGGTGAAAGAGATAGGCAGCAGGTAACGGACTGGGAACACGGTGGAGTGATCCGTGATGAGGCATATGGGGGAGAGAAGGGGATGTTGAGTCAGGACGTAGGTATCTTTAGTTGAGGTTCAAGTATTCGTTTCCCAGGGAGCAAGTACTTCAAATATAAAGTGCTTATTCAAGATCTCCGGCAACGCATATTCACGCCTACCGTGGCCAATAACTATTTACCGAAGAAATGCGTAACAGCTCCAAACCAGCGCCAATTTTTCAATAAGTATATTATCTCCCTCATCAACAGGATCAATAATTAACAATAATATGGTGCTTCATTCACAAGTCATTCACAAATCAATAAATTTCACGAAAAAATGTTTTCAACATAAGTAAAATTTAAATAAATTGGAACGTAACTGAAGGGGTATAGAAACTAAATGAATACAGTCAAGATTGGGAAGCTTATGAATATTTATAAAGCTAACGCTAACAAATTTAAGAGCACAAGAAAAACAAGTCGTTTGCCTGTTCCTTTCAACACAAGTAAAGAAGAAGAAAGGACTCAGCCCGATTCTATCCGATTTTCGGATATTTTTTAAAATCCTATTAGAGCTTTCGCCTGCCATCTGGAGATTTCCCGGCCGAAAGTGATGCCTAAAAATATGCAGTAACGATGCATAGGAATTCGATATCAACAACAAGGCGGTCATCTATCAAACCTGTCAGAAAAAGCTTAAGCTTTGGAAACACTGAAGTGATCAGGCTGTGAATGTTACCCGCAGAAATAATTTATTCAATACCATAAATTTCCTCATTGGACAGATGTCTGCGTTAAACAGCGAAAAATTAGCCATAATATGAGGTAAAAGCATCACATTTTTGGTCACCACGCCAATCAATAAAAAAAATCAATGATACTCACAATGATAATTATCATTAAGGATTTATTCGTTTTGAAGGGATTATCTTGATGACATTTGCAACTGAGTGCATACAAAATATAGGTGGAATCTGAGAATTTGTACAGAAAGGGATGCGGATACAAAACTTCCGCCAACTTATTCAGCGGAAGAGGTAGTATTGCTGCATGCCCGAAATGCCAATCCTTATTATGGAATCCTAAAATTTCATTTCAATATCATAAAACTTCATTATGGAAGGCATTTCTCCAATAAAATGTGAAATTTTGATGACTCAAGTCAACAGCCAAATGAAAGGGCCTTCTTAATACGATGATCTATGTAAGGTAACATATATGGGCCAAGGCGCTCTTTCTGCAGAGAAGCCATAATGTACACATAGGAGCTTCCAAATTAACAATTAAATTGTAGCCATCGAGTGGTGGAATCATCAAAATCCTCAAAACCAAAGTATCAATTCCATAAAATCACTTATATTTAATCTCATCGGTCGAGCAGCAAGATTTTGAGCTCACCAAGCAACGAAGGGGTATCCTACTCCTTCGAGCAGAAAAAAATTTCCTTGAGAACACAAACCCATTTCCATGAAATAACGGTAGACCTCATTGGGACAACATTCTGCAGAGAGTTTTTTATTTTTCTTGTTTTGTAGGACCATTAGCAGGCAACTTCGGGCCCTCACTCACCGTGAACGCCGATATTCATCCTGGGAAACGCCCTAAAGTGTAGCGGGCTCAGAGGAAAGAGTGAGTGAACGCCGGGTGCCGAAACGAAAATTCGGACCTCGGAAGGAGGAGAAAGACAAGTCGAAGCGGGAGGTAAGACATAACTGGAGCTATGCTGGCGTTGTGTAAAAGAACACGACGGTGAACCTCTTGGGTAAGGGAGGAGGCGGTCCAAGAGGGGCGAAACTGGACGCGATTCGGTCTGCGAGCAAGGGTAGGATCAGAGAGGCCAGGGAGACAAATGAAAGGTAAGGAAAACGGGGATTGAGAGAAAATAGAAAGTCACTCCGCGGTGACTCGCAAAACTCCTTGAGCCTCATACCGACGCACGAAAAGGGGAGCAGCGACTGTTCCCGCGCATGGAAACCCTTTTGATTTTGCCAATTTATCAATCGGGAGGTCACGAATTTCACGGAGCCACTCTTTGTTTCCTTCAACCCTTTCCACACCGCACCATTTAACTTTCATTTTTTCTGCGCGTGCCGTTAACTCTTTTGTTTCTGACAAATGACGGACGGGGCCCGCTCCCCGAAAAAACGTCGAAAGGGAGAGTGCGGACAATAAAAAAATTACTATACATATTTTTACGAGGAAATATGATGAAAAACTCGGTTGTCTGAGGCCGTAAGCGCTATGAAAAATATGCATATTTTTTCCACGGGAAAATTTTAAGGAATAAACATTGCTGTTCGCGACTTATTAGGCCGACGCCCAGAACGCTCCTCTCCCTCAGGAACTTTACATTAGTATTTTCCATCGAAACGCCCGACATCGTCGCATGACGGTAGGCAAATGTTTCTCTTACCATTGACCCTAACTCTCTCGCTCTTTTCCGCTCATCCATTATGCTCCGTTGTATTATTTTTCCGCATGCGTCGTAATTCGTGAAAACTAAAGTGACAACGGTCCTTCTCCGCAAACACACCCACTGCAATACGTTCGCCCTCAAATCATCCCCATCAGCTTCCCCGCCCAACTACAACCCTCCATCCCTCTTTGCCAGACTTGTAATATACACTACATTCCCTTCCCCCAATGTTTGCACATAAATAAGTTGAATATGGTGCTCCTCGCCGAACGACTGCTTTTAAAAACTGCTACCATAGCATCGAATGCTGTTCCAATTGAACTCTTCCTCTTTCGGCCCCCGGCAGCATGATGTTTTCTAACCCGCCTCAGATACAAGTTGCACTTGGAAGAGGTCGTTTCAAGCGAGGGTTTTATGGAGAGAGGCCATGGGATACCACAGCGAGCAATTCCGTCATTCCACGAGGCAAGCGATTCCAGCGCGCTTGATATTCCACTTCAAATAGGGCATTGAAGGCAGAAATTTCATCAGAGAACTCCCCGAGAATTCATCAGAAAATATTTAATCAGAGAACTCCCCGAAAGTGGTATTTTTACAATTCAATGGCAATCATATCCCTGCTTCTTCCAGGATACTCAAGGACAAAAGTATTTCTTTAACTGGCAAGCTAACGTTCTTCTCACAATTTCGTATCTATTAACAGGATGTTTAATGGATTGGTGTCAAACTTATGATAATGATACATTAGTAGAATAAAACTTGAAAATAGCAAACTATTTTTCAATAAAATCGATCCAGCCTTAGCGGAACATTATACTTGTCTTAAAAGAAAAGTGGTCCTTTTTCACAATTTCCCCTCATAAAACAGGTTACAGCAATGTCAATAGGCTAAGATTAAAATCCAACTGCATCACAAGGCGATTATAATTCAAGTGATCGTTCGGTTAATATAGGTTTCAATGGAATGGAATGGAATTGCATGTAAGGATTTGTTCAGACCACAATCCTCATATTGCTCGATCGGTCTTCCTCTCATCACAGGACCTACCTCTCTTCATCTCGTCCATCAAGCCTAATCCCTTTCTTCCCCTCCCCAGTTACCTTATATCCCCCTCATCATCAAAGCCTGAAGAATACATTCCCCTCGCAATAACATTTCTATCCATATACTTTCCCTCTTCCTAATCTCCTCCACAAGTTTCCTCACTTCCTCATTGGTCGCCCTTCCGTCCAACTCACTTGCACAACCACATCTCAAAGTCTGTGGTGTATATTGGCCCACATTTCTGTGCCATACAATGCTACATTATACATTAAACTATTCATAAACATTTTCTTAACATTCAACATGAGATACGCAAGAATAAATAGTTCCAGAGCGTAAATAATGACTTGAAATAAATAAGGAGGGAAATGAAGCTGTGTATTGTACCAATATCTACGCTGGTCACAGATTTGACTGACGGAAAGAATATATCAATAGACTTTTAACAAAGGAGAACAGTATTTCAGTTCTCAGAGCTAAGTCATTCGGAGAAACTGTGTTGCATAACACTCGAGAGCTTTATGATTAAGTTCAAAGGACGTTTCAAAACCTTTTAGTTCTATGTTGGAAATCAACGCTTTACACAGATTTATTATATAAAAGAGCTATAAAATGCATCAATAAATCTCTAGTTAAAGAAAATTGCAGGGGCAAAATTTCTAGCCTCAAGAGACTCGTCTTTAAAAGCAGCCGAGATGATGCATTCCCATAAGATCCATTCGATATAAAAATACTCCAAAACATTAAAGAACCTCGGGAGGGAAATTCTTTGTACACACATACTCATAAAAGGATATACACAGGCCAATTCGAAAAATAAGCAGTAAGACTTTAATGCGATTTATCGGCCGAAAATATTCTTTTCCCTAACATAATCCGATACCTTTTGATATAAAAAGTTGGAACTTGGTCCTCCGAAAGGCAAATAAAAAGAGACCTGGGACTTTATTCGGGGAGACGAAAGGGTCGGGAAGCTGCGCACTCGATGAAGCAGAAGGAAGAGGATTACTCCGGAAGAAGTATGACAGCAAATGGAAAATAAGACTTTCGAGAATCCTAAGCGATCTAAGAATTTCTCCTTCCGCCAAATCAACAAATCTTGTGAATTCTGTCATCAAAAACTCGGCGTAATAATGTAGTGTTTAGTGTAGTGATGACCATCAACTAATTCATTCCGGGTAGATACCGAGAAAATAACTCCGGTAGGCCAAAACATCTAGGTATGTCCATTATGATATGCATCACGCAGTTTTAAGTATCCACCTTACGACTAGGAATAGTAGGCTGATTAGGCAGATAATATGAGTCAATGTAATGCTCACGTTATTTCAAGAGAAAAAGGCTTGCTGATCGAGATAAAGAGAGGTAGGAAATAGACTGAATTGAAGATGAAGATTGTGTGAAAACGCGAGTAGATTCGGCTTCAGAAGAAAAAGCGGTAGCCAATGTCCATCCAATTCCACCTCCATCGACACTATATCCTTCAGGATATTAATAATTACTATGCCAAATTCTGGGATGACATTGCAGCGTTTGTCACACACGTGAATAATTCACAATAAAGACGTTCGTCCTCCTCTTCCAGGGTATCTTCGCTTCTTAATTGCATATCATTAGAAGGATCAGTTTCCAGAAAAAATATTTCGTCTTGATACGAAAATGAAAACTAGTGCAAAGTAAGGAAGATACTGAATTCTGAAGAATGATTGATAAGGGGGCATCTGAGTAGAGAATAACATTTTAAAAAAGTAAAAATAGTAAAAATTATAGAAAGTCGTACGTAGTCGGGGCAGCTCATGGGGACATCCAGGTGTGCCCGCGACGATAGGCTGGCGAGATGAACTGAGTTCATGGATAAGTCATGGCTTCGGATGGACCATAGGAATGAAAACGTAAAGAACTGATGTGGAAGGCAGGGGGTAGGTATAGGTGAGGAAATCTTTTCATTCATCGCACAGAAATGGAGCAAGAGATTGACGGCAAAAGAAATCAAGCATTTTTTTTCTCCCTCCCCTCAGGAGAAAAAAGGCGGATTAGGCTTTTTTTAAAGGAGAGAAGGGGAGGGAAACTGAGCGGAAGGAGCCAGGCATTAGAAGAAGGGATGGAGTGAGGGTGAGCAATGAAAGGGGAGCCGAGAGAAGAAGAAAAATGGTGCTGTAGGGAGAATATGGCATTTGAGGCGACGCTGAAAGGAAGGATTAGAATGCCGAGCTTAAGGGAAAAAGAGGGGGGTTGGACAGGTACGGGCACATATGAGTCTGAAAGAGGGTAGGGAAGACGGAAGAATTTGTGAAGCCGAGTAGGGGTGTGTGAGAGGGGAGGAGAGATGGACATCGCAAGACATGGGTAGATAGGGGAGGAACGAAATAAAAATAGGAGTTCAGTTTCTTCTTTTTCTCCCACAAGCCTCTACGTCGAGGTGTCCAGGTGGGAACAAAAGGTACGGCAAGAGACATGAGAGCGAGAGAGGCGGAAAGGGGTGATCGAGTGAATATATATAAATATATATATTTTCGAGTGTGTGAGGGACAGGTGATAAAAAGAGAGCGCGTTCGGTTCTCGGTCGAATGAAGACGGGATTGGAAAGGTAGGTAGGGGTATATACACAGGGCAAGGACAGAGCGGGGCGGAGGCTGAGAATGCCACAGAAGGGGATGACGGGATAAGTAGAGAAGAGGAGAGAAGCAGAGACAGCGACATAACCATGAGAGAAGGGGAAAACACCGAGGAAGGCCCCTCCCTCCCGCCGTTGACTCCAGCAGAGTTTTCTGAAAGGGGACGAGAGCAAACGCTGTTCGGAAGAGGGCATAATGATTCCTCGATGTGTAAAACGTAATGATGTCTCAGAGAAGGCATAATGTTGCCACATTAAAATAAGCCCCAGCTCTGCATCTTCTTACTATAACGTAACAGACGTAATTCTCTCACTCTCCGCGGCACAAGAGAGCACACCGTACTTACGGACTCGGTAACTTCGTAAAAGACAAGAAACTCTCAAAAGACTGAGTATACTTCTTTTACAAGTAGGTTTCCATACCTCACTTCTTTGACTTTGCTAAAAAAATATATGATAGTACAACACGAATTATAGCAGCATGGTGTTCCGGAAAAGTTACTCTAAATATTGCTCTCTGTATTGCTATTAGCTGATAGAAAAATGTAACAAACATAATACTATCACGATATTTCCACTAAAAAAGAGAAAAATCGCCGCTTCTATGTTTTATATGAAAAAAAAACGGCCACCGCTCTAAGCGGCACTCTTTTCCGGGGACAATGAATTCTCCATACATATAAGCAAAGTAAATTTCCCCTCTCTTAAGCGGTTACTTCCATAAGCGACCATCATCTCATGGATCCGGTGGTGGCCCCATACTCCAGGTTTCACTGTACTCCATGGAGCAACTAAGACAAGCCTATTAAAGACTTCTGGGGTTCTCGCGTAACAGAAACTAACTAATATAGAACGCTTTCTAAGCAAGAAAATGACCCCGGCACCCAAAGGTTGAAAGCGAAGGAATTCAATTGGAGGTTATGATTCGGACCAGCAAAATATTCTATTACATTCCTATTCTCCTTCTCAAATATTTTGGTGAAAGAGTAACTACTTAATTCTGACTAAGGAAAAATTTTAAGTGAGCATTTCCGTATCATAAAGGAGTAAAGAAAAACAGGCAATGAGCAATAAGGCACTGTCAGAGGAAAAAAGATGCAAGAGGCGAATAACATCCTGCTGGATTTAAAAAGGTTACGTACTTCGGGAGATGAGGTAAAATATTAGGATAAATATAAGTACTTATAAGGAGACCCTTACCTACGCTTTTTTTCAAGAATATTAGCAGAATATAAGGAAGGGTCATGCCCCAGACATTACCAACTCAAAGGAGAGAAGAAAGAGCGTATGACTTCTTTGGGATCGTCTCCAACATTCTTCCCCGAACCAACGCGCTCGGATGAATGTGACCGACAAGAGAACTCTTAGGATTAAGCAGGCAGAAGGAAATGAGGGGACATAAAACCTCGGGCAGGAGAAATGTCAGACCTTCTTTGAAGTGCGTGTGTGATGGGGATAAATGACGGGAGATGAACGAGGGAGCAAGCACTAAGCAGTGGAGATGGGTAATGGCATAAGGACAGTTCCAAAAAGGGAGGCCATTAGACGCATAAATCCGTCAGGAAAAAGTTCAAATCTCCCTAATCATTGCTCTAAGTACAAAGTATTCATTTAACGAATAAAATATAATCCGTATGACGACCAGCAATGAAAAATAGTGCCTAAGTACAGTGAAAACTAGCAATGGGATACGATGTGTTGAAATTTTGTTCACTCAATAGAGGACGAAGTACTAAATGAGCCTCGTCAAACTATCAGAAATTCTCATCCACATTCTCAGCCAAAAAAAAGTGGTAAACCTTAATTTTTCCTGCTCCACACTAAACTGGTTTTACTCATATTTAAACGGGCGAAAACAAGCAGTCAAGGACGCTACTGGTAATACATCGCATTGGGCTAATGTTCACTGTGGAGTACCTCAGGGCTCAGTTCTTGGCCCTCTTTTATTTTCTCTCTATATCCTTGACCTCCCAAACTGTATTGAGTACTGTAAATACATGCTGTATGCTGACGACTTGCAGATTTACTATCATTGTCATAAGAATGAGTTGAATGATGCAATCACTAGAGTAAATCATGATGTTAAAGCCATCAGCTCATGGGCTATCAATAACAATTTTATGCTAAACTGCAACAAAACAAAATCAATTGTACTTGGTACCTCAAATTTACTCAGAAATGTGGATGTAAATGCTATACCAAAGATAACAGTTGGTGACACAGAAATATCATACTTAAATTGTGTTAAAAACCTGGGTGTCACGATGATGTGTAACTTGTCTTGGCAGAATCATGTGCTAGCCATATGCAATAAGGTTAATATGATCCTCTACCAGCTCAAAACTCAAAAAAATCTTTTACCACTTCACACTCGTAAGCATCTAGTATCTACGCTCATTTTCCCTCACATTGATTATTGTTGCCTGGTTTATCAATATCTAACTGAAGAGCATAAAGCAAAGCTCCAACGCCTATTAAATATATGCATAAGGTCTATTTTCAACATAAATAAAGATGATCATATTTCCCCTTATTTTACCCGTCTTGCATGGTTGAAGGCAAAAACCAAGAGAAAATACTTGCTTGGTACATTCCTGTATTGTCTTTTTAAAAATGAACAACCCAGTTATCTGAAGCAATTTTTTTTGTTAGAAATCATAAGTCAAACATATGGACAAGAATGGCTCCTGATTTTCTTATCACCCCCCAACATAGAACGACCACTTATCAAAAATCTTTTTCTGTTGTCGGAGCACGATTATGGAAGTGTTCCAAAGTATGTAAAGGATTCTGTCTCTTTTCCTGTATTTAAACAAAGATTTTTTCGTTATATACCAGCCCTTGAAAGAGTGTAACTTCTGTTGTTGTTTTTTTTTCTTTTCTGCTCTCTTATTATTTTTATTACAAAATGTATCCGCCCATCCCGATAAATTTTTGTTATTTTTTTAAATATGAATTATATGTATTGTATAAACCCTGTATATTCTTAATGGACAATCATAAAGTCCAAGAACAATAAATCATATTATTATTAACAGGTAGAGACGACTGCATATGACAAGGGACTCGCAAGGATTTAAACGAGAAACGATGTGAATCATTCAGTTTCAGCAAAATTACTCGTCTACAAAGTCTCGTTCACAATACTCCAATTAGACCTCGAAAATATGTGAAACACATAAAACATACATTGAAATGAATGAGCGTAAAAATATCATGCGGAAAGCTATTACTTCACCTTCTATCAATAACATTTTTTTATGACGTCCATTCCAAGCGAGAACAACGAACAATTATTAATAGAGTTATAGATAAAACAAAATAAAGAGGTTAAATTAAATTTACAAAAAGCTCCATACTTCTTATTCACAAGTGGAGAAATCGATAAGGTCGTCATTATGCCTCCGGCTTTGAAAGAGGCTTATGTATATAGAACCACGACAAAATCTAAAAGAATACATATTTTAAAACATTTTACGGAGAAAATCGAAGTACTAACGAATAAGTTCTGGATATACTAATACTTCATGGAGAGAGGAGGAGACTACATCCCCACACGCAAGTACAATATGTCCTCGCAAATCCTATTAGCAGACAGGCCTTTTCTACCCGACAAATATACATATGTAATTGAATCATGCCAAAATCTCCTTCTACCTAGTCCTCCCTAACCTTGCAACTAAACGGTCCAGCGGCAGGGCTTTGCATCGCACCCTTGGTTGAGAACTTAAAAAGAGAGGTGGCAAAGGAGAGGGGAGAGAAAAATTACAGAAAAAATAATAAAAGAAGAATGAAAGACTGAAAAGAATTAGTTTATGGAGGGGAAAGTAGACCGGAGGGAGAAGTGAGGGGGGAGTAAGGTAGCCCGGGGTGAGGTGTGGGTAGGGGGAGTGGAGCGGGTTGGGAGTCTGTGACGGCGCATACTGATGCGCTCGCTACCCGGCAGCCGCGAGGAAGAAGAAAAAGGGGCCCCGAACACGGAAGCCTTCTTGCCGAGTCATTAGCCCGCATTTCATCCGAATTTACGACCGGGGACCTTCACGCATATTATTGGTTCCTTTTTTTCCCTCCTCCCTTGACCCCGCCACCTCATCCTCCTTTCTCGCTCCTTCCCTTAGCTTCCCCTTCCCCTCATGACAAAACCCGCACCCGAGTCCAACAGAACGTGAGGTCCTCTTAAGCTTTCAGATGGACGCGCGAGGCATCCTCCTCCTCTACGCGTTAAGCAGGGCGAGATCTTGGAAGTGTCGCAAGCATTGTGCGAGTGCGTTTGTTCGGAGATGGATGCCAGTCCTAAACGCACGGCTTAAGCGTCGGTATGGTTGGGAAATTGGGAAATAGGAAGGGGGAATGTAGAAGCAAGCTTTCCGGAAAATGTGAGGACATAAGAATTAATCATCGAAATTATCCCAGTGATTAAATCCTAAGCCCTTGTACAGCGCTGCCTAAAATTTCTCTTACTGTGAGCGATCTGTGATCAACTTTTGTAACTTATTTAACACACAGTTGATTCCAATTACGTTGATTATAATAAATTTTAACAGCGATACCACAATGAACCCAAAACAAACAACCCATACCCTGTGTGGCGAATATTCCACCCATGCACGGCACGAACGCAAACTATGTATCAGTTTTCTAAAATAATATATCACTTTTTAATTCTCCTCACCTTAAGCCTCTAATTAAACATTCCATGTTTCCTTTTTGGGCTTCACAACCCCGCGCTTAACAAACATTCATCCAACAATCACCCTCTTCATCAGTATTTTACTCCTCCGTACATCCTAAATCCGCTCTTTTGAAACATTAAAAATCCCTCACCGTTCTTCTTTCTTCCCGCCCGTTTCCGTAACTCCTCATTGGCCCTTCTTGATCAATCTCAGCCTCCTCCTTCACAATGATATCTCAAGTGCTTTCAGCCCATCCACATCCCCTTACCTGAACAAAATGGTATCCGAATAATAAATCGGTATGGTCCACAAAACTGTTTCAACAAAAAATACGATTTAGAAGAAATAATTTTTTTAATTAGATATTTGAAATATTGCGAATGGCCTTCATGAAATTCTGAAAAAAAGGTTTAAGTTTCTAATCTTTGAAAGCAAAAAATAAAATTATTCCTTATATAGACCACGTGTTACTAATAACCATGCGTATGAGAGGGGGTATTGACGTACGGAATTTGAGGTGCTCTGAATCTGAAGCCAGTTGCTTGTACAGAGTGACGCTGTAGAGTATCCTACCGCAAGCAGGGCGAGGAAATTATTTACGTTGATTCCAACTTGAGAGCCCGATGATCATTCATGTACCATTATCTTCCTCATTACCTAACGGTATTGCTCAGAACTCTACCGTAAAACTGTTACTAATAACATGATGAAAGATTTGTTTTCCAAAGTAGTTGCTGCGCATAGTAAGGACTATCACCCTACTACGCTTAAGGAGTTAAAAACCGAAATTGTTCGTAATAACTAATAAAATAACCACTATATGGACACATCGAAAAAAATCATTGGGTCTTAAAATAATACAAAACTTGCAATACGAGCCACCGTAAATTTAACGAGCGTTATATTTTATGAAACAAAAATGATAAAACTAAACTACCCTGGAGGAACGTTAATTTAATATTATATCACTCATGATTAAAAATATTTTTATGAATAAGATAAAAGCTTTGGACCTCGACATCTTAGATATAGTAGTTATAAGAAGAATGACAACAGCTCACATGAAAGAGTTCAAACGGAAATTGTTTGGAGGATAACATCGAATTAAAGAACGGTAGCTAGGAGAGAAGGAGCGTAATTGCTGAAGTAGTCCAAGGTCTAGTGACAATGTTGGTGTCGCCCTTGGGGAAATGATGGTCGCTCCAGCGAGGACTCAGAAGATGCGGGGGAGGACGAGATGGTGTCAGAAATGGCGAGATGTCACGTCCGAAAATTGGATTGACCCCTTAAAAAGCAATAAGGGCGCAGTTAAGAAAACCTAGACTGAGATTTTGGCATGAGTTTGTAACAGCTAAGCTAAAGAAATTGGCCTCCTGTTCTCAACCCATCCCGGCCGGGCTAATGAGGATACGTATTTCATAGCGGGGAAAAGGGGAGATGGCAATGGAGAAAATGAGAAGGTCAGAAAAGTCATAGGCGAAGTGGGTGAGACAATGTGTTTTTGCTGCCAAGGAACTGAGAGTAACATGCGAGAATGATGTCGCGCTAGTCCATTAGCCTAAGGATCACGTCGCAATCTTCCATTATTTCGCCAACTCAACCTCAGGGCCAAAAACATTTTCTCAATTTTCAATAAAAATAGGCGGCCTCATGAGAAATTATCCCTTCTTTTAACGCACCGAGGCCAAATTTCAGGCATTAACATTGGCTAATAAATTTCTACCTCGCACGTTGGATTCGCGCCAAAGCCGAAAGAAAAGCAGGGAAATATTTTGGAAGATTAAGTAGCAACAAACTACAAATCAAATTGTGGCTCATGATTTCGAAAGGTTAGGAAGAAAATGTTTCGAAAAAAATAAAATTTACCTAATAGCAGATAAATTTATGAATCTCAGTATACAAATCTATGTACATTTAGGGCCTTCAAACCATTTAAAAGTTGTGAGAATTATGATAAACAAATTTAACACTATAATATTGAGGTAAGTTTAACGGGATAGCGCCAACAACCAGAGGAAAAAGTAATTGTGATAATATACTTAATATCTGGTGCAATAACCGATCCCTATACGACATCCCACAACGCTAACGTAGCAAACCGACAGCCTGATACAGAATCAAGGACCCAAACTCTCACTTAATTTAAAGTTTACGTAAATACCACTTTATCTTTCGGATAATATTAACCAGAAATCATGAAAACGAGCTGAAGATGGATTAAACCCAGTGAGTATGAACTACTTTTGAGAAAGATCGTACATGTCATGATTTTACTTCAAGTTTTGGAGGGAAATTTCACAAACTATCAACATTAGGTACAAATTCGTGTCCTTAAACGGATAAGAACGAGCAACACGAAACCATGGCAGTTTTGTAACAAGCAGTAGTCCAATTAGATTAGGTAACTTTTGTTATGAATGGTTCCGAAAGTGAAAAGGACAAAAACAATTTAAATAATAAAATAGGTAAGTGAGAAATGATGGTCGAGCATAATTTGGTCTTTAACTTCTCGCGGAGTGAATTAATTTGCGTACAGCGGAAAATGTATGTAGCCGCCACAGTACAGTACACGGAGAAAACACGGAGAGAAGAAGCAAACCTGAACCTAGAGAGGGCACTGACGCCGGAAGATAGAGAACTCCCTCGACTCCCAATCCCAGTAACATCCCAAAGGTAACCAAAACACACCCAGCATATTGCCTATTCCTCGGAGGATACACAGCTGTGTCTATAGCAAGCGCGGGGACATACAAATATGCACATAGGACACGGGCAGTAGTAGAGTCCACGGCTGTTCCACCCACCTCCACCGCGAGAACTCCCCCTAACCTCCTATCCGACCCACAGAAACCACCCAATCGCCCAGGCGCGTCGTTCAAGAGGGATGAAGCAGAACCGTTCTGTGGACTCGAACTGTGCTAACACCCGAACCCGGTAACCCTGGAGAGAGAGCCGAAGAGGAAGAGAGAGGTGGAAGAGCACGGCGAGACACAAGCGTAGGAGGAGGCTGGCTGGACCCGTTGCTAAGAGAACCGACCACCCTCCCTGTCCTGTAACCCTTGGGAACTGTAATCACGCACACAAGACTAGGTGAGCGCTTATGGGGAGAGGAGGGGGCGGATGTCGCCGGGACGAGGGTGGTTTGCAGTGAGACGGCCTGAGGGCAAAGGGGACACACGAAGAGGGAGGAGGACCTGAGCGGTTCCCGGCCGCAAACGAGGCCTCCGCATAGGTATCCCGCAGGCCAAAACCAGAGCCCATGGGGAGGGGGTAAGTCGGGATGGAATCATGGGGGAGGAGGGGACTTGAGCGCTGCGAGGGTGTCTTAGGGAAACTAAGAAAGGAACATGGAGGGGAACGGGTAAGACTGCAGGAAAAAACAAACACAATAGTTGAAGTAGAATTAAGCTGGATCCAGCGTTAAATGACCTAACTTCCATTTAATATGTATTCACGCTGTTCTAGGAAAAAAAATCCTGACAGCTAAACTCGGTGAGTTCAGGATTAACTTCGTGGAAATTAATCATGATGAAAAGAACACTTTGTATTTTTCCACAATATATGGATATAAATTGTGGAAAAATACAATGAGTTCTTTGCATCATCATGACAGCTGCTTAATATCTCAATATAAACTGATTCAGCTGGTTTACTTGAGCGTTTCAACTGCTTTACACTGATTCACACCTCACAGCCTGAATAACTCAATTGACACTAATTTACAGCCTTATTTTACACCTGATTTTCAATTAACCTCTTTCACAACTGCGATTCCGTTTTTTCGTGATATTCACTTGAGGCTGTATGATACTCGATTAGACATGGTGCTAATATTACTGTTTATTTAAAAATTCTAATCAAAATTGTAAATAAAAATGACACTTGGAACTTACAATGAATAGGGTGCACTATAAACTGGGATAAAAAACATGTACAACTAATTAACCTTTTGCTTCAATTTTGAAATCAGCTGTAAACCAAGTGAAAACGACTTGAGTCTGAAGTAAATCAGCTGTAGAAGAAAAATTTTCTCCGGAATGCTTGTAGAAAAATAAAATCTCCCTTTGATATCAACAACAACTTCATCATAACGCTATTGTAGGCAAATTCAACCTGAAATTACTTTGAATGAAAAAGTAATTCAGTAAACAGGGCGATCGGAGCTTCAATATTCTTAGGCGTTATCGTGCCATACGATACCACCTATTCTTTTCCTCATGATAGGTCAGAAACATATTACTATACACGAAATACAAATTATTTGGCCTCATTTTTAAGAAAATTACCCCATCTTTCTCATGATACCAAGGGATTCGCCCCTCATTCAACTACTTTCCGTGATATTTTCCAAAGCATAGAAGCCATTTTCCATGACATTTGGTAGAGTTTTGCGATCCAAAGAGACGTTAACACTAGTGATGATGCCACTGATCGCGTCGGAAATGTAACAGTGAGTAACGGGTATGTTTTTCTTAACGATTTTTACGAACAATTTTATATATTACAATAACACTTTGTATACTACTACAAAGCAAATTTCGGAAGCTACGACGTTTCCAGCGTACTGCATGAATCAATTAAAGCTTCAAATACGTATTTATTTAGTAAGTTACAGAATGAAAAACGAAGTTTATGCGTTATTGATGTCACTACATACACTTTACGTTTCTTGTCAATATAAGAAACTGATTCCGGCGTAACTCGGTGGAAATCCGCAATGTTCTTCAAAATAGAAATGTGAAATCGTGCGACGTTACATTTTCATTTCTTATTAATTATCAATTAAATTATTTTTAAAATGGTATCCAAGATGAATTTAGCAAAATAAACTCGCTCATACTACCTTAATCTTTGGTTTGAAAAAATGGAGTCAGGAGGTCGATGCTAACTCTACATCGATAGTTCGGCTTCGTCGGTCCTTCGATGGCGATATCGATGGTTTTCTTTCCAACCTCATCCATGCTCTCATCCCACCATAACCCACCCAAACCGTCTCATCCATCCTCCTAACTTGGTCCCCTGCAGATGCAATTACCCCAAGCATGAACCACCCTCCTCGAAACCCATCATATAGACCCCGGCCAATCCACCCTTCTCCCGGAAAAATACTGTATATATCTCTCACTCTCATACTCAGTGCCTGCACCATCCCCAACGTCTCCTAAACTCTCCCTTGCCTTCACCCCCACAGCCTTTTTCCGTCCCTTTCTCCCCCCCGCCCTGTGGCGCCCCATTTAACGGTCCCCCAAGGAGACATTGCACCTCTCCCTCCCCTTCCAACCACCCCCAACGGTCGATATTAATCGATGCAAAAAGGGGGAGCTTAGGTGAGCAGATGGGGGAGAGTTGTGTACGGAGCGTAGGCGGGTACGTACGCTCCCAGCGAATCAAGCAAAGCAGACTGCCTGTACGCCACCTGGGCGGCGCTGGCGGAGGACTCCTGGCAAAGCGGAGGACGGTGGGCAACTGGGTGATACAAAGATTCCGGTATCGCATCACTCCTAAAAGAATATACTCTCCCAACTCCTTCTAAGAAGTACATTACCCTAACAGTGAGAACAGCAACATCGTCATTAAAAATTACTCAAAAGGTGATTGTGCACCAGCTTTCCACATTCGCTAACTTTTGAATGAGTTCGTTTTAATCGCCTGACACACCCCTTTTCATCCTTTAGCACTGGTCATGACGATTTTTTTCAATTTCACAATAGGGCATACTGCACGATATAACGCACATATTTGAGTCCCATTACCGCAATGGGAAGTAAATATCATAAAGATTGCACATCGCGGACGATGTGTCGCAGTATCGAATGCCACTTAATTGCAGCAGCATTGCATTCAAGTCATTAGAACTTACTATCGTCTTTTCATTATTACCAGTATGGGTATCCTATGAATCATTTAAAACGCATATTCCTCTACTCTCACAATCCTTTTCACGACACATACTCCACAATGCATCAAATAGCAAGCCTTATGGTCTTGCGAGGCGATATAAAGGGGATATTCCAGGGACCGCGAAGCTACGTGGCGTCCACTCAACATCGCAAATCGCAGACAGCGCATTGTACCTCGCCTTACATCCCAGGACCTGACAGAAGTGAAGGACCTGACAGAAGAGGAACATACTGCTCGACATAAAAGGTGCGAAAACTTCCTCCTTTCCGCGCACCATTCGGTCCAATTGTCGACCCCGGAGGCGACGGGATGAAGTCCTTGTCTGCTATTTCGAGGTTCGTGGGTTCGAGTCCCTCCTGGGTTGAATTTCCACCATTCAGGACTTGATATTTTTATTTGAACGACGTTGATCTTGGATACAACCGATTTAAAAAGCAAATGAAGCTGTTTTTGGGATTGTGAAAGTAAATAAAAAAAATTAGTGGCAAGAGTAAAAAACGGGATCGAGGCACGAAGACGTCAATCAATACTTTACGTATGACCATTACTCTCAACAAATACCCACGTTCACTTTTCCTCCCTTCTCTTCATGGTTGGTGTTCGAAAACCCGCGGCAGCGGGAGCTCGAAGAGTAGTATGTAGATTCAGATGCACCCTACTTCCTCCACACCCCTCGGAAGAGAGACTGGCGGCTCTTGCGGTCGCGACCATGGAGGGTAGTAGGGGGAGGGCGATGAGGATGCCGCCGGAACCCTGTCGGCTAGTTCGTGGGGAAGGAAGGGAGGGGAGGAGTACCTCTTCGAACCCCTTGAACGCTTCCGTCCTTACTCGCCGCACTTCCTCTACCGGGGACCGAGCGGGTGGGCGGGCGGGAGGCGTGAGAGACCGCATCGCGGCGCGGTCACGTCGACGCGCCCGGCATATCCGTCTTTCAGCGGCGGTGCGGTGGGTACCAAAGGAGGAGACGACGACGCGTGGCATGGAATGACGCGATGGGATCATCGAAAGGGAAGAAGACGGCAAATGGGAGCGGCTTGGTCTCCCTCAGTGGCAGGAGGAGAGGGGGGGATGGGATTAAGAAAGTGGGCCGGAAGGGAGTATGGCAGTGTACATGGTAACGCCGGAAAATAAATTAAAAACTGCGTTAGAGTAATTCATTGGTGTACTTAGGAACCTGCAGTAAAGTGGTCAAAATATAATCACTCTTCATGCTACCGAGGGGAGTATTCATCATTAGAACATTTGAGGTATAAACAAAATTAGTCTTTAGGAAACCTTTACACACAAACCTATTAGTAGGTCGGGTTGACTTTTAAATGGTTTCTAACTAATATCTCCCAAATTTATGTATCTATAAGTAGGCATAACGTTACAAATGTATGAACTAGTCATTCTTTAACGAACTCCACATTCGTATGACCATAAGACACTAGTGCCAGACAAACAATGAAAACTTGCTTTACTTAGGCAAACTGAGATTTTTACAGAGAAAAGGCACTGGACGCACCTTTTGAGCCAGAGGATAAGATTGCCTCTTCACTGAATTAATAAGAAGCTATAGAAAAATCACAAAAAAACAAAATGACAAAACTGTGTACGATTCCATTTTAAGCGACTGCCTATAGAAGTCTAGTAATGATAGGGATCATGATAAAGAATAACTTGAGGAGAAGCCATGGTTAATTAGAGGGTTAGATATATCTTTTTTCCTGCTCCATTTTTCTATTTTTCACTTCGTCCTAATTTATAATTGACAAAACCCTTCAATCCACGCTCATAAGCTTCAAGCCTTACGTAACGGAAGCTAATGAAAGAGACAACGATCGAACTGCTAAAACTACCTGATCCTCGGTCCAAAAAAGAGGGAAACTAATAAAAACGACAGTATAGCACGACTCATGCAAAGTATTGAAATGAAAAGATGCAGATTTTGGCAGCTTAGATAACAACGGGTCATTTTATCTTAGTGAAAATATTTATGAAACCACACTCAATGGGCATTTTAAGTTACGAGCATAAGTGATTCCCTACAAATGAACCAATACAACCTATGCACAAGATAGCATAGAGAAAGCTGATTTCAACCACAATGGCGCAAAATGATATACTCCTTTAAAATACTTACTGGGAGGACAGTGACTTTGCCCGCAAATATTTTCAGGGAAGAGAGATGCTCAAGTGCGTAAGTAGACGGCAAAGAAAAAAGATGACGCCAAGGAAAGTACCCCGTAGTAAGTATGAGTTATAAAGCAAAGGAAGTAGAGAGCCATAGATGACGGGACTATGGGAAGGGAGGATGGGAAAATTAAAGACGAATTACGATACGATTGCCGGCAACGACGTTGAAAGAGTTGCCGGCGGTTGGAGAAAGATTCTCTGCCGGTGAGAGAGGCGAAATGTGGGATTACTACCGGGAGCGAACCAGCAGAAGTAGGGAGAGGAGAGAGAGGAATAGGATGGGGGAGGAACTGCAAAGCAGCGACGCGGTGCATGATAGGGAAGGGTTATGGGGAGAGAAAGGGAGACGAACGACCGTAATAATGAAAATGGGGTTTATCTCATGATTAAGAACCCTTATCTCTCCTTACTTTATGACTCTAAAGTACAGGCATAATGACCGTTTCACGTACTTTAGTGAGAAATAGAAATATTAAAAAAAAACACGATTGCTTATGGGATCTTCAAATGGATCAAGGAAGCAAGCCATTGCGTTGCGCTAGAGAAACACTGCTCTTCGCTCTTAATCGTAGACGCCGTGGTGACTGTAATATTTGCGATCCTAAGCCGGCAACTACTTCCACACGCTAAAAAAATAACACTCGTACCTATTAATCCAACCAAGGTTGTAGTGAAATACTAATAATTAACGGTATTCAATGTTCGGAGAATGATTTGAAAATATTTTAAATGACGTAAGGAACATTTACAGCCCCAGACGCTTGGTAATGCAACTTTACATATAGATATTTTAGTGGGCACAATCTTCAACAGCGTATTATCCCAAAGACCATCACTCACTTTTTCAGTTAAGACGTTCGGGAGTCGATCATTATACAAAATTTTGGACATGGTAATAAAATGCTGAGGGTCAACATTAGTTCCTATAAGAAAAAATCTTTTTATTGGCTGGTCGAACCTATCAGTTATTAATTATTGTTTGATATCTTATTTGCTTCTTGCGTAACTTGGTGGAACTTCTTCATATTGATAAGTACTACTCCATCCCACCAATACAGTAGCTAACGCATTGCTTATAAATCCCTAGTATTAATACCTTAGTATTCACAGAGATTCGCCCACCCGCAAATTACAGAGACTGATCTTCCCCTAGTAAGCATAGTGCTTGCTCAGCTAGATTATTAGCTAGGAAAATCAATTCCCTAATACTAAAGCCACAACTTTGGGAAGACGTTTGTGCGGATATGCGTCCTACAACCCTCTAAGATAGGCTACAAAAAAATGTAAAAAATTTCACGTTAACTTCATTAAGCATACAATTTACGCAGCCTGTAGTGAACCAACAAGAGCACAAACGCCTATTCTAAATAAACATGCTCTTCCCATCTGTAAATGGCTTTTAACACGCCCTATACTAAATCACAAAATCTTTCCTCAAGAAAGAGCGTTTCATCTCTCGCGATATCACATGAAAGAAAATGGAGACGAAAAAAGTCCGAGGCAATAAATTAAAACCGCGACGGTGGGATAATCCCATACCTTTCTCCCCATCACAAAAATACAAAGCCTTATAACTTCTCAAACGTAGTACTCCACGGATACGCGAGTAACAATAAGAGTAAAAATATCCGACTGACTTCACTGCAAGTTCCCAAGACCATCCTGTTGTAATGGAAATAATATCGGGAGGTATTCACTGCGCTTGCCAGGGTTCCTAACACCGACCGCGTTCGCGAATCGCTTCTAAATCACTGCGCAAAGCCGAAGACGACTAGACAAAAGGAATTTCCAGATATTTTGGCTCTCGAGCGTGAAAGTATGGGGATGAAAAGACAGACGTTAAGCAAAGTCAGCATTGAAAAAAAAACCTTCGTACCTATATTTTTAACTCAACATAGAATCTGCTGCTTTCTCGCACCGTGAGCGGAAGTCAGAAGAGGGGACGGTAAAAAGAATCCGAAGTTATGACTCTTACCAGTGAAGCAACACAAGAGGAAGAAATGATAACAACGATAAATTTAACCGCTCGAGGATGAACAGCCACCGAAAGTACACCAGACTCGGGATCTCCCATTCTTGCACAAGTGGAGTTGGTGGGAAGCCAAAGAATTTTCAGAATGAAGAAGAAAAGATTTGACGGTATGTTTTCCAGCACCTTTCCTCCTAACGCCGTTCGCCGAAGCCACTACAAAAGCCTTTAGGCTAGTACTCACGCTGACTGGAAAAAGCCGAATCGCGTGGGTTCAATGATGCTCCAAAGAAGTTAAACCAACGCCTTCGACGACACTTTATACTCACCTGCAAGATAAAAAGACATTATGATCAATTAACTATCGAATCGAATAAAAACATCACGGACATATATCATAAAAAACATTTTTCGTAGTGCATACAGAGTGAAAAGGCACTGGGAAAAGGCTTGTTTAACTTCGAATTAAATATTTTACCGTGAAGAACAAAAAACATTTCATATTTTAACACTGCCGCTCGGATAAAACCGCGAGTTTAATATATTTTATCCCCACGATAAGGGGCAATATTTGCGCAAAGTGAATAGGCACAATTGTAGGCGAGATGTGAAGGGAAGTCAGGCATTGTGGTTAAAAATGGTCTGAAATTACTAAGCATAAATGATGCAGCTCTAATTGCAAAAGGAATTTTTACACGAAGGTAAGAGCCAAAATGTAAACTACCTGTATCATTTAGATGGCATATGAAAATATTGAATTAACCACTGAATCAACACCATACCCGTGCATGATTCACACGAATATGACACCTACGCAAAATTCATGCATTTTGACCATCATCAAAATTTTCAAATAGGTAATAGAGACGAACATTTGATACAGACAAGATATTTCAACATACTAAATATTCACATAGATATAGGAATAAAATAACTGCTGAAATAGGGTGATATTATAGACGTATACAAAGAGGATAAGACTAAGTATAGGAGCAATTTTGTGGTGGTAAGAACAATTAAACCAAGTGGTGCAATGGAATATTTTCGGGACAGAGCCACGTTTCGACATTCAAAAATAAAAAACGAAGATAAGAAAATTTTAAGGCGAGATATGCATCCACTTCGTTTCACTATTCGTTAATCCCAAAATGGCGTTGTGAGCATTTACACGTTAATGACTAAAGCGACCCTCTCCGAAAATAGAAAACCAACGTCCACACGATAACCCAGCAAGAACCAATGAAACGAAGACCCGGGCCGGGACGCACACTTAACACATGTATCAAGAGGTGTCACAAGGTTCCGAACTTTCCCCCGATCCGATTTTTTTATCAGGAAGGCTGCCCACACACACACTCAAGGATAAAAGGTGATGTGGAGTCTCGAGTGGAGACAATGGGAAGAACGATTCGAAACTAAGCACATGAAGAAAATAAACACCACGAAAAAAACATTAAGGCGATGAACGTAGAGAAATGGCCTCTCTCAAGCAACGGGAGAAAACAATGGTTTGGAAATCAGGCGACGCCGCTGAGAGTAAGTAATCTGGACGGGCATTATACGCGAGGCGAGGACTACATTTCTCTCCTTCACGCTTCACTCTGTTTCCCCATTAAGAGAAAAGATTGGACTTGGGTTAGGAATGAGTTTATTCGTTCGTGAGAGACCAGGTCGAAAGTGCGCTAGGAGAAGTCGTGAAAATGTTTCAAACAGTGACGGCACGTTAGGACGAAAGGGGTGTGTCCACCATCAACGGCGAGGTATGGTCCACGTCACCGAATGATTTTCTCTCGACGTCCAACGTGAAAACCACAGCGTGAATTTTTTTCACCTCGAAGCCGCTGCGTGGTTTATTCCGCCTGCAAATTGGGGTCATTCTTTGAAAGAACAGAGAAAATCGCCCAAGTTCCAGTAACTAGTCGAAGTTGACTGCATAAATGAACACACCTAAGCTATGAATATTTTAGCGTACGATAACAGGAAAGAGAATTACAGCTGAGACCGGGAATCCAATACTGAGTCCCATATTCAGCATGGTAAACAATTTCTTTGTCATCTATTCCTCGCATTATGACTAGAATGGGAGAGGGCGAATAGTTTTCAGAAACAAAGTAACAGGCATTAAGCAAACGGAAATATCAGAAAATGCCATCACTTCTTCGACCACTCCCAGAAAACAAATACGGATACCTCGGTGGACAAGATATATTGCATGAGGTGAGTAGGAGAAGCTAGAGTACATATTTAAATTAAAGTATCACACGGAACTCGATTCCTCGTGGATATTGAATTTTGACAAAGTACATTAACAAACCTAGGATGAAACCATTCTCAATGCGTTCTTCAACGCATCAAGAAAAATTGACAGCATTTCCGTCAGCAATGCCGAATTAGGCGATCCTAAACCTATTTAAATGCATACCTGCCACAAGCACGCAAATGAGCCGCTTTTAAATGAATTTAAAACGCCTTTCCACCCACACCACTCACGCCAATATTCCACTCCCTACGAGCCTCCTTTTTTTATCCGCTTTCTTCCGTAAAAGGATTCTCTTCTTTTACGAGCTCGACTTTGGAAGTTAACAAGCATTCAAAAACGTCTTTCCGCAGTTAATCCATCGTACGACTGAGGTGCAACCTTACTAGAGACTCCAGAAAATAAGCATCTAGAAGAAACGGAGGGGGGTGGCTATAGAAATACGAAGAAATGTTTATTTAAAACGTGTTTACACACTTGAGACATATCCAGTTAGCGCCCATGAGTCGGCTTAATGCATGCAAAGATGATTTTTCTTGAAACATTAGAGCATAAAATCCTATACCTCTCTGTGATTATCTTCATACTTCCTGGTGGAAAGGAAAAAGGTAAAATGTGATTCGCCGACACATTTATAACAATCTCCAATATAACATATGAGGTCTCTGACAGGGCAAAAACAATTATATTTAGTGTTTAATTCACGACATTTAATGGTGCTTAAACTTATTCAGATCAGACAACACTCGAATTAGTGAAATAATATCGAAAAAAAATAATTCTTCCACGGAAAACACCCATGTATCAAACAATAGCTTTAGCGAGAGCTGTGGAGTTGTTCGCACGAATGAAAGCTCATCACGACATGGTATGAACCATATTTGTCACATCATCAGGTTTAAGACCTTCCATAATATTTACTGAGGTGGTTTCCAATCGCAGTGTATTGTTTCCTATGACGACTGAAAAATATGCTTTCTATTATTACAATAGTTAATACATTTTTACGTGACTAGAAACACTATTTTTACGACTAATGAAGACTACTGTCATCTATTGGCAAAATAAAGTAAATAAGACAACTACAAATCTAAGCATACGGAAATTAGGATTCTAAGAGTAAAATACGAGGCCTACACTACGGCGCGGCGGGAAAAGCATATAGAAATTCACTTGCCCACAAAAACAGCGGAATGTGTATGTATTACATCAGTAGTATAATACTATGTAACAAGCAGATTTCAAACCAGCTTAATTGCGGAAATATATTCAACCAAATTTGAAGAAAGAGTAAATTACGCGTTATATCATAATATGGTGGATAATACGAATAGGAAGAATTATCGCGGGACATCAAGGACGGGGTATGTGACTTGAATTACGAAGGATATCTAATAGAGGAAATGTGAAGGAATAGAGCGGAAAATGAAATGCATTGGAGAGGTACGAAAAAGCCATCTAAGGATTAATGACTGCTACTGATGATGATGTTGTATAAAAGAATCGAAAAAATGAGAAATGAGGTCGGTCAAAGGTTTAGATACGTCCACACACTAGAGGTTGATAAAGGGAAAGAGGTTGGGCGTCAGCAAAAGTGACTTGGAGAGACAGGAGTTTAAGTGGAGAAAGAATTGTCCTATCTCATACTACTTTCCGAGCTCTTTCTTTCTCCCTCCATCTATTCAATTCTTACGGCCTCGGAGCACGCCAAAGAGAGTGCTGTGTCCCCTCCCCCTTCAAAGATAAGGGGCCTCTTGAAACGGGGATAAAAAAACGGTACACATTCCCTCATTCACTCATCTACCTCGCGCCGTAGTTGACCAGGATAACGATAAAAAACCCTCTCTAGTCACCAACATGGCGGTTTCTCATCGCGGGCTCCAAACCATCCTAAAAGATTGAATCCCTTCGTAGACCAGAAAAAAGACCCATACGGGTCAGATACAGACAGATCGGCATTCGGGGGCGATTTTCTCGAGGATGAGCAGCGACCCTACGCACCCAATTTGCGTCAACCCGACAGCTGTTTCGTGGCAGTCGTAATATAGGGTGGGGGAAGGGAGAGAGGGAGAGAAGAGGGGTGACGGTTTCTTAGAGCAACTTTGAAGAAAGAGAAAATACAACGTATCACATTCTTTGGTAATGGATGTGATGAATGAGATCGATTGCCCTTCACATCCAAAGAAAGACCTAACGATTTCTAGAGGAAAAAATCGCCAGCTGTGGTTCTCCAGCAAGAGAGCTGGACGTAGTCTAGGGCAAGTGCAGAGAAAACAGTTACGGTGACTGGTGTCGAAAGACTGGCAAGGACGTAAGGACGTAGTGTGACGACCACATAAAAATCTGCGCCGCCAGCAGACTTCAAAAGTTGAAAAAAATGCCTTTTCTCCAACGCTATAATAATATAGTTTACACTGCCAAAACTCGGGCCTTTTTGCCTCAGGAAAAAAAACATTTAATAGAAATTCTCGATTTGAACCCCCAAAAATATCTATTTCTTGTGATCCCATGCCTTTTCTGCAATCACCTCCTAAATACATGGTTATCTTTTCTTTTATTTGCACATACACTCAGAAAAGAGATGACCGGAACCGCGGGAAGCTACAATAAGACACTTGGCAGTTGCGCAAACGGATATGATAGTGGATAGGTCATTTCCAAAATCGTAAACTTCAAGTTAAGTATCTTGCCAGAAAATGAGGGAAACAAGTAAGAAGTGGATTATGGTGATACAGTTGAATTGCCGTTAAACAAAAAATCCAAATAAACAGCACCATAAATGGCTGCTAGCGGACTGAAACAGGTTTTTTATAAAACTGCTAGAGTATAAACACCATTACGTCGACAGATTTCAAGTTTATGAAGATGAAAACACTCCTATTATCGAGTATACTAAAAACATTTTTCTTAAAAAAATCGTGGGGAAAGCATAAATATAAAATGTAAAGGAAAACTTCCACAATTTATGATTCAAGCAGGGGAGGGCATATTCAACTTTCTGGTCAGGAAGTTCTTTCATTTAATTTACATAAAAGTTAAGTAACGACTGAAGGCCCTAGCGCCGAGGAACATATGACGATGTGAGTCGACCAATTGAGCGAATGAGGCGACGCTCGAAGCATAATATATTTACGAAAGGTCCTGGTATGAGACGACGCATCTGTTAGGCTAAACGAGGAAACCAGCAGTTTGTGCCCCTTCCCATCCCATCTCTCGCGACGCCTCCCCCGCTCCCCCTTCCTCCTTGTTCCTGGCCAAACGAGATCCCCTATACCCTGCTGCCACCAATCAACCAATTCCCTCCTTCGCCCACCTCCCTCCCCCCAAGGCCCTCTAACAGCCAGCTCTACAGAGCATTTAACGGTTAAGGAGACCGGCGATGACACCATTATTGACCAAACCTCATTTTCCCCAGGCGTTCCTCTTTTCTCCCTTCGCCGTCGCCGAGTATTTTTTTTATCACTCCCATACACTCCTCGACTAATCACCCACTGGCTTTTTTGAACCTCCATTATAGGGTCCTTGATGAAATAAAAACGGCGCATAATATTCCATTAAGGATTCAACCAGCCAGCAGATCACAGGAGAGGTGCGACATAAATTTTGGAGGTCTTTCCGGGAAAGATGTCCAAAAGACGCCACCACGACGATACAAATCAGTCAAAATCCTATTGACGCCATCAAAAAGTCAACGGATAACATTCATCCTAGCTTCGGCCACAACAAACTGTCTCGGCTACGGTGATCGTTTTATTTTTAACCCAATGAGGTGACGGATATATCTACAAAAAATGGTGATTTTTTTTTAAATACACAGATTTTCATTATACCAGGTTTCGTAAAGGCATTTAATTTGTCTTCAGAAGAAGAAAAACACTAAAACTAAACTAATACGCTTTAATTTTTTAACAAAATCCTTCACATTGCTGAACTCAATTAGCCTCCAGTCGTTTTAGAACTAATGACATGAATAGCAAAACATTTCTCACGCGACTGCCTGCTCCAAACAAGCACTATTTAGCAGTCGAAAAGAAAAACAGAACAATCAGACAAAGGCAATACGACCTAAATTTGTGATCTGATTTTATAAATAGAACAGAATGTGCTCCTAATGACTGAGTCGATATTGTGACATGCAAACACGAGAAAGATAACTTCAATAAACCACAAGAATATATTATTTATATAGAAATAATAAAAGAATGGAGGAATAATAATCACGCGCTGAACCAAAATATTTAGCCACACAAACTTGTGGAATTAATGCATTTTTAAAAGGTAAAAAATAGTATATCAACACAGTTTGCTATCATTGTTGACCACAATATGAATGCTTTTGCGTTAATGTGCCCATTATGACAAGAGTTTTGACATGATAGTCATTTTTCACGTTAAAAATGCACTGATTGTTTCTGGTTTCGGGAATCTAGGACCAAATCAAGGCAGCGTAGAGACGGAGATTTTCCAATAGAATCCTTATCTCTATAAGTGAACCAAATAAAGAGTTCTTAAAGTAAAACACTCCGTCCACTGATATCTCTTAAAATGCGGTCAATTTAGATCATTTCAATTGAAGTAGGCTAATGCCGACGTCGGGTTTCTCTCCTCCCTAACTACATATTCCAAACAATCTATCGGTTGCCGACCAACCAATACAGCCTTGATTGTGAACATCACTTCAGTTGTCGCTCGCCTTTTCAAATGACCAGCCTTCCAATAAATCACGATAGGGCATTCTTTTCTCTTTCTCGCCCATTCACGTTTAGCGCACGACGCAAGGCTCCATCTCCAACAATCTAGTTCCTCTCTACATGGAATGTCACAACCGCGTACAGTTAAAATCGAATAAATTTCCTTGACAAATCCCTACATTCATTTCGCACCCCGTCTTTCAGATACATTTTTACGCCGTCCGCATTTGCATGGGTCGCAAGCGGGTAGGAATTACTTCCCACGAAGCGTGGGAGACCCGACCTTCCTTCTCGTCTCTTCCAACTCCTCCTTCTCAAGACGAGGGCGTAAGAACATAAGAACATCCTCTTAAGTTCTCTCCCTCTCTCAATCCCCGATCCGCACGACTTGGCATGAGCTCACCCTTGGCGTAAAGTTCTCCCGAGAGTAATCCTTTAAATTAATTACTTCCGCGCCGCGATTTTTAATCGCTATTGTCATCAGCTCCCCTTGCTTTCCAAATACTCTTCAAGTTCCCTTTAAATACCTGCCTACCTTCGCCAACTCACCTCCCCTTTCATCTTCCCTACGACTAGTTCTCCCGAAACTTGCCTGAAATATTTTCTAAAGATTTGCATTTGCGGGATTTGAGCCCAAGTTTGCCTCTCCAGTTTTACGTGACATACCGGTGAAGACAATTAGGCAAACGCTCGGCAAACAATTGTCTCAAAACTTTGCTATATCGGATTTTCTGAAAATAAGTCAAAGGGCAAATTCAGAGAAAATAATTTCTCCACCACTTATCATCACGCGGAAAGTTTTTGAACAAGAAAAAAAACTTCTCCGAAATTTTCTATCAAATATTTATGTTGAGAGCCTCATATTCCTATAAGTTTCCTATAAATATCTGACACTAACTTCCGTTGACCTGAAAAACAATAGTAAATACATCAGCATATAAAAATAAACATATCGTAATTGGAGGGATAGATATTGCAACACATTGTGTTTATGAGCTCATTTTGAAGGTGGCTTCAAAATAATTGGCATAAGACAGGGTTATACGAGAAAATTTTCAAGTCTGTAAATGATTTCATAGAACGAGTTAGAGATTCCACAACTAGAGCAACCAATCAAAGAACTTAATACACATATCTCTCAATTAGCCGGCCTCGGTGGCGGCGGGGTTAAGTCCTCACCTGCCAAACTGAATGCATGCGCATGGGTGGGATATTTACAACTCCCTGGGCATAGTTGTGTGTGTTCGTCTACATAATAAATACCTAGTAATTGGCTTCGGCTGTTAGGAATAAAGAAATTATTATTATTATCTACAAATTTTCGACCGCGAATTCCGTTGTGCTATATTTTCATCAAAATGATTCGTCAGGCTATTAAAGAACAGCGCACTTCAAGAATGAAGGTGCTTCAATATTGTACCTTTCCGCACTTAGGTTGTCAAATAAAATGGCATCTATAAAAATTCCAGGCGGAAGTTGTCTATTCAATAAAGAGGAACGGATTACGACGTCATGAAGGTCGCTTGAGATCTAGCAGGGATGTTCCTCGCCAATCATTCACGATATCCCAGAGCTTTAAACTAACATTTGTCATGCGACCCATATCAGAGTCCCTTACCTCCCAGCCGCCCCTCACAATATTATGCCATTTCCGACAGAACTTCCTCAAAACCACTACTTTTAACCCCTCCCCATCCGCCGTAACCCGTCCATTCCTTCCCACCCATCTCCTCCTATTACCTCCTCTTAATCCTCTTGCGGCGCTCTCCTTGCATCAGCCTCAGCGCACACTATCTTCCTCTTAAACCTTTTAAAAGCATTCCCCTTAAGAAAGCCCCCGTATCAAAAGCGGCACGCGCTCGCCCGTGGTTTCAGAGGCGACAGAGACCCGAGCAGAGAGCGCAGCACTTACCTCAGTATCTCCTTCCCTTGAGCTCTTAAAACTTAACCGCGCCACTATCTTCCAGAGAATTTCCTAGTCTCGATCCATCTCTAAAGCGCACTCTTAACCCGTAATTTTACTCGCTCGTTGTTCATTTATTCACTTATAAATAAGCTCGGTAGCATGCTCCGTTTCTCTATACTCTTGTGAGCCATAGTTTGCAACGAATAATCTCGCATGTAACCGCACATAACCTCCTTCTCCTCGGTGGCAGGGGAAATAAGATAAAAGAAAATGTGATAGTTCGTTCTCAACGTACTTGTTAGTCCTTTCGATTACACGACTCACTCAGTTCACGAACAAATTAATGCTTTTGCTTCTATGCAAAGAATCTTATCTCTAGTTTCATGCAGCATAAGGATTTGTGAGGGTGAAATTGCCCAGCTTGAGAAAATGAATAAGAAAAGGAAATTGTTTAGTACATAATTTTTCCAAGGAGTATCAATATGACCACAAGAACTTTCTTCTTCCACGCATATCTTTTTTCCACATAATTCTATTGAAAAACCGAAAATGTGATAGCAAGTTACTCAGTACGACTCCATCAGTAAGAAACCTATTATCAAGTCCTACTCAAGTACAAATAATCAACTATCAATTGGTTAAAGTTCAAGGGCAAATATATACAGCGGTGTGAGAAGCTGTTTCTGACAACTTTTCCGTAAACTTGAAATTCTCAAAATGGACTTCAAATCTTTAGCATAATTAGCAAAGATAAGTTCTGTACATGCATTCTTAATTAGGGGATTAACGAAGAAGTAGTTGAAACCGATCATGATACGCAGCTGACCAAGGAAGGGATTAAGAATAAATATCAGAGGAATCAAGGAAAAAAGTTGGTAGAGATCGAGTATGATTGTGGGGGACAAAAATTAGGGAATCAGGTGTGAAACAAGATTTGTGAAAGTTGGGATACGTGTATTCGCCTTGGCGTCACAACGAAATGCCAGGAAAAACATAAAAGGAAACATTGAGAGTCTTACAATCATTGGGACTTAAGATCCTTCAAAAGATCATCGAGAATGCATATTAGTAGAACGTTCCGCAACATACACTAGAATAACATTTTGCCGAAACCTCCACTCCAAACACGAACGTTATATCTACCCCACTAAGATCCCCATACAAGGCGCAGAGTCCCTTCGAAGATGGCCCCCCTAACCAACCATAACCTCGCGCATATTTTGCCAGCCACCCACGGGATCCCCTTCTTCCTCCACCAACGCTACCTTCCTAACTTCCCCCTCCCTGTTTCATACTTCCAGAGCGAGTCCTCATAAGTAGGTTTTCACTTCAAAAGCATTATTTCCGGGCGGAATGACGAAGTAGGGAGGGAGAGAGTGACAGAGGTGGGGTGAAGCAGGAGGGAGTGGGCGTATGTATGTATGTGCTTACACACCGACGGCAGCGGGTCAAAGTCCCACGGGGAATCGAGGTGCAGAGGGGGTTTTCGGCTGGGAGCGACGACGCCGGCGGAGACAGAGAGGGCGCGACCGCAGTCACCCGCGAGGGGGATGCGGCGGCAAGGGGATGGAGACACTGGGAAGACATGGAGGAGGGGGGCGGGACTCACTTATACCGTGTGGGCGATACGCTTTCTTCCAAGCACATGAAGCAGGGGTTTTCGAGAGAGAGGAATACGTGTCCCTCCTCCACCACGAGGTCTCCAGGGGGAGGTACTACCTGCACCCCCACCTCACATGTGGGAAGGAATTAGATAGCACTGCAAAGGGGACTTGAGAAGATGCGAGGAATGGGGAAATTTCTCGGCGCTTCCTGGTATATGCATACACGGTTTGGAAATGAGGCGATATGGATGACGTTGCGAGAGCAAATTTCGTCTGACATGGGGCATGGGTACGCTATGGGGGATAGTATTCAGCTGTGGAGCGGTCGTTCAGGTGGTCTACGAGTCTTAGTACATTCCGAGCGATTGCTTTGCTTCGCGAGGCTCAAATTAGTCGGAAATTCGGAAATTTTGCATTCAGGTTTGTCATTTCACCTTAAAGTACGCGTGTCCATACGCTGACGGGTGAATATTATTCGTTAATGGCAGGTTAGGTGACAACCGCGCGTTGAAAACTGAGGGAAAATTTGGATCCTGGGAGGATAGATGATGATATACTCATAATGATCTAGTCGTACAATATGTTACAATACGCTTTTTTGGCAGAAGATGCTACTAGCTACAACAAATCGCTCGAAAGACCTCACATATACATTTTTACGGCCCAAAAAGCAGCCACATATGATTTTATCATCTTACGCTAAATAGCCCCTGAAATATGCGAATTATCAATTGGTCCAGCCGCTTACGTGGTTTAACGGCTCGTGAAATCCAACGAAACAATTTTATGACAGTCACTAATATTCAATGAGATAAGACTCACAGCCAAAGTTTTAGGCTTGGAGCACACCGGATGAACAATGCGGAAATATTACTTGTAAGCAACCCTTACAAAATGGATCCACAACAACTTTCTGCAGGTACCATTTGCTGGTTAAAAAAGCACGATGTATTTCCATAGGATATTATTATATCCCCATTATGGCACGGATGGCTGTACCCAACGAATTATGTTGAAAGAGAAGACGAACCACAATAATAATTTCGTCTAAAGAACTACCAAGCATGTCTTTCAGCTTGGGGCAATGATCAATTACAAAGCCAAGAGGGCGTACGAAGAACATGGTGCTTCCTTCGGCAAAATGTTTACACGACGCAAATCACTACAAAAGAGGCACAGGAAGAGTAGGGACACCGCCACTTATAAACCTCTCATGAGGAAAGAACTCGATCGAAAAAGCAACAGCCTACGAAAGAAATTATGAAAATTCCTCCATCAAGGACAAATGGGTGCTCAGAGGAAGAAAATAAAAGCTCCTTGCCCTTACGTGCAAGATGGGATGAGAGCGATAAAACGAGCGACCAGGAACATGCCACGGGCGCGTAATAGTTTTTTCGGCACTCGGCATGAAAGAATGCTCTAAATTCCAGGAGTCCATTTCACATTAGAGAGACTTGATCCGCGAACGCTGTGGGACACATGAAATATTTTTACCCGCAATTCGTCGGGAGGAAGGGAAACTATAAATACTTTTTCCTTGAGGTCGATTGCGTGCGCGAAATCATGGGGGAAGTCGTATTCTCGACATGGTTCTGGAATATATTACCTTAATCAAAAGTTCCCAGAGAGAGAGCTGCTTGAAATTCAGTCGAGTCGCTGTCCCGCGTCAACGTCCTTAATTGTTTTATTACTCATTTTGCGAAATGCCCTTCGTGTCGCGCTGATAGCTTTCTGGAGAAAAAAAGCCTCAACAGCTCTGTCCCATAGCCTCGTTTTTCCTGGAGATTTGTGAATATTTTGTCATCCTTATTGAAAAGCACATCGCAGTCGATAATGAAGCATGTTTAAGAGGAAATTGGTACAAGACATTAAAACACGACAAAAATTGAAATACACATTGAATCGGGAACATTGAGTGAAAAAGTCATACCGAAGGATTTAATGGAAAAAGTTACTACACACTTATTACGGTTTGTCAGAGCGGAGAAACTACATTATTAACCTCACTATTCTCTACAACGCTTTATACATAACATAAAAGGACCTCGCTTGTTAAAGATGACAGTTGACTGAGGATGCGTATTTTTTATTGCCGAGAGAGAAACGCTACTAAAGTGCTTATTCAGAAATACAGAGAGTCAAATAAACAATGAAAAGTAACCTTGAAAAAAGCAAAATTAATTTCTGCGATTAGCGGAAAAGAGGGATAGAAGCGGCATACTAACAAATTGTTCATTCTTAAATTTTAAACAAAATGCGTTCAACTCGTATATTTGAAAACGGCACTTTCCCTGAGCTCACAATTTAACCCTCTCGACAACATATAAATCACAACGCGTTCAAAAATTCTGCGGGCCAGGAATACGTCGCCATTCTCCACCAAAAGTTGCCGAAATAAAAATTGCTCAAACAGACGGTATTGCTCAGGATATTTAACTCGTTTTTCCATGACACACGAGCATTATTAACGTTAAACTACAATGAAAATAAATGGTTTGAAAACACACGAGAGAGCCATACAACTAAACTGGAGTGGAGAACTGGAGTAAATGCATTGAGCGGACCGTATGCATTTCTTAAGGAAAAAATAAACACCAAAGGAGAAATTACCGAAACTGAGAGTTACAAAAATATGCAGTTAATTCAAATTGGAGAAGTAAACTACTCCAACTTGATTATATCATTATTATTCCATCAAAATATTTTTTCTGGATCACTTACACTGTTCTATAATAGCTACGTTAAAGCAGATTCAGCAGATACAAAAGACGCCACTCGGATACTCATCACTCAATGACCTTCTAATGCAGACTTAAACCACAAAACAAAGAGGTACCGCGACCACATCATTCTACTTGCTCAAATATTCGCGATGAAAGAGAGGACAGTAGCAATTAAGCAACCATCCGAGGGCAACACAACACATCAATGTTTTTACTTCGGAAGTAATAACGAAAGAGAAAGGGCTACTACACACTGAAGTGCGTCGGGAGAGAAGGTGGGGGACAAAGTCCGGGTAAACTTTTTACGGGGTCGACGCCGACTTTCCGAGGAAACCGGAAGCGAGGAGAGAAGAACTCTTAGAGGAGAAGGCTTTGAAGGATTTTCTTGGAGGAGGGATGGCTCCGTCTGGACGAAAAACCAAAGGACGCCGGAAAGAAAGCTTATCATCACGGCGCCGAAGGCATTAAAAAGACAAAAGGAGAGAAGAGGACCGGGAGAGAGAAAAAAAACAACGGGCCCCTTTTCTCTTCGCTTTTTTTGTCTAATGGAAAAATTACACCGCCCGCATTGGACGCAGACCACTCGGCCGGCCAACCCCCTCCGTACTCCCTTTCCACCCAATATTCCACTTATGCTACATCCCCCTCTGGTGCCAGTTTTCTAACGCCCTCAACCCCCAAAAAGCCTCCTCATTCCCCCTTCCATTATCGGTCTCGTCCAAAATTCTTTCAGGGTCTACGCAACCCTCACTAACACCTCGTTCCTCACTCCCTCGTTAGCTCGACCATTACCACGTGCGGGGATGTGCATTCACACTTCCCTCACTTTATCGATTCCCCAACAGAGTGAGAATATGACGTTTGAAAGTACATGGCGACATCGAGACGACCCTCGGCCTATTTTAACATTTCCTTTCGTCGCAGGCACAGTACACCATTTGTTGGCGTCCAATAAGGAGTACTGGAGGTGATGCAACAGCGGCGAACATTATCCACAGGTATTCCGATCTCTATTCAGACTCAAGGCGTCATGAAAAGAGTACTTCAACCACATTACTCCGCACTTTGGAAGAGACTCAAAACTGTAGTCTCCAAAACATTTTACGCTGAGAACACGGAAGAGACATCCTACCATCCTTTCTTCTACTTAACCGTCCTCTTCTACCCAAATACGTAGCCTTAAATGAGCCCCCAGTCTCGAACTCCGACACGAGAGGACCAGAATTGAAATCAGTGATAAAAGATGGCCCAACTATTATCTTTGAAAAATCACGGAATAATGCGCATACTCCGTCATATTCTGCTATCTCAAAATTGAGTTTTTAACCAAGCATTCGAGTGTAACGCCAGAGACTGTGGAGATTATTTAGAGAAAATATTGATTTCCTATTTGATTGCTGCTTTTGAATTCACTCTAATAACACTCAAAAACGGTAAAAATGCCAAAGCTTACACCAGAATAAAATTTCCAATCGATGACCAAGCCCTGAATTCAGTTGAATAGCCAAAATATTTAGGTACAACAGACGCGCACTGCGCAATTTAAAGTCAACTAGTCCCGTATCGATACTCTTTTTCGGATACAGCTATCAACAATGAGTGTAGAAAAGTGCCGTAGTCACACTTCTTTCCACGTGGTTAATTTGCAACCCGATTTTTCGCTACATAATAGGTTCAATAGAGATGATTCCCCCAAAGCCCACGCACATATCCAGGACGCCACGCGAATATCAACATCAACGCAACCTCCGTTTCAAGGGTAGACCACGCATTTCCCTCCCACCAACAAAATAAATTCTAACTGAAAATCCCGCGTCAAGCCATTCATCAGAACTGATTGCAATTTCCTCGCGTTTCCGCATCCACTCGTGTAGTAACGATCGGTCCCAGAGAGAGAGGTGGGGAGAGGACGAGAGAAGCATCCGATTGTCCACGAAGCTGTTAATTATCAATAACGCTCCACAATATTGCGCACATGTAAAGGAACTACAATAAATTTACCGTGAGAGGAGCAAACAAAACGGACACACTCTCCAGCCGTTTCCCCTTTAGTGAAAAACGTAGACCGGAAGGCTGGAACATAAATCCGCAAACAATGCGTTCGCTCGGAATCATCCACCCAATTGGTTAATGGCAGTAAATTATCAATCTCTACCCTTCCCCCACTTGTTTTCATTCTTTCTGTCCCCCCTCCTGGTGGCGGGGAAAGGAAGGAAGGGATGTGACGTGGGGGGGAGGAGAAAAAGTAGGGGAGATATGGACATTCCTCATTCGCGCGCGTCCATTCTGCAGAGCCCATACAAACACACCGCTGGCTCTCAATGCCGCATCTCACCGGGACCTTCACGCGCCACAACAGATTGCCCCATGCCCATAGCCCCTACTTCCCGCTCTCCTCATCTCTCTCTCTCCGACCATTTTACGAAAATTATAAAAAAGTGACACACTAGAATGGTGGGGGTAGGTAGGCCATTGTTGGGTGGTCGCCGCAAAATCATCCTTCCACACGATCGCACTGTCACCCTTCATATATAGTCCCTTACAGGATCCGATCCCTGAAAACTCCCGACTTCCCCCCCTGCCGCGCTATTGGATCCATCCCGGCCACTCCGGGTCCGAATGCGTCTCTCTCACCACCGCGGTGTTCCCCAACTATACACTCGCACACTTTCATTTTTGTACCCGCACCACATCCCCAAAGGGAAAGAGAACTCCCAATCCGCGACCAAAAACGATCTGATGCTGCTACCAGCACATCACTTTCACCACACGCGGTTATTCTACATAATTTTCAAAATTGACATAAAACAATGTGAAACTTCCGCGGACATTTCTGCACGAAAAGCGATCAAACCTCAATATGTTCAATGATTTATTTAGAGGAAGACAGTGAAAGGAAACATAGGGAATAAAAAATCTTAAATGATCGCCTGACATGTTCACAAATGATAAAAATAATGCGTTAGAGGCCCACCTAACCCAATGTTTTACATTAAATCGTCTACCCATACAAGCATCAACTAGTGGATATTTAATCCACAGCTGCTCAGCCTTAAGCATTGGTGATTTTCCGATAATCCAGGAAAAGATTAAAGTGCAGAAAATAAAGAAGTTGTTACCAGCCAAGTTTTCAATACTAATAAAGATTAAAACCAAGAAAATCAATAACTATATTTCAAGGAATCTAGCAAGGCAGGAAGTGAAATCAGTGAATTTTCACCACTAATAAGATATTTCATTCACAAAAAGGAGAACTACCTGATGTGAAATTTCACGAGGATTAGATTTAAAACTGCCTGGATTATTAAAATTCACAAAGTTTATGCTGCATTCACACCTTTTTCAAGAATAGACATATTCCACCCCTATAATGTACATAATGAATACTCTCCCGCAGAAGGAGATTTTTTATTAAAAGTAAATACAACCGTCCCAAACGTTTCTTTCCAATGGCAGTCACCAATTTGGTCCACTGTTCATTTATACTAAACTGAAAGAGAAACAACTAAATAATTTCTCCCCTCCATACCAAATCCAGGAAGATGACCTATTCCCCCACGCACCCAACCCTCTCCTGAACGTTTATACCTATCTATCCCAATGTCCCACTAAACATACACTGGTGACTGATGGGAGAAATCCATCCAGCGAGAAGAGTCGATGGTAAGCCGATCACCCTGTGAAATGCCTCCCTTGTTTCCCACTCCCTCCAAGTGTATTTCCAATCGCGCTCTTTGTCCGCTCTCAATTCCCCTTCCCAGGCACTACGCACGCGCGAACCCGGTGTTGACGAAAAACGAACTACCCTCTCTATAAAAAAGACATGCATGGGGGTAGGTTTCGGCCCCTTGAACTCACCCACGTCCTACCTGCATCCCTTGAAGACCAACCTGACTTTCAACAACCTCATTCCATCTTCCCTCTCCCTTGAACTCTCCCCCACACCCTGCCCGCATCGTGGTACCCTCTGCCCCACGTCCTTCCCCTCCATCAAATTTCACGGCAACGATTTTCAAAAGAGTGCAAAATTGGCGTCGAGTTTACGCGGCACGTGAAAGAGGTTGGAAGATTAGGGGCAAGAGAGTGGGAGGAGTGCACAGCTTCTTCCTTAAAAAGGGAGAATTTATTGAAGTTTGGATCCTCAGACGAAGAGGAGCGTAGGCACTTCAAAGAGTGCGGAAGTTTCGAGAGAAATCAAAATGAAACGAGAAGCAAATTTTTTTCATTCACAAGTCGGACTTTCAAAATGTTTGGGAGCGTGGTCTCTTCCTCAAATTATCTTAAAATTATTAATGCTTTCTCCGTGAGGATTTATTGCAACAATCTGGAGTTCTATCATGTATTACAAATATAGCAACGGAAATGATGTTTTCATATATATTTCTGCAAAAGAGAATGCATCTTTCACCGCTAAAAAGTTTTAGTAATCGGATTCTTTGAACAGTACGTTATTCCTTTGATGAATCAATTTATAGAAAAATCTGCAGTGTCATAAAAATGCCAGCGTCAATAGTACCCAAGTAGTATGTAGATAATATATTTTGCTCATCAGATGTTTTAAAGGCAAAGGATAATTAGAGAAAGGTAGATTTAGAGTGCACAGTAAGGCCAGTTATTGCTTACTGAAACAAAACGGGCAAGAATACGTCTGACCTGTCTGAGTCAGCCAACGTGGTTCTCGAGTGAGACTTCCGAAGATCTCTTAGCCATCCCATTCAGCCGTTTAGGAGTGGTAGGGAGAGACGTACTAGTTTTGATCCTTTAAAAAAAATACATCAAAGCGAAAAAAGAAAATAAACGTGACCTTGTCCAAGGAGCATGTGGAAACCATTTCTACGAAACAGCGCACGACCAGAGCCACGAATTATTCTCGCGAGAGGCCGGGCCGAGCTTGAACATTTTTACAGCCGTGACGAAGGGAGGGAAAGAGAGAGAGAGAGAGAGAGAGAGAGAAGAAAAAAACATGAAATCACGTCCTCCTCGAATTAGTATTGAGGGACGAGTTATGGGCAGAATGGGAGACGCTCTTCTGGGGCGACGACGACGGTTAAACGCATCACGCAATGGGCGATCGAGTCGAGGGGGGATGGAGTGCGAAAAAAAGAGGGAAAACGGACTCGAAAAAAAGGGCAGTAAAGGGAGAGGGGAACTTTAGTAGGGACGGAACAAGGGAGCGTTTTGAGGGCAAGGGCGTGAAGAGGACCGCAGGAGAGGGCATTACCCGGAGCCATAGACTCCCAACATCCGTCCAAAATCGCCTCTGCCAAGGCCTACTTCCCACTATGCTCCAAGCTTTTCCCAAGTCCCTCGCATTTGAAGTGGGCAGATGGAAAAAAATAACGAAGTGTTTTTAATTCGTAAGAGGATAATTATTTTCATACGGCCGAAAAAAATGGGGAAGTTGTTACTAGTTCTTAGATATATTCAGCATTGACGTTCATCCTAAGCAAGATTACTTTCGGGTATGATACAAGATACATCTTCCACTTAAACCTATTTGCCGCGGGTCTCTCTAATGTCAAAGTCATAACAAAAAGGAGCCTTTTCCTACTCCAGATGCTAGGCTAATAATGTAATTCCGGCTCGGAATTAGTAAAGCGTTTTCTAATACTTTGCAGGTTTTCCATCTCCTGGGGGACAGCGACATACCCAACCATCGCTAAAAGTTCTGAATCGCGCCATTTCGTACTTCACTCATGGTCTCCAAGGACGCTTGTCTCACACCTTTCAGCAGCCAGATAACCATCGAAACCGGACCCAACTTAATTCACCGCCAACCGCCGGGTTTCGTGCTGATGTCGTTTCGAATACACATCTTACATCAATTTGTCTGGAGATTTTGGGAATACAAACGTTCCTTCTAAAAAAGTTAACGCAAAACATGAAAAATGACAATTGGGTTTACTTGAATAGTAAATCGGAAAGAGCAAAACTGGAAAGTTTACATTTGTGCTGAAACTAATAAAAAGTTTAAACAAATGTAAACGTCATTAAAAGGGAAACTAATCCATATAAGCGTATTTTTATGGTTGCTTTACATCGTCCGCGTCAACGTAAACATGTTTCTCGCCATCACTAGCGACAACTTCCTCGGTCAAAGCATATCCAGCGCTACCCCACCGCAACGCTTCACCCAATACCCCTAGCACCAGCCCCTCCTACACAACCGGCTACCTCCCTCGTCCCCTCTTCCTGCTGCCCGCTTCGCGGCAGATATATGGGGACAACATCGCATACGTAGGCTCTGGGGGTCACGATGGGCAACTCAGATAACCTCGGTGGAGCTCGAATGACTCGTTAGCACCACCGCCGAGTGCCGCCAGCCCGCCAACCACCCACGCCTATAACCATCCACCGCTCCACTACAAACTCCCCCTCCGATACCCTTGATGAAAACTACCCCTTACACTCTCTCGTACTTAGCACACGCTTCGTATATGTATGCAAGTATTTTATCGCTCGATTCGACGAAGTTCAAACCCTATGGTATCCTAAATGGAAAATACTCGCGGGTCCGCAGCTGTTGGAAGACAGGGTAAATTCTCGAAGCGTCGGCTATAAAGAAGACAGAACACAGGCATTTCGGAAAACTAACGTATTTAACAGAATATAGCGAAAAGCGCCTGATCAAACGTTCCCCATGTAAATGGGGGCCAACGACTGCTGTGGCGACATCGAAAGTAGTAGAAAATATACATGAACCGGAATCAAATAGTCCTTCACAATTGGTCGTCCAAGGGGACGAACACTTCAGTTAACTATCGGATAGGTATCCTTCCGCTCGTTCTTAGACTTGGAACGCCATTTGACTTAAAGAGCTCCTACACAGCTGTACTCACGTCCGGGATAAGAATGGTCCACCAATAACACGAACTCGAAAAGAAAAAATCTGGATTTATCCTCTTCTCGCATCCTTTTGACACCCTCGAGAATGTTTTTTTTATCATTTGTTCTTTACAAATTCCATTATCTTCCACTCCATTAAGTTCCCCAGCCTCCTTTATATTCTACCTCCTTCCTTATTTCTTGAATTAAAGTAGATCTTGAATCACTTTGTGGCAGTTTATCATGTTTTCGCGGAGCTTTCACGCAAGAGTTCAACTCACTGCAAAAAGAACGATCCAGTCTCCGTAACTGTCTACGCCTGAGTACGGTGGAGCCAGAGAAGTTACAGCAATTTGCTCGGTTTACACGGATTTTCACTCATTCAATGCCTTTTTCTTTCCGTAACACAGGCATTTTTAGTCCTTCTTTCTAATAGTCCCCTCAAAACACCGTGGAGGAATAAGGAGAGCAGGAATGGAGGAGAGCATAATGGGAGGTATAACGAGATTTCGAGACTCCAATCTCTGAAATGAATTGAATATGAGTAAAAGAAGCGGGAGTACATATTGAATTTCAAGTAGCCAAAGGGACTCGATTCCTCGTGAATACTGAATTTTAACAAATAAAATTAACAGACCGAGAATAAAAACCATCCTCAATGCGTTCTTCGACGCAATAAGAAAATTTGAGGGCATTTCTGTCAGCAATGCCGAATATGGCAATTCTGAACCTATACCTATAAATGCATACCTGCCACAAGCAGCCAAATGAACCGCTTTTAAATGAATTGAAAACGCCTTTCCACCCACACCACTCACGCCACTGTGGGCAATTATAGACAGTATCATGCTTTTGTATAATAATACGGGAAAGTTTAGACATTATCATGCTTTGATTTAAATTACGGTAGAACCAGTTTTTGAAAATCTTCCAGTCGACTGGTAGCTCACGTGATGACGACCCATCGTTAAATTACTTTCACCCTTTCAGGCATGGGAATGACGTGTTCTGGCGAGGGCCTTGAGCTTTCGACGATCAATCCGGCTAGATGTACCGGGAGATGGCAATGGTCAATCGTGGAGTGTACTGCGAATCGCGAGCCCGGTAGCCCGAACCCGCTCTAAGAATTGCCCTCGTTCAGAGTCGTCTATCACAAATTCTCTAACGCAACGCAAAGCTTGGCAATACCTACACTGCGAATTTCTTTGATCTACCGTTAAAGTCGCAACTCTGATCTTCAAATATCTTGAATGTATTATTTTTTAAGTAATTTAAGTTAGGTCCTGCCTACTTGCCGCCGCACACGATCCAAGCACGGTCGAAATTCACCAGCCGTCCTCCTACCGACCCACATACCGGTGAGTGATACGGCCAAGGGGCAAGAGAACACCGCGTTTGTCTCCCACTCCTTTCAAATTCACCCGTACTCGAACAACCCTTTCCCGACTCACCTCCGCCCTCTTCGTACCCACCGCGCTACCCCTCAACCCTCTATAGGACTGAACCCATGCGCCACCTCAACTCTCGGTTCCTGTCTCATCGTTGCCACTCGTATAAAAGGCTGTGATTTACGACTAACGGGTCGGCGTCCTCGAACGCGTTCGTTTTGTTTGCTTCCATTCCCGATTGGGATTGGGTGGGGGCGAAAAAATTCGCCACGCCTCCGCCGAGGGAATCGATTGATAGCAAAGAAGAGAACAAAATATCGGGTCAAGGGTCGCGAAAACAAGCTATTAATGAGGTCCCTGGAGCTTAAATATATTCATCTTCCTCGCCAGTTTTTTCCAGAGGCACGTGGCACGCATACACATGCGTTTTGATGTTTTAAGTCCGCTGAGACGATAGGGTTTTTAGTTTCACGCGACCGAGAATGTGATTTATAATAATGTGAAGTCGTAAATTGAGTCGAAAGGTCAACGGATCAAATGGAGGGAATTTTGTGGAAGCGTAATTCACAAACGCTTTTATGACAAATTGTAAAACCGATTTTGTGTCGCCGTTGAGCAAAGGAGAGTGATGTACACCTACGGGATGAAAAAAATAGGTATTTGATAGTAATTAGCATGCAAAAGTTTGTCAGAACATTTCGGAATTGAACAAGATGATTACAAATGTAGAAAATACACTAAGAAATTCACCAGAAAATAAATTAGAAATAAAAAAATAACGATACATATGGAAAATAACTCACGACACTTGTTCTCTAAATGGCTAATAATAACGTTAAATTCCCAGAGACCACAAGGACAAAAATCATGTTTTCCATCCAAAACTACAAGGGTGACGATCAATCACTCACTCAGTCATGAATCAACCGAGGAGAGTGGTTAAGCGGCATTCTTTTGACAATAGTTCCACAATGACGATGGGAATTATTGTTACCAAAGAGCGCAGCTGAACATTTTCAGGCAGAATGAATTCTTGCAGCACTGAAAACAATGAAATCCACGAGAGAAATAGAAAATAAACAATTCGCCAGGGGGAAAGGAATGCATTATTCACACGCCAACGTGAAGTAAAATTTGGAACTGGGTGAAAGGGATATTGTCATCCCTTTATCATCCCATCATATTGTCATCACGTGCCAGCAATTCAAAGCGAATCAAGGAATTAACAATGATGTCCACTAAATTGATCTTGATCGGTAATCCGCAATAACAAAGAAGCAGAAAAATTAATAAATCTCCCAGTGTAAAGTGCAAGGACGGGTATTTGTAATGAGATCACAGGTTATCAAATAGATAAAGATAATTATCATAAACAAGTAAACTCCGCGACATTACGGATTATTAGAATTAAAATTTGTCACAGCAGTGAAAAGTGTGAAAATAATAAATTTTCGCATCCACTAATTCCTAGTGATAATCTAATAATTATGCCAACACTTCACTATTTGTATAGAATATAGCGAATTTACAACGCTTACACATTCAATCCATAAAATGGTAGACCGTACACTTTCCACTCGGCACTATTAACTAAAATTTCTTCAGCAGATTCCTATGCGGAACCTCTTTCGTTTCATGTCCCTTATTAGTTATCCGCGTATATCCAATGACTTTTCCCAATACCTCCCCTCCAATTTTTCCTTACGTGATGCTTCTTATTCTACGCAATTTTCGATATTTCGCCAAGTGAATTTGCATGAAGTTCAAGTAATACTGCGGGAGAGTTTATTCATGAAAATCAATCCGCAAGGTTGAGGGTTAACTCTTACATCAACCATTCAATCCAGCTTCTCATTTTAAGCAATATTCCATACTCAACAAGATCATATCAGACACAATTCAAGATATATTACCGGAGAGTTGATCTCAATATAAAAATATAGAAAAAACTACAAGGCGTGTGACGCGATCATTAGGCAAGGAGAGGATGGATGATATCGCCAGCAGGACGGGTGATGGTGGTGTAGGTGAGAAAAGGTGTTCGGTGGGTCGCCAGCCTGCGGGAGACGCATTTTACGACTTCCCGACAGGACAGAATAGACGGGGGAGGGAGAGGAACAACGGCAGAAACGCATGTGCGACCCAGGAGGGTGAATATGAAGCGCCAGCGACAACGTTGTTAGCGCCTGCCCCTGATACGGGAAACCACCTCTCGCGGAAGAGGGGGGGAAGAAGAGAAGGGAGCAAGGGACGACGATGGGGACAACAGCAGTGTGTGGACAAAGCTCGCGGGAAAGGCGGAGCAGAAAAGGAGAGGGATCACCTCCAGCCCTCGGGTGTGATTGATTGCTCGGAGAGGTGTCCGTCGCCTCACCGCATCTCTCCCTCTCCCAAAGACCTTGAGTGATATTTATTCCTTCGGTAAGAATAAGTCGTAAAGAAAAAAGGAAGGAGGCAGGAAAGCTTGAGCCGTATACGGTGACTGAAGTACGACCACCGACGATACGGAAAGAGATTTCCGGAATATTAAATTCTCTACTCCTGAATTATACACGAGCTTGAGATAGGGGGTCAACAGTGAATAAATATCATTATATATTAAGTCGTCTCAATCCATTTGATGATTTTTCGGATCGGTATAAAAATGATCAAACCAAGATTAGAGCTGAACGGCTTGTTTCCCATTCCGTTGTGGACAACTATTTCGTGAAGACAAAGGCTTCTAAACAATCTTTCCAAAAAATCTCTGAGTTAAACTATCAAACTAAATCTGAACAACGCGCATGGAATTAGAAACTACTGACATATCCTAGTTATAATCGATATATTAAACAGGGGGACGTGCTGACTCGTTCTCGATGCGTCTATTAATTACAAACATTTCGGGTAAAACTCACCACTCTGTGGGAAATGAGGAAAATTCAACATAAAAGCGCGAAGGAGATACAGAAAACTCCAATGCGAGATCTATTGTGGTCTGGTCTTTAGTACGTTCACTACTGAAACAACAAAACGAAAATGCAATTTGATATTCCTCTTATACTTGCATTCCAGTTGAGCATGTCGCAAAACTCATTTTATGCTATGCCCGATGAAAATTGAAAATTCTTCTAAGAGTGATCTCAATCTCGACTGTCAGAAAACTTGACTTCTTTATTCAGGCAATTCTGGCTAGGTGTATACTTCCTCGATAATCCACGAACGAAAAGGCACACCGCAAGCAGACTAGGATTCGGTTAGGAACAACAGCCACATCAAACACCATTTCCCACGGCTCGGTCTGCAGCCCCGTTATTTCGTCCAAACGACTTCCTATGATCATGCCATTTCTTTTAACGACACTCCAAAAAAATTGACTAAATACCAAGAACTAATAATTAGTGGACACTCATATTGATATCGATGAGGAGCAACAATAATAATAGGGCAAACCTTTTTTTTATTTCCTTTCCACAAAAATGCTGTCATTAGTGCGCTTCATAGTGCTTCTTTATACAACTTGGCATTGCAAACTACCTTTCATTAAATTACCAATTGCTTCAAATGAACATCAAGGTACCAATCGAATACGCCGAACGAAAAAAGACAAAAATATCTTTGAAGAGTAAATTTCCAAAACCAATTCATACGAGAAACCATTATGTAAAAACGCACTGCTATCACAGTTACATTCCCTGTGTTGGTTCACAGCGACATTGGTTATACGAGAAACGTAGCCACTGATACGAAGCTTAATCAAAGTCCAAATTCGGTCCGATGTTCAGGGAACATACCGACTTCCCACATGGAAACTAAGAGCGAGAAATTGGAAGCACAGAGGAAAATAAATACCGTAATTCGCAGTTCACATTCCAGAATTCTTAAAAGGCAACACCTGAAGCGCTTGAACCAGAAAAAATTTAACTACTCAGCAATAAAAATCTGGAAGAAAATGCAAGTAGCGAACCTAAAACTTTAAAAATGAGGGAAGACATGCATCCCGTCAAAAAGAACGTTCTCTAGAAATTTAACTCCTAAAAAACTGATATGTTTAGCATTATTATCAATTAAATTCGGAATCCACCCAGTGGTGTCGCAATGGATATATAACGAGGCATCTCCTAACCTTAAAATAGTTCTAAATCCTTTATATGAGCGGAAGCGATTCCAGCGGGATAGACGATGAAGTCCAGACCCAGAAAAGGAAGGCTCGACGGATGGATAGTGGGGTAGGAGCCACGCAACCGTAGACAACAATCGGAACATTAGTTCTTTCTCACGAACGAGTTTTAACTCACTTCCTTGCCGTCCTCACCTTCCCCCACCAATTGCGTTGCTGCCCCTCCCCCTAACGGCCGATCTCAGACACGCCTACGCCTCGAAATTTTCTCTTCAACCCCCCAACCCCTATCCCAGGGGGAGTTAATTTCCTCCGCGGAGCGCCTCCACTTGAGCAGCAACCCCATTCGAAGTCGTCGGGGTCATTTCCTAACCAGAATTCCACCTTACCACACGGACCACTCACTCGCGCCGGAGCAGCTCTATCTCGACTACAGATCTAGTGTATCCTCAAGTCGAAATCGTGGTTGGTTGATGCGAGAGAAAGAGGGAGGTTGTTAGGCTTTTTTGAGTAAAAGCCACCCTCGAGTTCGAGTTTCCTTTACGATCGGCGGAAATTATTTTCCCACAAAACTGCTGAATAACACGCTTTACGTCCAACCGAGGCTTAAAACCTAAATCCATTAGCGTCCGACAAATCATAGCCATTCGAATTCGCCGGTATATTTTTTTTCCATGTTTCCGTAGTTCCCAAATTCCATGCATTAATCCAAAAAAATCATAGCCAACAATTCAACCAAAGGGGTAGCAGGTGTAATCGACGGCACATGCACAAATTGGAGCACCACACTGATTTACAGATTAGGCATAGTCTTCACATAAACGATCTAACAGTCAACGTTCATTCGTTCTAATGCACGAGATGACCCAATTGGCGCTGGGAAAGATGGCTAAAAATTTAATAATATATGAAAACTTATTGAAATAAAAAAATTTCTTGGTGATTTGGTGTAAGAGCCACGGATAGGAGTAACTAAGATTAACTAACGGACAACTAACATTGAGTCACGTCATGCATCGCTACTTTCTGTATTAAAACAACGAGGAATTATACTCTGTAGCGGGGTTCACATGCATTCTTCTACATCACATTACCGCACCAAAACCGTAATTAATTGAGTGTCCAGAAGTCCATTTTTATCAAAGATATATAATCGTAGCATAATACAATGAGTTAGCATGGCATTATTTATTGACTATCCTCAGATCCAATTTTGTTCCAAAACAAAAACAAAGACATTGTACTTGTCAGGGCACAGCATTCACGCCTATACACATTCGAGACAAATAATTATTCAAGAGCATGTGCCAGCAGTAAAAACATATCTCGCCGAACCTATTCCCAGCTCTACGTAGCGTTCGAGAGACATATACGGCGATGCGGAGACATTATTCAAACACTAACTTCAACCAAGTTAAAATAAAACTGCGCCCCATGAAAACAATACAGTCAATCAAATACAGTCAAGTCAAATGGCTATAATATGACGTTCAATGAGAATGCAACAAATCAATATGGTGAAACACATATCAAAATTAGGTTGACGTAACACTCACAGTATATAAAAGCTTATTGTTTTCTTTCTTTCAAGTTGGTAATTCCAAGGTAAACTAAGGATCTTCAGCAAATAATATTTGATCCTCATCGATCCTCATCCTACCTGTAACATGAGAGAGGAGAAGAAAATCGGAGCCCGAGAGACAAAGCTCCAAAGGAGAAATTGGAATTTTGCTGAGGAAGGGATTTCAAATTTTATGTGCATATTATTGCACGGCAAGTTGCGACTGGATGTTACATATTGAAAGATCACAGCATCACGGGGTGCGGTTGGCCGTGAGAATTGGAGGGAGCGACCGGCGAACCGTAAAGCGATATTGCCAGTGTTGCTTCGGGTGTGCAGGTGTCGCCCCGTTGACGTACGCGCTGTTATCCGCAGCTCAAAAAAAACAGAATTCGATGGGAAGTAGAAAGAGGGAGAGGTTAAATGTTAACTGGAGAATGACGGTGCAGCGAGCTCCAGAAATATCACTGCAAGCTGGCATATCTAGCATTTTAATACTCATGTCAATAATTTCATTCGATAAATCTACAAGCATTGATGCTAGCATGAAAAATAACAGTGAAAACTCCTTTCCTATTCTGGGAAAGAAGGATTAGCTTTTACGACATACTACGAGAATCCTGACAATTCAATCTCAGTTAAATAACCAATAGGCAACTATTTAGATTGAAACTACCCATTGACAAAAAACTACAAAAGACAAGTAAATTAAAGTAAAGATTAATTATTCCAATAGGCATTAACAATTATTCCAATAGGCATCAAAAAAACAAACCATTAACCCACAGACATTTCGTCATTTTATTGATAACACTTGCCTCTACTCGAAACCGTGTTAGTTTACGAAAAAACGAAGTTGACGATCCATGTCAGCTTTCTTGGCGAGAATTTTCCGAACGAACTGCGCCTGAAATCGTTATAATTGGCATATTGTACTCGCATCAATGACGCGCATCACCAGTTAATCTTCACCTTTTATAAAAATACAATAAAGATACGAAAAGATTTCCTAATACGAGGGAAGAGACCAGGATTTCCAACCTTCCCTCTCTGGAAACACAAGAAGAAAACCAGCATTTTCTCATTTACCGCCCTAAGCTGATTTTGCGCGGATAAAATACTACCGTTATCACAACGGTCTAATGAGCTTTGCGGTCGTTTGAGGATAATTGCACAGATGGGATCAGATTAATTCTTAAGCCTAACCAATTCACACTTTTCCGAACCTCGCGGCAGCAACTATTCGCGCGTATTCAATAACTTGTCAAACCTCTTTTTCAGACGAACATCATTTCCGTTAATTGCAGCCCGCCGCTCTGATCATATAAAATCATATGGAGTCTGGGAAACGAGAGAATTGGCTATTGATTACCGACCATTTTATTGGATATCCAGCAAAAACAAGCTCGACGGTGGAAAGAGGGCAACTTCTATCACTCATAAAATTTACAGCAACAGATGTGTTTTCTGGGACTCGAAATTTTTTGACAAGTTAAGCAAACAATTTAACCAACGGCATAGTCAATGCTTATAATTTATTACCAACCTTGGTTTCATCAACTGATTAAAAACCGCTGAAAGACATAGGAAATGGTAATCAACTGCTGAAACCAAGATAACTGATACATTTAATGTGGTTGAATAGAAAGCTGTTGGTTATATTACTATCACTTGGTTCCATTAACTAAAGCCTGAAATGCGAAGTTGATTTTTATTATAAGACGACATCAAAACGCAATACATGATACATTGATAAGCTGAGATAGCTAATATACCATGATTACGGCCAGGAATCACCTCTGAAGCTGCAACACTAATTTCAGCTAATTCATTCGAAATTGTAGGCATGGGCGAACATTTACTTTACGTAGCAAGAAAGTTGTTATATTAATCCGTTCAATTTAGCAATGAGGTACTTCGACAGCGTTTTGTCATTAGCTATTCGATGTGGTTAAATTGAGCGAATATAGTCGGAGCACAATACTGAAAAGATCTGGAGCCATAAAACAACGTCGAGGTAAAAATTGCATGATGCAAATCACAGCAGTCGGAAGGAACTTTTTTTTACGGAGACAACGCCAAAGTGTTCACATTTCGCGAAGGAGGATTTAAATCATACATGTCATTTGGAATAACGCCGAGCAAAACTAAACTCGCACAATGAAAATCAGAGATGCAAATCAAGGATTTCACATAAAATGAAATTAATGCGCCAACCTTATCTGCACGCCCTATCGACTACCGTAAAATTAAAACACATAGGAGCAACGCCAGGCCGCGTAGCATTGAAATTCCACTCTTGAAACGCACCTGCGTCCTTGGGGTTGCAACGGGCGAGACAATTTTGCATCTGGGATGCTGCCGGGTCCATTGGCAATCCCTTGCGAAAGAATATTTCGCTTCGCATATACACACAGCTCCTATAACCCCCTGCCGCTCGATCAGTAACGAGCCTCACAATAAGCAATAAATAACTCGGAAGACAAGCACTTAACGGAAATCCCCCATCAATTATTGCAGGCTATACGAGGTCGGGAGAAGGTAGAGTATGGGAAGGCGTGTCGAATCTGAGCGAGGTATCCACGGAAAAAAATTAAAAGTGTGATAACCACGGTTATAGCCCCTTATTACCTAGTGGACGGAGATGAAAATAAATATTGGAAATTAAAAAAAAACAATATCCTCTTTCCGATTGGCAACTGTCATCGGATGCGCTTCGCGGAGAAATGTCGTTCGAATTCTTCGACTTCGGAATCGACATCGGAAAATATGACTTTTTTTACAGACGGCGAGGCCATTCGGTAGGTAAGAAATAAAAGCAGATAGGTCGTTACGGTGGAGGAGAAAAATAGAAATTACGACTCTTTAAGTCCTCTTCAACATAACCATTATTACAAGATAAAATAAGTACCACATGCGTCGTAAAATTGAGACCATTGCGAGTTAACGCTATGATCAGAAGGTTATAAAAATTATGGATTTAATAACTGGGTTCAGATATAAATCATTAGGCAGTATATGTTTGAATTTAGGAGAGGCATTCATTTGTATTAACAATATAGACGTTAAACAGTTCATGCTGAATAATTACACTCAATATTAAATCAAATATATTTTTAAAAACACAAAAGATAAATAAAACTGATAAATCATGAGCATTGGACTCTGTAGCAGCTGATTAGATTATTTCTAGGACATTCTCGATCCTGTTCTCCTCTATAGGTGGATAAGAGATACAGCAATGCCAGAAAAGTGGCGGACGAAGGAATTACAGCGGATGATAGATCAGGAGAGGAAATGGGAAGAAATCCACGAGACCTGTTAAATGGAATGATCCGCCAATCAATCAATGGCGAGTGAAGTAATTGATTTGAAGCAATCGAGGAAACGCTCAGGCATGAAATTCAATGGATAGTTTCCCTCCTCGCCCTGTTCCTACCCTCTTCCCCGATGATTGTTCACTCTGCCGGTTTTAAACCCTCAAACCCCGAACCTACTCGATGTTCACCCTCTACCTCCCTCCCAAACCCTTACCCGAGGTGGCCTCCACAACTCATTCTCCTCGCAGTGGACCAGAGAATTTCCCCTCGGAGACAAAATCGTTTCTTTCCATTAATTTTTTTGTGCGGCTTAATTTCGCTCGATTTGATCACAAAAGGCCATTTGAAGCAGAATGACTTCTTTCATCGGGAAAACCGTAATCTTCACATACCTTTCCTTCATGGACAATATGAATCGTAGTCAGGTATTCACGAAGTTGCTCCAGTTCTAATATGTTATCGTCAGCCGATAAGCTGACGCAGCATTGGATCCACTAAATTCCTAAATACTCGTTGATTGTTGGTGAGTAGTTATCATCCGATTAAAAACCAGCTGTAACTTCAAATGTTGAAGGTTGTTGTTCATATGGTGGAAGGAAGACACTATAAAAATAAAAACTTTGTTACTTCCATAATTTATAACAGAACTAGCTGACCTGGCGAACTTCGTACCGCCTTAGAATCAATAAATGTTGTGTTTACTTATTTGTTGAATTAAATTTAGTTTTTTATTAAGATAAAATGAATACTCCAAATGAATTAAGTTCAATAAATGTACAAAAATCAAAATGAAAAGTATTTTAATTACATTGAAATGAATGTAATTCACGTGGCAGCAGGCATTTGCTTTATTGAAGCGAATCGAAATGATTCGCGTAGCATTTTTGCACTTCTTTCTGTTATACTATTTGCTGCATGGGTTGCACTCTATCGATTCCCTTAATTGAAGCATCTTGTGATATACGACATTTTTCGTTTTGTTGTCAGGTGCGAGAACGAACAATGAGGATGGTTTACCTGCACGTGAACATGCTACGCACAATTGACCGTGTGAGAAACATTCATTTTCTAGATTCATGCCACAAACGCTCAAGGATTGGCCTTGTGATTTGTTGATCGTCCTGGCGAATGCAAGACAAATCGGAAATTGAATTCGTTTAAACTCGAATGGCATATCGGTTGGGATTATCGGAATTCTCGGAATGAGAACTTCCTCACCTTTGAACTTTCCTTTGATTATCGTCATGTGAATCACATTGCCCATGAGTTTTCTCACCGCCAAATGCGTTCCGTTGTATAGTTTTGGTTGGTTCAGATTTCGAAGCATATGACTACCGAGCCAACCTTCAGCTGTAAATTGTGCGGTGGCGAGCCAGGCAGATCCAATGAGTTTGAAAATTAAGTTGGATAGTTGGCTGCTTCGCCTTCGTTTGTTACACAGTCGATAGATTTGAAGGAATGCAGTGGACCAACGATTTGATTTTTAATTGTAAAGTTTTAGTAATCCACATCTTTGTTCTTGGTCGCAAGAATTGTTCGGTCACTCAACCAATTGTGATTTTTGTGGTTAGCAATGATGTTCGGGAACACTTTGTTGATGAGCTCGTCCTTCGTTGAGACGAAATTGCAAAAATTTGGCGGAAACGAAATCAATCCGTTCGATTCGTTGACAGGAACACGGTCATTACCGATAGTCAGCAATAGCTTGGAGAAATATTCGGCAGATGGATCGTTTAGCAATGCAACTCGCATGTTTGTCGTCAGCTGAAGTTTCTTCACATAGCACCACAGGGTCGATGATTTGAGGCAAGCGTTTATTTCATCGGCAGAGGTCGATCTTGGAATGACTGGTAGTGTTTGGCGGAAATCGCGAGGCAGTAGAGTCATTGCGCCTTCAAAACATCTTGAGTCATTGCGCAGATCTTTCACAGTTCGATTGAGTGCTTCCAATGCGCCTTTGTGCGCCATTGTGCATTCATCTCAGATGATGATTTTCCTTGCTACCAAAACTTTGGGCATTGCTGAGTGTTTCGCAATGTTGCACGTCGGTTTTTCGGTCGTTTGAAGGTTTTACGGCAATATCAACGCTGAACGAGCCGTTCGAAATCCTTCTGGCAACGTTTGAAGAGAATGAATTAAATCGAATTAAAATGCAATTAAGGTCAAAAAATGAATTTTAATGAAGTTCTCTCGGGCTTCATACCAAGTTACACAGTGTGTAACCTGGTATGAAGCCCCAGGATTTTCCGTCGAAATGGCTACAGTGAGGGAGCAATTCAACGGGCTCTGAAAACAAACTGCAATTGCCATGGAGTGTCTACGCGAAGACCTGCCCACAGTTCATTCCTGATTCTTGAACAGACTGTTGGTGATCGTAAGAAACAGATTACAAATCCCCTATATTTTATCGGTATCGGGAAAAATATCTAGGATTCTGAACAGGCACAACATTCGACAATCCACTTACCACCGAGGAAATTACGAAGCCAGCTCGTGAGGGTAAAAGACCCACTTGGTTTAAAAAAATCAGGAGTCTACCGCATCCCGTGTGAGTACGGTAAAGTGTACATTCGAGAAACTGGCCGCACAATTGAGAAGAGAGTAAAGGAACACCGGAGCTGTATTAGGCTCTTCTATCCGGAAAAATCGGCGGTAGCGGAACATAGCCTCACAAATGACTATCACTTTTACTTCAAAAAGACGCAATTACTCCATACAACATCTAGATATTGAGATAGACTCACCAAAGAGGCTATGGAGATTAAATTGGAGAGCTACAAAGTCAATCGCGACACCGGTTTTGCCTGGAAGCCTATCCTCAACTTACTTAAGGAAAGAGAAAGAAAACAACAATCGGCGTAAACAGCAACGTTTAGTAAACAACGAAAAAATTAATTTTCTGGTATTTAAAAAAATTTCAGTTTGTACCCTGAAGACGGTGGCTGACTGAGCCACAGAAACATTGGCAGTTAAACACTGTGTAATCTGATGTAAAGCCCGACAGAACTTCGTCAATACAATACGCCAGGAAAACTTGAAAACTCGAAAAAAATACTGATAAATCGCGGCGCACGTCTGCATAGCTAGCTCAATGATATGCAATGAAAGCACCGCGCAACTGAATCAGCTGTCAAAGGATAATGCATACAACGCCATCTACTGGAATTACCGGAACCAGCATACAACGCCATGTTCATTTTTGTCCATGTTTTGTTTCTGTCATGTATCAGAGATGGCGTTGTATACGGATTTAAATTTTTTGTGATTTTCTTACTTTTCCAATGCGCGAGGAAACTTCTCAAGGCCGAGACGAACAAAAAAAAATCCATCGAAATAAGTCAATCCGTTCTCGAGATATCATAATAAAAGCCGTTCCATAAAAAAATGTATGAGATAATGAATTTTCTTCAAAAAAAATTTTTCGTGAATTTTTCCGCTGTTTTAATAGTTATTCTGCTATTCGGGGCGGAGATAAATCCAAGAAATCAAAGATCATAAAAATCGGTCCAGCCGTTCTTGAGTTATAAATGGTGTAACTAACCCGACTTTGTTTTATATATCTAGATGTGAAATCTGTACGCCATCATCGCCATGTCTACCTAATGATGAGTTTTATAACAGCGAAGCTCATGTTTGAAAAAAGATGTATGTCAATATCAGGAATTATCCTGTATTTCAATTATTAATTAGTTATTAAATTATTAATTAGTAATTATTAATTAATAATTAAAAAGTAATAAACAATTACAACTCATTGTAGAGTCAGTAACTAATTGTGGAAGTTACAATGTATGTATTTGTACAAAGCTGACACTTTTCGTTTCAATCATTGAGCTGAGGATCAAGCAGAAAAGCAGCCATCAAACCGAGAGTCTGTAACTGTAGAGTTTTCTCCAGGACATTTTGGTTGGCTTATTGTGCATGTAGTATAGCCTTAAGTCATTTCTGGTTTCCAAGAGTAAAGGTTCGGTTTGAAAAAGGGTGCAAGCCTTTGAGTGAGAAATATGATAGGCTAACTAACTGATAAACTCAGTTTCGACGACTACTACACGAAATTAATCCAAATTTATCAGACTTCTAGTGAGAAACATTGGTATTTACGCAGGTCTCATTAAACAGGCATCAGTAATAATGCTGTGATCGTTTTCTGGATGCAAGGATATATTTTAAAAGCTGAGATAAGGCGTTTTGGAGAATTAATAAAATGATTTCCCATCTTATGTCATCCCTCTATCGTACTTCTATTTCTCTTAGGAACAATAATACTTGAAATAATAAAAAATGAGCAACATGCACGACATATTTCACAGAATATAATTCATAATAAATAATTGGTCGCTGACTGACCCCATATTTTCATAACTTGTTCATAGCATAGACAAATATGGAGTAAAATTACATTGATTATAATAAATTATCACGGATCACAGAGTTAAATGAATGAATGGATTAATGTTTAATATTCCGCAACATGAATAATTAAGGGACGAGCGTTGATCTACTACATGTGGATCTAAACGAGTATTATCATTGGTATCAGACGTGTGAATCTGAATACACCTAGTGGTATGGAAAGAAACTTGGTATGTACTTCCACATTTATACAGCCAATTACTGCAAATATCCCGGCTCCAGACCCACGGAATCCTGGCGATCTTTGAAAAGGTACAAGCACACGGTAAGACTGAGTCAATAATCCCATACTTCCATAGCAATCACCACGATGCGTAAGAAACGAGGCGCCAAACTATCAACTTAACATGCCATTAGACACGCCGGTAGCAATTACTCATCGGGATCTCAAAGAGTACGGGGGGAACAAAAAGAGAGAAACTCATCACTATAAGCCGAACTTGATGCCAAGATATTATTTGCGATCCTAATCTACAGTCAAGTTTCATTTCAAAACGTCCCAACTGCCGCCCGTGGCGTAATGCAATGGCTTGTGACACCGGATACGGGAGCAGGAAAGGCGAGTAATTGATCGTCGATCGCCAGCAGATGGGGGCAACGCCGATCAAACGATAACGAAGACTTTATATAAAATAACATGACGATGACTTCCAACTGCCTGGACCAATCTGATCCTCAAAAGAAAATAACTGAGCACATCGACTTATCTCTTCAAGGACTTCCGTTGGAGGTATTCATTAACATAATTTCCTGAGAGAAACGCTACTATAGGAGAAAAGAAAGACTGCGGGGTGATCCCGTTTAATTGAAACCGAGACATCTGAGCACCTATTACCACGCAGGTACATCTTTCCTTCCATCAATACCATGAATATATAATTGACAACAAGGCTTTCGGTGAGGAAGGGAGGAGGCGGGGAATTCTCAATTGAAAATCAAAGAAGTCAACAATATACAACTTTACAATCATTAAAATGAACAAATGATGCAGTACGCATTCACGCGTACGGGTTCACTAATGTACACCAAGGGGGTGTAATGTCTCGAGAAAAAAAATCATCTCAAACATCTTTCAATAACTTGGAAATTTCTTATTTAAAATATTTTCTATGTACATTTTCGTACAATTACATTTGTAGTGATTATTTTGTTATGTGTATTACTTCCTTGACTTGAAGGTGCCCCCGACAACAAGCAAATGCCTTCTGGGTCACCTAAATCTCCTGTAAACTATTTTTTCTATGTGATTATGTACTTTTATATCATGTCAAGGGGCAATAAATTATTATTATGAAGGTACACAAAAACCTTTGTGAGTCTTTATGCAGAATTCATTCACTTCATCACAACCACACCTACAGGAGCTAGGCAAGAAAACGGGTTCTCATAATTCACAAATGAACTAGGTGACTTCAGATCAGAGTTTCCCGAACTTACCCTCCGACGGAACAATTCGTAAATTCTGATTTTAACGGAACACCTTGTTCATTTTTCAGAAATAAACCCAATCCGTTTGAAGGGACAATAAGTAAGAGCAATCCGACCGACCCATATGATTTCCCGAATCAGCATTTGCATGACTTTAGATGGCCCTTTTTCCTTTCTCTCACACTTGCGCATAGCCTCGTATCAGACCGTGATCCTGCAGTAGGTAACGAGGTTACTCATTCACTTGGGGGTTCCGCCCAACGTGGCGAAGGAAAAAGGTTTCAGGGACAACACCTATTGTTCTCTCTCAGCCTCTATTCCTTATGCCAGTTTATATTCACGCAGTCGAGATCGTGTCGGTCTGCTATCTTCTTTCGGAATCTTCTCCAACAGATTTCATTCATGTATTACAAACCTGGGGCCTAGCATTGAAACGTACCGAGTGAAATGTGTATCGCACAGGAAGACAAAATTCAAAATGTATAAAAACTGTTGACAATCACTCCCGATAATGAACGACACCATGAGCTAGAGATTGACACGAGCATTCTCAACTTTGCTGATCTCTTTCTGTTTTATCCAGCAAGCATCAGATGCTGTAACCACAGACTCATGGAAACTAAACCGGATGTGAGATTTGAATTTCTTTGGCACTCGAATTTCCTTTGTCGAGTCTAACCGCTATTGAAGTGAGCGGGTAGCTGAGTGGACTCTTAATATCAAGACCTAAATGAAATATAAAGAAATTTCAAAATAGGCACTTTCAAATTTGTAAAGAAGTGATATACGCCAAATGAAGAAATAAATATAATTGAGGAAGCGAAGAAGTATTTGAGGAACCTAACATAAAATTAAAAGCGATTTCCTATTTAACAAGCAGAAACGGAGTCAGAGAGATTGTAACTACAAGATGTCTAAATAACTGTCTAAGATTCCTAAGCGAAATGCAAAATAAAAGACCGACCTGAATATAATATTTTATTACCCATAATTATACGAACCCAAGTATTAAAATTATAAAAAAATACGGACGTTATCGACAACATCGGGCTTAATGCGTGAAAATGTAAACTTCATTCTCGTTTCTAACATGCAGATTCAAAATTTATAGGTATTTCCCCTATTATTCCGCCGTTGAGTATTACAGAATTGGTGCTATATGCCCACACTTCTCCATCTTCTTAGGCATTGTATGTTGATTAGAATAACGCCAAGCTGAATGGAGCGAACGAATCACTAATGAATATTCACCCAAGGTAAAATGAAAGTCATCGCTCCACCTTTAATGAGCACGTCTTCCTTCCAGGTACCTAACCCATTCCTTCGCGAGAAAATGGTAAAAACTCCAACATATGTCTAGCCATATCAACCGGGTTGTAGAGACAAACTCGGGGAGTATATAAATCTCACCAGTTTACACATTCGACATGTTTTAAGAAGAAAATATCAGTTAACCAATATAGCCATTTGGGAATTTTAATGAGCATAAACAATTGATCCATAAGGAGAGGAGAAGCGAACTCACTGAAAATAACGTCGCCGAGACTTCAGCCACAGACTTAGTTAACCAAAGTTACAGATAGATGAGACGTGAGAGAGCATAAATAAATTGTGATTTCATCGAGGAAAGAAGTATCTCCATTTAGAGTGAGACTCTCCGGAGTGAGAGCTGGATCCTCCTTTCCTTATTCGCCGTTTTCCTTGCGTCCCTCTCATTATCTTCCAACTCCTATTTCTCCTCTCGGACGCGAGTACGCGTACGAATGGTATCGCGTTTTCAGACTCGTTTACTTTTTTTCTCGAGGCGAGGAGCTGCAGCCCACTCCTTTTGTCCCGCGACACGACATTTCTCACCTCTTCGGACACCATCACACCCTGTAGCATTCTCCCCCGACCTTTGTTCTTCCTGCCACCCATTCTTCTCGGCACAGGAGGGAAGGTCTAACCTCTTCTACTTCCTCCATATACGTTTGGCCATTTCCACTCGTGTCGCTCCAACTGCTCCGCCCCCGCATCTCCGCCCAACGCCTTTTCTCTTCACCGACCAATTCTTCTATCTCTCTCTCTCTCTATCACACACACACACATTCCCGTAAACGCAAGCGAATACCGAAATGTATCCGCATTTACTTTTCCTAAAGGAGTTCTTACCATCGCCTCCGCTCCTTTATTTTCCACCCACGTTCCACTTCTCTTTCACCTCCCGCGCATCTATTCACACGGATTACGACAAGCATGGTAAAAAGATGCGAGCAGAGGAGGTTTTCCGCCGCGTGGAGTGGAAAAAATCTTCTTCGGGCCTTCTTCCTCACTCTTTCGCCCACTCGGCGAGCACCACAAAGGCGTTGCTGATTCCGTACATATCTCCGGTTAGCAGCGGACGGCTATCGTCCATATTCCTGAGTTTTCTTCCTTAAAACTCTCATAGACTAAAGTATTCTCCTAAATGAGGCATGTTTTCCAGAAGTCTTTCCGAATGTCCCCCAAGAGGCACAAACACACTTGTAATCGACGGTTTCACTGTTAGTTAACGTATTTTTAACCGCTCTACGCATTTTATTCCGGGATATCAGTCGCCATAAATTGGCATGAAAATCAATATTTTACCTTCCAGCTCGGTATTAAGCTCAAGAAACAAAATGAAGTTAGGGTGTTTTTTTGTTTGTACAATTTCATGCAAAGAGATTCAACACCCCCAGCGATAAAAAGTAAAAATCAGAATTATAAAAAGTAGAATGACCTTTAAGAAGCAACAGCCAATGGTAAAGCATTGACTCTTAATGCAAAACTGAATAACATGTCCATGAAAACTGACAAAAAATTTATATATTTCACAGACGAAGATGAGCGGTCTGACGAGAAGAGACTTCTACGACGTCACACCAATTAAATAGTTAACGAGCGACTATCCGTCATTCGAATTGTTTGCTCTTCACTCTTGGCACCGTATCAAGCCCACGATATATTTACCGGAACATTTCTTCTCATATGTCTTGAATAAGAGACAAAAATGCAAAGAAATCACGCACGCATGCATCTCGGAAGGGTTTATCCTCTCAGACGTTCCACTTTTTTACCTTGTTTCCGGCCTTGACGTGACGTTTAGAATGATTGCGAACATAAATACGCCTTACCTGCCCGAGGAGACGAATTACTCCTCTCCGTAACACGAGTAAACAAAAGCCTTTCACTAAGATTCTCTCTTCCACACGAGACGGGAAATGCTTAAGGGAAAAGGGTGAGACCGAAGAATTATATTCAATTCTCAGCCTCCGACCCCGCGACAATCCTTCAAAAAAGACTACTCGCCAACGCTAAATCTCAGACAGCGCACGCGGCAGCGGTGGTCTTAACTGCAGCAACTCTTCACACATGGTCCAGCGGTAGTAGGTCGTATATTCACAGTGATATTTCTCTTTCTCCCGAGTCTCGCAAACCCCTCCTTTCTTCCTCTTGGCTTGCGAGGGAGCACGGGAGAATGATGGAGAAAATGAGAAAGGTAGGATCACAGCGTCAGCACGTTAGCCACCACTTCTTCGCTATTTTCGGTGCTACATTATTCGGCGAGAGGAAAGAGCATACAATCATAAATAACCTACTGCTTTATTAGTGTGGACTTTTTTTTTACCGGCACGGGTAATTCTGAGGGGAGCCATTTGAGATCTGACCTCGGTAACTTTTTCTGTGAATAAATTGAAAACAGATAGCATAAAGACAGAGCCGCACAAACTTTTCAAAAGCGACCATTCGGATTAAAATGGAATATTACATCGGAACTTCTTGGACTGTTAAAATTTAATCTCGAAAATGATGCATCTTTCACAAAATTGATAAATCTTTCATTATTTTGCACTTCCTCAAGGGAAAAATAAAGAAAATAGAGCAAAATAACCGCTAAGCAGACTGGCATACGAAGTGGATAGAACAGAGTAACATACATATACACTAAAAACGAAGCACAATCCGAAACTACGACCTTTATACAAGCCGGCGAACGAGCGACCCACACTGGGCAACATCGATCCAGTCGTGCAAGAAAATTAAAATGAAAAAAATAGAAGTCTTTTTTATTTCAGCAATTAACATGTTGCAAAGGTATGCTTACATAATGGCGGGTAGGTACATTTTCACGTCGTGAACTCGGCATTTACGCTTATGAGCCACTCCACGGAAAATTTCAAGGACTAAAATCGCAGAAAAGTTCAGCCGGAGGAGGGTTGAGGGGAGGCACGTTTCGCCGACTTTTTCTCTCCCTCTCCCCCCTCCTCGCCCCAGCCCTCATTTCCTTCTTTCAACCGCGCGCCGTCCCTTATCGCATGCTTACTCTCCGTCTCAGCTCCCTGCTACCTCAATTTCTCCCCGTCCGCTTCCATCTGATTCTGTCATTCTCCTCGCTCCTTCTCATATTCAACCGCACCGCCCACCTTCTCCCCCTTCCCCCGAGAAAATTCTGCATCGCAATGCTGCGAAACTTATGCCTTTTTTCTCATCAATTTTTATTCTCAAGTGCTGGCAGCAAGCGAGGAGAACGATCCGAGGTAAACATTTTTAAAAAATCACAATTTTCAATTGAGATAGAGCTCACCAACGTAAAAAGGTAGCGAGTGGAGTCACGGATTTTATTTAAAACTAATTTGAGTTAAAAAATATTGTCACTTAGGTACTATATTGCGACGGCAAACATTCCGAATCCAACATCTAGAGCTGAACTGACCGATTAGCTCGTCGAGGTTGATTTTTTGGTAAAATATTCTGACACCTTGAAAATCTTATATGGTATCTATCTGGAAAATATTATATTTATCCTATTTCATGAACATTTTACACTACATTTTAACATGTACTAAGCAAACAAAACTAACTCTAGGACGCCACATTACAGTTCCAGTATATCAATACAACGGAAAGAAAATACTGATCCCAGCTTGACGATAGATTTATTTAATTCTCGCCAATCAGACACTCGCTAAACGTTTATCTTCAAGTTAAAATATATTATTTTCGAAGTTCGATAGATAGTTCGAAGTTCATGGATTTGATCAAAATGGTCTTTTAGTAAAACTCAAAATATCTCCTTAAGCACTTATCTATGTTTACTGACGATTACGGCCGTTGTTAAGAATTCGAAAGGTCGATTGAATAAGTATATTCTCTCCCAAATATAATTTGGTACGAATAAATTTACATGCAAATGATCAAGCAGGAACAGAGAGATAATAAAGAGGGTATTTATATTTTTGGAAAATATCAAACTTCATTTTTCTATAAATGTTACATAACGCTACCCTAACACACCAAAAACGGGCTTAAAGCCACAAAATAGAACTGAGTTACCTTCTATCGAGCGAAAAGTTAGAATTCGAGCCCTTGCGCTACCCTTTGACAACTAGGCAGAAGAAAAGCATTTCAACCAAATAAAAAATTTGCAGAAAAATGACATGACACGATTGCAGTAGTAAATTAAATTACGTCACAGCTAGGTTAATGCGGAAAAAGCATTCGATACCGTAATATACCGATAGGGTGAATAATAGAGCAAGTGACATTAGGCCCTTTTGCAACAAAATAAAAAAACACGAACAGCGATCCGCCCGGCCAAATAAATGCTTTCGAGTGGAAATTCCTCACACACGTATCCTACATCCTCATTCCTCTCTTTTTCCCGCTCGGAGAAATCACCCGTAGACGCTTTCGCAAGCATTTTCCCTGGCCGTCTCCAAGGATATCTGTCAACGCCCTAATTGACGTTTGTAGCGAGGAGCAGAGGAGACGCGGGTCCTCAATTGGGTCGGGGTCTAATGGAAGCACAAGGCTTGAGGAGGACCGGCGGCAAGGGGAACGAGATATGAGAACCTGAAGCGTTGAAGCGAATCAAAGTAGTAGGTTTCGGAGAGTGGCACGGAGTAGGCACGGAACTCAAAGAGTGGGGAAAACTTGGAATGTTTAAGTTAGAGGGTTGGTAGAACGACCACTAACCAGGATTGCACTTTTACAAATATGAAGAGGTAAAAGTAATATATTGAAACTGAAACTGAAAAAATATTTTGGCAGGACATTTGCAATAGAAACCTATGCAAAAATGAATGCCTTGAAGAACTGAGAAGATGAATCTCAACAAAAATTCACGCCCGGGAGTAAAACTAATAAGTAGTCTCAATGGGTTCCATCCCATCTTGTCATGCCTTTTCTTGAAAGCCGGTTGACAGAACTTCTTCTAGGGAACTGACAGAAATATAGTAACCTTAAGATAATTCAATATTCCCATCATAAACTTAATTTCAGATACTTTAGAACCGATTTCTAGTCATTGCGTAGGAGAGAGCTCCAAAGTCAACATGGTGTAAATACTTAAAAGCAATGTTGTAAGAAAATAACACAAATATAATGTTCACACATCCGTCAATGAGTACCGACCAAGGCTTGGGCATATTATTGCAATGTGTCCTCCCCGCAGTTGGTGTACACTTAAAAATGTGAGGAATACATACCCATTAAATAGAAGGATCTTCAAATATTACATAAATGAACTAAAACAAGTGATTCTACAACTATACATACAACATTAGTCAGCCCCGGTGGCGGCGGGGTAAAGTCCTCGCCTGCTACCCTGAGGGTCGCGGGTTCTACTCCCGCCTGGGTAAAATATTATCTGCCCAGGACATGGATATTTATGTCTCGTCCGTTGTTACTGTTATCCACCCGACGTAAATTTACACATTGTGCTGTATTCGGGATAGTGAAGATAAATAAATAAATAAATTTTCATCAATGATTTTATCAATGCTAAGCTATGACACAAGCCCTCGTGTTTTTCAAAGGTTATTTAATATTACCACTATGCAATTTGTATATGCCCGGTGTTTTCATCAGTTTTACTGATTTTACTACAAATATATGTATGTATTCCTTATATTTTTGTACAGTGCTTCGATTTCATGGATCTACACTCATTGCAGATATCTCTTTGTGCCAGAGGCCAGGATTTACGTATTCATGTATTACTCTAGACATACAGCAGTTTTTTTAAACATATTTTATTGAACAATACCCAGAGAAAAATACAGTTAACGTTTGCAATTCGGAGACTGTATTAAAGAAGTGACCACAATTTTAGGTCCTGTTCAATTTCTGGCCTAAAAACCTGCAAAATGGGACTTATAATCCATAGGATTTATAGCCTTCTTCATAGTTCCATTATAAAACTAGTTTTTCTACGAGGGGAAAAAACTAGATGAGGTGAAAGAAATAAAATTTGTGCGGAGACTTCGGAGATGGAGAATGACAAATCGGAAGAAAGTGGGTGTGGCAAATATAGTGGGGCAGAGGGAGCCACTTCATCACTATGGCGACGGCTCAAAGCGGAGAAGGACAACAGGAAGAAGAAGGGAGGGCGAGAGGAGAGAAGAGGAGCGTTTAATTTAGTCAACCACTGACGGAGAGGATGGGTAAGTATCCGAAGAAGGGAGACTGACTCGACGCCTGTGGGGTGGAGACACTGAAGTATCAAAACAAAACGGAATGGAATCCTTGGCTCTGTTGAATGTTTTGCCCCTAGGAAATGAAAGCCGAAACGCATTACGCAGGAGTAGGTACTTTTCCGGAGATGGAAAATTCCATTTCAACTGCAAAAAAAAAAAATCTAGTATCAACTTAACATTGGCGAAATTGCACCCAGGGAAGGCCCCACATGAGAAATGAAATGCTAGAAGGTACGGAATTAAATAACTGAAATGGGAGAAAACGGATTTTCCTTCAGTACGACACAAAATTGAAAATATTAGATCCAGTCATGATTTCAGAAGAAGATGAAGAATAGATGAGTCAGGACTTGAGCAGCGAATGTGATGAATGAATTTCTATTCATTTCACACCATCTGAAGTACTACAATTTCAGCTGTACATAATTTCTGTACGAATGAGATAATTAATACTGCCATCAAACAACAAATGTGTCCATCCTGTGCCATGTAATATAGCATCAAAAGCTTCTTTATACCCAGAAACTAAACTAAAAACAGAAGCCAAATAGTTGGCTGGAATTTGGTATTTCCTGTTTTTAATGCAGCTTTTCATAATAACTGGTTCCGCATTTCGAATAGAAGGATACGCTTATATAACAGAAAAAATCTCCACTATTAGAAAAACACACATCCAATATATAAAAATGAATGTTTGTTCGTTCGTCTTCTATGCGTTCCAATACCATTCATCAGATTACGATGAAACTTTGCAGAGTTGTTGTGTGCGCATACGCAAAGGTTTCCAATTTATTAAATCCAGTGTACAATAGGTGGAGCTCTAGTCGTTTTAACAGATGAGTATTGGCACGAGAGCTTCTCAAACAAGCGCGGAACGACAAGCAAGCAACGAAACAGATCGTGTACGAGTTGCTCAATCATGTGCATCACAATCATATCAGGGAAACAATATTGCGTGCATCAGAATCATATCAGTGAGACATAATTTGTGTTAAAAGGTACCTACATAATTTATCTGTACGTAGAATAAGATTTGGTGCAGTGGTCTCTTTGTTTGCCGTTTTTTTATTCTTGCAGTCGATTTTCGTACACGCTTCGCATTTTCGTAAATCTGGATTTTTAAGGTCAAAATCTTAAATTCTTTCACTACTTCAACATTAAAATATTTCATTTACTTGGAAATCGTAGCATAAGCATAGAATGAAAACTCGTGCCATCATTTGTGCGTAACGAATGCCAATTACATGTTGCATGCTCACGAGTGGGACAGCCAAAAAATTTCTTTGTTTCGGCAAAGGCAGGAAAGACCAAAAATATTGTACATCCCAAAGCACTTGAATGTTTTTCGAATTTATGCAATACACAAAAAATCATTCCCTTTCATTCATTTTGCACATGTAAATGTGTTTGCTTTGGATATGTGTGCTTACTTAGAAAGATAAATAGGCATTGCAACGCATGCCGGGCATAGCTAGTCAAGAATAAAAAGAGATCAAATTTTGGTTTCAATCAGATCAATTTACCGTCATTTTGCACAATTTTTACGCAGATTTACTCAGTATATTTGGAAAAGTGGACAGTGATTCCTCGCTTTTGAAACGGAGCGAAAAATCTCTTCTTATGATTCCGACGAAATTAATCCTTGCTCATTGGTTCCTAGCCTTACATGCTGAGAAGGGAAGGGCTTTAGAGAATGAAAACGGGAACGTCAACAGGGAAACGTCCTGAGTGGATAATTTGCAGGTTGAAGGAACTTGGGATGTTTTTTCTCTCTCTCTTTCTCGACCACTTAGAAAAAAAAACGGGTAAGGGGCCTGGACGGGCATCCCAAGATACGATTTTTACATTCCCCTAAAAACCGCGCCCTTCGTGGAACTCCTCCGCCCCTTCATCTCAACACTTCCTCTCTCTCTCTCTTCTCCCTTAACCACCACTCCTTGGAATTCCCGAGCTGCCAGTTTGCGCCCCTCGGGAGTATCAGCCCGTCTCACATCACCACATCTCATTAATTCTCTCTCTTTCTGAGCCATGGACAAACTCACTTCTTCATTTCGTGCGAGTTGTATACGTAAAAAAGGTTCTCCTAAGGCGATAGAACAGTCGAAGGAATCGTTTTGTTTGATAGGTACTAAACGGTTACTGAATTCCTCCGCTTCTCCATATTAAAACTCCAACTAAGTGAGTCAATCACAGTACCTTAGAGTCATTCCATCAGTTAATGGGAAAAATGACTCGGCGCTGAATAACACGATTTTGCAACCGGAAATGATTGAAAATAAAACAAAAATGAGAGTCCATCCAAGGTAAATTAAGAGCGTTGCATTCGGGCCAAGAGTTTCTGATCAAACCTACCATTTCATCAATGTTTCGTACTTCAAATACGTAATTCCCCAACATTACTGGCACCATTAAAAGTATTCACAAGAAGTAACGATTTGTACAACGCGGAATGAATTCCTTCAATTAGTCTGAATTTACAATGTCAAATCCTTGACAAAAATGATCACGGTGGTATTAAACACCTTCGCTAACTCCACTTGTACGATATTATGGACACGACCTGATGTCTCAAGTCCTGACTACAACACAAAGTGTCAAAACCCGAGTCGTGTGGATAAAATCATTGAAGTGGAGTAAATAATGCTACTTAATTCTCCTGTAATGGATAACTCCCACAAAGTAATGCCTAAAGCCGTTTTCTTCACAAAAATAGTCATCTACGAGTGCAGTGAAATCACGAGTGGATCTTTTGATACTCCAGCGAGCAACGGCCAATGGCAACTATCGTATAGATCAATATCCTGAGCCATTCAATATTTTCGATTTTTTAAACGCCTTAGCTTGTAGGAAGGTTTGATGCTTTCCCAGCGTACGCAAGATAAGACTGCCCGGGTTCCGACTCCGAACAGTCTGCACCAACGTATACACTTCTTTGATTGAGTTTAGCACACAGCTGTGTCTCCAAGACCATGAAAGTAAAACATATAAATTAGTGTCGATATTATAAATGCAAAAAGGCAATACATACGCTGAGAGGCTTAAACATACCGAGTATAGCACAATTTTGAAATAAAATCTTATAAATTTATATTTCGCACAATACATACGCCTTAGATCTCAGATCCAACGTGACAATATATCAATGAAAACCCAAGCAACGAAGCTACCCTGTGAGACTTGTTATTCATTTATCATTAAGGGCACTAGTCTACCAGTCAAGGAAAGTCCGCTTGGAAGTGAATAAATAAAATAATTGCTGATAAGCTAATTAAAATAACCGCTACCAAGTTCAGTCTGTAAGCAATATTCTAATATCCACTGGCTCAAATTTGTAAAGGGCAGTGAGCTGACCGAGCTTAAACTTTCCTCTTTCATAAAAAAACATTCACCAAACCACACGGAGAAGGAAGAGAAAACCACCCAAGGATAAAAATTCTAGAAAAACAACTATGGAGACAGAGACGCCGATGCTTGGTAATTGTAGCTTTTTGCCGCTTCAGTGTTTTCGGGATACCTTAGAAAGGACCCCAGAGTTCCATCGGAGTCTCAGCATTCTGCAGGTCCGCCTGAGTGCCGCTTGTTTGAGAGAGAAGGCGGAAGAATCGACGAGCCCTTAACAGTGCTGGGGAAGCAGACAGAGAGTGAGGGAGAGAGAGAGGAGGGAGGGGTCACAGAGGGAGTAACCTGAGAAATGCAGGGACAGGGGAGAGGAACGCGATGACTGCTCACGTCAATTGGATCTGCTCCCGTTCCCTCTTTCAAGTTTTTCTTCCCTTTGACAAGAGGGCGCTTTCGGGAGGCGGAGAAGGAATGGGTGGACCCCCCCCCCCTCTTGCCCTCCCGCCCATTGGGTGAGACGTCAGGGTCAGGTGGGCGGAAGGTTCGGCACCGTGCGATAAAGGCATGGCTAGAGAGAGGGTAGATGCGTATTTTTGGAATGGCTGGTTCGATGAGATGGAGGTAATTGATGCTATGAGGGATAGGTGTGGGAGTGGACGGGATGAATATTGCCTTGATCGGAGTTTCGAAACGTTAAAAGAGCTCGTCAAAAGGAATAGAAAAATAATATAAAGACGTTTTGAGCGAGACATTTCCCCCGGTATGATGGAGATCATATCTGAATTTAATTTTGGAGTTCAAGCTATTGTAAGAACCATTTACCAAGCTATTGCAACAGCCATGAAGTATATTGACGACGCAAAAATGTTTTTTTCATGATTAATATTTTAATAATAAACCAAATATATTTTTGTGACTTTAGCTTGACGGTTAGTGATAGAAGAACGGAGGGTGTGATAATATGAAGAAAACGAGAACGTTATAGGTGAACGTGATGGAATATACTCTTCAGATAAGGTATATCAGGAGTCTTAAGAAGAGAGGGTAATGCATGAAAACATGTACGAGGGCAACTGAAGCAAAAGAGTTTCGCAAGAATGAAAAAGTATGGAAAAAATTATTAAAGCGGAGTCAGTTTCACAGGAAAATCACAGAGAATATAACTTTCCTGACAGTGACTGCCACGACAAGGATTGGCATGATGGATATGCAATGTCTTTTGTTCCACGCTAAATGCTGAGAACGCCTTAGCAACCAAAAAATAAACGACAAAACCCAGAAAGTATATATCGCCACATTTCCGATATGAGACGCGCGCCAAAACTTCCTTATGTATTTTTAAAGGTGTCTCTTATAGGGACTCGATGCCACACCAAAGGGTCCACAGCCGTACCTGGTCCCATGGATACTGCTTTTATGCTTTGGAATATACCTTCAAAAGTAGCGCAATAAATGGCTAATATTTCGTTTCAAGTAGCAAGTCACGGTTTCTCCTCTTTTAAACCCCATCAGGAGTTTCAGCGATTAAGGAAATAATATCTCGAAGAAAAGCCAGTCTTTCTCCAAGAACAGCCAGTCTCGACTTTCGTCAAAGAACCCTGAATCGAAGTTTCCGAGGTGCCGCCTGAAATTGACGTACAGACACTAAGCAAGAGGGGGGAACTTTATTCACTCCCTCCAGATAAAAATGAAGAAATATCATTGAGAAGACTATGGAGGATTAGAAGTGTAACAAAGTTTGTCACTGAAAGCTGTCAATTTCGAAAAACATGTTCGAGAACATGGCCGCCAGACCATTAGTGATCTATTTCCCTTGAGTTCCGGGGGGCTGTCCGTTGATTGGTTGTGGTGCGTTCCGAACAAACAGGCGCGTAATGATTGACAAACTTTGCCACGTTTAGAGGCCTGATGGAGTGACTCATAGAGAAGATCATTATAGAACTTTGGCGGAGAACCACTGACGACAAGTGGAGACACGAAAGGTGTGGAATTTTAGTAAGACAATGAATCGCGAACTTCGTTAATGGCTAGTTGAAAAGTAAATTAATGAAATATTATTAGGGTAAAGCGAAATTCTGCGAAAGTTGGTGGGAAATAACCAACTCCTATATTCCAATCCTCCAAAAATAAATATCACAAATTAAGGAAACAAGAAGGGGAATATAAGATGAATTCGATGCAAACTTGGGAGAACTTAGAGGATAAAAACAAAAACAGCCAGACGAAGCAACAGCGTTAATACCTACTTTCGTACGTTAAGTGGATATAACGGGAGTGGACAGCGCTGTTATCGAAGAGGGTAAGGATGTTACTTGCCGAGGACGGCCAAGCATTAACTTTTTACCGAGGTCCCACGCGTGTGCCGGGGTTTTAAAGAGACTAGCCGGGGATAATGGTTTTCGGGAGTTCCAGCCGGAGAAAGGATGATGAGACGGAGAAGAGAAAGAGGGAAGCCATGTACGAATGAGAGAGAAGAGACAGGATATGAGCCATATACGAAGAGGGTTGCCAAAGAGAAAAAGGAAGAAGGAATAAGCGTGGAAAAGAAAGAACGAGAAAAGTTGGGGATAAGTGAATAGCGGGTCATATAGCGAGAGGAAGAGATGAGAAAGCAACACGACGAGGGGAAAAAGGCAAGAGACATTTTCTACCTAGGAAGCCGTCGCAAAGATGTGCGGCGGGGGGTTTTAGGGCACAATCCATGAAGGTAGAAGGGAAATGGAAAACCGAATCAAACGAGGAATGGGACAAAAAGAATACATATAGACGACAAGAATATATAAAAGAATGGAAATCGTCCTTTTTTCTGATGTTACTAGTGCGCGGAAAGAAAGTATCTTTGTTCCTACTTCCTCCAAAGTGTATCTTTCCCATTTTGTCGCTTCAACCAATTTAGGCTAGAGAAGAGGAGCGTGGTTTGCATAACAACCTCCGAGTACCCTTGAAGCTTATCAGAATACAGTCTAGTGTGTTACCTCCGAGCCTCTTCGCAGTTTCCAAAGAAGTCCTATCATCAGATGTATTACGCTCTCTAGTTTGCCCTAAGCCGTGCGGATACTTAATTGAAATTTTTGTCGGCTCATTAGAACTATCTTTGCACGACCCCGAATACTTCACGGCGATCTCGAGATCGGGCCTAAATGGAGCAACATGATATATATTGTTTACTTTTTCACCCAAATACCAACCACAATTTCCCTTGATTTTCCCGAAATATTTGGACCAATTTTGAGGACCAAGTCATAATAATAAGGAGAGCTTAGTATTTTCCAACTAAAATTTGTTACCAACAACGGCTGCAGAAATTCATTGCCTTACCTTCACTAACGCAATGATTCGCTTAAACCATATTTGGTATCAAATGTTAGTGTGGAAAATACAAAGCTAGACCTTTTACTAAATAAAACCTTGCCCTTCTCACCCTGTGCCCTAAATATTACAGCAAGTTTTTTCCCAAAATAGGTCAAAAGTAATTGAGACTCCAAGTAATGTTTGAAAGACCCATAGCTGGGATGAAGACAATTTCTGAGTGAAAGCAGAGAAAAGCAGAGGGGGGAGTTTAAGTAGGGAGGGTGTACCGTACACTAACGCAGGGAAAAGCTTCTCCTACAATCCTCCCGTTTTAATTAGGTTCTCATTGGTTGGCATGGAAACTACATAGCAAAGCGGCGGGGAGTTGCTGTGTGCGTACAACCGTGGGCTTGGCCCACTCAAAGAGTGGAGTTTTCGGTGGGTAGGTGAGGGGGATGGACGGGAGAACAAAGACTAAGGGGTTGGGGAATGGTTGGTGGAGGAGGGAGGGATTTTGAATGGGTCTAGTGAGACAGGGTGCATGTGAGCCGGGAGAAGGATTGGGGATGAGGAGTATAAGGAGTAAGGGTTTGGAGGGATGCGAGAGAGGGAGGAAGTGAGACAAGGAGATTTGAGGCAAATGAGGGCAAAGTTTCTCGTTAGCAAGAGCGGCCTTTGCCGTTGTCGCACGGGTCACTGCGTGTCGAAAGCCCTGTGTCGTCGAGTGAGATTCGTAACATACCAGAAGTTTCTAAATAATTCCCCGACTTGAGCTCCCACGACTGGAAGAAGGGAATGTGTTTAGAGGTGCTTGAGTCTCCCCGTGATCATGCTACGCTAGGAAGGTAACAAAGGAAAAAAAACTCTAAACTGAGAGATCAAGTACTTTGCAATAAAGCATATCAAACAAATCTGTGAGAATGTGATTTCGTCGATAAAGTTTGTAACACTCATCAGCTACTTCAAAAATATACAGATGATGATCGGAGATAAAACTTCTTTTGCTTGAAGCTCGGGTCAGGCATAGGGATAATTGGGGAGGTACAGCGAGAACAAGAGGAGACAGAAAGCACCAGGGAAAGCAATTCAGGAAAGAAATAAAATGCAGCTTCCTCGGTACCATAAATTTTCATATCACACGTAGAAGCTTACAAAATAACTGAATAATGTTAATAGTTACGAAATACCTGAACAACACTCACCCGGACGGAAGCACGAGAAAATTTTGAGAAAGCCGTACGCCGGAAAAGCATTAGATCTTACTTAACCTGAATAATCATCCGATTTACTGAACTAACCCGCATGACTGAGGCAAAGATTAACTTTTTCAGTTTTAGCCAATGTCAGTTCACATTGTTTGAACAACGGAAAACGATGAGCTACTACGGATCAAGTAGTTAAGGGACCAATCGCATTGTAGTTAAGGAACCAAAATTTCATAACTAAAATGTAATTTGAAAGGCGCTTCAGGAAATTCGAATACAGGATATTTTATGATTCCCTACAGTGTAGAAAATAGAACCTAATTTTAGTATAGTTCACTAACACACCTTAAACCTCTTCTGGATACAAACTTATCATCTTGGGTGAATACTGTAGCTTTTAGGTACCTCATCTTCCAAAGATATGACACTGAATAAAATTTGAAAATTCGCACAAGAAAGGCTACTATAGATTTTTCCCTGTCAATAGAAATCTCTAGCTTATTTCATTACCCATCCACCTATGTTATATTTCAGCCGTCGATGTATGTCCTCCATTGTGCTGAAATTTCACCGAGCGAATTTGAACACAAATCAGAAGGCATAAATTAGCAACTTCGACCGTATTGCAGTACGTATAGGGAAGGAAAGAGTTGCCACGGCTTATACGCCTGGCCCCGAGGGTGGTCAGATATGTGCTGAGCCATTCCCGCTCATCTACGAGTCGCCAACACGTCCACTCGATGACCATTCACTCACTCGCCCAACAACGAAAACCCTCTACTCAAGACAACAGTTTCCACTTTTTTTCAACTGCGCCGAACCCCGACGAAAAAAACAATACTCGACCAAGATTCCTTCAAATAAAGGAGAAAAGAGGTAAAAGAATTGGGGGAGACAAGATAAGCGAGGAGGAGGAGAGGACACAGGGATGGGAGAGAAGAACAACCCTCAATTTCCCTTCGCCACACATTCATTTTAATGCTCAGTTCACACAACTGCAAACAGACACACAGAGCCGACCGCATGCGCTCACAATAACACGAAGAGTTGTCAGGTGTCTTGGCACTCGAGAACCACTCACGAATTCGAACGAAGCTTTTTTGGGTACCTGCCCGACGTTTTGGGGTGGAGATGTCCAGGTCGGATAATTTTGACAGGTCCTCCTCCACCTCCTCCTCTTTTTTCCCCTCTTTCTTTCCCTTCCATCCCTTTCCCCTAAAAAGAACCCACGAAAACTACCTAAACATTGTTCTTTCCCGTCCACTCCACCATACTGGAGACTTCATCGACCGGGTCGAATCTAACAACCCCGAACCTTTTTTTCCCAACCCTCCACAACCATCCCCACAATTCTTGGATGCACGGGCGTGGGAGGGTGGGTCTAGTCTTCTTCCGAGGAAGGCGACCACGTCCGTCCCTTAAGAAGCGCGTTGGGAGCGGGAGGTGGATTTCTAAGCTCGACCCACCTCGTTAGGTGGGTACATATCTTCCTTCCCAACAGGGAAGGTAGGTTCCCATTTCTCAATGAACGCAAGAGCGTAAATTTGGAGCAGACAACCATATAAGCTCAGGCTGATGCACTGAGGAAGAATTGTGTAAATATGAACAGAAGGAGACGAACAAAATCCTAGAAATAAAGTGGGAAGTGGGAGAAGAAAGCTTGGACTACAATCGCACGTGCCTTCAAACTATCAATCAAAATACCTATACCCTTTCTTAAGCTGGACGACGGGATTTTTTCATCTCTAATCTATTGGTGCTAACTTATTGGACACATTCTGCGACATAACAAACTAAATAATAGTAACGAAAGGAGAAGCGAATATGAAGGCTGGCGAATGAAGATCAAAGATGAAATATATAAAACAAATAGCTTAGGATATCAAAATGAAAACTAAAAAAGAAATGAAACAGTTAGCTGAAAGATAAGTAATGTGGAGAGCTGCGGCGAAACACTTAACAAATTAATCAATATTTGTAAATGCCCAATGCCCGAAATTGCTTCCCATTCCAGCCCATGGGTCCGACTGAAAATATCAAGGAAAATCCAAAAAAGATTCAAATCCGTCTAGAATTCACCATGTTTACCACTGTTTTTTCCCATTCTCGTTTCGGGCGCTACGCAAACTTATACCTGCCAAGGCAGCCAAAGATAAATTTCACTTTTCCGTGACTGGCCAACTTAGCGTCTAAACTCAAGCGATGAGCGAGTCATTTCCTGAGTTATGATCTCAAAGCGTAACGTGAACACCAGCGACCCGATGCACATGCATCTATACCGTCGAAAAATTTACGTTCTCACTTGCACAATTCGAACCCACCTTTAAGGAGCGCAGTGGAAGAACGGAGAGGGCTTTTCCTCGAGTCCGGTCCATCTCGTTAGGCTCGTCCCATTCCCCCGACACAGGTAGGTTAAAGACCGTTGAGGGGGAAGTTTGCGGCAGGATCTTTATGTGCGTGCGAGTGTGGAGAGGAGAGGGAAGGGAGGTCCGATGGGAATCGTTGTGCTGCGGTGTCGGACAGCGTGGGCGGGAGGGGTGGCTGGAAGGCAGGAAATTTTTGTGTGTGAGGCTAAGAGAGGAAAGGGAAGAATATGGACGGAGCGAAAACAGTTCTGAGGTGTTGCTCTCAAGGAAGCAAAAGAGTGCTCGGGAGGGTAGCAGTTACATAGCCATGAAATTCAAGTAAACCCTGCACGACTCATCATGAAGAGGGGTTGGTGAGGCTCAGGAAAGAGTAGGCACTAGGCTGCAATCCCGAGGGTCCGAGTTCGCATTCCGGCAGTAGAGGAAATTTCCCAGCAGCTGCGAACCACAAGGTGGTTATGAAGAACATTTGGAGTGCAAAGAAGGTAACGTGACTGTTACTTGAGACACTAGAGCGCCTTAAGTTCAGGAAAGGGAAACGCCGAGGTCGATATTCTCTTCTTTCTTCAAACACTCCCAAATCATTAATTTTCAGTTCAATAACAGATCGACTCACAAACACCTCAGTAGCTCATTCTCAATCAGCAAAAAATAAGTACAATAAACTAATACACAATATATATGACGAACACTTTCTCGCCATTTTTGATGACCTAGTTTTGCTATACTAAATTCTATTTGATATTGTATTAGTGATAAGCATTTTCATTTCTCTTTTTTCTCGTCACATTTACGTGGCATTTTTCACTGTTTATTTGTTCGAATGTTTTTGAAGCAGCGAGATATTAGATTAACTTATCTGAAGATTTTCGAAGTGTTTTCAAACTTCCTTTTTTGTGGGTGTTTTTCTGCAGTGAGGTATTTCCAGCATAAAAGCCTAAATATCCTTGATTTTTTCACACACATCTTTATTACGCTTACCGGGGCTAACAAAGCCTTCAGCATGAGTAATGAGTAGTGCTCTCGCTACTCATTATCTTGTCTCAATTACTACTCTAAGATCTTCCGACAGCAATTTTACCTCATCCCCACGAATCTCTTTCTCCCAAGCAAAAACGTCTCTTGATGACACCGACAAAACTCGCTCGTTTTCTCTTACCGGATGGGAGCATGATTTTCCTCAATTAAAACCCGGGATTCGATCCGGAGCGTCCCGTGATGGGAGCCAAGTTAACCCAAGCCCCGGCGCCAGTCCGACCCTAGGGAACAGTTCCTCTGAAGACGACGGAAGGGCACGTGTTGCGCGGCAACCTAGTGGAAGGAGTTATGAATAATTTGGAGGAAAATACCACCGGAACGTACCGAGGGTGGCGAGTCCCCGGACGAGAACGAACGCGTTACGAGGGGTGCCATGCGTGTATTCAGGGTGCAAGAAAATGGTGTTGGTGGCTTTAGGTGAAGTTTCGTTAGGGGATAGAGTGAAAGAGGGGAGGAGTTGTATCTTCGAGGAGGTGAGGGTAAAAGCGCAGCAGAGGGAGGAAGAGGGATAAGGAGCTCCTAAAAGGTCTCGCGTATATAAGTCTGTAGCAAAAAAATAACGTCCGGGCGAGTAATAAAAGATGAAAGGGAGAGGTAGAGGGGGAGAGAGAGAGAGAGACGTAAGGTGCGGTGGGGTAGCAAAGTGGCTCTGAGGCTATGCGGGCATGATTCATTCCCTCGACTCTCGGAATTACGAGGCTGTGGAAGGGAGAGAGGGATGGAGGTAAGACGGCGAGGGTGGTAGATCTGGGGAAACGGAACAAGGGAAGGGGGAGTGGCAGAGACGTGGGAGGTAGCGAGAGTAGAAAATGAGGAATTTTCGGGTGAGGAACGGCGGCGAGCGAGCGAAGATGAAAGGAGAAGAAAATATGAGACGGTGATTTACCGAAAGAAGGCGAAAAATACTGTGAAGCAGTTTTTTTTTCCTCGAGAAAGGAGGAGAGATGTGGGTGGAAAGACGGGACAGACGTTATGCACGCAGGGTGGGCAAGAAAAAAAAGGCGATAAATAAATATGCGAAGTAGATCTGAAAGAAGAATAAAGGCGAGTAGGGGGTGGAAACCCACGTCGCTGACTTCTTTGTGTAAATTAGAAAACCCGCGACGACAGGTCTTATTAGCGATGGGACGCGTGGTAAACCATCGCGGTGCATTAATGCCACTTGACTGTTTTTCTACGCGGTGTGAAATATGGGACGACACGGGAATTGAGTTGAAGAGGCCCGCAACGAGGGACTCTCGAAAGAAAAAACTTCCGCTGCATAAATTAGATGAACGTGAAGGATGCGCCGAGTTTACAACGGTTCGTTTCACCGACTCTGTTGCTCATTCTCTACTGTGATCGGAATAGCTGCCTTCACTTATCCCCAATTTACCGCACACAAAATGAGTAGCAGTTCAAGCAGCGACGAAGAGGCATTCAAGATGAAATTCGAGAATAAAATCGGTCGTTAAGACTGAATTCTCCCCAAAAACTTCACATATCGAGCACAGTTTAAACCCGTTAAAAGACACGCTGTAGGATCAATCTATGATAGTAGGTTTTGGAATTTTTATGCGGCGACTGCCAAAACACTGGCATCGTATACGGCCTATAATAAGAAGAGGTACATATTCATCACGATAATTTAAGAATTAAACCGTAAAAATTTTAATACATCATTTATCATGGGACATAAAAACTGTATTGTATGGACAGGAGGTATTAAATGTTGGATTACGTACAAAAACTGCGCTTTAAGCAGACAAAACCGGGGTAAATAAAACGAAGCTACGTCTTGAAAATGGTGCGACCAACTTTTCGAAGAAAGAATAAGTTATAGAGTTCAATAAGAAATTAAAGCACCGAAATAAAAATTAGGAGGCTCTTTGGAGGTCTTGATGAAAGAGGAGATGCGAACATCACACCAACAAAAAAGATAGTCTCGAAAGAGCTTAACTAGAACTTCCTTTATCCCGATAAAGCCATGGAGTGAAAAAAGATCTCATTTGAATCAACATGAAGTTGAAAAAAAAACTAAAACCCATACATATCAAACACTCCCAAAAAATGGAACGAGTCCCGAAAAATTTTCCGTTTTTCCAACGTGAGAGAGAGATAACGAGGGAACGGGAGAAAAGTTCCCCTTTACGATCTTCAAGGAGATGTGCTCTTGAGGAGGAGCGGGAGGAATACGGCGGTGGGGAGAGGAGGCTGAAAACCTTCCCCTGGCGGTCTGCTAAGCATCTCCTTGGCACAGGGTGGCTCAGGGGCGGGGAGGGAGGAATGAGGGGGAGAGGTTCGGATGAGATGGTTTGGGACCGGGGCGAGAGGGAGGCTGTCTTTGGGCGGGCGGGTGGATGAGGCCGCGGTGAAGCAGCCGGGGGGAAAGGAGGAGGCTTCATGACGGATAAACGAGGGCAAGGCATAAAAGACCTGGGCGGGGAGAAAATTCAGGATGGCAGGGGTGGCGTGGATCGTAAGAATCAAAAGAAGGAGGGGTGAGTTGGGATAGTAAGGGAAAAGAGGCAGCAACGAGAGGGAGAGAGAGGGGATGAAAAAAGAGGAGGGAGGGTTTAAGTAGCACGTGGATCTGTGAGAGGCAGAGAAAGGGAGGAACAGACGGACGCAGGAATGAGTCGGTAGAAATGGATGAGGGTGGGTTGGTGGGAGGGAGAGAATGTGTGGGCGTTGGGCTTTTCGACTGGAGACCGAGACTCCCATCCTCTAAAGAGACTCAAAAAACCCACAGGTCAGGTAGGGAGAGAGAAGATGAGAACGAAGAAGCGAGAGTGAGAGGGACAGTCCATGAAATTTTTCCTTCATACTAGTCTCAAGTTGAGGAAGGTCACGGTTTCTCCGAGGAATCTCTTACGCGGAAGAAGATGTGGCCGGAGAAAGGAGAGAAAGGACGTCTCCGAGGGATTTCAAGGGAGATGAATCATACAAGAGAGACGCTCCGCGAAGAAACTAGGTTACGGACGAAAAGAACAACAGGGAGAGAATTTTTTACAGCTAAAATCTTGGAATTTAAAAAAAGTATCTTATTGTACGCTAATTTAAATAATAGCTCAGTAAGAATTAAAATAAATAAGAAAAAGACAAATGGAATAATGAAAATACTTGGCGTTTCCACGCGAAAATTAAATAATGGTCAACCGATATAAATAATTAAACTACCGTATGGAAATACACAGCGATGTAACTATTTCAGCATCTGAAAATACCACAAATTAGAGCCCAAAAAGCTTTAAACAGACTTATGCACTTGATATTAGCAAAAAAATAAATAAGGCGGCATTTAAAGCGTAAAAATTGTCAGAAAAAATATTCAGGATCAGAGATAGAAAATTTATTAAGAAGTAAATCCAGGGCTACCAGAAAGATGGTTAGCAGGTATACGCATGCAAATGTAGTAATCGATTAAAAAAGACAGCAAGTCAAGTCGCCAGGATACAGCGCGAAAAATTCGTATTGACGTTCGAAGTAGGTAACTGCAGACTAATTTTTCAAGTCTTTTACCGAGTCAAAATTTCCAGTATATCCATAAAAAATTCGAAAATTAAGCATAAAACATTGTTAGTCTTGGTAAATAGAATCTTCATAAACAGCAAGCGACAAAAATCGAGAAAAGTGTTGGCGTCATCATGGTGGGCGGGACCTTTGCTCGCCTAACCAAATGGAAGATACGACGGACATACTCGATTACCACGCCATGTCCGCTTCCTTTCCGTCATTAAATCAAGGAATAACATGACCACCGGAGGTATATAAAAGTCTAATGATTGGATCCTTTTTTCCTTTCGAATCCTAGAAACGAATACGGTCCATAAAATCTGATGATTCACTCTCGATTAATACGTTACCATGCCCACGGGATACATCTTTCGCCACATCTCCTGAAGGCAGGTCTTTTATTTCACTGCCTTGTCCAGAATATACAAACTCATGGACAGAAAGGTCGGCCACCAAGGAAGGAGATATTTCAATTAAGATGGAATGGGGTATCCTCTCCACTATTATTCACTCATCGACGTGAGTCGCCTGGATCCCTAAATATCAAGGCTGCTAGGTTGAATATCCGGTGCTATCCGAGCGGTCACACAAACAACAGATTCTCATCTAATGTAGCTCCAGCCGGATTCAATTATTATGGTAAAATTAAACGAATGGAACTAGTATTCATGAAGATTTAGAGAACTCAATGAGTCAGCTCATATATTAGACATCTCTATGTAAGATTTCCATTTCAAGATATTATCACAATCGGTCTTCTATTCATGCAATTAGTTTTATTTCTGACAAGCCTTAACTATCTAAATATCAAGGAGTGTTCTAAAAACAACTACTGGAAAAATAAACTATGGCACACACATGATAAACCATATGCCACCGATGGCAATAAAAAGGTATACGTAACAACTCATTTACTGGTTTATAAGCTTATATTCCGTTTAGAAAAATATACAATCTCTGGGAATTATTAAAATATATGCAATCAAAACTAGGAATAAAAGCGAGAGGGTGAAGGTAAGCTGTGTCACAGATTATTTACAAACAATCAAATAAAAAGACGTGACATTGAGCCGGTAAAAGAACAATTATAGAGGAATGTCAATATTTCATAACCAAGAGCAATGTGATGACTCGAAGGAAGATTTGACTTAGACAGATAAATATACCCACATAGTACACCAAAATCTCTCTGAGAACGTTTCCAGGCACCTAGCCAACTGCATCAGCAGGTGATGTTCAAAAGGGGTACATTTGAAATATTATCAACTAAAATATGCAGGGCCCAAAGAAAATAAACTATCAAAAGTAGAAGCATTAAATACAAAACAATTTATCAAGGTAAACAAATTGCCATAAGATATTTTTATCATCAAATATTTTTACGCAAATATTTTCCTCATTCAGAGAGAGCAATGGGCAGAACTCATTGAATTAATTAATAGATGCAACCGAGTAAAATTCAGGAGATGGAACAAAATGTAACACTATTAATGAAGCGTTTGGAATTTCATTATTATTGTCACTAAATAATGAAATATCAAAGGGAGGATTCATAAATTATTTACAAACAAAACTTTTTAAAGTAGTTATTTACTAATTCAAAAGTTTAAAATTGGTACTCTGCTGTTCATTGCGGCTTTTTTGAGCGTAGTTTTCCAACATTTAGTTACCACATTGCTGTTTGGTAAAAACCCGGAATGAATCTGGCTCTTTTCAAGAGAACCTGGTAGTCTAAAGTTAAACAGATAATGCACGAGTTACAATTTTATTCAATTAAAGTCCACTTTCAAGCAAGGCTTAAACATTATTTTTTTTTTAATTTAACATGAATTAATTTGGATAAAAATGTAATTGTAATTTTTAACACTGTACATACACAACAGGGAAAATAATTATGTGCCTATTCTATTGACTTGTCAAAAGTCATAGGGAAAACTTCATGAGGAATAATCAAGAAGGCAATAAACAGCTTTCAATATATTTTTAACACGGTGTCACTAAATAGCTTGAAATTCAACAACTGATAAATTAAGTTACAAAAATGTGCGAAGAGCTGCCTATCTAAAGAGAGAGTGCAAAGAGCTTCATGTATCAATCCGATGTATTCAAATTTCGTGATATTTACTCCTACCTTAACTGATAAAATTTCTGAGGATTTTTTCTGAAGTCGCTCCGAGAAAAAAGAGATACCAATGTATGAGCAAGAGCTTCAACGAACGAAATAAAATAACTTCAACTGAATCAACAGTTCAAAGAATGCCTAAATAACTGAAGAATTTGAAATTTTGATACACTTACCCGGAATTGTGTAATTATTTGCAGCCATGCCACTGAAAAGACTACGAGCAACTTGAAAGCTACATCGACATCTGACTAATGCGAGCGAGTAAGCGTAAAGCAGAACAGACATTTTATGACGGACGGACATGCTACGAGGAAACTAAGAGAACCTACACAACACATGCATGAGGATAGACTGAAAGGACAGAAATAAGCAATGAAAAGAACCTTCCCAGCAAAATGACCAGGCAAAGTTATAACCGACGGACGAGTACGGATGTACGGATAGCAAAGGCACGAGAAAGTTCGCTCTGTGAGCGAGCCAGATTTTCGAATCAGCGTACTAGCACAAGTCCCACCGAGGTTGGTAATATGGAATAAACCTAAATACGGCAATATGGATTTTCAAGGTGCTTTGTAAGATGAAGAGCGTTTTTTCTGTGTATATCGGTCGTAACTACCCGCCGTGTGTCGACGGGATCACAGGCGTGCTTCCATTCCATACAGTATCCTGAGAACCGTAGGACGAAGTATTTATATAACGTAGTGAAAGGTAACTTTTGCCTCGGTTATTAACACTGAAAGCGTCAAAAGTCAAATGAAATAACCTTCCTGTAAACACGAAGCACTAAATCATCCACACAACAAGAAAAAAATTTGTCCAGCAAGAAAAAATTGAAAATACAATAACTTCAACAAAACTTTGGCTTTAAAACTCATGATCAGTCCCATATTTATGCAAAAGGACGATAACTTAACATGGCATGGAAGGATAGATAGAGAAAAAGGAGAGGAAGTGATAGATATATCCGGAGAGGATTGAATTTTAGGACGGAGAAGGTGAACAAAAGAAACTCAAGAACGTATCCTGAGGAAACAGAATGAAGAAGTTGATGTTAAAGGGGAGAAATCAAGGATAACGAGGAAAAAATAGACGAGAAGTACGACTTCAGGAGAGTACAAGTATATAAAAAATACGTGAAGAGATGAACAGAAATAAGAAAAGAATTTCTATAGATATTGGAAGAGGCATGGAAGAAGAATTAACGGCGGGCAACTCGCTAGAAGGGAGAACGTTTAAATATATTCCAGAATAAGGCAGTGATAAAGAGACTGCCAATAAACCTACCCAACAAATTGTTAGAATACTTGCTGAATGAATTTTATACATAATAAAAAATTCCACCTGCTCTAGGTACAGTAGAACTTTCACTTTCGTCAGGACTAGTATAGTGGAATCCTAATCATTCTAAAGAAACCCTTAATATATACTGGTCGTTTCTAAGGGTATCTTCTTAAATGTATATCGGGACTAGTAAAGTGGAATCCTAATCATTATAAAGAAACCCTTAATATATACTGGTCGTTACTAAGGATGTCTTCTTAAATGTATAACCTTTCTCAAGACCGGAAACTAGTTTTGAGACTCACATTGCTAGGTCGACCGGATTCCAAGTTCCGATAATTTATCACTTTTAGAGAGATGTATCCAGTCTTGTAGGTATGTACATTAAAACGAAAATGATTAAGTGCCTCAGTGAAAATTGAGATTGCGCCTATAAATCTTAATTTGCATAAAATGGAGCGCATCTTTATCACGGCTAAAAAATGAACAGGAAAGTCGCACTAGAGTTGGCGATCGTGCTCACCTCGCAACTATACAAGCTTTCTAATTTCAACGTCACAAGATGCTGAGAACGTGCATTCATAAATGTCGTATATCCTCAAATAGGGCTCGCCACGATGAAGCATCCATCATAATCCACAATGGTTTCTTTTTTTAACATTCTGCGTCACATACATCATGATGCAAAACATTTAGGCCCAACACAAACTGTACATCACAGCCTCTAACGTTTTCATCAACAACACCATTAAATATTTCCTTCTGATGTTTACCACTCCCTACCGAATCATTCGTCGTTGCCGCGAAAAAAAAATTAAGACTGACACGTGTGAGTACACAAGTATCAGACGAGGATAACGCTGTTAACGTTGGACTCACGCACATTCGGGACAAATGTAATAAACTCGGGATCCTTGTTAAAACTTATTCGTTTCCACACGTCCACGGCAGTTTTTTTTTAACAACAACCCTCTCGATTCCCAAATACGTGAACTTTCTTCGTCAGAAACACCCCCATACCACTCTATAAATTCATCCATACTTCCATCATTTTCCCCTCCTCATTATCTCGTTCATTAAATATTCCTCACTTTTCTCTCGCGTGGTGCGTTTCGAATCCATCCTTTGATTTCCATCGCCACCCTCTTTATCAGCCGACTCGTTACGGCTGGCTGCCATGTTCAAAAGAGAAAATAGTCTGGTTATAAGTTTCCTAAAAGTTCCCCTTTTCTCCCTTTCACCTCCATTGCATAACCCTTTTGTCGATAATCTTTCTAAGGGTATACATACACATTCAATACGGAGGGTTTGGTCCTATCGGTCTTATTGGACGCACCGACAACTAAATAAAAGGAGTCTTCAAAAAGAGAGGATGTTCAGATTTTAAACAATAAAGAGACAAAAAAATTTCAAATCAAAGCAGCTAGATAGCAGACACAAATGTATGATTCCATCCCATCGCCAAATTAGTCTGGGAAATCCTCTAAAATTCTGGAAATTCGAGGCAACAGCCAAGCATTTAACCCGGAGTGAATCCCAAGAGAATTTCACTCATAATATTCGCCGGGAAAGTAATAAGTACGTTATATATAGTCAGAGAAATTTCACTATTTTCAGAAATTTGAGTCTTAATTGAATGGGATAAAGTATAAACATGGGGATAAAAAAGGATAAACGACGACCAAAGGATTCGATACTTGGGAGAGGAACATGCACTCAACAAATACGCGTCGTCTTGACGGATTGGGCTATTAGTTTTACAGCACTCCTCGGGACTGCACGTGGAAACACTCCTGGCCAATAAAACTCTCTCCAGTCTCTCCCTGCTTCGCCCGTGTGCGAGTAAAAGCACCACGGCCGATAGCCTATCACCGTGCGAGCGAGCGAGCGACGAGAAAGCGCGAGATGCGCATTTCCCTTTAAAGAGCGTCAGGATTTGCATTCGCGTTTTTGATTTACAAATGGGACCTGGGCTTCACCCTTACGACCGCTGTTGCCCCGACAGTTCAACCGCATTCTTGAGCCCCACCCCATTTCCATGAGTCGAACCATCTAGTGCCGCTAACCTCCTCTCTCCCAACACCCAAGAGTCGTCCATGCCCTTATCTCAACTGCTATTTCTCACTACCACCTCTCCCCCTCACCATTTCTCTCCACCCAGCTAGAACGAACGTGGCTTCCTTCGAAGTAAACCGAACTGTTCTCAGTGCCCCCAAGCTCTAACTCATTCCCATTCCGAGGAATTCGAAAGCCAAAGCGGATATCACTAACAATCATGAAGAAAGGCGGCCTCCTTATTGACAAACGAAGACGAGTATTATGGGGTATACACGCGTTGGAGGATCGATGCAAAAAAAGCTGTGAAATTGGTTAGGGAAAAGTGGTGCCATACGCCTCGGGAAATATGCTGCATATCCGTTAAGGAAAGTGAATTGGCATTAGTAGATTGTCATAGGCCACCATTATTTCAGAAAAATACCTCTGATAGCCAAATGTAAATTACAGAGAAACATTTTACAGGATATGTCGATTATTTTTCATTCCCGCAAGATGTAGTTGATGGCTAACCCTCAACTGCTATAATCGGGTCTTTTTAGACCCGACGTAATTTAATTTTTTTCTTGTGGTAAAACGACCGCTTGCAGCAACCTTGGCTACAGTGTAATCCTAGGGGAGGGGGGAGCGAGCCAGTTTAACCTGAGACAGTGCGGGCGACGGTTGTTGTTTACGAGCAATTCGAAAGATGTACGTGGCCAAAAACCACGATAGTAATTTAAAGCTAAAGATGTCGGCCCCGGTGGCGGCGGGGTAAAGTCCTCGCCTGCTAACCCGAGGGTCGCAGGTTCGAGTCCCGCCTGGGTAGAATATTATCTGCCCAGGACATGGGTGTCTGTGTCTCGTCCGTTGTTACTGTTGTTCACCCGACGTAAAATGACCTAATGTGCTGTATTCGGGGCAATGAAAATAAATAAAATAAAAACAAATAAGTATCTACCAAAAATGAGTAGGTAAGCATGACAACCTTAGCAAATAATTACAAATGGTCTTCTGTCTGCCAATCCAACCTCCTCAACTCTTATCCAATTACCCACATCTCAAAATCCGCAAAAAGAGATGTTTAGATTGGTTTCGTAAACATTTCACTTTATGGAGCTGAAAATATCGCCTGAGAGAAACTGGAATGAGTGGCAATGGCAATTTTTATGACATCCAAGAGGGACAGGCAAGAAAAAGAATGAACGGAGTTCAGCGAAGGGAATCGTTCAGTCGACACTTGGCTCGGCAACACCTTTTCTACTTTTCACAGTTTATTTAACCTCTTGCGTATATATGGTTCCCTGAGATGACCACGCCCAGGCTACAAATCTTTGAAAACATTTACCTTAATCTCTGTCCTACAACTCCCACTTCTCAGGCAATTCTTGGGTAAAATAAACGCGCCTACGCAGAGGCACAATGCGTGGGGAAGACAGCAATCCAATGATGACAAAGGCGCTCGTTTAGAGGAGAACCCCATTCAGTGTACACCACTGTCCTTACTGTGACTCGTTAAAATCTGTTGAACCTTAGCACTGCAGCTATTACAGTAATAACCAATACAATTGCCTCGCAACCTCAGACGGGAAAATTTACCAATAATGTGAGGGACACCAGACTAATATTCATCCCTTTGAAGTAACTAAAGGCAATTTATACCTCTGTGCTTGTACATTTTAATCAACTGATTTGCCTTACAAATTCCGAGCGTGGTTATACTACGTTACATCTTATTTTTCATACAAATAAAATTAAGCAGGTCAAATGATTAAACTAGAAAAAATATCCGGGCCGTTAAAAATAAAATTAGAATGCAATGAAGCTTATCACATGTGGGAAAAATTATGGCATGATGAATGCCAACATTATTTAGTCCACCGCACAGATATATGGTATGGCTTAAAAGAAAAAATCCAAGGGGTTCTTCAATTCGAAATAAGAAAGGGAAAAATGCTCTCACAGACGCAAACTTAGCATCAGAAACATCAAGAAACTGGAAAACGCTAAATTTGATAAAACAGTGTAAATATATATGCATAATAAAACTAAATAACGGAGTACTAAAAATTATATTTCTCAGCAAATATTTCGTAATACATACGTTACAGAGAATATTAAGCGAAACACGATGCCGGAATCGCTCAGATGCATCGACAAAAAACGGTCATTGTGACGTATATGTGCTCAAATAATTGCTTATCGTATGCATATGTTAAGTAGCCTCGAAAAAAGTCTTCATCAATAATCACTGAATGATCAGGGTTCATCCTGCAGAGTTAAAATGAAAATCAATTAATCTCATAAAACATAAGATCAGTAAGTATATTAATTTTTACACAATAACAAGATTCTTGAATAATAGGTCATTAATATATTTAGCTCACAGTCAACGTTTCGCCATATTATATTAATTACGAAATATTGGAGAATATAATTGTTATCCACCTTTCATTGGCCGAGAAAGTTATAATTGATCATTAAATTTTACTTCTACAAAGTAATTTGTAAAACCCCGACCCCAGAAAACATATAATAGAAATAAGTAAAACATTAATACAAAAATGATGTGAACAAAACCCAGGGATCGATTTTCGACCTAATTACGCATGGGATTAAGTTTCAATATAGGTTTCACATCTGTGGACGGCTCAAGGGAGCAATTTCTCACTATACCGCCGATACTTTTGCATTGATAAGTTCACCACTTCACCATGGAGCAGCTTCACCACAGCGATACACACGTCGCTTTGGTACTCTAAAAAAATTTACACTGGAAACTCCACTTGTAGAGGATTCGTGCCAGGAAACGCTCGGAAACAAACGAGAGCGCTCTCCGACGCCAAGGGGGAGGTGTTCCGTGAACTATTACTAAATCTCATAAATCCAATTAACCCCTAATTGACGGAGAATTCAAATGTAACTGAGCTGCCGATGACGGCTCATTGAAACAAACCGTAAATAATCCACGGCGATCTGGCCTTAAACCCCCGGGGCGTGTTCGCACGAGGGGTTTAAGTCATGCGCGAGTTTATACGGGATCGTGAGCCGCCGTCGAAATGATCCGCTTACGGCACAAGAGCTCACGGTCGCCAACAGTCAGCCAACACACGATTCGCACTGAGGTCGGAAGTGGAAAACGCTAGATGGGAGGAAGCAATGGTGACAAAAAAATGAGCATCAAGCGGCGACAAAAGAACGCGGATTCGCGCCGATAGGCGGATACGCGATTTCAGCGCCATTCTGACGAAAAAACGCGGAACGCTTAAGCGCGAAACGACTACTCCGATGAAATTAAAATCAAGAAAGGAACTATTTTCGCTGAATAAAGAATGCTGGAGCTCCACCAATGCAATTTTATCATTAAACTTGGTTTCTGACGCAACATGGCTCCCACAACAAGTTTAATACAGTTTTTGTCCAAGTATTGCAGTTATTTGAAAACTAGTTGAGTCTTAGATCTCACGTTGGGTGAATGTAAAGCTGGCATGGTATCACTTCCTCAACGCAGCCAAACTCGCCCTTCAGGGAATACCGATATCACTCATCACTAGTACTGTTTTCCGCATTTTTGCATTGCATTACTTATTTCAGGGGGATCTGTCAGCCCCCTAGCTTAAACTACACAACTATCGAAACCTGGCATTTTAATTCACCAAGAGTCTCTTTAGCTTCATACTGATATATTTAAGAGCTTGAAAGATACTCTGGTTCTCGTAATTCAGTAGTCTAATTGACTCAGTGAAAAATTAAGTACCGCGTGAAAAGCTAACAAAATATTTGGGATAAAATGATAACACCACTTCAAATAGTCCACAGAGTCAGATACAACGCTTAGGAAAGGATAACAACCAATACAGCTTATATCAAAACTGTGTTTTTTTTTATTTTGTGGAAAGTGAGTGCAACTAGCATAAAATATTGGCCTAGCATTCCAGTGATAGCCGAGTACCTGAGAGTATTTGAATATGTTCCAGCGGATGACACCGGTTGCACTTTCTTTCGACGAAGTATAACTAAAATTGAGGGGCTGGAATGAAATGTATCACTCAAACAGCATGTGGAACTATTTAAAAAGGGAAATCAGCAACTGATTTCATTAGTAGATGAAAAGTATAGCCATGAAAAAAGATTTCACCGACTCATTTTTAACGGACCAAGTGACATTCTTTCCCATCTCTACCCCCAATGGAGGAAGAGCGGAAATTTGCGTGTCAATGCGTGCTCCCGTTAGTTCGACAGCAGCGTTAGCGCCCTCCCAGACGAATTGAACGGAAAACATTGCCTCACTCGAAAAATAAATGAAATGATATCAAAACGCAAATACAAAAAAAAAAAAAGAAAACGGGAGTGATAAAAAAATACGACGCTGAGTTTCCCGTTGAAGCGCGCGCTGTTTCGCGCCGGACGAGACAAACACATAATAAGAGAGTAAAACCGGCTGATGAGAATAAGAGAGGGGATAGGATGAGATCGAACTGTTTCGTTTCACTTGTCACGCACGTCCGTCCTCCGCCCCCTCCTCCCCCACTCCACTCTCCCTCGGGCGTGAACCCATTCCGTTGTCGTCCGCAAACCACCCACACCACCCACTATTCTCCCCTTCCTTTCCATGAAGGAGCGACGACGTTCTTTTGTTTGCTTTCGTTATTCTCACGCGCATAAGCGCGCGCTGTCACCGGCTTCCCCTTCAACACAGACTCGCCCCGTCGCACGGCTGTCCGTCTGCCATCGCACGAGTACAAGGGAGTGCACAGGGAGAATGGAAAAAAGGTGGAGATAATCATCTTTAAATATTCCCTCCTCCCCCTTCTTACTCCGGTGTATCTACCCACTACCTATTGCCGAACCCGCTACGGTTCTTATGCTAAGGCTATAGAATATAGGACAGTAGTAAAACGGCATGATGGTAAACGGGTAGAGATTCTGAATGCGTTGAAATGCACAATTAACTATGCAGCAAATATAACGCGTGCACTTCATCAGCTGAAAATAGAGGTATTAATTTTATTATAATTTTCAATTAACAGTATTTTGTTTCCTGGTTCGGGAGTCGATCGGTGGACCTTCGACGCACTGTGACAATGCGTATACCCTTTACGCTAGGATGCGCGGATACTTTTTTCAAAGGTCTTTGCAATCTTAGGAATTGAAATGGGCAGACTACATCCAATTTGGTTGGGAGTAGTTTGAGCACGAAACGCCATTGGTCACGAAAGCCACGGGCTTCGAGTCCCACTCCAGGTAAATCCTTCCTCTTGGCAAGTTTGAGTCCATTCTTTGCCGTTCAATACAACAAATGATAATACGTTGCAAGGGAATATGTACATAACAAAACACTTCGATGTTCTAGGAACCTTGATTAAACATACGGGAACTATTATTAATAATAATAATAATAATAATTTGTCTTTTTTTTTAATTTCGAGCGAATTTAGGCCAGTACAGTCCTCTCTTACAATTAACTCATATATGACGAACACTCACAACCATGCCCAGGGAGGTGTAAATATCCTACCCCGGCGGGACTCGAACCCGCGACCTTCGGTTTGGCAGGCGAGGATTTTTATCCGAGGACTTTGCCCCGCCGCCACCGAGGCCGGCAAGATAAAAGAACACAAAATGGGATACAACGTCATTGATTAAACAACGCATGACAGCCATTTGCGTAAGTAACAAAAAAATAGACATCCTTTTTTTGCACCAAGGTACCATCTATTCGTTTCCTCATGGAGTATATATCATTTCCCTCACGCTTCTCATTCCCACCACACTGCGCCTCCACGCCCCGCTGTGCACTTCGCGAACGCATGATAGGCGACTTCGAAACAGCAGCCGCCATACTCCACTCGTCGCGCACACCACGCCCTCTTACGCAAAAAATAAACAAAAAAACATCCCTCTTTCGTTGCGACTCCAGGCACTCGATTTCCTCCCCTGGAATTTTTCCAGAGAATAAACGGGACAAGCTTTTTTTACGTCGTCATTCCATTCCGTAATCAAGCGTTTCAATCGAAGCACTTCATGGATATAGTTCGCGCAGATGTACTTGGATTTCGCAAACCTGCTTAAGGTGATTGATTTATTGGCACTAGCTAGAATAAATAAATGGGATATCAGGTGCAGCCGACGACAGTTAAATAGTTCAACATCCGGAGTATTTAGCAACCGTATGGAAATGTGATATAGCGGAACAATTTCATCTGAGCATGACCCATCGCTTTCACTTTAACCAAGCAAGATAACTTCCCACTCCCGATTTCGGAGATTGAAATAGAAATTAAACGGATTGATTTTTTGTAATATGAAAAGGTTCATTACAAAAATTAGATCCAAATTGATCGTTTTTTGTGATATGAAATCGTTTATTACAATGAGCCACTTAACTTGATGAAAGATGTAGTTAAAAAAGCATTTCTAAGAAATTGATTCTCCATAATTAACCATACGACGACATCACAAACATGTATTTGTTGTTCTTTTTCCTTTTGGTCAGAGCTCCCATTCGTAAACATATATTAGAACTCTTTGGCGCGTACTTTGGTCCATATCCTTAAACTCCAGGGAGAGATATTATAACTCAAAGACTATGATGACGATTAAATTTATACATATTTGAGAGAATACGTCAGCTTAACGTCTGGTTCCACTCGTAAGTTGTTCACCTTCTTTCACCTCGAGTATTTCTTTCGATAAGGATAGAGAGGGAAATGCTTGGTTATATAAATTGTTTCTCAGTGAATAAACACTCCGTCCTGGTATATTTACCTCTCAATCGACCCTCTGTACCTAACAACAGTACTATTTTCTCGCGTCTTAAAGAGCGCCAATGTTTCGAACCACACCCTCGGCTTTGAATTTGCTATCGACGCATCTCGTTAAGTCGTAACTTTCTCAAGCAATTGTATCCCAGACTTCAATTTATATTAACCAACGAAATCCTTTCCTCATGTTCAATGCACTACATAAAGACAAACGGCATATAGCTATCCTCGTACTTTTCAGCGTATCCTGTTACTTTTCATGCCTTCTCCAAGCTCTCATCCTAAAATATTGCGACTTATGGCCATGTAATTACCGAAGAGTCTTGTGTGAAAACAACGAAAACTAATGCTATGCACACGAAATGCGAATGTCTCTAAACTTAAGTCTGGATCATCAATTCTCTGAACCGTATACATTCCTTCAAGAAGAGCAATCCTAGCTTAATAGGGTGGAACTGTTCTATAATTAATCATAAGATGAAACTTGCCTATATAGAAGAGAAAAATATCTTTCGTAATTACTTATTAAATTTTGTCATAATAAAAATATTATGGACCTCCTTCACTAAATAAACGAAAAAATAAAACACTGTCGAGATAATCGATGAAGTTTCATCTTAAAATCTTTACCACTGTTAGCATCCACTACTAGTATAGCTCCCCCAAATTAAAGAAAAATCTTCCAACTTGAACAAACTTGTCAGCGGTAATACACATTTTACCGCTTCCAGTCCAATTAATTAAATCCCTAAATTAAACCAAATTCCGCCGAGGATTTACCGGCGGCACTGAAACGTCGCATGCGGAACCGAAATGTCCGACAAGTGCTCCCGTGGTTTACAGGGAAGCACTAAAACTTCACACATTCCGCCTGAAACGCGCGCCGGTAGACGTTTGAAGTGGAAGCCGACACGCAGGAGAGCGCCCGTAAAGAGGGGAGGGAGGAATTATCGGATCCGCGACGCTCAACGAGACGAATAAACGCTCCGGAAGTTGACGCGGGGGAGGATTCTCCCGGTTCGCTGATGAGAAAGTAACGACGCGGACAACGTTCGATATTTGATGAAGGAACAGGATGTTATAATCGGATATCGAAGTTCTTTAGCCGCTAGCATACGCAACGATTTTCAATCGCCGCGAGTTTGGCAATTATTGATGGGACGCCATTCCCGAGAGGGAGAGAGAGAGTAGCAGCGGCAATGGAAATCGATGACTTGATGGGATGAGTGGAGGCCATTCAGGTCGATTTCAAACACCAAACGCTACTGCTGATGAGGTATTGGAGCGAGGCACGCAAACAGGATTAATTTTCGGTGCAGTATGCGACAGGACGAGTCGTGCGCATATATTATACGTATCATTATGATTTAGTGTTCGGACTGTTCACTGAGTTCAAACTTTTTAAAACACTCGTAGCATATTAATAATCCAAGGTTATAATTTACCAATTTACCTTCCACCTCGAGCGAATGTATATTTCACAGAACCGGTTGGTCTGGTCTGCAGCTGGCTCCGACGGTAGGCAAACAGGGATGGTTCGAATCCTGCTTCCGCCAGAGATAAGTTTTTTTGTGAAGATGACCTAAGCTAAATAAGCCGATTCCAGCTGAGTAAAGCGCTATCAAAACCAACCGACTGGAGTCATCCACTGGGGTAATAAGTTTCTTTGAGAAGCTATCCTCACACGCTACCGGAAGCAGCCACGTGAATTTAATGGAAAAATACACTTTATTACGAACAGATTCAAATAAACTTGTTTAAAGAACCGAGAAAATTATTGACTGCTAAAATTTGCTCCACCCAAGTAATCAACAAAAGAAAATCACTGAGACTATGAGCGCAATTGCGATTCCATGGTTTATATAATATACCTTCACATCTCACGGTAATTTGTATGACATGTATTCTTACAAATACATGGTAGGTCCGTAGACAGTTGTGAATATTATTCCTCAGACCTCGGAGGATTTCCATAGCGCACCTATCACAACACCTACTATTTTCCAAAAATTAAAATCTTTTAAACTCATTCACACTTTTAAGTGCTCTTTTTCCATTTCTCCTCCGTTTTCGCTCACTTAAAATGGTAAAAATTTGAAAAAATATATAATCGACAAAAGTCATTTAACTGCAAATATTTAGATGGGATGGAAACGAACAAACTTGGCAAAATAACAATCACTTTATGGAAGGAGAAAGAAAATGGGCCTGTAAGAGTACCTTAAACGATTCAAGGTGGACATAAAACTCGGCTGACGTGAAGCAAACTTCTACACTCGAAAATGGCAGGAGAACTTATATAAGTTTTAAAATAACAGGTTTCAAGCACAATCACCAACATCGTTTACCCTTAAAACGACGGAAAAATTAATAGACGCTCCAGGCTAATACCCGAACGCAACCCTCAGTTAATGATCTATTTCAATCTCTGATGGTAATGTCAAGGTGCAAGGTTTTTAAGCGGCCTTGAAAAATCTATTAACTTCGCTGAAAGAAAACGTTTCTTATATGTATAGGTAAACGGGTAATTATCCAAAAACGCTCTGACCTCAAGGGCAAAAAATCCATCTTTCACTTTGAAAGAGTACACCAAACAACCTGGAGTTCATAAGATTAGCCTAAAATATTGACGGGAGTCCTTTTTTGCATTAATAAACGATCTTCAAGCATACATTTAAAATACTTACTCCGCTAATACCTCCATCTCATTTGGCAGACCAGTGCATTAATCAGCATGGAAAACCCGGCTCTGCAACTCCTAATGAAGTGGCATGCAATACAAGCATGACTGCGGGATGTATTAAAATTTAAGTGACTAATGCTGTAATTAAGCCATAATTCGTCGGAATAACAAATTATACTATATAGTCTCCACGTTACTTCTGGTATGAATGATCTATCGATGCTAGCAGCACAGTTACTAATAAATCACCAACTTCCAATATCAAGAACCAGCCAACAAATTCATTCAGGCAAACAGTTTTTTTTTTATTTCTGCCGTTTTGCATAAGTAAATAATTTTAACCGAATATAGCAGACGCGCAAAATGAACTCGTTCGATATAAGTTCTATCCCAAGAGAAAATATCATCACTTTAGAATCATCATGTATTCTCTTCATTCCCTCCGAACCTAAAGTTCACTGCAGCGTTAACAGCCAAGCGTCATTCCATTAAGACGACGTCGGTCCACAGAGAGGATCTAAGAAAATTCTTCTCATACTTGACCAGGAAACAGGATTTTTTTAGAGAACCGGCCAAACATGGGCGTGTCGTACACGGACGGGAGGCTATGAAGTTTTTTATTTAAAAAATATCAACGACCTTGGATCTCGCGAAATAAGCAAAAAATGATGACAAGAAGGCCGTAAATCTCAGAAGCTGACGCCTTCTTTAGACTCACAACACATTATCGTGTAAAATGTCCTTAAAGAAAAAGAGAGTTTAAAAAATATTTTCATAAATTTATGCCAGATAGCTGTGATATCTCGCATTTTTCCAGGCCTAAAACCATGAGCAATGGAATTTACACAAACACTAGGGGCGAAAGATAGCAATTAATTCAGCAATCGATAAGTCCACACAAGCACTGAAGGTTCTTATCTCACACAGCCTTCAAATCGAATAGCCCAGGTGATCCAACGCATGATGGATTAATAGTACTAAAACAAATGATCGCCGCCAGCCATCGAATCTCGGCGTTAATTGACCATAACCACCAATTGGGCACCTACCTATATAACAGGTAGTCTCTCAAACCAAAGGGAAGTGACTCATCTCCCAAATATTCAGCCCGGGTCCACGCCTAAGGGAAATGAATGTACAAAAAAATTTAAAAAAAAAGAAAAGGAGAGAACACATATATAAGCTCCGGAACTGGAAATTCAAATAAAACCAATCCAAAAAGGAGCCCGCGCCACTTTTGCACAATAAAGACAGCCTTTCTCGAGAAAGAAAGACGTGACGGGAGAAGTTAAAAAAAAACTACGAACCCCGAGCACCTTCCAACATAAACCATTGTTCCCTCTCGATTATAAAGAAAAGATGAAAGGCAAAGGGAAAAAATGAATTAAAAGGGATCTTTTCCTCCCCCATGCCATGTTCCTTTCCGTCTCCTTCCTCCCTTTCCCCCACTCTCCTCGCTGCCCATCCTCCTGGCGGCCGTTTCGCAAAGCACTTTAGCCATGGCCTCTCTCTCCTTCCATGGTGGTCCCTCAGCCCTTCTCTCCTCTCAGCCACGGCCCCAACTGAAGGTTCCCACCTATCTCTCTCTCTCTCTCTCCACTCTCTCTGGAGGCCCCCGAGGGCAAACAGCCGCCACCCCCACGAAAAACCCTTGGGCCGTACCCCGCTATAACGCCTGCGTAATGGCCTCTCGTATGCTAATAGGCATAAACCTTCCAAAAGGAAAGTAAAGGCTCCGCGTTCCATCCTCGACCACAACTCTCTCCACCTCCACAGCATCACCCTTGCCTCCACTCGCATCCCCCACCCATTCAATCCATCCTTCCCAGCATCCACTACTCCCCTCCTCTCCACCTAATCATTCGCCAAAAAAATAAAATATCCCTTTCAGGAGAGGAAAAAAACGAAAATTTCCTCCGCTCATTACCTAACTCCTCTCTCTCTTTCTAGTCGGCCCACGATGGGCTTAATAGGATGAAATACGTCCCGGCTTATATCACTAAAACTTGAGTCATCGCAACGATCTAATCTATGCATCTCTTTATGCTCAGGAGCCAATATATATGGCCTATTTGTCCGCGTTACCCCCTTGCCCACTTGCCGTCGAACCGACCGCCCTAGTCCGCCAAAGAGCCGTCTAGTCTTTACCACCTAACTATCCACCTACGCCACCCAGACTCCACTCTCTTCCTCACCGTACAATCCCGCCATCCTCATAACGGGGAATGATTGAATGCAGCACAATGAAGAAAACGCGTTCCTTGTCATATTTGCAAAAATGTCAAGGTGTGCTCGTCGGTTGATGCCAAAATATCTCCACCTTTCTACCTCATAATTTCCACAGTAGTATGTCGTAAAAACGGTGGATAGGATTGCCGGCCGGCAGGGCACCTACGCAGAGCGTTAATCCCTAAAAAATCCTGCATTAGAAAAAAAAAGGAAGGGCTGCGAACCCACAGATAAACAAGGGGAAAGTGAATTTCGTTAAAGGAATAGTTCTAAACCCGGCCACAATATCTTTGGTCGCTTATCAAATCATGATTCCCGCAGTAGACATTTTGTAATACTAAATGTTTATAATGACATATGTAGTAAATAGGTGAAGCATAGATAGCAATTGCCATTTTTCTGCCGACAATTCATTAAATGGAATTTAATTGCAAAAAACTTATATCATAAGTTGATTATTTAAGGGAAACTAATGAAAATAAAATTTAGTGCAAAATATTCTGAGTCCCATCAGTATTTACGGAAATCATTTCGTAAAAACATTGCTTCCAGAATAAAAAATAAAAACAAAATATAACCCTCAATAATGTCCTTAAACAAAATATAACTTCCTCGCAACAGTCCTATTCCCTCCATTCTGTGCCAACAGCTCATCAGCAGGTTAGAAAAATTTCATGCCAACGGTTCACTGTTAAGAATCAGAATCTCAAGGATAAATATTTCGTAAATAGCTTGCTGATTTGATATTTTTTAGTTAATGATTTTTCGGCGGGGACACGTACGGTCTTTCGCCTACTTGGTAAAAAAATAGGTTCTACAGATACGCCCAGTAAATTAAAGATGCTCTGAAACTGAAAAAATATGTAATTTCGTTCTGATAATCTTGCGTTCTTGGAAAGAAATATATGGTCCAAAAATTCTTTCATTCTCAACTCGATACTTGTCTCAGCCTGCCACCACTTCTTACCTCATAAGGTCCCACTTATGAGGTAAATTCTTAAATCCCTCTTAAGAGGCCTCCTACGTAGTGAAGCATCCTCGTTCTTATCGACCACGCATACTTCGTGCGACCGCCGATGCGTATCCTCGATATGGGCAAATGATTGTGCCGCTAATTCCGCAGGGGTTAAACTCCTTGAATGGTGTATCCTGCGCCATCTCGAATATCCCACGCCTTAACTCATCCTCCATCTACATTTTCCACCCCCGCTGACTCCTCTTCGCCCCCACCACATACACACACACAAAGGATTCTACAACAAAACCACTTTTGCCCCTCCTGCATATCCTTTACGCTCTTGCGTCTCGCTCTCTCCCTCCCTCTCAAACACAATCGCCCGGACGGACGGCTAACCTATTCGTCACCCAGCCCAGGGCTTGGCGTACGTCGGCGATAACCCCGTCAGTGCCTCATTACGGCCGATTCACTGGCGCGTCGATGGGCAAGATCCCGAGTGGGTCTATTCAGGCGAGGACTCTCCGCGCAGACGGCCATTGAGGATTGACTTACTAGTGCGATGGCGGCGGCGAGCATTTTACAATCCGGTCGTCGAGCGCGAAAGCGACTTTAATGGAAGAATGAAAGCTAGTACATATTACTTAGGAAGGCAATTAAAAAGAAATCGCGCACATCATATCTATGAAAAAAGTATACGGGAAATAAACTAACTTCATAATTATTAGAACAATTTATCATTAAAACATTTTCCCACTACCATCATCTCTGAGCGATTCGCATTTCTCTACAAGCTTCCACAAAAATTAACACTGCTTCATCATTTAAAGTCAGTATCCCAAGATGCCAGTCATTGATAAACTTAACAGTACTCGTAGAAAGGCTTCTCGGGATTCCATCCGGGTTGGAAGGTCCATGACCGACGTTTCGGCTGCTTACTCCGCAGCCGTCCTCAGGGAAGTGAAAAGGCCTGAATTTCACCCCAGCTCCTACATCCATTCCTTACTTGGACATCATCGGAGGAGTGGAGCAAGCAATCCGTAAACTGCCACCTGACGCAGCTGAAGAGATCAGAAGTGAAGTCTCCATTATAATGAAGAAAGCCGCTCCTCCTACACCAAATCTGACACGGGAGGAACTACGCGACCTCCGTCCACTACGTGAAAACGGTGACATTACCATCGTTCCGGCGGACAAAGGGAAAGCGACGGTTCTATAAAAGACAGAAGACTACCACCGAAAGATCTTCAACATTTTCGAAGATAGTGCCTACAGGCCACTTTCCCGTGATCCTACGGACTCAATAACAAGGAAAACAGTAGAACTAACAAAGAAGGCTGGAATCTCAACAGAAGTCAGGAGGACTCTCGTTCCACAAGCACCGATTCCTCCCAGGCTGTACGGACTTCCCAAGGTTCACAAGGAAGGAACACCACTCAGGCCAATAGTGAGTGAAATTGCAGCTCCCACGTACAACCTAGCCGAATACCTCACCGAAGCTCTAACTCCTTTCGTGGGGCGCTGCGTTCATCACGTGAAGAACTCCACTGAATTTGTAAAAACGCTCGGTAATATCCGTCTTGAACGCACTGTCATCATGGTGAGCCTGGACGTCGTCTCTTTGTTCGCGTGTATCCCAGTTGAAGACACGCTCGAATCTCTGAAGCTCCACTTTGACGAAGCCACGATGAACTTGTTTCAACATGTGCTGACATCTACTTATTTTCTGTAGAAAGGAAACTTCTATGAATAAACGCAAGGAGTTCCAATGGGAACACCCTTGTCTCCAGCGGTGGCGAACTTCTTCATGGGAGAATTCGAAGAAAAAGCCCTAAAAACAGCTTCACTAAAGCCAAAATACTTCTTCAGGTACGTGGATGATACCTTCATCGTTTGGCCTCAAGGGAATTACAACTTAGACAACTTCCTCGCCCATATGAATAACCAACACCCCAATATCAAATTCACCACGGAGAAAGAAGAGGAAGGCCGCCTACCATTTTTAGGCATTATGATCCACCGGAAGGAGAATGGCTCACTAGGACATGGTGTCTTCCGCAAGAAGACCCACACCGACCTATACCTGAACGCCGAGAGTCACCATCACCCCTCGCAGAAAAGAGCTGTTCTTAGAACACTCCTCCACCGCGCCAGATCCATAGCAAATGAAGAAAACCTTTCCCAAGAGCTACTTCATCTACAGAAGACGTTCCACCAAAACGATTCTCCCGGAAAGACTTAAACCGAGCCTTAGGAAAAGTTCCCGAAGTCATGGCCCTGAAAAGGGCCGTGGAGGAACCGTTTGCCAAGGCATGTATTCCATACGTGTCTACAATATCGGGGAAAATATCTAGAATTCTTAGAAAACATGGAATACAGACTATCCACAAACCCCACAGGAAATTATTTAACGACCTCGTAAAAGTAAAAGATCCACTGGGAATGAAAACTCCGCGAGTATATCGCATATCTGTGAGTGTGGAGAAGCTCATGTGGGGGTGACTGGACGGACTGTGGAGACGAGGCTGAAAGAACACGAATGATGCATACGTCTGAAACAACCCAACAAGTCGGCCATAGCTGAACACAGCCTCATTCACGCCCACAAAGTTGACTTCGACAAGACAACTATACTTTGCCGGGCAAACGACTATTGGGACCGTTTGGTGAAAGAAGCCGTCGAAATCCGACTAGAGAAGAACAAACTCAACAGAGACAGCGGTATCCACCTCAGCAACACTTGGAAACCAATACTGAAGTCCATGGAGGCAACGCGGACCAATCAGAGGAAAGCGCGGGAAAACAGCTTCGCACCTGCCCTTCCCTAACAATATATATAAAGGGACACTTCCACCTCCCCAGTGATACCCAGTCAGTCACCAGTGCCAGTGACTTTATTTATTTACTATTATTTATTTATTATATTATGTATTACTAGAGACATATATAAATATTTTAACAAAGACATATACAGTGTTAAAAACTTTCATAGTTTTTTCCTGTTATTACCCCACCCCACCTGCCCAGTGATACCCAGTTAATCACCAGTGCCAGTGACATTATTTATTTATTGTTATTTATTACCAGAGAGATAAATATATTTTTTTTCTGCAGAGACATATCCTGTGTTAAATTTTCCAAAATTTACGGCTTGTTTTTGTTTGTTGTCTTTGTTTTGTTTTTGTTAAGTTTGTGGCCTGGCGGTGGTTTTGGCGGGTTTCCCACCGTCCTAGGGCGAATGCCGAGCCAATATTTTCCCGCACCAGTGTAAAAATGTCCAGTGAATACCCTGAAGGAGCGACAACCTAAAGCGGGGACCACACCGTTGTTTTTGTTTTTGTTATTTTGCATTGTTTGGTGTGGAAATAAACGTATTTTGACTTTGACTTGAACTATCGGCATCTCACTTCCCTGAGGACGGCTGCGGAGTAAGCAGCCGAAACGTCGGTCATGGACCCTCTAACCCGGATGGAATCCCGAGAAGCCTTTCTACATTCTATTCACCGGGCAAAAACCTGAAATCTTTTAACAGTACTCTCTTAAAGTCTTCGAGTTGAGTATCACTCCAATAGAGTGAGGTTTCCCTCCAGCTTCGAGTGAACACTACACCCCTCGTATCGAGTGGAACGTCACTCGAGGCTTAGAGTAAAAGATTCAGTCGAGGCTTCGAGTGATTGTTCTCTGATTGTTTAAAGTGAAAATTTCACTTGAAGCGTCGAGTGATTTTTCTGTCGTTTAGAGTGAGATTTTATTGATTTATTTACCTTCATTATCCCGAATACAGCACAATGGGCCAATTTACTTCGGGTGAATAACAGTAGCAACGAGACGAGACACAAACACCAATGTCCTGGGCAGATAATATTCTACCCAGCCGGGACTCGAACCCGCGACCCTCGGGTTGGCGATTGAGAACTTTACCCCGCCGTCGCCAGGGCCGACCGATTTAGAGGCCGAGTGAGGTTTAGAGTGAATTTATTTGCAACACACAAGTATAAAAATTACAGATTACAACGCAAATGCAGTGTCCAAATTGAACAAAATGCACATAAAGTATAAATATCAATATACATAGTAGAACAATATATCTATTCATACATAATCTACATCTATTCTTAAAAGTTGGGAATGGACATCATCCACACAATTTAATGGTGGCGCCAGGGTTGAATACAACACTGATTCCAGGAAAAAATATATTAGGGATGAAACAAAAATTAACCTCTAAGATGTACAAACACACATTATATATTTTCAACAGGAACGAATAACCCGTGGAATATTTCGTTTCAGTTATCATTCGTTGTATTATCGTGTTTATATTTCCCTAATACCGCCGACCTGCCATCTTTGATGGCGTGGGTATGCCCAGAAGGGTTATCTGGGCGGAACCCTCGATTCGAGTGAAAACTCACTCGGACATTGGTAGGTTGGGGTAGTTAACTCGTACTACCTGAGTGAAATGTTCACTCAAAGGGCACGAGTGAAAATGTTTGACTCGAACGGAGTGATTCGACGGCTTATTTTACTCGAAGACTTTTAGAGAGCAAATTGTTCGCGATGTCTGTCAAAGATGGGAGCTATTATCTGAGACGGTTTTATTATGGCAATTTTGAAAAAGTATAAACGAATAAGAAACCGAACTGAAAAACTGATACAAATAAGTTCGAAACACGATCGCTGGTTAGTTTATACTCATCAGATGAGTTTGACAGCAACAAATATCAACAGGAAACTGGTAAAACAAGATATCTTCGGTGATTTCGTAAAATGGAAATGTTTTCCAAAATGAGAATAACTACGATTTAATATTGGTACTAAAATAAACAAAAACTTGGGGACTACATTCCCTAAAAATACACGACTATCATAATTGCCCATTTTCAATAACTAAAAAGGCTATGGCTCAACATATGCATAACAATTCTCCGAGTAACTTCATTCTAGCGGGCATCACGGGATATAGTACGACATGACAACCCAATATATTAAGTTCAAAGGTGGATCTAGACTAGCGTCTGTCAAACATTTACAAGCCACGATCGGTGGTTTGGTTCCATAAACGATCCAATGCCCCCAACTGAACTCTTAAAAATCATAGCCAGCGTGACCTAAACAGGAAGAGTATAAAATTACGTTAAAACAATTGATTACATTTATGTTTATTTATGACGCAATCAATAGATAGTAGGCTATTCATCCGAGGACATGTATTAATGGTGAAATTCGATCAGGACCCTGCCGCCCCCTTAGACTACTTTTTGGAACCACTGCTCTAGACCTTAAATAATACTTACCAGTTAAATTGTCCTAAGAGTTTACACTGATAAGAATCTTATTATTTTTCTAAATTTTTTTAAATAACCTGAATGAATCACGACCCGAAAGTCTTATACGTCAGTAGCGTATCTTTAAAAAATATTTGTCGCAGTCAGCTAACCGGTAAGCTTTAACTGAAATTTTGAAATTAAATCCAACTGAAGTCTCATTTTTATACTTTCTGAAATGCAAACACCAACGCATCATTAGTAGGAAGAATGGACCATAAAAAATGATTTTATGAGAATAAAATCATTTTTTTGCAGAAAACAAGAGAAATTCTACTTTCAGCGTCGTTGGTTGATGACTTATTTTTTGCCTTCCAAAGCATAGGAGCGGCTACTTCAAAAACAAGAGAATAGAGAAGAAAATGTCTTTTGAACTCGATACCCTTAGCCAACGCACAGTCATTTGAAGGGGTTCCCTCACAGGGAAAGGATATCTCGGCACTCTTGAAAAACAGTTTGTTTACCCTAAAGCTGCGCGGGAGCGAAAACGTCGGTCATTACTCGAATTGCTAAGATTTAGTGCCAGAGATGAGGTAAATAAGAGGTCGACGAAAATTTTCCGCGGTTAACGAAGCAGCGCTGAAGTCTTTCATTTTTTTACCTACACGCTTGTTAGTTGCCGGGAGGTTTTTAACGTATTATATTGAGAAATACCAACGCGACCAAGAGCTCTTTTTCCTCTCCCTCATCGGTACACGCAACAAATCCGCATTTAAAATCGCACTTGAAATGTTTCGTCCCTTGGGAGATTTAAAATGTTAAAATTAGACGCTGGTGTTTCTCTTGGCTCTCTTATGTACGCTGAAAGCAAAATTGCGTCCTACTAACAGTATTTCGCTTTCTGATTAAGTACGGTAACGAAACGCGTATGTAGCAAAATAGATTTTGTAAAAGTTTGAGCCACTAAATAGTTTTCACATTTCTCTTTTTACGAGCAGCATCCTCTTGCGTTAAAAATTTGACCACTGTATTCAACTTGATGTACATTTAACAATATGACGTTTAATTTTAAACATTATCGTCAGAAAAATAATTCAATTCCATGGAGCCAAGCCATACTTTATTCGCCGTTCAGGTGAAGTATGTAAAAGATAATTAGGACAAACGATTTTTAGCAGTTTAATTCAATTAAACACTTTAATCAGGTAGTACATCTAACAACCATGACAGTACATCATTGCTAACATTAACTTCGCATCGAATAAAAATAAATATTCTGACAGGAAGATTTTTCCGGAAAAGAGATTCAATATGATTGAACATAAAAGTAAATACACACTTGATTGCTTCCACCATCCGCGAAATCATATTACAGCGGAAAGGGGCTTGGGGAGGTGGGGGAAGCAGGCCACGGCATTTAATCAAAAGTCATCCGTTAAAAACCATACAAGCGAGCTTACATAATTGTCTATTAATTAAAACCAATTCCCGGCACTGTTTGGTCGTGAAATTAGGGTGGGATTCGGGCTCGGCGCCGCCGCGGCTGACATCCGATGAGGCGGAAACTCAACGAAAAACCAATTTTCCGGAAAATATCCGCCCTCGTTCGTATATACCTCAAAAAAATTTCATTAGCGATTTTTCCCTCCATATTCCCCGCGCGTAATCCCGATAACTCATCGAAATTTCACGAAGGAAATCGAGTCCGTTTTCTGAGCCCTACTAAACTTAAGGTGTGCATCCCGCCCCCCTTCGACTCTTCGACTCCTGGTGCTACCGACCTACAAGCTCGCGGGCTCAACGGACCATCCACACCAAGGCAGAAATACCACCACCCTGTCCTCCAGCTCCCCCGTTCTCATAATCTGCAAAACCCCTTTCCACTACCACCACCACCTCTCACAAATTGCGGTCCAATCGAATTTCATTAGCGTATCACCGCCGCATGATAATCGGCGCTTGCAGGAGAGGAGTCCCTCTCTGCCCTTCCCCCATCCTTCAAAGCGATCCCTCCACCCATCTACGAAACAACCCCCACCCCGGTTCACCCCTGAACCCTCTCGCACGACCCCTTCCTATTCCCCCGCTTAAAACTCACGGCGAAAACCCTCGCATTAATTAACCGAGCGTCCTAGCGTACCCTCCGTTCATTCCCAGCCTTCCCTATAAACCCAGAAGGTAGCCAGACATGCGTCTTCCCACTACCACCCTCCCTCCAAGTCCTTTACTCCTATACTATTACTCTCTCCACCCCAATCGCCCAACCTGCATGTTACTCACGTCTCTAGAACTACTGCCCCACCACCTACCTGTCGTCAGAGCGCACGCGTTAAACACGAACGCAACATCGCCCTCTTCTGCCCTCGTGATATTGCGTCCCGTCCACCCGACCGGACGCGAAATTAACTAGCAAGGTGGCGTCATCGGCGCAACAATGGCGCCGTCGCCTTGCAACAGATAAATCAGAGAGAGAGAGAGAGGAGCGTTCGGGTATTAGCTTAACAACGTGGGGTTTTCGTCTCGTTGCAACCGAATATGGTAAAAGGACGCATGGCTCCACCGTGAGGTTCGTAAATAACGAAGACACACACGTGGACGCACCTGACACTAAGCGTTCCCGGAAAAAAATGTACGCAAGCGGAAACGGCCAATTTCCCTGGCCCGGAAAACCCGAGTAGCCTTCCCTGGCATTGAACAAATCATCAGTCCTACATCAGTTCTATTTCCATGAATGATCTACATTCGCCTACGTCCGGGAAAAGACTAATTGGTTTCTGGGAATAGTTTTCAGAGCGTACAGTTTTTATTAAACGATCAGCCCAAAACGTTCTTAGGTTGGCAGGCCGACAGCGCATTGTGTGTATTAGTTGTCAAAGCAACGATTTCTCTAATAGTTCACTGTAATCATTCAACCCCCAGAGAATACATGAATTCAATCCTTTCAGGCGTCACCTTATGGAATTCTATTATTGAATAAATAATGACAATACCAACTATGTTTAAATCAACAAAGGTTTGTATTGGTACAACTACTTTCAACGCTATTGCGTCATATTCAGGTAGCCTGCGAGACGTACCTGAAGATGACGCAGTAGCGTTGAAACTAGTCGTACTAATAAAAACCTCTGTGGTTTTAAGCATAGTTTGTATTGTCATTATTTATTCCCGAGGGGTATGCAACTCTGAGAAATGGTGCACGCTTGTTGAGAAATGGTCGCGGAACAGAAATGGAAAGAAATGGCTAGAAACGGACAGAAATGGATAGAAATGGGTAGAAATGAATAGAAATGGATAGAAATGAACAGAAATGGATAGTAATGGACAGAAATGGATATAAATGCGGTGTACACATTTTTTTGAAGTTGCGTACCCCTCGTTTATTCCCAAATGAATACTTACGCGATGACCAGCATTACGATGTATTACCTTTACTGAAAAGTGTAGATTGAAGAGAAACTTAATGATCACATTCACACCATGACTTTAGTACTATGAACAGAATTTTTAAAGAATAGAGCACCATTCGTAGGTTCAGACATTGACTACCAATTCTCGCACGGCTTTTGCTACTAAACTCCCAAACCCTGAGCATTTCTCTCTTCCTCCCATGCTCCAACACTCTAATGCAATGAGTAGACGACTTAAAATTAACCATGCAATCGATTTCGATTTCCCTTTTACTTCAATCATCTTCTGAAATGAAAACCAAAATTAATTTCGCTCGGAAAAAGGAAAATGCATTTACTGTAAACCCACTTTTTGAGCATTGCACGCAAGGGAAGGAATCACTTGCCGTCACAATCAATTACAAATGAAACAATTTCCTTAAATAACAATATGTCCCAAAACAAGAAATTTTTCACATTAATACAATTTTAGCACGCCAATAGAGGGCATTTTTATATTATAAATATCAAAACATCCTCGCGTCACACAATCTTCCGTACTCCTCCCAAAAAAGAATCAATTAGGAAAAACGGAAAGCTAAAAGGATGCGACGGACCTCTCCACGGAAGGAATTGGAAGGAAAATCAACTTTTTTTACCTCACTCCCTATTCTTCAAAGAACGGAAGAAAAACAGGTCGATGATTGACTCACACAAGTCTCCACGAAAGGCACGAGGGTGGAGTGGTTGGTGGGGGATGGTGTAAAAAAAAGAGATTTCTATAACGGGTGTCTGGAGAACCCCAATTTATCCAGCACGGAAACCGCTTTCCTCTCCTGCTACTACGCTCTCCCTCCACCCCCTTCAACCTCTTAGCAAAGGAGAGAGAGACGGGGGGAAGACAACCCTTATTTCCTTCCTTTCGTCCTTACTTCCTTCCTATCCCCTCGCCACTACTTCCCTCCTGGATGCTCCATTTTGCGGTGTCCTCCGGCGGTCAACTCCTGCCTTCCCACCCGATGACCTCTGACCACTCCTTTCACTCGTGAGGAACCAAGGATGGGAAGTGAAAAGGGACTGGTAGGCGAGAGAAGACAGGAGGTGCGTCAACGCAGGAAGCACTGAAGAATAAGGAGGGGCAAGGTGAACTGTTTATGCGTGCGCCGACGACCAAGGCGGTCATTACAGCAGGCTCTGCACAAGCTGACACCACTACCTACATAGCTGTCCCTGAAACTACCACCATCACCCCGAACACCGGCCCTTCTTCAACCCTTCCCGACAACCCCGTGGGTTTGCGCACGCCCCATCAGGAGCAAAGGGTGGGGTTGCCACAGGGGAAGTCATGTGGAACGGTGGAGGGAGATAGAAGGAAGGACCAAGGCACAGAACACACAAATAGACCAGAATTAACACGCACGCAATATACATAGATGTGCAAAAGTAACTTAAGTTGAAGCCACCAAGCAGCCGAGAGCTAAATAGCGAAGCCCACAGCACCATTTTCTGGGACTAATAGTTGCAAAGGCTGTAGGTTGTTGCCGTAGGGGCTGTTGCAAAGTTGCCGTAGGGGCTGATCTTCAATATGCAAATTATTCGCGGAACGTGCACAATCCCGATTCACCGAGATTCTTCACTATCCGAAACCTTGATGCTGAAACAATTTAGCTCATACAAACAGACACCAGAGAGAGATTTGATCTTCAAAGTAAAGGGATTTTACAGCGCTATAGCCCCACACCTAAATTTCCTCAGCCACAACCTCAGTTGAGGAAAAGCTAAGAAATTTCTAGGTTATATTTATCATAGAGTGATTACGCACGAAATTCCTGCATAAAATTTAAGTTTTACGATACCTATGGCGGACTCAGTCCAAATTACTTCGGATAATCCGGACTACACCGTATGCACTTTCATTTTTTTATTAGTACGGTCAAAAAAAACGTTAAAGCACGAAAGAAATTTGGCAGGGAAAAATATCTGAAATGCATCACGCGCCCTTCGACTAGGACGCAACGTATCGTTTTTCCAACAAGCAGCAGCCAAAGTTCATTTTTCATGCACGTCGATGGTTTTAATGAACCCACGCCTGGAAACGGGAGCCCGCCCTATCCTATGAGTAGACGGGGGGATAATTTTTTTAAAGAATTTTTTTCCGTATCGGGAAGAGGGCTGGGAAAACGGATCAAAAAGGAAGGGGTGAAATAAGTTGGGCCGTAGGGACGTAGAGTACGGGTGGGAGGGAGCGGTTGGGAGAGCGAGGGCAAATGGTTTGGGGAGTGGGGCGGGGGGGAGAGATAGCTGCGGCGACCTGCGTGACACGCGGCATTCCCCGTGCTTGGGCTGGGCCCGCTCGTGTCGCCATGGCGTGCGCGCCTTGGAGAATTGATGCGCTGTTGCCAACAATGCACCACCCGGGTACTAATTTATACGCTCGTGATACGTAATGGGCGGGGTGGCATTGCAACGCTGCATCCGCCTTTTTATTTTTTTCTTTCATTCAAAGGCGCCCTCGACGGGGTGCTCGGAACGACCGGTTTCAATCATTTATTCGGACCACGTCGTCGAGAGGAGAAAATTTCCGCGGATCATACCGGTTATCCAACAGGGGCTATAATATTTATTTATAAGGGGCACCTTTCAAAACAAGAACTACGATAGTGAGGCAAACGTATTTATAGCTGCAACTGCATATGTAGGTTATTTCAGAAGGTATTTCAGGCGCGTTCAGACCATAATAAAATTCATACAGAATCAATTTAATTTTCCACTCCAAAACTAACTACGCGGTCTGTTTCGACATAAATATCGTATTCAGAGACAAAGGTCTTTCTTAATCATGATGGTAAAATCCAAACAGTTTAGCCAAGATTGCCGTTTCAGCCAGCATTACGAATGCTTTTTATGATACTGATATAGGTATATCAATTTTTTATCATGGAATCGGAGCACACTTTAATAGACATTATGAGGCAAAGTAAGGAGATGAAGATGATGAACAGGATAATAATCGCTATATGAACAAAAGTTTAAAAAAACGAAGATCAAATCAACCTTTATCGCTTTATGGATTAAACAATGGTTATCAATTAGCATTCTAAAAACAGTAAACATAATTTGACGTAAATTAATATCGATATTAAGCTATTACGAGTAGAAAAGAATGTGTGAATTTGATGAAAAGAAGTAGTAAAAAGGCCTACATTTCAAAAGATCACAACTAAAATAGATGAATAATGCCCCCTCTAAGTTTTCGCACTCTTATGCCACATCACGATCATTTAATCATCGACGCAGTGAGGCGAATGAGAATGGAGATGAGACAGCACTCGTCATTTGCACGTACCCGCGAGATGATAGAAACCGGTGGACCTTTTAGCGAGTAGGAAATTAATTACCGAGGAATCAATATCATCATCCGACGATAAACATACACGAAACGATAGCCTTACTTAAAGCTAAGGGTAGGACAAGAACCGAGACATCGGCCTTCGGAGAACTAAAACATGAATGTGCAGAATTCAATTAAATGATAGACGACGTGATATGAAGGGTTCACTTTTCAGTGCTCCGAGAAACCAAAATTAAGATTTTTATCACCAATTATGCAAATTCGATCCTACAGTCACACCACTTCCTCTTCTCCAAAGTATACATTACAGCCCCAATCCATTGAGATCGGCACGCGGTTATTGTAAAATTTCCATTCGGAAATCTTTATCGCGCAAATCATCGAGAAATATATAACGATTACCAATACTTGGAGCACGCGAGTAAACAGGACAGAACTGCGGACATGGGTACATCTGTTAGTATCGTGATTATGGCATTTTTATCAGCCTCGAAATATCGCCGCCACAGGAGTTAACCATATATTAAAAATGTTTTTACGGCCTTCGAGAAAACTCACCAACGATGACATATCGCGGGAATCCATCAATGTCGACGGTCATATGTGACACAGGGCATTTTTTTCCAGAAGTGAATGGAGAGCCAATAATATTAATGCATTTAAACCGTTGGAATCAATCATGATTTGACACTCATTTTTTTCAGATCGGATCAGATTCATGGAGAGGTAGAATGGGGAAGAGTGATCGAGGGGAGGGAACGGAAAGGTTTGAGGTTTGAATGAAGATTTGTGCCGGACGAGTCATATGTGCGAACGCGCGTCAAACGAGAATTTCTCCATTTCACAACTCGACACCGGATCAACTCCCACGCACACTGGCTAGGTCAAGTGACGGGCAGATTTCTCCCGAGGAAAGGCTGGTCCTAAAAGACTCTTATCCTACGCAATAAAGTTCGCCCAGGTGAGTTATTTTAATTCGTGTGGGCGGGATATTTATCAGAGTAGGGTCGTTAGAATACCCGGGGGAAAGACCAACGACTGAGGTCATTTGTCGCGATGTGAATAAGAATAGGTGAGTGAGTCGGTGAGGAAAATATAATTTGGGGATCGAAACGTGACGTAACAAACAACCGGCTCTCAAGGAGGGACTTCAAAAGTCCACAATTAAGCATCTCATTCCCGATACGTCGATCTACACTTCAGCGAGTACCCATTCTCTTTGGAGTGACATCTTCAATGGTTTTGTTACAGTGTCATATTTATTAAATAAATAATGAATCAGTTAAAGGAGGGGGATTACAACTGATGTCATTTAGGATGTGCGGGTTGGCTCTTGGGAGAGGATTATTTATGGAATGAATGAAAGATAGGAGGAGAGAGAAATCCAGCGACTGGATTAGTCTACTTTCAAGGAATGGTGCTAGTAGGTCCACAGTTTTACGTCTCACTTAGCGAAATGAGTTAATATACATAACACTGAATGTAGGCAGAAACTACTCTCTACATAGCAACCAAGTACGGATCGAGAACCCACTGCAAATCCCAGGAATCAAACCCCTGCGCACGAGATGTAATTCAGGCACTCAAAATAATATACTAACTCGGAAGCCCTCAGAAAATGAACCGAAGTCCAAAAAATGCCGAGTAAACCGGCCATGGGTTACGATCGCGGGGAACAAAAGCGAGATTACTAATTTATTTACGATATCCGAGGGGAGGAGAGCACAAAAAAAAGATGAGCGATGCGTGGAGTCTCTCCTGTTGACTTTGTTTCGATTCGTTTCCCTCACACTCCAAAAGCCACCCACACTCAGAACTGCAGCGGAGACGTCACGCCATCTCGGCGCAGGATAGCATGCGACGCCATTGTGTCACGAGGGGAAATCCAAAGACAGGAGGCAGCGCCACCTGAAAAACATTACCTAATCCCTAAGAGAAAATAAAATAATAGCAGAATAGTAAGCAGCATTTCGATATAATTAACTGCTACGCGCACTGAGTTGATTACGCTTTGTGCCGGCTATGCTGACGATTACGATTGATAATTACGCGTTGTGGTCCGATGATTCGATCACCGGAAGGCATTATCAATTGCCTATAGAAAGAGACATAACAATCCGGCAATTAGTATTTCATTAGCCGTGCACTTCAAGCATTTTCGAGGGTAGCAACAACGAGCACACAGCGTATCATGTCCTGGGGGAGAAAATCCTACCCACGATGGGAATCTAGCTGTTGACCCCTGGGAGGACAGGCGAGGACTGTACACGACGCCACCTTGGCCGGCTATAACTGCATATTATATTTAATTAAAGCTCAGAAAATTCACGTCATTAAAATATTCTCCTTTCAAAAATAATCCGTGTGTATGAAAGAGTTTCAGGCGTAACTTTGAGGAAATATTGTAGATCCATATTGGTAAAAATAAAATAACTCGGTAGTAATTTCCACACTGTTTAAATGAAAATCAATCATCGGTATCGGCATTTTATGTCACACCTAAATAATGACAATAAGTGCCGAAACCATGGTCGGTTTTCATTAAAAGTGTGGAAGATATGACTGAGTTATTTTATTTTTATCAATACGGATGTACTTTTTGTGTTCAAATAACAGAAATAAGCGCTCAAAAAATCCCTACTTCAATCACATTTTAAGGCTGTGAGTCAGGAAGAAATTAGGGTTAAGAGAAAAACGGTGAGATAGGTGGCATTTGACAAAACATTCATACGCTACAAAATATTCTTCAGTCATGTCTTTCACTTTAAACCATGAAATTTTAAGTAAAGGGAAATTGTTCCCTGATGAATGTAAAAACCTTTAAGATACTAAAAGAACAAAATAACCTCTAAGCGACCCTAACAAGTATATTGCGTCTCATTCATAAGCTATGAGGTAAAACGGAAAAACAATGTGACTCACTGGGGAAAAAGTTTAGGTGTCCCATTACCGAGTCCCTCTCTGGCACGCTGGGAATATCTCAAGCAGTTTAAGCTCAGCGTTCAAACCCTTTCTTCTGCATTACCGTCGCCTGCATGATTTGTTGGAGAGAGATATTGATCACAAAAATTGCCTTGTTTAAAATGTGACGCGTGCTGAGTCCTAAGCAAATCACCGTTTATACTGCAATAAAGACACGAGAGCCCGCTGTAAAAATGAAATATGTTGGACAAGCAGTGAGAGAAAACTTATTTACAAAAACAAAACTTGCGACAGAGCTATCCAATGCCCTAAATTATCCTGTGGGACGCCGGAAATGCAGATCTAGTTTACGAAGGGCACAGAACATGTTTACTTTATTACATTACAAACAGTATATTACATCACTAAGAAGCTACTCACATGATTGGAGAGAAATATAAAGGAGTAAAACAGAATCACACATTGTCGGGTGTAAAATCCTAGCCAGCCATTTACTGAATACTCACCTATAAAAGAGGGAAAAAGAGACAAGTATTAACATCAATGAATCGAACACTAATTAAATAGTACACGTAAATCATTGCAAAAAAACATTTAATAAATGTGTGAATTAACATCAATAAACCACAGGTTGAGCTGCATGTGCAAACTATTTATCGTTATTCCTTCGCCAAGCGCGATGCGATTGTAAATGAATTTTTCCTGAGTCTTTTGAGGAATAAGTAACACATACACAATTTCAAGAAATATCATAAAGTACAACCACCACTCGCAAATTACCTAAACTTAATGAGATAAACATGAAGTTTTCAAGCTGATCCAGTTTTTACTGTTGTTGAAAGTCTGACAAGACTGCAATAAATAACCGAAACGGAAGTGGAAACCAGATAAATGTTTCTGAAAACAATGATCACGCCCAACGCAGGATGACAAGAAATCATATCTAGCAGCGGGTAAAGTTGCCTAGCCACGATGTCGCATTTCTTAGATGATGCAGTTCATACTACCGCATAATCTTTCTTTTTTAATAAGGGCCGTTTACGATCACCCCTATTCAAGATCCTGGCTCCTCCTCGCGGCAAGACATGCCTTCCCTCCTTAACCTTATAACCCCCGCTTTAAGTGCAGTCCTCATATCTAAATCTTATCTTTCCACCATCATCCCTTGAAAAGCACTGGTCTCTTACGGCACAGCGATTTCCAGACGCAGTCGAAGCTCTGTGAAAAGGAAACCCGATCTTGGGTCGGCTTCAAACCTTTTCGCGCGAGCATATATACCCCCACATACGAACGAGTATACTCGCTGCATTCTCTGGCTCCCATGAGCCACATTATCCCTCCTTGAATCCGCTCCTCTCCAAAGGAACCTCCCTTTATCCCATCACTTTGGTACATTCCTCCTACTCCCCCTTGGCATTCCTTTCCCTGTGTCCCCTTTTCACAAACGGACGGGTTAACCACCCCCTGGCTCTCCCTAGCTCCCTCAATGAGGACTCTCCTTCATTCCTCTTCTATTCCCCCAACAAAGTACGGCACGGGAGAAAAAGCAATCCGAGGCCAGCAAGGCCATGGAATATGAATATCTCAGCGCGTATTAGCAGCATTGCAAAATTGACGGCTATATGACCTCACGATGCAAATATAGTATTGAATCCAATTCCTCAAAAAAAACGCCCGACTAGACTGAATTTTTGGAGGAGGGGGCGACCGACAGCTAAGTCATTTGCGCCATAGGTAACAGGTAAGGGTGGATAGAAATCCGGAGTCGGCAATAGCGACTCCAGATTTCGGAGGACATTAGCTCTTAACGTAAGGCGTCAAGGGGACCACGGTTTTAAGTCTCATCCGACAGACGGAGTACTGTACTTGAAATGACCTCCAAAATACACTCAAGTAGGGATCAGGTTTCCTCTGAAAAACATCCTCCTCAGTAAAAAAACGTATCATATCACACGTCGCATTGGAAGAAATTTTTTAAATAGACCGCAAATCGATAGTTCGTCTACAGTTGAAAATCGATAATTCACTAGTCACATGAACAGCATATTATCTCCAAGAAATGCTTAACATATCAACGCCGATGGATATATTATACAATCGACACGAAATTAGGAGTCAATAAAAGCCGCTGAAAGTTTGAGTTATCGCATATATGTATCTGCAAAGCGACATGCAAAGAAATCTGAATTTAGTGGCCACCACCGGACCATTGAGATAATGGCCGCTTACGAAGGTGACCATTGAAGGGAGGGGAAATTTACATTGCTTATACGTATGGGAAATGTATTCCGTACCCGAAAAAATCGACCACTTCGAGAGGTGACCGCTTATACGAGGTGGCAGGGGAGGCATGTTTAACCGTATAGCATAAAACAGACGACACTTCAAAATAAACACTCCATAAAATATTAAAACTCAAATTCAATGAACAGCAATAAATCGAATCTTTCCCTCAATCTCAAGAGTACATTTTATTCGGAGCCAGCCCGTAGAAACCTGATCTCTGGATGAAAATAAGAACACCAGGACACCAAATGAAAGGATCGCATCCGCAAAGAAACACCCCACAGTCTCTCCACCTCTTCAATTCCGCGTGCATATCCCTCCCGCCGTGAACCCACATCGATGCACCGGGAATCCTATCTCGCACCCGCTCCCACACAGGCACACATCAAGGGCACAATACCCTACCTCTATACACGCCATCCCCGTGGTCCGTCGCTGGGCTTTTATTTCTTGAAACTCGTTCCCTGCTGCCCGTCCCAACCGTTCCACGAACTCAGTCTCAGGGTAAACCATTGCATTGGCGCGTCCGAATGATATCTCATTCCTCCTCCATCCCCTCCTTAATGCACCCATGCACGTTCCATCGCCCATCCTATCGCCTTCCATAGAGGGGGCACTTCCATCCCGGCGCCAATTCATATTTCATCCCCATAGAAGTCTTTAGTTTACTCTGGACAAGATGACAGCATCCCGCTCAACTTTCACTCCTCCCTTATGTTAACCATTCCTCAGGATCGCAGTTGTATGCTCCGAACTTCACTCGTGCATATACCACCCGACCATCAAACCCCAAAAAACAGCAGAGCAGTGAGATGATGAGATTTCTCAATGAAGCACAAGTGCGATGATTGGTATGTCTCTCTGCACCAATCATTCAATTAACTACGATTCCTCTTCTTCATAGAATGCAAAAAAAAGATGAAGAGTTATAATTTTTTGAAAAAAAAAAATGGAAATTTTGCGAGCCAAGAAATGAAATAATCCCTTCACCACACCAATTGACTCGCATTTCTATTGCTCTACTTTTCAAGGACTATTCGAATCGAAACCGTAAGTCTCGCACTCCTGTGAATAAGACATTTCAAAGGTTACGTAGAAAATTCCCGTCCTTCCCCGTACAATGCCAGTTGTTTACTAAAATCTGCAATTGTCTCCCACGAATTCGAGTCCTAACTTTCATCTAATGCTATGCAACAGAAGAATATTCATACCTCCTGCAGATTAAAAACAGCGGCCAGTTCGCTATTAGCTGTAGCACTAATATTGTAAATAATATTTCTTCCTTTGATAACGTCGAATCTTCGAAATCAGTTTTTTTTTCGAATGCAAGAAAGAGATATCACATGAGTATTTTCTTTATAATTTTTCTGGAAAGTTGAAAAAATAAATAGATTCGATCCACATACAATAAAACTATGCTTCCCGATGACAACAACAGCAGTGGAACACGACTTATTTGTGACATAGAGCAAGTACTGAAGCGTTTATGAAATAATATCATCTACCTTATCGAAATGTCTCATTTACCCATTCCGCTATGAATATACCCTAATACTACAAGCATCATCTCCAACAAGGATTCACTTTCACCGCATTTTTTCTATCCTGGCCAATAAATTCACCGACGATGCAAGCCTGGGAATATTCAAGTGCACAGGTTATATTTTACAAAATCTCCGATCCCGAGTGCATGTATGGAGAAAAGGAGACACCGCTCTTAAACTCCGAGCAGATAGAGTTCGTGTGTTCGCGTTTGGATTCCTTTGCTGTACCCTCTCAAGAGATCTGGCCACATCCCTCGGCTCGTATGCCGAACGGGGTGGCCCCTCCATCTTAGCCTTGCCACCACCGACCCCCAGACCAGCTCAGCCAAACCATTCCCCGCCGGCCCCTCTTATAAACGTCTGTCTCGCCGTCTCTTACGAGTCTGCACCCGCGGGGCCGAGGAGAAGGGCTGGCGCGGAGTAGGGGCGAGGTAGGAAGATAGGGAGGGGAGAGAGAGAGAGAGAGAAAAGATTTAAGATTCCTCGCCAAAGAAAGGGAGAGAAAAGGATTGAGAATGGGAGTGGACGGAAGAACAGACGTCTTACAAAACACACACGGGGCACACGGGAATATTCCGTTTTTTTCGCACATGCGAAGGAGCGCTCTTGAAATATCTCTCTTTTCACCGTGCGAGGAATATAGGGAGAGGTTTTGCGTCCTTTTTTTCCGCCATTCGTACAACTCTCCACCTGCATTATTCTCACTTCTCTATCGCCCTCGATACAACAGAGAAATGAAGAAAAAGACACAGTTGACGTTAGCTTCGGGACTGCAGCACAGTACACCAATCAAAAGTCAAGAGGTTCGTAGACATGGTTTCCATACATATTTTCCTTCATGCCACAACAAATAACACTTGCGCTGAATGTATAATATAACCCGTTAAAATGGATGAAGGAAAGGCTTGCTTAGCTCTCCAAGGAGAAAATTTGAAAGACGCACAACCCTTGGAAAAATTATTCTTGGAATCAAATATTGAAAGAAAGCCACGATAATAATTTGGTGCCTTTCAATGATTTGCAGGCGGATTACAAATTTGATGTTTTTCCGACAAAATGCTATCAATTTAACGTGCAATCGCTCTCATGTTCCCACAAAAGCAAGTATGAGTAGTTATTGCAGAGGTGGCACAAAACTGCGGAGGTATTCAAGGCCACAACTTGCAGCTTCCGAATAAAACGGAAAGTTATGTTTCATGAAATAAATATCATTAAAATGCGCGACACACACAATATTCATGTTTCCTCTCTTGGATTGAAAATTAAATCACAGCAATAAAATCACATTAAAGTAATAAATCTCAAACATCGTCTGATTTATTCCCTCAGCACCATGAATCACTTCCCGACCTCCTCGTCTTGAATTTCCTCCCACATACAGCTACAAACATCCTCTGCATTGCTACTGCAACTCGTTTTCCGTTCACCTTGGTGCAATGACGCAAGTTCCTGCTTTTTAACACTTCAACCAAACTCTGGCGCACGGAAGCTCGAAGAAAAATAGAGCTTAAGTTGAATAATAAGTTTTAGGAGACGAGCAATATATAATGAAGTAAAAATATTTTTAGAGGAAATAAATCTTCAATTTTAAACCCCTTACGCATGGATACGACCACACACAAAAAAACTGAGGGAAAAATTTATTAGCAACTCAGCACCGATAAGGGAGGGAAAGTTTTAATAATATGGGAATAGTGACATTAGGTCCACGATCAACAACATACCAGGACATAGGTCATCCACGCACGCCGTCGCAATAGCAAGAGCCTGAGTTGCATTTAGACGATTCCCGAGAGCAATTCTTATTTATCCTCCTTCTCAGGGTGGATGCAGCGGTCACATTCTGCTCGCCACACACTAATTCTTCCAATTTATTACCACGCGATAATTTTCCCCCCTTCCGAGGCGGCTTGCAACACGTACTATATCCCAAGGTATAGCTCGCGTGCATGTGTACGCCGTCCGTCATTCATTACTTTCTCCATTCCTTTTTATTTCCATCCTTCAGAGACGAGCACCGCGTGATGCTTTCCCTAGAACCCAGAGCCAAGAGAAGACGCATTGGACGTCTGCGGTTTCCTGCCCTTTCCAAGGAGTGAGTCTCGATGCTTATGGCTAAGCACTAATCTTGTGAATGGACGGGAGCTAGTAGTTGCCTTCACGATGGTAATGGGGATAGGTACACCGTATGTACTTGCACACGGCTCCCTCTCTCTCTCTCCCGGCGGAACTACAAGAGCAAGGGCAATTTCAGTCTCAACTAACCTCACCGCTCCGGGAGGAAACTAAATTTGAATGCCTTCGCATTCATGTTCAATAAGCGCCGATGTAATTCGGGATAATTTGTTATCGCGGTGGTATATTCGCTGCAGCAAAGTCATTGAGCGACATAACCACTCCTAGACCAGGTGAGGTTATTAAAGCTGGGATGAGACCTACAATCGGCGGCAAGGGCCATGATAAAGATTATTGTGAAGCTACCAGGCATGAAATATTATACCGCCATTCACCTATAGTGGAGATAAAGGTTCTCCATCATAATACCATTTGCCAGATTCATGCCACCCGCTTAATGCCAGCTATAGACACAGATTACGCGAATTTACATTATTCATAAGTCAGCAAAAAGAGAATCAATCGATAAGCAATGGATGAAAAACGATGATCATAGGTTCATGATTATAGGATTCGTACACTTACTGGACATTCCAATGAAAAGCATTTAACTAAAAGAGTATTGACAGAAAGTGCATACAAATGAAAAACATTAACATGAAGAAAAAAAGAGCCTGAACAGATCAGGCGTTCCATCTACCCAGAACACTAAATATTCATTACCCAAATTGGGAATTAATTTTTTAGGACCTTTCGCTGAAAAAATTATGATTTATGGGAATTACTCTCCTATTTTGTATGTCTTTGATGGAAAACAAAAAATAGGCTGCTAGATTGGTGACTCTTTTCATTACCGTATATTTTTTCTCCACAGGCATCAGCCTCAATTGCATGATTAGAGAAATAATGATCTGCAGACTTGTGGTATAAACTTCATAACCTCAAACTTCTGTTGAAATCATTAATATTAAAATTAACTGAATTATATTCCCATTGAATGATACTTCATAAAAATATGTATATCTATCACAGCAGGTTTTCGTGGAAAGAGTTACGATTTACGCCATTAACCCCGTCGTAATAAACTGAATTCTCTAGCGCAAAGCTTCGGGCGCCTGCGATTACTAATGAAGAGCCAAAAATTATAGAAATCGCATTTAACAGGCGCATTGATTTTCAGTTTGCGGCCCAAATACTCACTCTGGACCGGGATTGAGGAAATTCCCAATCAAATCGACTGCTTGGTTGCCATAAACTAACAAATCACAACTTTTGAGTTTTTCTTTTCCATTATCCTCAAACGTGATGCGATATTTTGAGAGCTGTGGGTTTGGCTCACTCAAAAAACTTGTTTTCCCTGACGCATTTACTCAAGCGAAGGCAAACTGCTTCCTAAAAAATATCAAACAACATATGCGTGTTTTGAGGCGATAAAAGTAGCACTTTTAATGAGGCTTTGTAATACTTTTTTGCCAAAGTTGGAAACGGAGGTTGATATTCACGACCGGCGAACATAATCCGGAAACGTAGAATATTTAACTCTCACGAATCATAAAATTTAATAGCATGTAAAATAATTATGAAAAAATACTTTTAAACCAAAACATGGAAATAATAAATGTGTAGCAATTTCTTTTCCGAGAATAAAATAAGATTATTATTTTCTTCCAAGACGAACATCAATATACCCCACTCAACTGGCACCTCATTTAGCCCAAATACCTTTAAAAAAGCTTAGAGAAATCAAAAATTATATTATAATGAAAGGCAGAGAGGAAATGGATAGTAAAATAATTATGCATTGGCTAAAAAGAGTCAGAAAAGGTTTTAAATACTCGAGCACGATTCCTATTCATTAGGTTTGGTTTCGGTTGATCTAACTATAGTGAGCTAAAGAGTGCTTAGGTCATCTTCCGACTCTGGGTTTATTTCTGGATATAACAGCATTCTCATTCCGTCGCTGCTAGCGCACAAGTGAATCGCAGTCGTCCATCACCCGGCGTCCTTAACATTTCCTTCGCCGTCCATTATTTCCACTCAATCACCGTTTCGCGGACAGGATGAAGAGAAAAGAAGAGAAAAAATAAAACTTCGGCCTTGTGAGGCCAAGGAGTTCAGAGGATTGTAAAGGTGAAAGCAAAATTCATTTGTCACCTCAAAATAAAAGCTGCTAGACTTAAATACATTTTTATAAAAATAAATAGCAACTACGGCGAAAGATTTGCAATAAAATTGTGATTATACATGGCATGAGCAAACACCATACCATCTCCCCCAATTATTTCCTATTTTCCATCTTCGCCTTATCTGTAACTTTTAAATAGAACAAAAAAATATAAGGAAAGCTCACCACCCAGGTTTGCCACGAAGTATAATTTTATAGCCTCATAGTTGAAGTCACTGTTAATTTAATCTTATCACAGGAATGACTGTATCTTCATAATTAAGTATGAAACTATAAACAGATATTAGCTTTGTTCTGAACATATGGAAATATGTACTGAATTATTTTCTTTGAAAATTTTGAAGCAATAACGATTACGAAACTGGTAGCTTGATTATGAGGATTACATTCGATTTAAGAGAAATGAGGGCACACCCTCCCTTATTTAAGCATCAACATTAGCAAAATTTAATGTATAGTCGCGTGACCTGCAGTTATGTGTCAAAAATGACTCATACACACCTGCTATTGAAATATCGCTAACATACTCCCTCGAGAGTGGTTGACGGCTGGGCGAAATGAAGGGAAGTCTTTCGCGAAGAGGAAAAATAATCTCCGAAAGATACAAGCGCTTCGTTTGCGGATGACCGCGTCATCACCCCGTCATTACATAAAAAAATACTCCACAAACTGAAGCCTATCACCCACAAGCTCGATGCTATTTGGCCGAGTTACTCCCACAGCTACCAATTTTCTTTGCGATTCAAAAACGCTCATTCAGAGAGATTTTCGATCGACATACCAACCACTGCATCAAGAAAACGAGGCAACAACATGGTGAGCTGTCTTGTAATACAATGTTCAGCGAAAATTCACGATCAAAGACGAATTCAGCAAATGCAGAGATTCCATTGTCATCGCGAATTTTATTCGTGCATCGAACTCCCTTCTGGAATGCCAAAGGGACCCACAGAATTCCATTTCCGAGAAATTCGGCAGAAAGAAGCTGGTTTTCTGAGAACAAGGTAGAAAATGAATGACCCTCTTCCACTTGACTTTTTACTTTTACCAGTTGTCGCAAACTTTTACCAGTTGTCGCAAAAATCTACAAGAGAACAGGCAGTTCTCTACTCTCACAAGGAATTCCAAAGAGATTTAAGTCCCTGAAGGGTCAAAATGGACAGGACATGTCCGTAGATGCATTACGATGTAACCGGGGATTGAATTAAACTGGAGAAATCCTCATATCTCCTTTTCGGGTAGAACAAATGGACTCAGCGAGTGAGTCATTGTGTCACTCATTTGGACGATTATTTACCATTGTAAAAAACGACGATAGAGCATCGACAGATTTTCAAATGATTCAGGAATATTAATAGAAAATTCCAATGGGAAAGAGTGGTACGTGGTAAGTGCTTCAATGAGATCTCTCCGAATCTCTTGGAATTTTCCTTCTTGTGATGTTCCATCAAGTCAATGAACCTTAAAAGCCACGAATAATTACGAAATGCAATATCTTGGGAAGCGAATTTTTCATTAAACTTCAATAATGCCTTTCAATAAAAACGATTGAATTTTTTGCATGAGGGACAGACTTAGCGTGACTATCCACAAAACGACGACACCATATTTTTTATTCATTTTTGATTCAACACGGGTTTCTACATGATTTTTACGCAACATCATTCGATTCCAACCTCTGGAATTTTGGCTTTCCACTTTCCAGGATTCCCTTTTCTGTAGAATCCCGTTCGAATTTAATAGGCTCAAAATAATCTTTGCCCGATCATTTATTTCCGACTTCGTCCTTAAGTACCTGAGAGGTCAATTTCAACGACTGCTAACGAAAATCGTAATTTTATCATAGCGAGGAGAAACTTTTTACCCTTCCTCCAAATACATTTTTAAACCATTGCTGATCGCTATTTTTTTTACAGATTCCAGGTATGTCACCAATTTAAAAAGTCGTAATAATGTAGGAGGTTAACAAAAAAATAAATAAGATACAATTCTACTGACAAAAGAAAGGACTTTGTGTCCGCATTTATCGTTTCAACACTTACGCAAAGTCGTCTGATGGAAGAGAATGCAATGATGTTGCTAGGTTTCCCGATACGCATAGACAGGATGTCTATAGGAATCGCGAATGCCACACCTTCAGGGAGGTGAACAATGGAGCAAGCTCAACAAAACGCGGCGATCGATGGCTTCCGACGTGAGAAAGGAAGTATCGGAAATAAAAGTATACACCGAAATGACTACCGGCGGACAAAGAAGCGTGTGCCCGGAAGGCCGGCAAGTACCTGCGCGACGGCGGCGAGCTACGTGCAACACACGCGCCCCCGGTGGTCGGCCACAGCACGTCGGACCGAAAATCCACTTCCGAGAGGATTTCGCGCCGAATGCGTCAAAAAAAAGAGGAATGGAAACATGGCCCTGCCGAGAAGCGTGCGCAAAATAGAGGCAGGCGCCACGGTCATTCCGTCATTCACAGAGGCGCTATCGGCCTAGTCAGCGTCCACATGTTAAAAGGTGTCTTAAAGATGTTCGAAGCTTCGAAATCAAAAATACCAACATGATTTTCAAATATGTTTTAAATAACCAATAAAGATGATTAGAAATTTTATTTGCGGCAACAGGGGAGCCATCTCGGACAAAATTCGCCAATAGTTTCTGGTTAGATTTATAAAAATAGCACATGTTTCGACACTTAGTGCCAATTACAGGTTTAAGATTACTAATAACTTGTTCGGTTAAGGATGAATTCAATTTCTTCGACGAAAAAGAACTATCTGGTCTTGGATTAGCTCAAAATGAATCAAACCTATTTCCACAGAAATGTAGATTTGACTAGAATCATGACCTGTTTCAAAAATCCGAGAGTAAATCAAACAGTGATTTTACTCAAAATTACACGAACATTTTTCTCAGAAAGAGACGCCATAACAAGTTACATAGGAGCACTAGTTTCAAGTTTCACTAGAACACACGACATGAGCGATGAAAAATGAGTCGATAAAGTTGTTTTGCGAGCTGAAACTGTGCCCAATGTCACTCATTCTTTTCGTGGCAAGCATGCTAAGCCTCAAGCAACAAAATCAAACATACGCGCCGAAAAGTGGCAGGCGGCGTGTGATAAATAGCAGCGGCGGAGGCGGCGGTGGACGTCTGGTCCGCCTCCAAGCGCAAAGTCCATCAAAGGCAGGAGTAAAGTAGACTCGACTGCCACTCATTGCGATCACGCCGCGGCAAAAAAAAAAACAAACCGAACCTCTTGTTTCGCCTTTATCTCTCGCGTCATCGGCATTCCGGTGACATCGCACGCCCGCGGTCGGAAGTGCATACAAACGAGAGATTTTCGCGCCGCGTATGCCCGCCCCTACACACTCGCTCTATACGTGTTCATCCTCCTGTGACATACACACGTTTTCATACTCCACGCGCGCGCTCACTCAAATCGTCCGCGACAAAACGCACAGACTGACGCATTGCTGCGACGACGCCGTCGGGGAGGGACTTGCACGGGATACAGGGGAAAGGGGAGGAAATTACGAGATAGAGAGAGATTGAAGGAGGGCTGAGCAGATTGGCCATCGCATATTGCAGGAACAACAAGTATATTCCGCTCATTCGGGGCTCGAACCCATTTTTTTCAGAGGATCACTTGCTACCGCATAGACACGGAAGATATTGAGTCATTTTCAATTGTCGTGATAAAGGAACGAGATGACGAGGCCGTAAAATTGCACCACCAGTCGCATTTACGATATCAGTGTTAAAGATCGTTCAATCACAAAATAGGAAATAATTCCAAAATTTAAACCAGATAAGATTTAACTGCATATTCGTACAATATGAAATAAAATACTGAGTAATAACCGAGAGAGAAGCTAAGCATTGGAAAATATACCACAACCGCGAAAGTTGGGAAGAACGTACTAGGGTCATCCAGAAAATAAGTTCCGTTCTTTTTTTTTTTAAATCGAGTTTTTATTGAAAAAAATTTAAACTTACAGGAAATGTTCTTGACAATATGTATTATTTTTCTACATAATCCCCGGTGACCTCAATGCACTTCGTATACCGAGAAATAACCTGTGAAATCCCCTCCTCGTAGAAGCTTCCCGCCACCTCCTTGGTCTAGTGGGTGACTGCTTCTTTCACTTCCTCGTCACATGTGAAACGTTCTCCGGCTAATCCCCCCTTCATTTTGGAGAGCAGATGAAAGTCTGAAGGGGCCAAGTCGGGACTGTAAGGTGGATGGGTCAGAACATCCCAACCGAACTGATCCAAATGTTTCGTAATAAATTGGTAATACCCATGAAAACCGATATAAATGATAAAGAAAACAGGTTTTTATACATCAACCCTTAATTATAGTTAATTAACTTTAATTAGTCACCTAATATTTTACATTTACTTCGAAACGACTGCAACATATACGGTTGTTATTTTATGGTAAAAAGCAGTTAGTCTAATTGGAAACAGATATTCGTTAAAGAATTAAACCGTTTTCGAAAAACAGAACACAGTTCATAGAAATGAAGCTTTCTCAGGTGACGTTATTCTTGAAGCCCGTTAACTTTTCATTAATATATCTACATCTGACACAGAAATATTGCTATGTAGGTAACCACGTATCCAAGTATCAATTCGAGTGTGATTTCTTGTCCCACATACTAGTACCCTCGTACTACTCCAAGAGCAGCAAACAAACCGTCGACCTATGTGTACGTACTTTCGGGGGCTTATTTTAATTATTTGGATACCTCTGGCACTTAGCAGGCCCACCGTGGAGACGGGAAAGAGCCGGGACGTCAGATGTGGCGCGCATCTCAAATATGGCCCGCCGAACCGATGGGATCATTGGCTCTATTTGAGGCCGGTGCGTTCCAGAGCTATCTCAAGAGGTCACTCACTCCTTAAAATGATGTCCCCACCATGAATAAAAAAGAGCACCCGCCCCATCTCCACTACTTATTGAGACGACCCTAGTCACCCACACTGTTCCCACCTCATCGTGACAGCACCGCATCCCCAGCTGACAATGGTGCATATTAAGAACTAACTCGGGCTGAGAATGGTTTGGAAGAGACCGCGAAAGTTACGAGGAACAAAGGGAGACAGAGAGACGCGAATAGTACAGAAGAAATGTAAAAACTAATAGAATATCAGAGGAGATGGTGCCTCACGGTAGGTAACGGTCTCATCAACGGAATTATTTTTTTAAGAAGATAATCTGTTTTGGCTGGATTAGATGTAATATATTAAAAATGTCCTAGATATTTTTATGCCCTTGACAAGTGACACAGTTCCATTCTTCAGCTCGGTATACGGCTCTCTAACTCCAACCCACAAAGCCTATTCTCTTTCTCCTCCTTCCCTGCTGCCCCTCAGTCAGATTCTTCAGAATCCCATTTCATTACCCGTTGAAGACCACCCACCCTTCCTCCCCTTAATCTCCTGCGGCAGTTTTGTCACCTATTACACCATACCGAGCACTTCCTCCGTCAACCATTCATTTCTCCTAACTCGAACGTAAAACTGGTAAAACGCCGTCCACCCTATCTTCTCTTACCTCCGAGTCCAAGTTTCTCCACCATACAACACTTCATATCAAGACTCTTCGCAGACTTTTTCACATTCTTGATCCTTGACAGCATTCCTCTTCAATTAAATGACACTTCTTTTTCTATCACAAATCCAATTCTAATTTTCTCACTAATTACTAATCTTATTTCCATCCAACGTACTACTGCGTAAATAAATTTTTCAAGCACCTCCAGCTTCGTCCTAGAACGGAATTGAATGTTGCTAGTTGACACAAGACCACATTAAGACCCGGTGTTATAATCAGTTAAAATATTTCCCCGGTAGGATAACCGAAAAGCATATAATATATGCAATGAACCAATTACTTCATCTGATGTGTTAACATTTACCAGACATTCTAAAACCAGACCAAGAGAAGGTATGACGCTCATGGGATCATGCGAGAATATTTCACAAAAAATTTGATAAGGTTTAGAGGAGATACCAGCAGAATTGCAGAAAAAGAACCAATGGAAAAAGAAGAGCAAACTGCACGAGCCTGGACACGATTCCCTAGGAAACACGAGGGATGAAAACCAAATTAGATACCGAGTAAGGTAAAAATAACTCGACATTAATTTATAAATCAAGGATATTATTAAGCTCCGAAAATATATTGGCAGATTCGATTATCCGGAAAGAACTGAGAAATATATCAGGAGCTTATTTACGCCTTTATTCGTTACAAAATTAGTGAACATAATATAACCTCATATGAGCATACGTACAATTTAAGCATACCATAAACAAACAAACATACAAAAAAATGTATTTTTTAAAATTTTTCACTCCCAAAATAAAAGATCAAAAACACAAATATGACAAGTGTCCCAACACTCCCTTATATGCAGCCTTGAGAAAGATTGGAGACATCTTTACGTACGCAAGCAGGACCAGGACGATATGTTCAGGAAGTGTGTTTTGAAACATGAAAGAAAAGTAATGGTAGCGGGCGTGACTTCGTGGAAATCCTTCATAGTAGGAGCGTCTGAAGAAATTACAACTTGGCTGTTTCCACATGAGGTCCCATCATGACACACATGACATGACACACGTTTCCACATGAGTTTCCACATGAAACACATGTTTCCACATGAGGTATACCTCATGTGGAGACAGCCAAGTTGTAATTTCTTCAGACGCTCCTACTATGAAAGAAAAGGGTTTATCTGGAGCACAGGTTTGGAAGAGATCACGAAGGATAGGACGGGAAGTAGAGTGCTGCGTAGCAGGTCAAAGGAAAAGAATCAAATTGAATGACGACTATCCACTTAAAAGGGGCGGCTGCGCGGCGGTGAGATTGAGGGAACGTTTAATGACACCCTAAATGGGATGGGTGGGAGAGTAAGGTGGGCGGAGAGAACAGACCTATAGATAAGGAAGGTCCAAGATAAGGAGTCCCCGCCAAGGAAGAAAGCAAGCCGCCAGGCAAGGCTTGAAAGTCGAAGAGGAGAGTACTAGCCAGAGAGAAATAAAGGCAGTCCAATGAGCCGTACGTGCCTAACGATAGATAGTACTCGAGCGATGGGATCCAGACGCTTTTTCGGAATCCTTCGGATAGAATCGAAATCAAGGAAGAAATTTCTTGTCCAACGGTAAACAATCGTGACATAAATAAAGGATGAGCACCATCAATGTATGATGCAAGTAATTTTTCCACAAACAAATGGGGTTTAGAAAAGTATACAAAGCTATAAAAGGTGTGATAATCATTCCATGGTCAAAAAAAGTCAACGCTGAGCTATAACATACAGAAAACCTTAATTTAAAGTAATTACAACGCATTCTTACAGTAAAATGGTTGGTAGCAGTATCTCAAGATACCATGATACTCAGAATAACCCACGGGAGTAATTAGAGAAGAAACACACTTTAAAAAATTAATAAAATTCTTACCGTAACGAGAAAAGATTTTATCAACTAATGTTTCACGGTTAGAATATTTAGTATGAAGTATAAGTATAGATAGATTGGAAAAACACGGTGGATTGTTAAATTTTAGACTATTAATAATTTACCTGCCATTCACATTTTTTTAAAATCTGGCAAGAAAAAGCGGTAACACACTCATCATCGAAGAGGCGTCGATACCTTTACCGATTATCGAAGTTAAAAGCGTTCCTGACTCCACGATCTGAACGCAAGACGGTGAACATATTATGCAAAACAGAAGAGAGCAGCGGCAAAAAATAAATAATTTTGATAAATTTGTCCAAGATCCAGGTGATTCTGAAAATTGCAAGCAACATAGCACACTACCACGAGTAGGAGCCAATGGAATAGAAAGAGAATAAGACTCACAGGTGTGCAAATGATTTACGAGCGCGCCTCGTACCTTTCGCATGAAGATAATTTACGCGCAAGGACAACGAAGGAATTCAGATGCAAAACTAGGCCTCCGAATCCATCAGAAAACTTGAAGCGAGGTGAAGCAAAATCAGTCGCCGAATATATATATCCAATCGCCTGAGAGTTCCCAATGATAATGGCAATATCTACCAGCTCCAAAACTCTTGGGAATGAATGACCCCAAGAACTTACTCTTGTTATATAATTATAAATTAATGCTTATAGTTCAAACGTCACCCACCAGCTAAGAGTCGACTTAATATAAAGCGTCATTATTAACCAGGTCATTTGCAAAAAATAAATATAACGTGAACTATCTTCTACCAATATCTGTAAAATTTACGGCTAGCTATTGACCGCCTTTGACTATACCCAGTTTCAAATTCCGTCATCTTTCTCAGACACTTCAATATTGAACCAGATTTTAAACAATACTTCTCCATTTACTTGTAGATACTGACACTGATAATCGCTCTGAACAAGTTTCTGTAAATAAAGCCGACATCCATTCCGCTACCTAAAGTTTAAGAAAACGCACATGTGTGCTGCGAGAGAAAGTCTCAATTTTCCTCCATAACAAACTTAATGCCTTTTCACTCCGTGGTCTTAAGTCACTGATTAGCCTTAAAAAAATATTTTGTAACTCAAAAAGGTCACCTGGAAAAAACTTTTCGGCCACAACAATAAATTCCGACTTAATTTATTCTGAATATCGCGACGACTGGGCGACAACACAATAAAAATTCCTTTCACATTATTATGTGCCCTGTGTTCACCAATGAAAAGCGCGCTCCAAGGATTTGGAATTCTAGGGGAGTTACGCAAATGAATAGAACAAACGCCAACGACAAATGATTTATTTCCGCTAACAATGCCCCATCAAAACCGCATAAAGAGAGTTTCCCGAATGTATATTTAAAAAAAAAACTGGAAGACAGAAATGAAACCTTGGTGGCGACAAAAGTTTTCATAAATTCACTTAGCACCCACTCAGTCATTCCTTCTCCTATGAGACGCAGGAGGCGGAGAAAGGAGGCAGGAAAAAAATAAATGAAAAAGACTGCGACCAAGCCGCAGCGGAAAAGAATGATTCATTAGAAGGAGACCGAAAACCGTATGAATTATTCCCTCGAATAAATAGCATAAAAAAAGAAGATCATAACGGGAGAGAGACTCTCCAACGTCCGAACAGATGATAAAAACAGAGAAGGTGAAAATAAAAAGAAATTGAAAAAAAAAGGAACCCTCTTTTCCATTACGACCGCTTTTTAAGGTTGAAAGGCCGAATCCACCGCATTCGTTTCTCGCATGCGTACGTACACACAAGCGTCTCGTCTACAGAGTTGGGGAAAAAAGATTTAATGCTGGCAAGGGTATGGAGATTTCCCCCTCCCCCCACTCCCTCTCCGTCCAAATGCCAAACAACTCATGTGGTACACATACATTTTTTCCCTACCTTCCACATATACACGTTATGACTCTTCTTTCCCATTTGTGACTTTCTCTAGCTTTTCCAGCACCTTTTCTTTCACGATCAATTATCAACCATGTTTTTTTTCCGATACGACAACCGCACTGAAAGGAAAATTTGTTAAAAATTTCGTAATCTGTAAAGATTACGTCAAGTGCATTGGTGGGAGAACTTTTACTGATAATATAATAGAGACATGTGGCCGGATTTCATAGCCCTTCCTCTATTTCCTTGCAATCACCTTCACCTCTTGTAGACCACCAAATACCAAAAGTTTCAAAAAACACATCATTCAACTAATCTTTTAATATTTGATGGTGATGAATACAAAAAGACAAGAGATACATGAAATATTGTATTCATGGAAAATTTTATAAATTGTCAGTGACATATTCAGTGATCAAACAAATCAGAACACGCAAGGAGATACTTCGCTGAACATAGGCAATGCCTCTTCATGCTTTGATTTCCATTATTAAAGCCACTCCAAGGAACATCATCAATCGATATTAAATTCCCGGCAGGCAGCCAATGACATTTAACATGTATATTTTCTAGTATTTTCAAAATTCTCATTTGTTTCTTGACTTATTAATGTACAATCAAATAACATAATCGGGCAGAGAGCATTGCAATGACAGGCAGTCCCTCCACACAACATCAAACGTCTACTAAGGCTAACTCGTCACTAAAGATTCACTGTCGACCAATAAATATCGACTACGAACTACGAACTACACGGCGGTTATTTCCAGTACATAGTGCGATACACCGCTAATATGAGCCCGTTCCACTCAACGATGTTGGATGAGATCAATAGGAACGCTAATGGTGGCTCTGAATGCGACAGGTACTTAAAAAGGTCGGATCGCTCGCACCCATGGAACGCGTCGATGACTTGGAACGCACTTTTATAAGCGCAGAGAGGGAAAGAACACCACTCAATATGAAACCTCGGGGCCACGAAATCAAAACTAGATTTGGAAAGGCCGGGATACTAACCACATAACAACCCTCAGTGGCGGAGGGAATACACCCAAAATGGGAAAAGAATGTGGGCGAGAAGAGCAGTGAGCGAGGTGGAGGGTTAAGGGATGGGTATGAAAAAGCGAGGGGGAGCAATGGGACTGTGGGAGGATAGGAAGGGGTAATAAGGGATGATAGAGGGGGAAATTCTCTCTGCAAAGAGAGAGGAACTAAAACGCGTGTGGGCAAAATGGAACCCTCACAGCATAGGATATTTACTAATGACCTTGAGGCGATATTTTTGACTTTTTGCATGGAAATATACTTAGTAGAGTATGCCAGGCTAATATCCTTTTATTGCATTCGCTGCACGTGCAACTATCCCTACTGACAATTACAGCTCTCAACCACTCATGTTTTTCCATAATTTAGCCAGTATGCCATAAGAGAAACCAAATCCTAATGATACCCTCGGCTCGCTTTCACTCATCCACTCGAGATACAGTTCCTCCTTAAGGGACTACCTCGATAATAGACCACCGTTTCCACCGAGCCACCACTAGGTACTACATGCAGTATTGACAATGGCGTTTTTGTTTGAATAATGAATCACATCTTCAACATCTTATACATCCAATTAAATACAAGATCTCGGTAAAACATCTCACTCGCAACATAAGATTGAATCGTACAGTAATTCGTCACAAGCGTAGTTACAACCGTTTAGACACATTTTTACGATACTGGGATTGGCCACGTCTACGAACTACACCCCAGGTACATTGCAAATATGAGCGCGTCCTACTCAACAATGTTGTAGTGGACCCTTACGGAGTCATTCGCGTGTGAAAAAGAGCAAGTTTGAAAATTTTAACAGAGGAGAAGTCATTCGTCTTGAACAAAACTGGCACGCGGCTTTTTCCCGTCCCAAATTTTCGCTTGCATCATAATGTTTCTTCGCAATATATTCTACTACACAAAATGAAAATTATTTTTGACGAGAAAACAGTGCACTTGAATCGACAATAAAGGCACTGGAATTGACGAGATGAGTGGAAAACGCACTGAAGTCATTGGTTATTGCGAGCGTCCCATATCTAGTTGACAGAATGGGCATTGTTGAGAGCACCGTTGCCAAAGTTACGCCTCGTGTGCTCACCTACGCCATTGAAGTAAACACTTCCTATGTGGCGCTAATATTTTAACGATACTCCTCGGATTAATATTTGTATAAAGGAAGACTCGTATGTGCAGATAGTGCACTTCAAATCAAGGTGTCGATTTCCATGCTGCTTTTGCCAACACTCCACTTCTGGCCTCAAGACATTTTGGGCATGAAACTAATTTTCACAAGGGCTCATCCTAAACTAGACTAAAACGAGGAGTGCCAAATACCAACTGATTTGTAGGATTTTGCACAGTTCTAACTATAACTTCCCCTTTTCGAGAGAGTTTAAATTTCATTTTGCTGCACGTGACTTGTCCACTTCAAGTCCCTCCGCTGATGAAATCCCAGGCAATTCCCAGTTAGCTTAACACATGCGAATACCTGTAGATGTTCTGATAGACTTTTTATATTTTAACCGTTACCCAAATATTATTATTCCAGTGAATACGTAAAACCTATGTGAGCGGCTACCTAAATGTCCCAAAATTACGCATACTCATTGAAACAAGAGAGGCCCCGATAAAGTACTTTTTAAAACATAAAAATGCACTTATTATCAATGAATAATATAAATATCAGTGAATTATTCTCTGCCGCACTAAGAAAAATAATGGTCAAAGATAGAACCCGTTTCATCCTCCTACATCGTGTCACAACTCCCTAAGAATTTTTACTTCCACGCTACAATGAAAGCATAAATCTTTAGACGTGTGGTAAGGCTCATATTCAGTGTATTAGAAAAATGAAAATGCAAAAATATTCATACAATAAAATTGTTCAGCATTCATACAAAATAAATAAATTCCTCCTCTGCTTCTATTCTGCTATTATAGTTGAAAAACTTCCTGATTACCGTAGAAATCTACGATAGCTCAGAGGTTTAGGGCACATAAGGGTGCATTGTGGAACTCTTTCCTGTCCTACACCCTAGCGCTCTTCTCAACGTGCGCCTCGCGAAATGGAACGGCACTTAAGTGACGTCACGTCCGGAAAAATGACAATCGAAAACAGTACATACTGGTTCGAACGGCGCATTACAGTGAATTGGAACACCGCACTAATCTCTCCAAACCTCTTCTATCCACTTTTTTTCCCTCTTCGAATATCCCACTCATCGCAAATATATCATTTTCTCCCAATAATATCCTTACACATTCTCGTTTGTCTTTCTCTTCTCCACCCCCACCTTACCCTCTAGGTACTCTTCTCCACGCTCACATCTCAAAATACCTCCAGTGTACGCAGACGCGAGGAGAAAAAGGGTCGGGAATAAAGATGGGAAATTAAAAGATGGATGGAGAGATTCTGAAGAGCGGAAAAGGGGTGAGAAAGAGATATAGAGTTCGGGGAAGAGGAAGGAACGGAAGAGAGGAGGAAAGAGAGGGCAGGAGATGCGTGGGAAGGAAAGGAGGCGGAGGAGGTGTAGAGGAATGAGAGGGGAGGAAAAGGCAAAGATATGGAGGCATTTCGCAATAAACGTCCTCTCCTTTGCCCGGTTTTTTTTTCGGCGAGAGGAATAGTAGGGCAGAGAGGAGTAAAAAAGCATAATCCAAGGGTGGAAAAAGAGAAAGAAAAGAACGGGAGGGGGGGGAGGGCCGGAACGATTTATTGAGCATTATTCTCAGAGGCGCGGTTACGCATTTCGCAGCCTTGTTCTGCTCCCCACCCCCCATCCACCTCAAAATCCTTCCCGACACCCCTACCATTTTTTCCCACCCCTCACAAACCTTTCCTCCAAACCCACCCCATACCTAACCACATCATTCCTCCCTCTCTCCCCCATTCCGCCGCATACAAAATGCAACCCTCCTTATTCCGGTAATTTTTTCAAAAAGAAAAAAAAATGTAATTTTATACGAGTGGCTTCTGTGCTTCCCACTTCTCTTACTACTCTTTTTTGTTACCGCACATCGTATCTTGCTCCACTGTCCCCTTGCCCTTTCCGATTCCGCCTTTTTCCTCGACCAGTGACCCGAGAGAAATAAGGGAGAGGCAAGAGAAGGTGAAGAGCACGCGCGAAGTAATTCGGTCAGAGTGAAAAAAGAAGATGGAGGATATGGCATAAAAAGTGGATAAAAGCAAAGAACGGGGCCAGAAACGGAGTCAGAGAGAGAGATATAGAAAGATAGAATCAGGGTCTGGAAATGAAAGGAGGAAATAGAGGGAGGAGGACAATGAAAAGGGATAGAGGGTGATTCACCAAGAAATTCCTTTGATCGCATTTTTTCCCTCGAAATATTCGGAAGTTCTCGGTTTCGCTCCACTGTGAGGCCCATTGTTTTCATGCTGGTGGGCATGCAAAACTAAATCCGGTCGTCGAACAAGGTAGAGAGGCGCAAAAACATATCGTTTATCCCAGCATTTTTCTTCTTAAAAGAAAGATGGAGAACTCAAACCTCCACTAATATCTTCTTCGTACAAATCATGGCTGTCGTTGTCACAAGCAAAAACGGTTGTCTCAAAAAATTGGGAATAATACATTTTTTTTAAACCCTCCCCTTTAACCTCAAGCAAGGTTTGTGTAACAATAGGCATGTAAGACAAGTTCATATTAAACCTTAGAAGAGAAATTTCCGATGAATGGGAAATAAATTCCAAGGAAGTCGTGATCCTTGACATCAGCAATTGTAATCTCTCGAGTTTAAGTTTAAAATCAAACTCTACAGTATATTTGCATGAATTCGCTGAGACATGGTCTACGATATCTATTACTTCTACTTAAGTCATTTAGAAGGCATGGGTGATAAAAAATATTACTTGGTGAACCCTGGTTGACAGTATATACATTCAATGTTATACACACAAGAAAGCAGGCTACACGTATCTACCTAAATATACCAAGCCCAGATAAAAATCTTACATTCCCTTTAATAATACAGACAAAATTTTCCCTTTAATTCCAGATCCGAGAGTCGTAATTGGTGAAACGCTGGCTATCCCTAGTCTTTCCTGTGAGAAGTTCGCTAGACGGAAATACGGTTTAATAAATCCTTCCGAGGATTATAATTTAAAGTCGTCTCCAGAGAAAAAAATAGTAGCCCACGAACCCATTAAGTCCACCACAAAGATAACCTTTAAAAGTCTACGCAATGCAATGGGGAAAAGTTTCTACTAAATGTAGGAGAAACATGAGGAGTAAAAAAGAAAGGTTTTCGAAAAGAAATTTTTTTAATGCTATAGTACTACTTCCAAACATATAAGTTATCTTGTGCCATGGGACTTACACTAGCACTATTTTTCAATAACATAGTATATTTGACCACGACCTATTATAAGGATATCACAGTAAAAAAATAAACCACAGACCAAAGATTTTCATGAATAATACGATAGCTCTTCCAGTTCTCATATAGAGGTAAAAAAAACAGAATAATTACCACAAATAAAAACAGCTATATATTAAAATATAATGAAAGGGCTTCCTTCAATATCACCATTAAGAGTTCCAGACATTTGTCCAGCTCAAGAGAAACCATAATCAGTCAGTCCCTAAAGATAAAGCTGTCCCAGCAATTAGCGCATCCGAGAATGAAGAGGACACACAATCAGTATTGCACACAAAGCGGTGAAGATATAATGAATATATATATATATATACACACACACCATCGGCATAAAGGGAATCATATCAAAATCCACGCGTGTATTTTGTTATTTTTTATCTTAAATATTCTTGCTTATTTCTCTGTCTCACAAAACCACACAAGCCTTCCGTCTCGAGACAATACGACAACATAAAAGGCAAGGCCTCCAAAATATAAACAAACTAAAATATTTCTCAACTACAAAGTCTTAAATCACAAAGAAGCTCAAAGGAAAAAGACATTGTGGATTCCAAGCAGAGTTACCCTCAAGTGAAGTTCCGTTAAAAGCAAAAAGGATCTCGATAATTAATCAAGAATTGATGAGAAACGCCAGTAATCTCCGAAGCATACGATTAAATTAATGAATTACGTCACGCATCATGAATACCAATACCTTCGAGGTAAGTGGCCGACATGTATGCTCAGTAGCAAGTTTCGAAGAGGTTCTGAAGAAATGAGACCTGCCCTAAGTTCAGGGAATGTTAAAGATTGAACATCAGAAATGGAACAAGATGAAATGTGATGCAGAATGATTCTAAAATTCGACGTTAATTGCATTAGCAAATCCCACCATTAACGTAGGTAGAGTGCATCATGGGTACGGCCACAATGACAAAAAATTATCACGTCCCTCCCGATATAGGTGTTCGTTGCTTCCTGCATAGAGTGAAGGATACATACACTTTACCCAAAGTTTCCAGGAAACTTCCTCATGCATGAAAGTATGGACCATGGTACTTAGTATGGTACACGGTTGCAATGTGATCACAGAAAGTGTGCGGTAAAAAGCGAAACTTTAAGAGTAATAGCGTTTTATACTTAACTTGAAAGGTCAATCGATTGAAAGAAGTGTCCCCAGCCTTCACTCCTTATTCGAAATTTTAAAAATTAAAAAACATAACATTCTATAGGAGAGTAACAGAAGTAAATATGCTAAAAAAATAGTATTCTGAGATAAACAGGTGGAAAATACAGACCAATTAACAAATAGTGAATTAACTACATCTGATACTCTTCTTTAACCAAACCCGCAAAAATTGTTACTGCCAGATACAAAAACCAAAATCAGTTCTTTCACATAACAAAACAATACTTTGAATATCGGGTTGGGTGTAAGGGATTATAAGGAACATAATGAATCTAACAATCGGAGAATATCAGTATGAAATACCTTTGCTACTCTGAAAGCCAGCATATGAAACCGAGAATCTTACTTGATAACGTGAGGATCCACTGGTATCACGTTCGCGAACCTTAACAGTAGAGGGGGACGAGACATGAAAGGACTGGTTTTAGGAGTGGAACCACGGATCGAAAGGGAATGCGAATGAAAGGACGGGACGCCGAGGTCTAAAAAAGGGGAAAGAGAACAAAGACGAACTGGAGGCAAAAATGGCAAGTTTGACGAAGACGAACGTGGCAGAGTGAGAGAAAGAGAGGGAGGGAGGAAGAGAGATAAAACGTTGGGGTCACGAGAAAGCATCACACAAAAGGACTTTTCGCTAAAGAGGAAAAAGAGCTCATCACATGGAGTGGAGGGCGTATTCCCATCTCCGCGACACCGCTATAACGAAAACGAAGGAATGGAAACGCAGAGATAGACTTGAAGGTGGTACGGATAAAGAGTAGGGAGATGAGATGTGTCGATAAAAGGCTGAGGAGATAATACGGTGAAGGGAAGATACGTTTACAGAAAGAAAGGGAGAGAGGGCGTAACTTGACGGGAGAGAGAGGAAGAGAAATTACGCCGGCCGAGGGAGTCCTTGGGCTTCGGAATAGTCTCTCTCTCTCTCTTCATTGAATTCTTTCATTTCATCCCGAAGAAGAGATGGTAGTGATGCAAATTCCATTTACGACGACTCGACAAGGAAACACACAAGTCCCCGTATCCGTGTAAAAGAGTACCGAGGAGCTATGTAGAGAGAGGTAGGGAGGGAGGGAGCTCATGCCAAAGTGTCGGCAACATGAGCGCGGAGGGACAGAGAAGGGAGCAAAGACACAAAAGAGTTCAGCGAGAGAGAGTGAGTCGAGTCGACGATAAAACATACGCGACTTCTCCGAGGGCTCTTCTTCCCTTATTTTTTTTCTACTTTTTATAATACAGGGAGAGAAGCAGCGCCGCGCGCCTCGAGTAGTATGAGGGGCTCTTGCGAAATAAAAAAAAGGGGACGGATGGGAGGGATGAAAGGGAAGTGCTCTCCGCCGCGTATTCCCGTCTTACTTACCCAGATATTTGCACTTTCGGGAAACACACAACCTCTTTGTCTTCGTAGGGACGGACGGCCCCGCGCATGACAAAACTCTCCGAGTCACGGGACAACTTAGTTCCCTTTTAGTGCAAGTCTGTTTCTATACACGACCTAACTATGGGGCTGTCAATAATCCACGCTGACACAAAACAGGGGTGGGGGGGGTTACCAGGGTTACGACACGACGCGGCGGGAGTGACATTGCTAGAATAGATTTTCTTTTACTTAAATTTCCTTAAAATCAGCCTAAAATTGCAGATAGTCCATGACAATCAATTAATAACCCATTTCACAGCTTTTTCCGCAAAAAAGGTCTACGTGGACAACAGGGGGAAACGGGGGGGTTCGGATGGAGTCTACGAGTGTCCACGATTGGGGGGGGGGGTCGAAAAGTGGCCTATTTTTGTGCACGTGGATTATGGACAGCCCCTATATCTCCTCGTCTAACACTTCCAGAAGCGCCGGACACTTTTTTCTTCCCCTTCCCTCAGATATCCAACCCAATCTCTCGCCCGACAAGCGTTAGTTCATTTTTCCCTCACTGTCGTTCCCCAATGCATCGTTTTTTCGTACGGCATTATTCTAACACAGCGGTGAATAGCAGTCACTATATAACGTGGGCGCCCCAACTCATTGGCAGAGACCGCTCGCTGTCTATAAAAAAACACCCCGATTCGTTCGTCTTTGATCATTGTTTTTGCATCAACGTCTACGGTAGTCACACAAAATCAAAACGCAACGAATCACTTTCATCTTTCTGTAGCGCCTCCATGCCTCCTTAAATTTTTATAATTTTACTACATTTCTCTATCACAGTGACGTCACTTATACCTATGGCCCACAGGGAACGTTCCATTCTTAAAAATGACTGCTACTAACACTGCATTTGCGGGTAGAAAAAACGAAGCTTTTATATTCTCGTAATTTCAAGTATTGTATGCACATGAGGACAAAGACACGCGTTATTATATTCATGTGATATTTTTTAAATAAACTCAATTCCTCTAATAACATTTCAATAGTTAACTAATGATCGGATATCTTATGCAGCCTCATAAAGGAGACTTTTTTCCGTAATGAAACAAACCACAAAATAAAGTTCGATGGTCGGCAGTTTGTAATTATATTTTACACTTTTTTCGCAATAAAACAATTTTATTTGACTATAGCAGTGACCAGTCTCATTTGCGTTCTTTCTGAACGTGAGAGGCGAGAAATCGCAAACTTAATAAAACAAAATTGACCTATCCCAGAAAGGGAAAGAAATTGCTTTCACGAGACTGGAACATTATGATTGAATAACCAACAGGAATTCCTCATAGACAAACAGTAGGGAGATCTCCGGAATTCCGATTTGAAAACAGGATGGAAGGTTCTCAAGACTCCGACGGGGAAGTTACATCCGAGTAACCTATCCAGGCGAACGTCAGCTCACGTTTGTTGATTCAACTATTCCCCGCGAGCGAGAAGGAATCCATTTGAGGAACTCTCCAGGCGGCTTCTGGGCCAATCTCTATTGTGAATGAAGTAACAGGCTTCGTGGTGAACGCTTAGAAACACAACGGTACCGAAGAAAAGCAGAGCGAGAATCCGAGTTTCACTTCACGTCCATAAAAATAACACATCTCGTTGCATGAATGACGCGAGAAAAAGGACATATAAGATTGAGGGTGGAGAGAGACTGGTATGGGTATATAAAGCAGCTCCCCCTTACATGTTTAAGTAATCTTAATATTTTATTGCATACGTACTATCACAAGTGCAAAGGAAGGAGTGGTTGAACCATTAAAATTCATAAAATTGAACTCAACGAGCCTCTTAAAAGCCATCTTATGCGTCACTCACCATAATGCACATTTATTGTTTCTCTACGGGGAGATAAGTCGTCATTTCGTAATTTTCGACCAAAGGAGTTATTAAATTTCCTAAAACGGAGGACAACAACCCTCATAAGCAGAATGTCAAACTCTTCCATGAGAGTTCATCTCAACCCCTACGTCCCCCCGAAGTTTCAATATCCTATAAGGAGGGGAATTCTTACAACTAACGGTAGCATTAATACGCAGATGACGAAATGGGGCACAGTGCGACACAAATATTTAGATTCATGCAAGCATATGCAGAGCCAAAGTTGCAACGCTGCATTTACAGAAATCAAAACGGCGCAGCAAGAATGAAGCAAAATCGTAGGATTAAATCAATTAATATAAGGAATAACGTGTACTTCAGGCCCCTTTGAAAACGCGTGAATGCGCGCAGCTGGACGGGAGTGCCTATAACGCATCCATTTCCTCTTACTTGTTTCCCCTATTCCACTCATTTCCCACCTCACCCTCCGCTCTACGTACTTCCGGTGGCGCGGGGATGCGGCAAGGAAAACGAATTTACATGTCTCCTCTCTAAATCAATCCATCTCCTTGAAGGGCATGAAGGTTTACCATACGCCACCAATGTGTCACTCAATCACCATCGTCTGTCAGTTCAGACTTTCCAACCCCTGTTCGTTCGAGCTGTCCCACGGTTCGTTTCGTTGCGTTTCTTCCTCTTAAATCACCGTACGAGGGTACACCGGAGCAGAGGCATCAAAGCATAAGCTTTCGTAATATGGAAGGTCCACCACGCAATGGACTGGCACAGGCAATTTTTCTTAAACCACCAAAAAGGACAACAAAATAATAACAGTTAGAGTTAAATAAGCGGCTCCGCTCGCTAAAACTAATAAAGCCCAATTTTAAGAGAAAGTGACATATCCCTATTATACATTATTACGAAGTAGAAGATTATGCACCGTATAAAAAAACATGAATTGAAATAAATGGGTAATAACCTGAGTCAATGTCATTTCTCTGATTGCAACATTACATGGAGAAAAAGGACAATTTGAGCAGAGAATAACGAATTGAAGTCAGAAAGGTCGGCGACTGAAAGAGATATCAGTCTGGTAAGAGAGTTGTCACGGCTATTTCACTATTTAGAATTTCGAAAGACGGCTCGACGCTAATTTGAGCAATGCATCTTAATTTTCTTAAAATCACATTTCCCTAAGGAATGCAAGCGAGGCTTTACTTCGAGCTAAAATTCCTCAGACAGAAGCCGTTTGCTGAAGTGCGAAAAAAACTGGAGTCATCACAAATTTCCGGAACAAGAAAAGCATAAGCTGCATATTATGTAATTAACAAACATCCAGCGGGCTGAAAGGCGAAAAAAAACATAAGAAAACAGTTTTGACACGAGTCGGCCCGTCTCCCTAATTAGGGAAAAATTTACGGCCGCGCCTGCGATTTAAAGTCGTCCTGGAGCCCTCCTCGCCTCATTCGGTCGGCCCTCAGAGAGCGTATATAAAGCCTTCAACGACTACCCTTCCCCACACCCCTCTGGCGAAAGCCATTCCCTTCAGTTTTTGCGTCCCGAGAGCCGGAAATTCGGCGTTATTTTTCGGGAGGCGACGTTCTCTCACAGCACATTCCGCCACGGTCTGGGACCGCAAGCAAGCACATGCAAATGTGCCAGCCACCCCTGACTAACGTCTCCTAGGTATCCTCACCGTGAAATCTTTTGAGAAGCGATGCATGATACTCCAAAAAAACTGCTGAGTAAAAGATGCGAAATCGACATTGACCTACACAGCTTCAGGCCATATTGACGCGCTACAATGAGCCTTAAGAAGTGATATTCGCAAGCTAAAGCAGCGTTGAGCATGGTCAAATAACTAATACCTCAGTTCCGATTTCTCTCGCAGTTGATTTAGAAATAAACGCGTTGCAATTATAAGAAGTATATGCTAGTGACGAGTCTTTTGCGACAATAAGACCATGCTTTCAGGTGATAATAAAAGTAATTTCAAAGTAATGGTAAACCAATATCACTACGAAGCGTGAAAGTGACTTGGAACGTAGTTACGCGCACGGGTGCAAAGATATACACTCTTCTCTTCTTCTCCTCAACCCTCAGATTGGTGGCCATTCAAGTCTCTCTTTCCAGAGTAAGTCTCTTTATTTCTGCAAATCTCCTCCATCCTCCAATCCCATTCAGAAAACCCTGCCTAGGCCTTCCACTTCCTGCACGTCCATCCACCATTCCTTCCATCAAGGCAGTCATCCAGTTAGAGTTCCACAACAGATGTCCAATCCATCCTCCTTTCTTTCTTGAGATTGAAGCTAACAATGTTCGCTCCCCCCCAACTCTTTCAGGAACCTCGATGCTTGTAGCTCTCTCTGTCGATGGAATCATTAGCATTCTTTTCCAGCACCACATTTCAAATGCATCCAATGTGCTATGTTCACTCACTCCATACATAGCTTTTCGCTAATTCCTTACGAGTTTGTATTGAGACATTTTATGGAGTCAAGTTTTTGGGAGTTTTGGAGTTTTCTTCTTGATAATAGCTTGTTTCGCTAGTGCTATCCTGCTTGTCACATCCGTTGAGCATCTTCCATCAGATGTTATACAGCTACCAATTTAAAATTAGTGACTTGCTTAAGTTTTTTCTCCTTCCAGGTATATCACAGCTTCCTGCAGTTCATCTCCTGTGCATTTTGTTATTTTGATTTCGTCCTTATAAATTTTTATGTCCCATTGGTTCATCGCATTAGTGACGGGTGCAAAGATATACACTAAATGGATGAAATTTGCCATGAAAAAATTGTCCAAGAAACATTTTTGCGGCAAATTTCATCCCTTTGTAGTAAAAACCAGGGTAGCTAACACTTCCAAGATAAAAAAATTGAAAGAGAAAATTAAGTAAATGCAGTAGAACTTGGATAATTCGAGCCCTAAGGGACTAGTGATAAAGTTCGAATTATTCAAAACTTCGAATTACAAAAGTTTTCCAGAAAGGATATAAAAAATACGTTATAAATTTACAAAAACTTTAATGAAGTAAAACCTTAATTCTACACAATATCGACTTATTTTTACCACACTGCAACAAAATACATTAAAAAACACAAGTTCTGCAATATATAGCCTGATTAATATTCCATTTTGAATATTACACAGAGGATTATCGTAGTAATGTACTTAACCAATAACGTAACGGAGTATAACCCAATTCCAATTTTTCCAAAAAGCGCCGAGAAATCTCAGAAATTTGAAGAATTAAATGCAGTGATATGCACTTTTCAGGTATCGACAAATTCGACGGGTAAAGGAACCCAAGATAATAGATAATTGTAGCGTCGGACTATGTCTTCTCGACAAAAAAACACGCTTTCCAATTTTTATTTTCCAATCTTCAATCTTTTACAGAGCAGCTCCATTCAGCTTCCCGTCTATCTCATTCCCCAAATCCAACAAACTCATCTCTTCTTTATAAACAAACCTCTTCACTACCGGAAACATTTCACCAATTAAGCATACATTTCCATACTAAAATAAATTAAAACATTTAAACAAAATACTGCAAATTAAAACAAACTCAAAACATAAACAATAATAAAAAATTATCAGACGTTACATAATAAATAATGACACTTCGTCATTCTACCCACGAATTAAGACCAAACTACTAAATAATATTTACTACAAAGTTCAAAGCTCGCTTACCAAGAGGTGATGGTAAATTATGGCCCCCGAAGATGATAGTGATATTGATAAGAGAAGAAAATGTGGACCTCGTACTTACCTGTAAGGAAAAGAGACAGAAAATTATTTACAATGTAAACAGCAAATGTCATCAGGGGACTTCTTACAATTACAACTTTCATTTAACAATTGTAACTGCTGATGAATACAAAATAATTTCGCCCGGTTATCACTTGATCACCGTTAGATTATACGTTAACGGATGACCTTGAGCATTTGCTGTGCCATGCGCTGTACTCATTTAGATCATTTTGCACTAGTTTCACTAACGAATTAAAGATCAAATTCTAAAATAAACCAAGATAGCCATTTGAAAGAATATTTCTGAATATACAAAATTGAAAAATGTAAAAACAATGCAAAAACCTAATGAGTAACTCCTGAAAAACACGGTTGAAACTTGTCAACATAACCAGTAAACAAGGCACCGTAAAGTCAGGGCTCGGGACCTCCCATAGTTTAAGTTCCCAGTAAATAATTCTTTGTTAGAGGAAAAGTAAATCCGAACACGGTAATTGATAGGACATAGATGATTTGCAGGTCTCATAATTCTAACGTGCTCAAAATTTTTGGTTCATAAAACTAATACGGCCGATAAATTACTAAAAACACTGCTGGTCAAAAAAATTCAAAGAATGGGTTGTATTTCGAATGAGCTCCGTAAAGTCATGGCTCGGGACCTCCCATAGTTTAAGTTCCCAGCGGAGGAAAAGGAAAAAAACCAGCCAACCTTTCCTTTTGGAACACAATTTTTCAAGCAGAATAAACCTCCGGGATTCTATAAACGTTCCCCCGGCTTCTAAATCCTCTTTAAAAATCATGCTCATTCCCCACTCCCCTTCATTTCTCAAAATGAAAAGAGTCCTCTCCACCGACTCCTCCTCTTCTTTCGATATTTCGCCTCACGAATTTTTTTCTGCTAATGCTTAAGCCCCGGCGTCGGCGTTCGAACCGGCGTTATTGTGCCGGGGGAAGGCAGGCAGGCTCTGTTTGCTGTAATTTTTACGATCCTCTCGAGGCGGCAGTTAATCATATTCAAAAGAGGTCGACGGTCGGCGTCTTTTTCCAATTACCGCGAGAAAATTAGTGGGCATTACGACCGCCTTGCAAGGTAATTCGGGAAGGAGAGGGGAAGAGAGAGAGAGAGAGAGAGGAATGGGCTGCTGTTGCAGGAGTGCGACGACGACGAAAAGATGAGGGAGTTCTTAGGTTCTTGCGTGGCACGCTTGCTGTGATTCTCACGCGGCGGATGTCCCAGAGTGAGTGTTGCTAAACGATTTCATTCACTCATCAGCATTATGGATGACTCGGAAAGAGGCTCAATTAAAATGCAAGAATCGTGCCGCAGAAACTGACCGCATGCGAAAAGAACGTCTCCATTAAACCACCACGAAGGAAAGAAACAATAACCACCATCACGTATGACAGCGAAAGAGAAACTTAGTGAGACAGTTATCAAGCCTAGGTCACGGGGCCAAAAAATTCTTCTTAATACTTGACTCTACGGCTTTGAACCCTGAGTGACAGGCAGAATGTAACGTGATTTGATGTTTTCAATCGATCTAATTCTTGGAGTAAAATGACATAATCTTTTAAATAAGCCTTTTGCGCTATACTCAAAGCTGTTGGGTCCGATAATCCTTTATTAAATTTTGACCAAAGCATACGGCATAGGCATTACGAATGTCGAAACTAGTACAAAACGATTTAAAGATTCCGCTGAGTTTCGCAGACGAAGAATGGTAGGTAGAATAAAATAAATGAGCGATGCAGGAGTCACTTGAGAGGGTTATTCAATAATTTAAGAAAATATTCTTGAGGATGGACAAATGAATGAATATTTTCGCCTCCATTTTGGTGATAAATACACTTTTGGGGCTGGTCTAAAGAACTCATTTCTGGCATCTGCCTTGTGAATTGAAACTTAGTTGAAGAGTAATCCACCGATAGTGTTCACATTTTTATCCTTACAGAACAATAAAATGGCACACGTGAAGCTCAAAATCAACGGAGTGCATACGCATTCACACCAGAATCACAAGTGAATATAGAGCGAACACGCGCCTCTCTACCTCATATAAATAGACTTAGAAGTGGAAAAGAGAATTGGAAAAGTGATTCGTCAAAAAATAAAAAAAACCATAGCACAATGCCGAATGATGCTCGATAATTGGAGCATATGATATATGTCAATGCCAAGTAACAGGCGGATTCTGGGCACCGCAGGCCACAGTTAATGAATATAAACTTAAGGCACCAAATTTATTGAAGAATATCCAATTCCATTATTTAAATAGCCAACTGGTTGCAGCGGAGAAGCGTATTCATCGGAAAGGTGCATATTTAGCCAGGTAATCACTCAGATTAAGCAAATTAAACAAAAATACATCAGCTATGAGAAACAAATGAAAACCAAAATGCGATCCACAAAGCGATTAGCAAAGTATGTAACCATAGTATTTATAATTCTATGATTCAGGCAAAGATTCCATCCCAAAATGAAAATTCTACTCGACGTCCAAATCAGAGGACTTTGTTCGCATTTTAGCCTAAAAATTTCCCAAAGAAAATTCTCTTTCAACAATGACGGAAATTTGTACAACCTGTTATACGGGTTGTTTGCAATGAGAGAGGGATAAAAAGGATGAGGATAAAACATGATACAGATATTACGTTATATAAATGACAAGAGAAGGCTGATATATGAGGTCGTTCGATAATCCTTACCAACGAATCTTTACGCTGAATTCCATATAAGCTCGTATGCACGTGCTCAGATGGTCGACGTTTCCGATAAATCAAATTCCTTTTACTCCGCTTGCTTCTAGTGCTTTCCGCAGTTCCTTTGGACACATTTCTCATTCTCGTATCTCATTGGACACGTGTGTCGAACGTGCACTAGCTTGTAGAAGTTCCATCAACGAGCTCATGTAGGAGTGACTGAATTGCATTTCTCAAACCAGGTGCGAGCGTTCGTTTTTCATTCGTTGCAGAACAAGGAATACTCGGTTTTCGACATTTGAAATTGCACCATCAGACATTTATCTCTGGTATATTGTCTTCCAATGGCGACGGTAGGAGAAAATGCGATAAGGATCGTAGAAAGAGTTGCGAATGGAAAATCACGAAATGGAGACCAGTTTATTAAACCTTTTCATGGAAAAAATTAAAATCAAGTCATAATATAAAAATTAGCATAATAATATATTGGAAGAGCGTTATAATTACACCTCAAAGATATAATTAGAACTTTTTTTAATTTGACAAGCATAACACATCTTGGAAATCTAAAGTGTCGATACGAATAATCCTGGAATAAAAATGAAAATTGCCATTAAGGAGCTGATTCTTCGATAAGCACAATTTCCAATCATCAAAGTTTTCACTGATTTAAGTACAACTTCCACCTCGTCTAATACGCGTCGGAAATGGGGATATTTCCTAAATGTTGCATACTACTGCACCCTCAAATTTATTTTCTCCAAGTATGTTTAAGTTTGTTAAACTTACACACATCTATGTAAAACGTAGATAAATATTTCAGACTAGTTATATTCCAAGATGCTTTCAAAGCATTACCAATATATACAAATATGTATCCAACTACTCGCCTTCCTACTGATAGTCCACCTTCAAGCCTTACATGTAGGCTCCTAAGCCATTAGCTTCTTCCACTTCAATCGGATACCCATAGTAATAGCCTTCTGCATGCACTCGTGTGAAATACAATTCTTTCATTGCGACGCCTCGCTGACATTCTCTTCAATTAAGCTTCACACTGAATAACAAGAGGGCCCACGGCGCTACAGACAAAATCGTTTTGGTTACCGAGACACACCCCGTGATAACTCATAATGTCTATGAAAGATCGCCCAAGGCTCCCCCAGTCTTAAGATTCAAATTACTCTCAAAAGGATAGGCCGCTTGACTTCCTCCTCTCAGTTTACTCCCAAGAATCCAACTCTAATAGACGAAAGAAACCATTGGTAAGTTTTAAATATGATCCATTGATTCCATACTTTTTATTTTAGGGGATGAAGCAGAGATCTTGGAGCTGTTCCTAGATACCGAGAAGGTGCATGTCCTCCCATCGACAGGCACTTATCATATCTACATACATATAAGAGAACGCCGCCAACCAATCGCGTGCATCCCTCACTCCCTTTCAGCCGAGGTGCCTACTGTGGAAATAGCTGTGAGTGCTTCTGACGGTATAAAAATACATGCGCCCACCTATGTTAATGGCAAAGGGTAGGATGCAGGGAAAATATTTCAATCGGAAAAGATGAAACTGGAGCGGTTATAAGCGACTATTTACGACCATCCCAACCCTCTTTTAAAAAATACCAGCCCATCCTTACTTTCGCTTTCAGTCTTCGCGTCCTTCCGCTCCCTTCCTTTTATCATTCCCGGCCCGCTGTATTGAGGTGGGCGTGTTCCCCTTTAATATCCGAGCGAATGGATTTATGGAAGGAATGGTTGTGTCGCCATGGAGAAATCCCCTGATTGAGGACTCCTTCTTTAAAATGCAAGCGCTAGAACGAAGACAGCAGGAAGGAAGGATGTACGGAAGATGAAAAGGAATACATGAGAGAAAATGGGGCCACGATAGAGAGAGAGAGAGAAGATATGGAACAGGGTGAATTCACACCTTGTATGCAATAAAAGGCACAGTTCAGGACCAAATCATCCACACTACCCTGGACGCTAAGCGAGGACAAAAACTAAGTAAACGGAACATACCGCAGCCAAGTAATGAGTTAAAAGAGGATAGTGCGACGTCATGAAACATAATTACCAGACATACACAGCTTAAGAGCCATACTGATTATTAACAGTGCCTCAACATGAATATGCGAGAAACCACTTCAACAGTTATTCCAGGAAAATTCTATTGCTACACGGTGCTCGATTTTTAAAACGCAGATTGGACTCACGGTTAGTTAGTCTTCATCGCTAACGGCAGGAAAAGACACAAAAAACAAATCGCAAAAATATTGGAACAGACATTCCGACACAAAGCCTGTGCGTGATTACGGCATGATTATGCGTCAACACAGACATAGTTGATATTTCATCAATACCGCTGAGATACTCCTTATGCCGTCAATGAGCAAGCTATCATCAATGCACGTCGAAGTAACGATGGCTAATCTGATCTACAAGAAGTCAGCAGGATGTAAGAGCCAGCCTACTGCAGTTGTACCGCGCTGGTCGGATAGAAATAAATTTCAATTGGATTGAAATGACAGCGTAAGAAATCCCGGGGGTTCTCCATCGGCATTAAAGCTATCGACAGGCGACTGGAACGCTCTTAAATACAAACTGGCCGCGACCTCCTTTGTACACCAGGATACGCCATTAACCGGAGAATGAGTCATGCACGAATTATGGCGGCGAAAACCAAATCGGAATGCAGCAGCTCGAGGCTAAACTCGATGGCGGAGGGGGCAAAAACATGAATGCGTGGCCAGGGACGACTAAGACCATGCGAGAAATTTATGATGAAGAGCCCTTGCGTGTGAGCACTGAGCTCTTGGCCGAAATTGCTTTGGTAGTGGAGGACGAGGAAATAACTTTTTTATGTGAGGGGATGGAAAAGAATTCAGGGTAGGCATCTCGCAACGTTTGATTACGCGAAGGGAAAACGGAGGGGGGGGGACGAAGGCGGGAAATAAAGGGAATTTGGCTGAGGCAATGCGGCTATGTGCCTTGCAAAAACATCGAATTCGCGAACAAATGTCAGAGCCTCAACACTGGTGGTCCGTCTTATTATCTCGCAAGTTCCCATTTCTGGAACGAATTTCTGCAAAAAAAGGTACTTTTAAACTCGAAACCACTTGTTCTCTGCAAATCACCAAATTGCGCTTTTAAGCGCCATACATCATAGCTTAATGTCATTGCAGTCAGCTACCGATGCTGGATGTTAAAAACTTTTTAAAAAATTGATGACTTGCTACATTTCAGCCACCAAAAAGTGGCTCGTCGCTGCCCGGACTCAAGGTGATGAGTAGAAATACTGAATCGGCAAAAAGTTCGAAAAGATTCTTGATAGCTATGGAGAAGAGCTTAAATTTGGAATAATAGAAAATAAAACTCTTCCGCAGGAGATATGTTACATTTACAACGCTTGACAGAATCATTCTGGATTACGGACTAGATTTCAGGGGAAACTAGATGTTGCTTTCAATAAAAGCTCATCAGATGCCATCCACATATTACAGATGCCACCAGCTTGAATCTTTCATTCTTACGTAGGAGTTCCACCAGGGGCCTTGATAATATTTCAAGGCAAACAAAATAGTTCTTATGTGTAAGTAAGGTCATACAACGAAACCATTCTCCAATAAGGCTTTCAACATATTAATTAACACTAACTATAAAAGTTTTTTTTCTAAAAAAAGTGGTTCGTTTCCCAACAACCCTGCTGCATTTACTCGGGGGCAAACGCTGAGATAGACTAAACAATGTTTGATAATGACACAACCTTGATAATGACATAACTTTGTCGAAACCATGGTCGGAGAGAATAAGAATATGTGGAAAGTACAAAGCGAGTTCTCTTTTCATAAACAATTTTGGCTTTAATATTCTCTAGTAAAATAGACATTGAACACGTAGATACTATTTTATACTGAGAAAAAAATGGCTTTCGATAATGAATATCAGAAGAAGGAAGACGTTACATAAAAGAATTCGTCTAAGTGAGAACGACGCGAGAAAATTTCAAACGCTGGGCGGGGCAAACGCTGAGACAGACTAAACAATGTTTGATAATGACACAACCTTGATAATGACATAACTTTGTCGAAACCATGGTCGGAGAGAATAAGAATATGTGGAAAGTACAAAGCGAGTTCTCTTTTTATAAACAATTTTGGCTTTAATATTCTCTAGTAAAATAGACATTGAACACGTAGATACTATTTTATACTGAGAAAAAAATGGCTTTCGATAATGAATATCAGAAGAAGGAAGACGTTACATAAAAGAATTCGTCTAAGTGAGAACGACGCGAGAAAATTTCAGGAAAGGAAGTCGAGTGAGGCTTAAGATAACCATTCCACAGGGACGACATTCAGACATGACGGGAGGAGGTAGGAGTGATGTGACAGAGCACGAGACGGAGAGAGAGGACGGCGGGAAAGGAGGGAAGAAGATGAGAAGCAATTTGTCCCGAGTGAAGAGACGCGAAGAATTAAAAGGGCAGAAGGGCTGGGCCTGAAGGGTAGACGAAGAAAGGGTAATGGGCGTTTTGAAAAAGCAGGTGGGAAAGGCAAAGCCATGAATGAGAGCCTGATGACGGCGGCAGAGTTGCAGAAGGGATGGAAGGGGAGAGAATGGTAGAAAACTAATGGATTAAAATAAACCGGATGAAAAAATAGAAAAAAAAAACGCTTCGAGGCTGAAAGACTAAATGACTAGCAAAATCGTTCGTTACAAACGACGAAATCGACAACTGTAGACAAAAGAAGATAATCATGTATGATCTGCATCCATCGGAATTTATAAGGCTAATTATTAGACCTTAATCATTCACAATATCTCTCGTGACACATGACGGTAACATTATTCCCGAATTTATTTGCGTGGCGCTCGATATTCGAAACACTCGTTGGATCAAAATCAGTACTCGTGAATCCAAAAATTGGTTAGTTACAGCTCTCTTCACTCTATTTCCTTTGGAACTAACTGCTTCATTCATTAATTCGTATTTTATTATTCCTTCCGATAAATTATTCCGTTCTCGGAATTCAACAGTCATTCTTTCCATTCTTTATTCCATCTTTCATTGTTTTCAGTAGGCTCTCACGTCAAGCCCTAGTTTTTTTTTCAAAATTACAAAAACGCTAATTCATTGAAGAAAGACATCTGGCGATGGATTTACAGATATCATGTTAACGATATACAGACCGACACTGGACTCATCTCTCGACCTTGAAATCGAAACTGTTTATATGTATTATGTAAAGGAGAGAGACAGGGAGACGTAGAAAGTCATCGGTCGTCTCGAATCAAGGCCATTGGGCGAGAAGAAAATTGGACGGAAGCCACATCACAAAAATCTCTGCTGGAATAGCCGATGCTCAAGAAATGCTACGCATATAACAAAATGTTACAATCTTGGACGTACAAGCTCAAGTTAAAGTGACAGTATATAGATTTACAAACGCATTTGCATCAACGGAGCTAGAGGACCATTCATACTATTAATAAGATCTGTTTAAACATGATACCCGAGAAGGAAACTGATAACCATTATGAAAATAAAAGTAGGTTGAGTAAGGTAATAAAAATGGAAATAGAACGAAACAAATCTAAAAAAGACGGTATCAACGAAATAACAAAAGTTAATATAAGCACTAAATAAACATTCCTTGTCAATTAGCAAGGTACGACTTCATTTAAGTCGCCCCCATTCCGATTATGATCAAGTATTCCAATAACCAAAATCATGGAAGATAGCAGAGCTCCCATTAAAACCACATTCTAATGTTGACATCTCCTAATACTTTAGAACAGCATCACAAAGAGAAAAAATTCACGAGCTTTGACCTGAAATCAGTTAAATTAAAACTCATAACTTCAGCAGACAAAATTTCATTATTTGTTCTCGAAAAAAGAGAAATAAGAAAAGGGGGGGAGATTCACGTTTTTTACGACATCAGTTCAAGAAATATAAACGGAGATCACTCCACAGAAATAGAAATTACAACCACAGGTGCTCAGTCAATCTTACGGAAGGCATGTAAGGATAGAAAAGAATGGAGGTAGAAAAGCAGCACGCATATACGAAGTAATTGAAATGGAGAAGAGCCTGGGTGTGAGGCGAAAGAAGACGGGAGAATACCACACATTTAGATTAGGTGGTAAGGCGTTCATTCCATTAGGTCCACTAACTACACAACGAGCCGGTTCAAGGGTGCGTGGGAGGGAATCCTACGTCACTAACCATAAAAATGGCAGTGCCACTGGGTAAAGAACAGAAAAAGGGAAAGTGCAAACGTGGATTACATGTATACAAAGAGGTTTTGAGTCTTGCTGTGTTTCTATTGTAGTCATGAATGGTGCATGGATACATGGAATCTTTGTACCTATTAATCAGGCTGTCTCTCTATTCTTTTAACGCTTTCATCAACTCTAGATATATAATATGGGGTTCAAATAACGTTCTCCGTGCCATTATGTCACTCGTCTAAGTTGGACATGAAATCTAAGCATAGTTTGTTGCCCAAGTAATTTAAGCCGGAAAAGTTTTTAAGGACTCCCAACCTTGTCCTACCACCAGCTATAGAGTTTCTTTTAAATGATCATCACAGCAGTTTTCGAATGAAGCGAGCGTCATTCCTATGCTGTTAGTTTATTTCGCGAAGCAAGTCTTTCTTTTTCACAAATGCTCGCGATTTGGCCGTTTAAAGGTCGAGGGCGGAGTATGAGTACTGAAGAGCCTAGGGGAAACGAGGAGGGGGAAAACGAGGTTGTCACGGAAAGCTGAAGGTGGGAGGAGACGAATAGGAACCTTCTTGAAGGCAAAGAAGTGATAATGAAGACGAGGTAATGGAAATGCCACGAGGACACGGCGAAGAAAGAGCGATAGGAAAGGATCGTCAATTTGTCACCAGCGATGTTTCGAGAAACCAACTTCTCAAGGAGGGCGAGGCTGGAAAGCCATTTAATAAGCAAGCCTTGACAACCAGACATTTGAGTAATAACGGCAGTTCGACCAAGAAATGTACACATTCCGGGCCACAATAAGGCGAACGAATCTTGAGCTGTCTACTCGAACACAAACTTCGGTGCTCCTATAAGGAACTGAGAGTTTAAACGGAGAGCAATGGCGAACTGACGAAACTATTTGAGGGGCTGTTACGATGCATTTAAATGCTATAATTCGTCTGAGGATTTCATCATTGAATAATCCGTTACGACAACCACATTTGGAAGAAGATTGGCCCCACCGATTCGCTCTTGAGGTGATGTGAATGCTAATATTGGAGGATAAAACTCAGTCTTTCTGAAGTGGAACACACACAATGTACGAAAACTTGCAACTCACGTTGACGCTTATCACTTACTCCGAAAAATTAATCGATTCCCATGAGGAAACTAACTTCAGATGTCGTTAATTATGATCGATCGAAGAAAGCAATTCTGAAAAAAGGCAGAAAACATGAGGTTACAGATGTGCAGCGTGTGTGGAGTCTTACCATGTCAACAGAGACTCGCTCAAAAAGGCAAGGAAAAGAGGAAAGTAAACGGAGAAAGACAAAATTAATGGAGATCAACGATAGGTGACTCAAAGTCATCCTCGATACATTGGCGTCATTGAGAAACTGGAGTGAGCACCGTCTATTTCGACTGAAATTTGCCGAGCCATAAATCGTAGATTCCTGGCACGTCAAAAACGGCTATTAATGCAAATAAGAAAGTAGCGAAAATGACACATGAGAGATGAAATAAGGAAATGAAAATTGTCATCCCTGATACATTGGAACAGAAATAACATAAATAATACATATGGACGAGAAAATGATATAAAGAGAACAAAATTAATAAGAGGCGAAGGAAAAGTGAAAGCACTCGAGCAGAAACAAGCAAGCAACATTCACGGAATAGCAATGCATACGCACACAGGCACACCAATGTAGCAACTGACGACAGGAGCAGAATAGGGGTAAGACGTGATATATGAGGCACCTTGAGACAGATATTTCTCCTCAAACGGGAGTCCTCGAGACGAAAACTGAATAAGTAACAGGGTGAAGCGTTACAAAGACCAAACCAAAGAGAAGGAGAAAAGAAAGGTGGCAGAGCGAAGGGAAAGAGTAGGTTTCTAGGCTGAGCCGACAACCGAGGTGATTCACTCTACTCCACTAAGATTGACACATTGTCAATAAGGTAAGAAAACAATTTTTTTTTCAAATCATTTTCTATGAATGATAAGAGAAAATTGAAGGAAAGAATCAGCGAAAAACACGTCCGACGAAAAATTGAAAGAAATGTGTTCAATAAAATCGATGCAAAGGAAAAGAGATGAACGTATTGGACACATTCGTAGACGCGAAAGCTTCCTGAAAATATAAAAGAGGGCAAAAACATGATGGAAACTCTACCAAGGTTGAAGAAAAATATGGGTTACATGAAAATAATATTGCAACGAGAGAATGAATAATCTTGAAGGAATAACCCACTTATCTTAAGAGAGAATTTATTTTAGAGCCTCCACAAACCAACCTTCAAGTTGATGAGAAAGGATGGTGACACAAGAAAAACTCACTATAAAAATAAAAATAGGACCACAACTTTCAGATATAATAAGCTACTGCGATAATTTTCGCTGAAACTATTTATTATATATTGAAAATTGAGATATCAAAATCAGGGATATAAAAGGAGAAATCAGGAAGCAAGCAACAAGGAATACGGAAGAAAGAAAATTGAAGAAAAAACAACGAAAGAAGCGCCAGAGAGAAATGAGAAACAATCGAGAAAGAAACGGATACGATGGGGAGCGAAAGAGAGATGTGGAAAGACAAGGAAGAAGAGAAAAGACAAGATGAGGCTGGCAGGAGGCTAAGAACTCCTGGAATGTTAATGAGGAAATGTGCCAGCTGAGCTCCCTCCCCTGCGCTCCAATTAATATCCTTGGGTGAACCAAAGCAGTGGAGAGGGGTAAACGCGTCAGGGACTGGAGAGGTTACCGCGGGGAGGGAGTTAGATACAGGGAGAATGGGTGACGCCGAGTGGGAGTTCTCCCAGACGGCTGATGAGACGGTCATTGGGACGAACAATGAGGAAAAGCGAGGCGGCTACGAGCGTCCTCGAAGGACTATTGTCCATTTGCGAATCGAAGAAACGTTAACGCGAAAATAAAATAATAATGACTTTGGTATCAAACGTAGTGACAGGTTGAGAAGTGAAAGAGCCATTCAAATGATTAATTTTAAGGCAAATTATCCACGAAATTTTAAAACATTCATTGTTCAGTACCTGAAGTTTACAATAAATAAAACATAAGTAAATGCTTGATGCCAGTATTTTATATGATTTTACTCGGATAGCATATAAAGAAGTAATGGTGCCATAAAACGGCTACTTGAAAATCAATTTTACACAGAACTTAAGTTAAATCATTATTCTTGTAATATCATTTCCCAAAAGTTGATTAAATACACAGCATAAACATTGAGCGTAGACATTTTTAAAGTTTAAGAATATTGCATAAATCATGATTAGAAGGGAAAGAGAAAAATATATGCATCATTGATATTCATAGAAACGGCAGAATTTCTAGATTTAAGAAGACACACTACCAAAAGATTTTTGGCAAGTACTAAAACGCATTTTAGTGCACAAAGGTCTCAAGATAGAGAAGAGTACCTACAGTGATAACATCACTGATTCCCATCTTCTTTCCGGTGCCTTAATTCCATACTGTGGAATGATTAATGACTGCCGTTTTTCCACGGAGGTACCGTAAGCGTCATTTATCAATTCCTTGAGTGTATCTATATGCTAAGCCAACATCACCTTCAAGAGCGAAAACTGGTCAATAGTTAAAATTCGTTGAAACCCTGAGTAAGTTTCTGGAAGAAAAAACGGTCTAATTCCCGCATTTCGATTCACTTATCAATTTCCTAATATTCAAGTGGGATAAGTAAACAATAACAGAAGTCAAACAAAATTATGCGCAAAACACATCGTTTCCTTGAAATCACTGCAATTCTGCAACACGATAGGCACATACGGTTGAAGATAATAGGCAAAACTCAGCAAGCAAAGAACATCAGTCGCTTAAATTAATTTTCCACGCGGACATCAAATAATCATCGCCTGCAAGATTTATGACGGTCTCGCAGAGGAGGAAAGAGAAGGGAAAAGACACGATGGGAAAGATATAAGCTATTGGCAACTGGGGAGACAATGAAAATTCCGAATTAAAAGGATGAATCATCCGGGAAACCTTCCATCTCCCTCCTCTCTCTTCTCGTCCGATTCATTTCGGAAAATCATGAGGAAGGGACACATTCATCCATTCCCTCGCAAAGCGCACGAGAGAATACTTTAACGCAGTGGAGCATGAATTACATGGCGGTAGAAAAAATGAAGAGTATTAAACACGAAAAATTTCTCGCCTTTCCAAGAAATGCGGAAGAAAAAAATACTGAGACGATTGAAACAACGAGAGAATATGCGAAACCTGTTAAATTGAATTCCCCTCGAGAGCTGAATAAAAATATAACATTTATTTCGTGTCGCAAAAATTCATTGTCTCGTTTCAAGAAAAGGAAAATGAAAGATTCCCTAGCGGAAGAAATTGGGAAAATAAGGGCGAATGCCATCAAGTTTATGAAATTTTATATAAATGGTTCATTTATCAACTATTATTTTAATATTAATATAACCTATGATTTCAATTTTATTTACGCTTTATTTAATGACTTATATGAATTTATTAGAGATTACCCTTCAGTATTTCTCCTAATTCTGGCGTGTAACAAAAATTTGAGCTGAGACAATACGAATAAGTTCAGCGACCTCAGATTTCGAGAAAGAAATTTCCTGGAGTTTATGGAAAACGGAGTTCTCAATTCGGATTACCCAGCGATTGGGAGTTAACCTTATATATTTAATTTTATTTTTGCTAATGAGTGTCCTAACGGAATGGGATTCGAAAAATGAAAAAAAAACTAGCTAACGTGTATGCGTCATTATCATCTCCATTTCGGAATGAAAATATGAGATTACAAATTACACATACTTATAAGAAGTGACAACGGTTTTTAAAGTTATGCCATTAATTTAGTATTACTTTCATTTCCCTTAGATTGAAATGGGGGATTCTATAAATTTGTCATTGTTGAACGGCATTCAACATACGAACAAAATTCACTGACATGATTAAATATAACGATAATGCTGCGCAGTAAATTTTTCAGCGAAAAAGTGCATCCAGTCACAAGATTTGTCGAGAAATATACAATTTTCCTTAAAGGTAGTTATTCATTCATTGGTCGTTCAATCCTAAAATTGGTTGACTTTAACCCTCCACCCTTCCGTATCTAATACCAGTTCCATTACCTCTTGGTATCTCTTAATATGTACTTTCCTCTTCATTTGGCCCATGAACATATTCCTGGGTCTTCCTCTGGGGACCTTTCCCTCTATTTGTCTTAAATTATGTTCTTTTATCATATAAGGTAGTTATATTTGTCGTTAATTAGGATATCTTCACTCCAAAGACATACGAGTACCCTATTTGGCAACACTGCTCCTAACCAACGAGGGAAATGATTCATTAGTATATCGAATCAATACAAAGTATGGATTTAGATGCAAAATAACCTCTTTAAGGCCAGGGGGACGGAACGCATGGCTCGGGCATATTCAGCTTGGCTGAACCTGCCCGAGCCATGCGTTTTCACCATATCCGACCCCCAATTCTTTCAATCTGTTCCGCCGACTGAAGCCACCGATTCGCCTATCCATCCGTCGTTTCCACCATTTAATACCGGAAAGCTCTGCAACGCTAGCTTTCACAATGGAGTTTATGCTAAGCCCTTTCGAAGAAAACATCCAGAGACGAAGCACGCCCATTGTCATTCTCGCGCTCCCTTTTCCATCCGGACGAACTAACCGGATTATCTCAAACGTCCCTAAAATTATTTCCATAAAAGATTAGCTGAATTAAATGGACGCGATTTTCATCGAAAATGACCCTATCCCCATCGAAAATGACCCTATCCCTTTTTCTGCATATAATCAGCCGACGGGAGCAAAAGAGGTGTGACGTGATTAAAAGAAGTTAGCCCCTGGGGACAGGGGGTGAATGCATCACATGGAGATTCCTGGCGGGGAAAACAAAATTGATGGGAGGTCCATTCGATTGATTAAATCTTCTCAGACGAAAAAGTCTTCGGCAAACGAAAAGAGATCCGCAGATCAAATAATCAATATGATGACTGCTGAGATAAATTTAGATTACCTTCTTCACTCTCTAACGCACATTGAAAATTGGAGATTTTCTGGTATTAGTTCTACTATTCACGACAATGGCTCTTTGGTACGGGGAATTGAATTAAACTGAGATTTTACCGATAAAACATGCACAAAAACGTTTCCAAGAAACGTAATTCCGCTATTTAAAGGAACGAAATTTACATTTAAAAAAATTATATCCTCTGATCAAAAGCGAGAACAAATGGCAGACGTATGGTGTTACTAACATGGGTATAAGTTTGTGAAAGTTCTCAGAAACCGAAAGAATAAAATGATCTACGCATCCGTGGAGACGTCCTTTATGCACCACATTATCAAATCACCTTCTCCAAATTTCCTATCGCAGACAATAATGTCTTACCATTGCCTTTCCTTTTAACCAACTTTCTAATCCAGTCTAAGCCCTATTCCCATCAAATAAAAGAGATTTTCCTGTTGGAGTTGGTTGAAAAACACCACCTAAGCATAACATCCATTCAGTCATTATTTTTCTTCGCGAAAATCGCAAATAACCTATTCTTGGGTTTCTTTCCAATAATTGTATACTTTTGAGGCGTAATGGCATTCTGACTCTGTTTCCAAGCTTGGATATGGATGCATCAAGCCATAACCACAAAAATACTCCAGAATGGCAATGTAAAATGTAAAACCCATTTACTGTAAGCAATATAGGTCAAGGGATCGATTTCTGTGAATAGTATTTGAAGTTACAGCTCGATATGACCCTTGCAACCCATGTACTGATCGAAAGGGCAACAAATTTATATTTAAACAAATGAAATTGAACTGGTACGGAAAACTGATAGGTGGAGACAAGACGATGACTGAACAAGAAGGCCCAGTTTGGAGAGTAGACGCATTAGGTAGAATAAGCTGCATACAAGACTCAGACAGAAAATAAGGGGAATGGCGAGAGTAACAAAGGAGAAAAAAGAGGAAGAGGTCCGGAATACGGAATCAATAAACCCGGAAGGCCAAAAAAAATTAAGAGAGGCGCGATAGGGAGGGGAACCAAAGCGTGAGGGTGTGGGGGGGGGAGAGAGGCGGCCAGGGAGGAGGGAGGGATGTGAGGGAGAAGAGAGACGGTTCTTTTTCGAAAGAGGAGGACAAAAAAGCTTTTTGCGCGGAGTTGGTCATCCAGGGTAGGTAACGCCGTAACTGCATTAGGAGGATGGGTCTTGAAGTAGGGAAGGGGGGAAGAGAGGGGAGCGAGATTCTGGGTTTTGGGGGAATGAAATGGGGGCATTGCGGCGGAAGAGTGCTGGGTTGGTGCGCAAGGTGTATCGGTAAAGGTTTCGGAAGTGAGGGAAACGAAGATGGGCAGGCGTGAATCCTTCTTTTTTTCGTCGTCATTCGCGAGAGAAGGAAGAGCCCTAAGATACAAGAGGGGAGGTCTGAAAACATAAGAGTGGGGAGCGTGAGAGTGGGAGGAAAGTGAGGGAGAAATTAAAAGGGTACGACGCCCAAGAGCCCGCCTTACTCCAGCTATCTCTCGACATTAGCTCCCCATCGCTATCTCATCCACCCGTCCACACACTCCCCACTACTTTTCCGGAAACACATCCACTGCCCCTTCTGCTGAAGCGACTTCAAAACAAAAATCTTTGTGCTCTCCTACCGTAAACCGTTGTCTCTCCCAGAAGATGAAATTCTAAGTCCGAAAAAAATAAATCATTCGAGACGACATCAGTGGTTATTAAGTAATCCCAGATTAAGAAACGAGGGAAATAATCATTTCAATGGAAGAATTTTCGCTTTCAAATAATCTAAACATTTATTTTAAGATACTACTAAAACGCGACGAAAAAGAACTCTACATAAAATTATCGATGGAAATAAAAGTTAAAACCTTGGAATCCAAGGGGAACTAGTATTGATAAGCCAAAGGGCTAAATAAATTCATATACGAAGTCAACTTGGCTGAGGGCAGCAAATAGGATGAGTCTACATGGCCAGCCAATTATTCCTCCATTCCAATGTACCTTCGATCCACTCAAATATTTCAATAATTTCCCAACAACAAATACAATGGCAATAGGTAACAATTATAGTGACAAAAACTGTTTCCCAGAGAGGTTTACTAGCTGCTGAAATTATATATCACCACTTCCAGCAAGGTCAGTAGTATTCACCACTTGTTTTACACGACAACACAACATATTGATGGAGGCACGATTGTTATGACTGCCTTCAGGGACGTCAGAGGTAGGATAAACAGGTGATCCTGGAAGAGGATGAGACTAATATTCGGCGAAACCGATGAATTACTAGTCAATTATTTGTGGACCAACGTGAACAATTATAATATCTCTCACGGGAATATCACCAACAAAATATCACATATTTTTAGCATAACAAAGTTAAACCAATTCAGAGTAAAATTAATTAAGTGTGCAAGTAGGATGATGATTCGCAGTCCTGAAAAAAAATTAGATGTTTTAAAAATCGGAAAAAAGTTACTAAACAGCCTACACAACGTAAAAAAGCGAGATAAAACTTTTCCAAAAAATATGCTCGTCACACTGAATTAAACTTAAAATATATTTCATTAATTAAAGCAAAATTAAAAAACATGGGTTAAAAAAATGAAAAATTCATCAATTTTGAACAGCGAGCAAAAATGAAGATCATTGATATTCCTCCAGATTATCTGCAGACAATGTAAGCTTTCGAAATCACAATTGATTTTTTTCACCGTAACTCAAACGGAAAAGAATTGTACTAATTTATCATTTCTCGTACAATGAATAGCCAACGATTCATTCACTTCCGACCCGATCGACTCGATTAAAACTAGAATTAAAAGCAAGCTCTCAATTTCGCGGACAGTCCAGTAAATGACGGCCGTTCGTGGAAACATGACTATTTCATGGGCTCACAAAACTACATCCCGTTTATTTTTCCTACTTTCCCGACTACGACTGATCCGCTAAAATTTCGACACGGGGCTCCAATTCGGATCCCCAATTGTTTTGCGTTACGTGCTGACTTAGCCGAAAAAAAGAAGATTCACGGCTTGTTTTTGTTTTTTGCTTCACGGGAAACTTCTACTAGGATCTTATTTTTATTTGGCCATGGTTGTATTGACCAACGCCGCGAGTGAGTGGCGCTAATGCAGCCGTATTGATGCTGATGAGCTCCCTTGTGTGCCCCGTAGCCATGTAAAGAGTGTTTTGATTTTTAGATTGGCCCCATTGAAATCAGAGAAGGGACTTTTTTTATATTTTTTCCTCGCTGTACTCCCTTGTCCGGTCCGCGAGGGTCTTGAATTATAAAAAAAGTAACATTGACTTGAGTCAGTACACATGCATATTTCGATGTTTTCTCATACCTAAAACTTAATATGCCAGTTACAATTAAACGCTCAATAAAAATTTCGTGAAATGAATGACAAAATTAAAAACTTAAATAAACCAGCATCTCATAAATAATCTCTTCAAGATTAATAATTCTTGTCAAACCATAGGTAAAAAAAGCTGTAATTCTGAACGACTTCGTATTATCCCCTTTGGAAAAAAATTTCCGGAAGCTATTTTCAACAACCACTGACAGGAATTAAAAATGACTTCTTGATATGGCAAATAATAGGTCTAAATTATATGAAAAGAACCGGACGTCACAAATGATAATCCGTCTATTTGAAGCAATGACGGTTGCATTTAAAGCTGTCAACAATCCAAATAACTATTTTTCTTTTAACTGCAGAACGCACCTGGCCAAGGAAAAAGAAATAAAAACTTGCATCAATCTCTCGCTTACCAGAAAACAACTTCCACAACTGAAATATATTATATCACTTCTCACGTTCTTGCCTAAGAACAATTTTTTCCCCGGAGGAGACGATGTAAAAGCATAAAAAGGGCGTAATGAATGCAACCAACTAATAACGCGTTCATTTATCCATCAGAAATATTTTAAGATAAAAGCTTTAAAGATATTTTACAAATGAATATAACAGATTTTGCAAAGATTCATAATATGCACCAAGGTAAAAGGGAGCACAAAAGGAACACATTTAGCAACCCATCCACCACGATTTTTTAAATTTGTACTCGTTATTCACATCACTTGCTTCTGAAATAAACCTTAAATAATTCTCGAAATTACTCCTGAAACAATTATTTTGACAAATTAATAGCAGAAATATTTCGGGTAATAGGTGTTCGTAACTGTAACGTAGCATTTCGAATAATTCTCTTAAGCATGAGATATTGCAGAAAATTTCCCGCTCCCGTGGTCCATTAGCTTTTGATGAATACCGGGGACGATATTTATGATATAATTTATCTTTTTCATCACCATCAAAGTTCTAAGTGCTACCAAACGCACTCAAATTCACAAACTGGAATACAAAGGAATCTTCCAAGTTACGCGTTAAGTCACCATTCTCAATATCCAAAATGATACAGTTAACCCAAACTAACAATAAGTTAAAAGCCAAAAGAGGTTAATGAAATATCGCAAAACTAAGGAACCGACTTCTGGTAAGACAGCTTAAAACCGAACATGCCAGACACTTATTACATGTTTAAAACAGGACTAGTAGTAATAAAATACGCTTCACAGCGCTAAACGAGAGCATGAAGATATATCAGAGGAGCAGGACGGATGACTCATCAAAGTACGCGGCCGCACAGAGGATTCACCTCATGCTTTAAGGGAGACCAGAGTGACATACGGGTCGGTAAATGAATATTGACTATACGAAAGCCGCTTCAATTTCATTAACAGGAGAGCTTGAATTTCTTTAGAAGTGTTAACAATGTAAAGCTAACAGACAACTTATTCCCCACTTCTATTTTTATTTCGCTCCATACCGGACTAACACCAAGAATTACACTTAATGAAATAGTCGAGATAGAAATGTATACTACAGGAATTTTTACTTTTACAATTTTAGAAATTATATACCTGTTAATCTGCATCTGCATCGAATATACTTCAATTCATTCACTGAGACCGATATAAAATCGAATTTGGATCGAGAATACGCCGCAAATTCTGATTCTGAAAAATAATGCTTTCCCCGAAATAAAGCATGTTTTTGTAGCTTTGTGAGAAATATTCCGCGGAAAATCAACTTTTCGGTTTCCTTCTGAGAGAGAGATCATGAGGTGAGTGATAGCAACCATTCTCCGCCATGAAACACGTTACGCTGAAATGTACCAGTAGCACACTCAACAACATGGAAATTACAGATCGTTTCGCAATTTTTAAATTGATTAATACAATAGTGAACAGGCTCTCAGGCAAATATTTCTCACCGTGGGGAGACAACCGATGACTTTGAGCCGTCTACAGACGAGGTTCTGAGAAGGGGCACAAAATTTGACGGCGAAAACAACGTAAAGGGCCGTGTAAAAAATGAAGCGCAAAGAATACACAATGCTAGCGAGAAGAATACTGGAATACGTTAGCGGAGCCGGCAGAGCTGAATGGATGATTTTAAATACACGGGAGAAGTAGGAAGCGGAATGGATGAGCAAGAAAGTAGGGAGAAGAACGGATGCCAAGACTGCGAGACAGCAGATTAGTTAGGGAGAACGACGGGAAGTAGCCTCCGAGGAATGTAAAATGCATCACAAGGGAAAAAAGGAGAGCCGGGGACCACATAACAAAAGTCAAACCAAGACGTTCGAGATTGTCGTTGGAATGCATTAACCTCATCCACCATGTTTAATGATAACATTATTTTGGTCGAAAATTAATTTCAACGAGTAACATAAATGACTTTAAATCGCCACTAAAATACTGGCATTATGACATATTTCTATAATTCGACGCACTAAATAAAAGAGTTAACGTTTCAAGGAAACTTTCACGGTCAACACTTACCAAACTGCCCACCGGGTTACGTCTTTAGTTCGGCCGACGTCTCTTAATAAGACCATCCTATTGCCAAAGAGCCCAAATGAAGTAAGTAACTTGTTGGTAAGCTCGGAAATAGTTTCCCATTGCAGATAACAAGTTTCAGGAACTCATTACGTGAAACAAATAATACCCACGATTGTGACACAATTGCGAATTATAATCATAATGATATCGACAATATTTTTAAAAATACAACGAAATTTCACCCAGGAGGATGGGCTGAGAGGAGTGGAAGTGAAGTCACGAGGCGGTGAAAAGGATTTAGTCAAGGGAGGGAAATGGGACGGGAATGAAGAAAAGACATGTCCTGATGGACGGGCGAGGTCGGACCACTATGGATGCGAATCAAACTTATTAAACGTTCCCGGATGGCTGAATTAATGAAGAGAAATCAGCGGATGAGTCTGGGAAGTCGGAGCAGGAAGAAGAGAACATCTTTTCCCTTTTACCACCGCGATTGCAGATTGCGGAGGTCGCCCATCGACTTCCACGACGGGATTCCCGACCTCACAGCTGCGCTTCGAAGGAGAGGCGGACCCACTAGGAGGGAAGGGGCAAGCGGAAGGCTATGAAGGCAAAAGAAGAAGTTGGCAAGAGAATAGGAGCGAGTGACGACCGAGCGAGGAAAGGCATAAGAGAGAATACAAGGCGGGCATTTGACGGCAGGGCTTTTAATGAAACAAACGCCATGTATGAATGAATGAATAAAGGGCCTCCCTTCTCACCAGCCTTGTAATAAACCTCCCCAAGCGGTCAAGTACTATTTTCCCGTAGTCACTGGCGATTATAAATCGTCGCATTAGGCGGCAGCCACTTCCTAAATCATGCGGGGAGGTCACTGACAGCAAGCGAGGAGGTGGTGAAAAAAACGAGGAATGGGTGTATTGTTACGTCATTCCTACGAGAATTCATTTGCTGCTCACGCCGAAGTTGGCAGCTGATCCATACGAGGGAGCGGAAATTGATCTCGAACTAGGGACTGAGCCAAATTCGTCCCCATGCTCATTTTCACGCATTTATTCTTCGTTATATGCGGTAAGCATTTGGCGGCGAATAAACGCAAAAAACTTTTTCTGCTGTAGTGGGCGCTTAGGAGATGCGCAGAGCACCATGAAAGAACATGCTACTCACAGGCACTTGGTGCTCAGACAGGATTCTCAGTGTGCGATGAAAGAAGAAGCATTCACATGCTGAACCAGGGACAAGTTTTACCATAGCATTCGGCAGATGGGATTAAATGTTCATGAACCGGTTCTTTCGAAATTGGACAAGATTAAGACCATAAAGTGTCAGAGCAAAATTAAAAAAGGGGATTAATTAATTATTCACAAATCAAGTGCAAGCAAGACACGATGAGGGTAAATGATTTACAAAATCTACAAAAAAGGAAATATTTCCATGAATCGACGAAAAGGTATAAAACTATCCGAAAAAACAAGACGGAGAGTATTTAAACTATTTGGGCAGCATGACGTTCCTTAACTGGCGTAGTTTCAAGTATACTACTAGAGGAATGAGCGTCGGAAAAGTCACGAATCAATATGAACGAACGGCAGGAACTCAGGGAAATGTCAAAAGAAGATGATGAAAAGAGAAACAGGGTGGTTGTCGCCGCAAGAAAACGAATCGTCGTCGCTTAAAAAGGAAGATAATAGCAAACTGGGGACATGGGTGAGGAGAAGGATGGAAAATATCTGAGGGCCTAAAATAAATGGTATATAAATAAACACTTGCTATAGTCATGAGAGATAGGAATTTGCTGGAAGAGATAAAGAGGAAATAAAGTAAATGGTGGGACGATTCATAAAGAGACAAAGGAGGTAAACGGGGAAGAGAGCGAAGCTGAAACACCATAGGCAAATTTACACAGGATGAAGAGAGAGATACACCGAGTTGATGATAGAAAAAGGGAGAGTAAAGGACGTTTGAAGACGGAATGGGAGAGTAGAAATGGCAAAATCAAAACCGATCCTAACTGGGAGAAATATGTCTGTACAATAGTAATAAATTCACCAAATGAGATGTCTGGTTAATATACGAAAATACTATATGATTGGTGGGACCCAAGCACTATGAGCTACTTCACAATTAATTTTCAACGACCAGACATTAATGCAGCAAAGACGCTGCCGTTGACTTTTCAAAATTTCATCTTGTCACGCCTTTTTCTTTCAAATTCCTCAGTCCAGAGAAAGAGCGATTCTCGATGCAATCAGAGAGTGAAGAGTCACTGTGACTCGACGCCTCATAAGTGATGATGGATGACAGCGTAAAACAGCAAAGTCTCCAGGAACTTCGGCAAAGGACGGTTTAAAGCCCACAAGAGCTACGAATGAAAAAAGAAACTCAAGCCAACCAGGTTAAATAAAACCTAACCAGGACACGTGGGCGGAAAATGAAAAATATATTTGCCGGGTTTTTACTTTTCCGTCTTTTTTTTCTTTTCAACACCTACTTTTCGAACGGGTTCCTTAAAGGCATCTCATCCAAGCCATTAATAACTAAAGGAGGAAAAATTTAACAACTATCCTAAGCCACAAGCAAGTTTTGATCACACATTTTGAAAAGCCTTCGGATGACTTAAGCGTTTAGGAATGATTTATCTTCCCATTCAATACGCTGAATACAAGGATGTCACCTTGTCGCATGCGGTAGAAAAACCGAACACAGAATGTCCAGCGTACGGATACAGAAAGAGTGCGCCGAGTCCCCAGGACAATCAGTCCGGTGCCATGAAGGGAAATAACAAGAGGGGGAACGAATTCAATTAATTATGCGTAAATAACACGTCAAGTTGAAATGAGTTACGGATAAAAAGACTGGAACAATTACGCCAAGAAATATAACAAAACAAGCAAGCCGAAAAATTTGATAAATGATAGCTGGATGAAAATTAAGCAGGGTTACTAAGCCATCAAGTTAGATCTTACAGGTATTCTATGCAGGTAAATTTTTTTAAATCAAAAAGAAAAGTTTTATAAGAAACTGTTGATTTTACTGAAAGGCGCATTTACTATTGCATTCCCCAATTACTACTTGCAAAGCTCCATAGGCACCATTCTCCAGTGACGGACAGACTAATGGATAATTACACTTCTCAATTCCTGTCGCATATACCAAGACTGGGCTACAGACAGTCGATTTCTGGCATGCTAAGCTACATAATCACTCAATGTTTGCTCCTAATACAGCAAATAGTATTCCATGTTATCCTACATCACTTGAAAGGTACATACATAGAAGGTGCAACGAGATGAGCATGAGAAATAAATGGTCCGAAAAACCAGACAAATTACTTAGCTAATTAACTGAAGAACTGCATGAAAAAAATAATTTTAAGTCGTCCTCCAGTACATGCAGAAACGCATCAACTGTAGTTTTTACAACCCAGCAAAAGATTTCTTCTTACGATACTTCCGTTATTCCCCGCATCACGATTTCTTCTACTTCTTTCAATGAAACCTAGTACGGAGCATAATAAAAGTGTGGCAAATATCACATTCTATCTGTACAGAACCGTTTCCATGAATTAAAACTGAAAAATACAGTGCATCCACCAATTTATAGGAAAAATTCCTCGGATTGATGTACGTAGCACAGGAACGCACGAAAGTATGAAGCCCCAGTAGGTGGAAAAAGAGAACTAGGAGGAAAAAAGCCATGATTTAACTTCGATAAGCTAACCTGAGACATTATTAAAACTTTAAAAAATACGCTCTTAAACAGCAGTTAAAATTTGACGATAACAGCAGCAAACATATTTAACTGGAAGCAATGGAAATATGGCACTGCAGATGGAATGAAGTGAGATTCATCGATGAAAAAGTCCAGGGTAAGATGCAGATAGAAAGAACTTGAATGAAAGCTCAGAGAAGAGGAAGATGCAAACTAATAGGACTCATTTTGAAGCGCAATAACCTCATGTCAAGTATTGGAAAAGAGAAATAAATGGGAAATATCATGGGAGAAGACCGTGGCTGGAATACATTTAGCAAATTTTTAGGACATTAAAATGAATACTTGCGATGGGAATGAAGCGGTTAGCTAGGAGAGCGAAGTAAAGTGGAAACAAATCCTCGGATAGATGGTTGCTGATGAACCAGAGAAACGAAGAGGAAGGCGATGACGGAACAAGAGGAACGAAAAAGAACGGCAAGAGTCAGAGGGAGCTCTCCGCCCGCACTCCGGAGCAACTGGTGATCGGGCAAAATGGCGAGATGGAAGAAAAAAATCACGCGCGAATCACACCGAGTAATCCAATCCGAGGGGGATTTTTTTTCTTGCCAGTCTGCCCGCATTTCTCTCGCCGAAATCATTCCATCCCTCCGGACCAGCCACCCCTCTCCCTCTTGGAGGAGGGCTCGGGGAATTCCTCACGCATACGAACCACGCCACACACACACAAAGATTACAGGGCCATCTCGCATGCCTTCCCTCCCGAATTATTTCACGAGGATTCCTTCTCTCTTCCCCCAGTCTTTCCCTCTTTAAAATTCACCCCTCTCTTCCTCACTCCATCTACCACTACCACTTCCACCGACCACTCAAACGCGCTCCACTCTTCTCAAATCCAAAACGTTCTCTCACCACTTCTGAGCTTTCATTTTTACACCAACTCCTATCCCACCTGCTCCCTCCAAAGCTGCCACCCCTGGATTACATTGGAAGCTGCAAGAGACTAACACAGGCTACGCGCTATTTTACGTGAAAAAATAAGATCACGCGAGTTACTAGGAGATAGGGTGGATATTACTGAACAATCATACCGCACATCGAAGTTACAATGGCGGTGTAAGGGTACACTGCTCCTTCTTAAAATGATCTGAGGCGCATTGAAGATACTTTCCACAGGATGCCAAAACATATCAAGAAAGAGACGCAGAAGGCACACTCATTTAATATGACACAAAAACTTTAACCAAATGCTTCGATGACAGGTTGTAAATAACAAGTTAAGGTTTTTGGAAGGGTTTTTTTAACGTTAGATCCTATTTAGTCACGTGAATCTGCATACGCCAGCGTTTAAGTGACGACAGTTTCTCTTTTATTACATGAAACGTCTTCAGGTCGAAATGCTAAAGGATCGTTCAAAGGATCAAAAAGAATAGGGGGCATGGAATGGTGACACAAAATCTCTTGACCCCCAAAATCCGCATTTTTTACGTCACTGAAACCATATCTCAAGAACTGAGAGAAACAACAAAACAATATAGGGAGGGCAGATGGACTTGATGAGGCGCCTAGCGCACTGGCGCTCCGTTCGAGGGCTCGGGGTTTAAGTCTCGTCGGCAGTGGTGATTTTTTACGAATTTTTCGCGATTACTTATTAGGTGCTCTACGGGTGAGTGCTCAGTACGTCGGATTAGACGTCAAGTTTCGGAACCCTTGACGTTTATCATTGAGAGCAACCTAATGCCGACTCCAAGATTCTCTCATCCTTTCCTCAATTCAAAAAATGATGCTCACAAACTTACCCACCTATCCTCAACAGCGCAAATGACCTCTTCGGTCCAACAAAATGACCTCGTCTAGAAAGACCAAACTGGTCCGTGAACTGAAGCCAAACAGATGCGTGCAAAAATTCTATACTCCCACGCACCATTATTGATTGCAACAAAAACAGAGCAGCAAATTAGAAACGCTCCCGCGACACGCATTTCACTTTTCATTCTTCGCTCCTTCCAATTTTGACTCCTTATTGCCTGCCTTCTTTTATAACCTCTCACCCCTACCACACGCCCCTATGGCGGCTCAAATGGTTGCACGGCAATACAGATGCACTGAATGGCGAAAAATAGTTAAATTTTTACAAATTACAAGAAAGGTTCGAACGTAAAAGGAATGATAGACAAACTCGGGCTCGCGGTGGCCAGTAACAAAACCAAACCTCCACTAAACCCTCCCTCCACTTAAACCCGTGCGGGTTAATTCAAGTGACAGAATTGGAGAATTCGCTACGAGAAAAAAGACGGTTGAGAAGATGGTAGAGGGGAGGAAGTTGGGTTGAGAGGGTATTGGAGTGGAATAGGGATGTTGAGAAAGGGTTAGTATCGTGGAGTGAGGGGACGCAAGAGAGGAAGAGAAAAAATAATTAATTAAATTTGGGGGTATGAACGAGGGGGAGGGAAGGAACAGTTGAGCGAGGAATGGCGAGGAAAGAGAGAGAGGGAAGGATGTGGAAAACAAGGGTAAATGGAAAGGAAACGGGTGGAGAGAGTCTCTAAGACGGAGAGGGGACATTTGAAAGTGAGCCAAGGTACACCTACACCTGTGCACTGTTTCGCAAGTACACGGTAGACTTCTGATTCATTCAAAAAATATGCATGGACTAAGGGATAGTATGAAGTTATTCCGCTAGAATAATTGGACATACTGATACATTTTCGACAAGTCATGGTACAAAGGTAAAGAGGGCAATGTGAAATTACAGCGTCCGAGATTAAAGACGCATTAGCGAGTGAATGTTTCTAAATCTCGGTCACTCAACCTTGCAAAGATACTAACTTTTAATTCAATGAGGCATCTCTTGACAAGCCATTGGCTTTCGAGGACTAACGTTACTTACTGATTTAAATTGACAAGCCAAGAGAATAAGTATACCAAGGGGATGAAATTCGACCATTTCGCATTTTTACCCGTGCCCGTGGCAGCGTAAAACACGTTCATTCATAAAAATGTGAGCTAGTTACAAGAATATTCATCAGGTTGAATATTTTATTTTCATTATTACCGCGAGTCTGAACAACATTTACACACATACTTAGTTTGGAAATGTAGGACTTGTCACATTTTGTTTTATTATGTGCAGTGGTGTTTAAGTTCATCACACAATAGTATTCGAACACATAATTAGTAGGTACAAGGACTTCACTGACTTTCGGCGATTCCATTAGTTCATTAGTTTATCCTTATACCTCCTACGTAAACTATTTCCCACTTTATAAGTATTTCAATAGCTACATACCCTAGGAGAAAAACAAATTCATGGCTGCAACATATTTCTACTTCGGTATTATCTCTAAGTTTTAGGGAGCAACACGGGAGGATGGACCAGTTGAGCGAAGGAGTGGTGGAGAGAAAAAGGCCGAAAACAAGGGTTAATGGAAGGGAAATGGGTGGAGACAGTCTCGCCGCATGGAGGGGGATAGAGAAAGAGAGGAGGCATGGGTGGTGAGGGTAGGTGGCGACCCAATGCCATTCGTTGGGCGGAAGGGGTTGGTCGGGCAGTGGTGTGATGGAGGGAGGGCAGCGGGAGGAGAAGTAAAAGACCGAGGAATTCGATTACAGGATCTCAGGCGAAGAGGAGAAGAGAGCGAAGGAGAGATATGGCGGAAATAAAGAGAAGGGGAAAATGGAGGAGTAAGGAAGGTTTTTGATGGGCAAGCGGCCGCGAAAGAGGGAAGAGGAATGGGGAGGCTGATAGAGAAAGGACGGAATGCGGGAGAATCGATCAGGAAGGAGAGGAAAAAACCGATTGGAGCAAGGAGAGAAATACACGATAGGGAACGGAGACAAAAACTTAGGAGTACCTACTCAGAGAGGGAAGAAAGCAAAAAACCTTCGCCTGCATCTGCAGAGTAATCAACGATCCATTGAATACATGAGTGTCTTGCGCACCAGAGATAGGATTAAAAATTATAAAAGAAACCGCCGCCATGTATAATATAACCCAACAAGATACATTTGAACTCTCATACAGCCTAAGTCTGTCAGTGGATGCGCTGCCACGGGCAAATTAGTCCAGTTTGCAATATCTCCCAGCGCTTAAAAGATTATTTTACATTTATCACACGAACAGAAAAGTGAGAAGGGATTAGATCTATAACTATGACCGGCAAATACTACTCTCAAACGAATATACCTTCATGATTGAATTTTGAGCTCAGGTTGCCATTTCAACAGTAGGTACCTATACAGAAAAATACAAGTTTACCATAGTTGTAGGTATACCACCAGGGCTGACATGAAGTTGTTCTATTACATGCCTACACAAAGAAGAGATGTTACCGATACATGGGATTTCATGTGCCGATAACTTATAGGAAAATTCAGATGACAAGTAACTTGGAAGATAGGAACGAAATAAAAATCGCATACGATGGTATGATTTCTTTTCATGCCGGTAAGTCGTTCGTTTGAAAAACCGACTATCTGATTTAAACTCAATGATAAATTACAGTTACCTTCAGCTCCGATTAACATAAATGTAATTTTATGCATAAAAATAAGAAAAGACTAGCCCAAATTAATTCTACTCTTCAGATACCGAATAAGTCAGGTTTTACAGTTGCTAATATACTCATCCGAAAATTTAGAGATAAAATTTCAAATAATTTAATTCATACAGCAAACGTTTAAAAAGAGAAACACGCAAATGAAAGAATAACCCGCTCTGGAAATCAATTACACATCCAAGATGGGAACTACAATGGAGTATTTACCAGTGTCATCCGCGTCACTGATTATACCCGGCGGAGTCGATGGATTCTCGCACGACCTTGGAAAAGGGAGGCGAGGAGGTGGCTGGAGGTTCCGCAGGTTGTAGAGGACAGAAAAAGAGGAAGGAATGAGCCAGGTGAAGGACGGGAGAGGAAAAGGAGGAATGAGGGCGAACAAAGAGGAATGCGGGAGAGAGAGAGGTATAGGAGTAGAAGCAGGAGGAAGATGCGAAGAGGAAACGGGGAGTTGGTCGAGGTGCGGTTGGGCGTGAAAGGCCCCAACGGTGCGAGTTGGGGCGCGGCGAGAGACGGCGCGGTTCCCCTGGGCCCAAGGGGGGGGGGAAGAGAGAGGAGGGCAGAGAAGAAGACCCCTCCCGACAAAATTGGTGGCGGTGAGGGATAGTCGCTTGGTTGGTTGCGATGGAGGGGAGGCTGCGTAGAGGAGGAATTTCGTGGACGGGTGAAAAGAAGAGAGAGGGAAAAGGAAGGGTTGTAAGGGCCCGCGGTCTTCTCTTGGGGTCAAAATAAGGGGAAAAAGGCGGAGGAAGTGGTCGGAAGGAAAGACTTGAGGGAAAAAGGAAGGTTGCAACCGATGTCACGGACATGTGAGCACGCAGACGACCTCCCGAACAAGAAAAAGGAAAGGGACAGACGTGGGACATAAGTGGAGCAAATTAGAAAGATCTTTCCAAAAACCAGGGAAGGGCAGGAAGCAACAAGACGAACCCAGCAGTCAGAAGCTTGAGAACTACTGAGGAACAATTACTGAAAAAAGAGAATTTTCGTTATAGAGAGTAATCAACGTCAATTACGCAACGACTAGTTTCCAAACTCACGAATCAAGAGGCAACAAAACGAGAAAACCACATGGGTGGAAATGATACAATTTTACGCCGGTTACTGCACCAAAGAAATACGGAAGGGCAGCATACATATTACTGTGAACTGCAGGTCGAGTCAAGGGCCAATCGGTTGGAACCCCAACCAATCCCACCAAAACCTTAACCTATAGAGCAGCGACAGCGTAATAATAAACAAGTATCTAAAATAATGGAACGAATATATATTCTCACAAAAAATATACCTAATTTGTAGGTATCATTAATTTCAATCGAGTATCAATTTCGATGAATGCATTCATGAGATGGATCACCACTTTGGGAATAGAGGGAAGGAAAGTGGGCGCTTAAATGATAGAGAAGGAGAGAGTTAAAAGGAGGAGAAAGTTCAGGATTCCATGAGATGGAGGAGGAAAGAAAGAGCAGAGGTTGTTAAAGAGAAAGAGACCGCAGAGAGAGCACTTGAGCGAATAAGAGGACGAAAGGGAACAAAATGGAATTGAGAGAGGGCGATAAAAAGCAAGGGCAAGAATTGCTAGTTTCCGTGAGGAAAGAAATAAAAAGACACTTAAGAAACGGGTATAAAAGGAGCACCAGGAAGAAGTAAAAGAGGGAAGGAGAGAGAGAAATTACGAAATGGGTCGAAGGGAAAAAACTAAGCACAGACTTGGGAGGAGGAGGTCAGAGAAAAAAATACTTGGAGAGGAGCAGCATATTCCACGGCTTCGTTCCGAGGTAGACGAGTACTATGAAGGAGAACGGAGCATAAAATTTAATTTGTATCCACAAAAGCTGATGTCAATGTTACAATAAGAATTGCGAGGTCATAGCAAACTAATTATGAGGACTCAAAGGGTAGCATAGGTTAAGTTTGTAAAATTTAAGAGCAGTTACGACCAGCATTTTGAGGGGAAACAAAAGTTGCCTCATAAATACTTTAATTACATGCTCTTACGTCGTCATGACGGGAAACGAGCAGGAAAATGTAAAATAAATAAGGCAAATTTGAAAATTCTTAAGATTAAGTGATTACGCTTAACACCTACAATATGGACATATATTGCTCCTAACACGAAAAATAATATAAACTAAATAAGGGCATAAATGATCAATTGTTGCCACGTTGATTATGCTGCACGGTTAAGATAAATTTGCTTGAATAAAAAAGTTTCTTAAGCATACGGTATGAATTTCGGGAGCATGAGACCTCCAAGAGAAAAGTTCTATTACTCGGACGGATATAATTTTGGAAAGAAGTGGCATCGGCATCGGAGGGCATTCAGAAATTATTGAAGAAGGCCTCACATATTTGAGGTTAAGAAGGACTAAAAATTCATTTTCATAGTTTCTCTTCCAACCCTGTACAGTTTATTTGCTATAAAAAGTCCATTCCCACTTCGTAGTAATAACCTTGATCAATTCTCTCTCCGGACTGGAAGTTATCACCACTTCAACTGACAGCCAAAGACTGGGATGACAATACTCTGGCACATTTTTCCATTTCGTAAAAAATTAAGCTTTTTACAGAAGTAGCAAAGACAAGTTCTGAAAATATCATACTTCAGTTCTTTTTAGTCAAGAGTAAAGGTAAAACCTTTCACGAATCTTTTAAATGCATATTTCTGCGACCAAGGAAAAATTATTCTAACGTTTCCTCACGAAAGACGGCATTGCACATACGTCCAACGGGATTTGTGCAAGATAATAAGCGGGATAAGACTTAGCACTAATTACACATTACCCTTGCAGTTAACCTCCTCATACCCAGGATTGACTTGTGACAAAGAGTTCTATCTAAGGTTCAATCACCACAAAACCTGCATCAATCAAAATGCTCTTACGTCCACGCATGCATACGAAATTGACAGGAAAATAATGATCAAGTTACAACCGGCTACGAGATTCATGAACCAGACTATTGTCGTCTTCAAGAAGGTTCTCTACTTCCTCTGTACTCTCTCAGCGGATGCATGACGATCAAGGAAACGGCATATTAAGTCGTCAAAGCAACCGAGCCTTGAAACAGGAACATCCTAACAACGAGCAATGATTAAGAAGAAGACATCACAATAACTGCATACTGTGGTGCATCTCCCGTCACAAGACTCGTGATTCGTACACAACGACCAGACTACCCACTGAATGAGTCTCTAAATCCATTCATCAAAAATTTCTTAGGCCACGACGTCCACAATGGCTTTCAGTCTCTTATCGAGAACTTCAATCAAAAGAGAAGAGAGTACATCAAACTCTTCCGCTTCGCCAAATTAATACACTCGAAAGACTTCCACTGTCATTATAAAAACATCGTTATAGGCAGTCAAAGGTGCACCTGATACATTTTACACATTTCGCGGTAACTAAAGTTTCACACGATACTCATATGAGTTGTTCTCTCGGGAGTAGCTCGGGAGTTAAAAACAGGAATTCATTTGAGGAATTAAGTACAATGGATTCATCTTAGAAGCCAAAATAGAATACGCAATGGTAAACAAAGCAGAGTGAAAAAATTCAACGTAATTACCCATGTAAATGAAACATCAAAACTTAAAAACTGTAATTCCTTAAGACTTGTTATTATTAAATCTCTAAGTAAAATGCAATGCGTACAGTTTTTGAGATGGTGGAGGCATAAAATATACAAGCGTATGACTAGTATTATGTGAATTGTACTTTAATGCATTAATGGCTGAACCTTTTATCATAGCGACTTCTCGATTTAGCTGTATCAACGGCATATTGTCAGCACAAACGTAACAGAGTGCCAATTATCAATTTCTGCATAATTTATTGTTCATGGACAGAGGAAAGATATTTCTTAAACCATGGGAAATGAGGTTTCACCGTACCACGAAAAACCAATTACGTAGCTTTCTTTAACGGCACTCTTTTGCACTTGAGATTTAGAGATATTATTACGCAGAAATAAAAAACTTACAGACTAATTCATCCATTCAATTGAAATTAAACACTCTCTCATCCCGTTTGATCATTTGCATACCTAATATCATTCATGCAAATTATGAAACGAAACACATTTTCCTTAATTACCTCACGCATCAGCTCAGCTACTCCGCAGAACTTGAAATAAAAGGGCACAATGAAATATAATACGCCGCTGTCACACTCATTCATTACATGCCAGGGAGAAAAATTGCGATACCTTTGGAAATTAATTATGAAAAGGAAACTGGGAGAAAAACCGACATCACTCTGCAGGGGCTCACGCTACGCGCCACAAATGTACCTTTTTTATACTTCCAGAGTTTCCACTGAGGCCAAAGTTAATTCTGACTAATTTGTCTGCGAATACCGCTATCATAAATAAACCTCCTAATATGCTACAAATATGAGAACACCGCGTCGTAAAGTACTTTCGCTTAAATTATGTCATCGCTAAAAAGTAAGAGGGACAAGTGTGTTTTTCTCTTTCTTTCGCTCAATTATTCTGGCAATGAATGTTAAATCCCCTCAACCTCTCCCACAAAATCTTCATCGTCAGTGCTTTTTTGGCTGTTTCATCTTTGTGACCACAACGGCCGCATCTTGATACCAGGAACCCATCCTTTTAGACCTCTTACACGACGCACTCTTCCTTTTCCCTCAATTCCGACCTCAAGTCTCCCGCTTCCCCGCCTCTTTTGCTGTCATTACACATAATGAGTTGATCCCCAAAGCTTGACAGCTCTATTTTCGACCAACTTCTAAAAATCAACTGTTTCACTCGACGAATCAAATTTTTCATGTTCTCTGGACCTCGTTCTGCTCACCTGGTTGGAAGCCAGTTCAGCATTGTCTATTTAAACAAATGGAAGATTTTCTAAAACAACAAATATTATTGTTCCATATATTTGTTCTGTTCCCAAAGATCGTATTCCTAACGCAATGAGGATAAGGTAGTTAGTTGTATTCACTACTACTCAAGTAGTCCCTCAGATACCATGATAGTGGAACCGTAAAGATTACAATGTTGGTAAAACTGAGATATTGCAAAATTGAGAAAATATGATTAAGGACCCTGAAATCAAGTGATATTCCAGAACAATTATCATAGTTGGGCATTCATAACACCTCCACTCTGCTTCCAAGGACACGTGAGAATTCGTTTACGATGTTCGTACTCAGGAGTTGGATTGATAAACAGGGTCATAGCTCGTTTAGATTCAAGGATTTAGACGAGTGAAAGGCATACATTAATGAAGAGAGGAAGCTGGGAGACACAAGGAACAAAACGTAACCTTAATTACACAACTTTTTGTTTTGCAATTAGAAACAAATAAGCCGGATTTGAACCCCATAACCTTAGCAGCAGGTACAAGCAAGCAGAACTGTTCCACATCACACCAGAAATACAACTAAATGTGCACGTGCATTTCGTTGGAGCAAAGAGAATATGCTCCCGAAATTATCCGCAACAAACCACACGAAGAGCTCCGCTGTGCCATAAAACGACCCCCTTTGGCACGCCTTGAAATAGTTATAGAGAGTTGGGAAGTTGATGCCATGCGACACCGGCTGACGCCTGGTGCCTTCGAAAGGGACTTAATCTGTCAAACAGAAATGCACATATCCTTCCGTTGGTGAAGTGCAGAATATATGTGAAAATCCCGTGATTGTTTCAGGAGTGCATTCAAAGAAAGAAGTCTTTCATGATACCTCTTGCGGCGTCCCGCGATATGATTATGAGTATCATTTGTAGCATAATTTATTAAAAAATTCTTTATGGTGGCTATCTGCAATTTCTATATATCGATGATCACTATAGGAAAGTGAATGTGGCCATATCGTATCCACACACTTGCCGCATCATGGTACTCCCCGTCGCCGGCGGGTGGAACCAGACTCGACAGCGCGCTCGAAAAAACGTTTTTCTTTAGATTCACAATCTGGAAGCTTTGAAAAATGACGTAGTATGAGTCACTTAGCGTAACCAGGCGGCACCAATTACTTTTTCTCAACAAACATGTAAAATTTTGACTGAAAATAGGCTCCGCCATTTTGTAGTGTGTCTATGGTTAATAATAAAATAAAATGCTATATTAACCTTTAAATGAAAGAGTAAAAACTGTGTAATAAAATGGTTTAAAAAGAGGTTAATTTTGGTAATTCACAGAGAAATTGAAGATGGGCGTTTTTTGCGAAATTTGTTCAACTTTGACCCCCTATATATTGTTAATGAGCGAGTACAAGAAGAAAATAAATACGGCATGCCATACACAAACTATTTGAAAATGTTACTGCGAAATTTCAACTTCCGGACTCCAAAAAAACGTTTTGGAGGCATTGGCCAGCTTTTTTCGATTTCAGCCCACTGTGCGACGGTTCGAAAATTGACTCCTAAGATGCCACCTTAACCTGATCATGAACTGAGGAGTCCAAAGACCTTTGAAATGAACATTGATCTCTCCGACCAGTAGCATAAAGCTCTACCAAGAGGCGATGTAGGGCGCAGTTAGCAAGGGTGAAGAGGGAAGTAGGAGGGATACTGCGAAGGAGTAAGAGACCTTTGAATATGCAGGAATAAGAGGGCAGCATTGGACCTTTCTTGGGATAGAACAGCTGATGATCGTGCAGTACCAAGGCACATCCGCATGAGAAAACCAACTATCGTAATGAGAAAACGAGGTTCGTCATGCAATACATTCCGTAGGAAGCCCCTAATAATCTCTTCCACGCACACTTCATCAGATGCCCTCCCACAGTCATAGCCACCCTACATCGCTGCATCCCGACCTCCCCCGTCCTTTTGGCACAGGGTTTATTCCCACATCCCTCTTCTGCTCCATCGACCAACCAACCTCCCGCTGATAAGCGACTCAAAGATCGCGATTTTCTTTTTTCACTCCCCTGGCTCACTTTTCCACCGGACCCCCCAGCCAAACCCCCCCCCACGCCCCCTATACTTATTTCTCACTCGTCCTTACAACCCAACCCTTCCCCGAACACCCAGGGGGCCGCGTCTCCCCCACCGCATCTTCTTACACATCCTTCGTTATCGTCCACCGGCGACCAAGAGTGTGGGTGGCACCACCCGCATAATTTCAACCACTTGGTCGGTCGTTCGTTGATCCCGGATAGCGTGCGTAACGAGCGCAACAACAGCACACCCCTTTCCCTTTTTAGACGCCTTCATACCGTGTTCTCCTCTCTCAAGACCTCCCACCTATTTCCGCATTACCCCCGCGTAAGAACTGAGGGAAGAATAAGGATGCCAGGACTGCGGGGGACTCCTTTTCAACGCGTGGGAGGAAGTTGGCGATCGAGGGAAAGGTAGTGAGGTCTCACTGACCCGAATGTCGTCCAAGATTTCATTTCATTACGAGTTGCTTCCTCGTATGGAAACCTTTGTGTGGGGCGTGGCACTCCATGAATCCGAAGCATGGACCAATGGAAAAGCTGACCAAAATAGACTAGAAGCCTTTGACATATGGTGCTGGAAGAGGATGCTGAAGATAAAATGGACGGACAAAATATGAAATGATGAAGTGTAAAGAAGAGTAGAAGAGAAAAGGACCAAACGCAACACCATACAGAAAAGAAGAACCAGATACATTGGACACACCTTGAGACACAACGGGTTTGTGTGAAACAATGGGTTTGTTTGTGGGTCTGTTCGAAGGTAAAATAGAAGGAAAAGTCCCCAGAGGAAGACCAAGGAATAAGTTCATAGACCAAATAAAGAGGAAAGTATATACTTAGGAAGAGATACCAGGAGGTAAGGGAACTAGAATTAGATAAGGAATGGTGGAGGGCTGCAGTCAACCAATCTTAGGGTTGAACGATTATTGAACGAGTGACTTGAGAAGATTCCGACCGCTCGGGGGCGTTGGAACGCCGACTCGTCTCACTGCCAGCGCTTGTATACCAAACGGATGACTTTGAGTAGATCAGTGTGCCGAAGACGATTGCTTTTCTACACATGACATTCATTGTGATAATATCTGCATTTTTCCGGGATTTCTTCCGCGTGAGTTGGCAGTGAGACGACAGTTTCACCGGTTAGACTGCCAGCGTATTCAAATCGAAGGTGATTCTTCATCATTACTATATTTCCTAGGCGATAATACCAAAATGCAAAGAAGACAGGTTCGTTCCTTTCCTCCTTCGGAAGTTCCTACAGAAAAATGTCCACAATTTGACTTTTGTTACTTGGGGAGGCAACCGACAACTGAAGTTCAGGGATTGGAAGAATGGTATAGAGGAATAAGCATGACAATACCCAATACTTAACGAAATATCCCAAGGGGTACACAGTTTAATTTTCCCACCGATGGGCGGATTATTACAACACGTGAAACCAAAGTCAAGAACGATCAGGGACTCTGAGGAATTTCCCCCGAGGTGTAATCGAACACGGGCCTTCCCAAAGGTCCCCAGAACTACTCAGCACGCCCATCTGCTGCACACTAAATTAGATTGAAAATGCATGAATTGTTTATCAAAAGATGAAAATCAGTAGCTCGTTAAAAATCACGGCAATAGTCCTGCAAATATCTTCACAGCTATTTACCTCAGGAACGAAAGGATTATGCAAAATATAAGGGCGGATAAATAAAAAATATCAATTGTGAGATATTGAAAATGTTTTCAAGGACTCATTATCTCGCCACTTGGTCCGTATAGAGACGTTAGTTTCAATATGGAATGAAACGACGGACGAGCATTCAAGCAAGCAATTGACGAAAGGGAATGATTACACGTCAAGAGAATATCAATGCGGAACCAAAAACAAGGAATCGTTTCAAAAAAATATCTCACAAGGGAAGTTTTTCCCAGCAAACTTCGAGGGAAAGAGAGAGAGAGAGGAGGCAATAAAACAGTTCGAAGAATAAAAGGACAGCTTCATTCATTATTTCTCTCATTCTTTTGTTCCACGACGCTTAACTTCTCGGGCCAAAGAAAATTAAAAAAAGGACTAGCAACAAAAATAAACTCTGCGAAAATTTGAGATGTAAATGGGATTTTGAATGAACAAAAGGCAGTTCAAGGTTCCTACTCTTCTTATACCTCACATTAGGTTCTCCTCCATGCTCTTCCGCCAAACCTAACCCCTTCTCCCACTCATAAAAGCTCTTTTATTATCCATCTATCCGACCCCCTTTTATTCCATGGAACTTTGTCCTCTCTCGCCTACCTACTTCCTTCCTTGCGTCCCTGCCCACAAGATCCCCACGGAATTTCTTTCCCTTTCACTGAAGGTATCCAGTGCCGGCATGCCGCTGTAAGTAGATAAGTATATGAGTAGGATTCCCAACTGGGGTATTTTGACCTGGAAACTACGGTAGTTCCCTGGGCGAAGTAGAGCGATACTTCTTTGGGCACACGTTTTCAGATTTTTTCTGTGGGTCAAAACAACGAGCTGTAAATAATTCACTTACGCAGATAATCAATCGATATCACAAAAATATACCCTCACTACAATATTAAAAATCAAGGTATTACGGGTTTATTATTTTAAAATGTGATATAAGTCGAAATATTCCATTTATTCGTGAATAATAAGGTTTCATGACTTATAGGAGACGGCGACTCTTAGAAGAGAAAAGCAAATGAAGTTTACATTTTTGAAAATAAGTTGTCCAAAAAAATTTTCCCCAGTTCAGGAAGGAATACTCAAATGCATTCCGCAGTAAGCATACTAGTCTTCTTTTAACCATGTAATAAACCAAAATAATACGTTTACATATATTGCGTATTCGTAACGAACAAAAAAATTGTATGATACTTAAAAATAGGCAGAGCGATTGAATTATTAACTAAATCAATCTGTTACTACGCGTGTTACAGTAAGTTTCGTAACTAAGGAAAAATGGCTGCAATTCAGATTTTCCGGGCGGCAGACCAAAATCTCCCGGTCGAATAAGTCTTTCAGTTGGTCACCGAACACATGAGTGCATTCATGTGCCATCGCACGCCACATAATTTAAACTGAGTGTACATACATATGTATATATGTGTGCATATGGGCAAGTATACGCGATTCATTTCTTTCTTAGACGCGGCGGCCTCCTTAGATCGCTTGCTCGCGCCGGATGCGTGCGCGCGGGCAAGGAAGGTACACACATCCATCACGGACGTGCATCGCGATGCACACAACAAAGACTACCCCCTGTACTTAACCCTAAAACCTGATTTTTTTACGTCGCTTGGTTGTGTCTTTCTCCACTGGGCGAAAGTAAACAACACCCCTTAACAATAATAAGGCGGCCGTGTAAAATTGAGACCTCTAAAATTTATATTCTAAAGAAATATTTCGAGCATGCAAGTCACAAAATAATGTATTACCCGATGAATTTGGCTCTTTTGCACACACTGCAAAAACACTTTCACCAAACTGCTAAAATACGTTTAAAGTGCTACATAACTGCGTGCGAGGCAAAAACTTCTTTCAAATCTTTCCATTAGACACATTATGTCTGGTGTATTCACGCCCTCCGCTACACGTACACAGCTACACGTCCTTGCGGCAGGTCGTGGAGCACAACCTAAATACGATGGCATGCCCTTGTTGACCAAATAAAACAAATAATTTTGGGCGCGTAGCAATTTGACTCGCTTACATATGACTATAGGACAAATAACAGCTATTGCACAGCATGCCTGTGTCAAGGCATAATGTTTAGCAGAGCATGGCAGGCGCATGGTCAGCACCGCATTCCAAAACTCACGAAGTACCCAGACAAGACATTTGATCCCACAGTAATCAACCAAGAACAATAAAATAGACACTTAACTTCCGTTAGTTCCAAATGAAGTAGAGCCGAATCAAAGCTTACACATCTGATAAGCCAACGTTCGGACATTTAAAATGAGGAGGAAAATATCAAAACTAGGATTCTTTCCGATAGAATAACGTTTAGCTGACGTTTTCCTCTGCTTTTCCCATAGACTTCAAATGTTTCCTGGGTGAAGCAATTTCTTAATTCGATTTAGAGCCAAGGAAATTGCGCAACCACATTTTTCATGAATTCAGTTTCATCCCAAGGCTCGTAAACACTAAGCAGCAAATGATGGATTTAATACTCAGAGGTAAGAGACGGTGGGTAACTTAAATGTCTTCCCACGTTCAGCTCAGACTCTAATTCCAGTGATCCCTGAGTTTTCATGGGTGACTTGTTCTCCACTTGTCTTTCGTGAAGCACTATATGAGATTAAATGCAGAGCCAACGAAAAATAGCCAACAAATACGAACTAGAAGTCGGCGAGCGATATAAAAACTGAAGTTCGATTTGGAACTCCGTCGAGTCTCCCTCCTCTGCTCTTACCCAGTTAAAAAGTGAAGCACAAGGTATTTATAATCCTGATAAAAAGAAAGAAAGTGAACTAAGTAGCAGCCTGTATCTTTTCTAAACCTTAAGATGGCAGTTACTTCCTCATACATATAACGTGACACTAAAATCCATTAACAAATTTTCCCTGTCGTTTTAACGCCCGGAATCATTTGCCATATTTCCCCCAAAGAAAATTTTAACAAGAAGATTCTGAAGCTATCGGTCCGATTGAAATGAAATTGAGGCGGGTAATTCTACTTTCCAGCTTATATTTAGAAATTTCAAATAAATCAGCATGAACTCTAAATTCAAAGCATTAGGATTTCTACGTGATAGGGTTTATTACTTCGAGGGGTTACAGGGAAGCTGATAGAAACGGAGCTGGCAGCGAACCATCTCTACAGGATAGGTCACTCCAGAGATAACTAAATAATGATGTATTGAGGCATCCTCAGACTAAATATGAGCCATATCTTCATACGTCTTCTCGTAATAAAGATGTGTACATATTTCCCGTCATATTCTGAAGACGGAAAATTCATTTTTCTTCACCATGTGTAAGTTAAGTGACGTTTACTAAACTGAGATATACGATATCCAATTATGCTCAGGTCGACGAGGCGGAGCATCTTTGAAGTGCAGTATAAAATTGATAAAAAGGGATCTTGAGGGGATGGCTGCAAGTGGGATGTTGAAACCAAGATGCGTTGGCACGTGAATGGAGCCCCTTTGATTGATGAAAACCTTAAGAGTTTGCGATGGTCGCTCGGACTTGTGATTGATGGATGATTTCCTCCTATGCCCCGGTTTAGAAGTACCATTAATTCCAGTAAGCCGACATCCCCCCTCCGCCCCGTCACGTATACCCGAAACCAAAGGGGCCATTATTTGAAATTACCCCGCCAAGATTTCCGAGGCGAGGCTGGAATCGCCTCGACTGTTCTAAAATTTTAAGCAACGCGCTGTTAAGTTGAGCGAAATTAATCCGTGTGCCGTGAAATTGATCTTCCCCACGAAACACCTTTCAGCTGTGTCCAGATGCTTCCCCGTTTCAGGAGGAAAATGATTTGATTGCTAACGTTTAGGAATGGAAAACCATAGCGTTCAAACCCGTTTCTCTAAGCAACACTGAGGTGAACGCCTGTTTCAATGATAATAACTAGCTTGATAGCTTGAAATAAACGGCTTTGAGCTCAACTGGCAAATGAGAAATGTACCAATGTTCCAAGTAAAATCCTCAGTCCTCCGAGACAGATGTGACGAATGGATGACAAACCTAAACCTAATGAATGATGAAACGTAATAAATGTGAAATAGTGAGATAATAATGGTTAACGAGCCTTAAACGGGTGTATTAGAGATTGTAATACGAACGACATCAACAGAAATGATTAACACTCCACTCTTTATGCATTTCATTATTCTCGATTTCACTTGTGGAGATCAAAGAAAGGTATGCGGCAGAATATCCAAAAGGCTAGGCCCTATGCAAATGGGGTTACTGAACATCAAGAAAATAATAAAGAACTTTTCCTTGTAAGTACCTGAATATATATGTATTCAACAAGCACCTGCATTCTCCCCCTCGACCCCTATCACAGGTTCTCCTGCCCATCTCATCTTCCCTTTTAATTCCGCCCACTCCCAGGAACTTTCCCCGAAGAATTTTAATTTACCTCTAACTTTCGACCTCCCCGTGTGCAGGCACCTCCAACCAGGAGAGAGAGAGAGATGGGGGGAAAGAAGTAGAGACGGCGCCACCTGAGAATTTTCACAACGCTCATCTCCCCTCTTTATCATATTTTCCACGCCCTCCCACCTTACAACGCCGACTTCCAGGAACCTCTCAGTTCTTCCAATCCTGTCCTCCACGGCCTCCATCCATACCGATTCCAACCTAAAAGCTTTTTCGTCTGTCTTTCTGTGTTATTTCTATATAATACGGAAATTTATAAACGTATTCCGCTGTCTCATCAATTCCGCCCTCCGAACATGAAGTTGCATTGCCTATCCTCTCTATCTTTATACTGTGCTTCCATTCGCAAAGCAGGCAACTCTGCGACGATCATATGGTTTTTCGTTTACTCTAACTTGGAGCATTAGAGTCTTTAATGAGATCAATATAGTATTGTACAGTAGTAGAATAGTAATATCAATATATACTATAATAGGAAGGGAAAAAAAGCATGCAATGAATAGGATGAATGTCATTAAATTGACACATCAGTTAACGAATAAGATACAGCTCCTCAGTTCTCATACTGTACAGAAATAATATATTTAAGAGTTGTTATCTCAGAGATTAAAACAAAGGGAATGGTAAACGAAAAAGTAACCAGCTTTGGCCTCAAATGGCTATCATGCAAAATTTACTAAGAGACGTTTAACTCGTTGCTTTAGCTGGCTCATTTTCGATTTAAATCAGTATCCATTAATTACTATGGTATTGTAACAATGCTGCGACTAATACCACATTAACTGCAAACCTTGTTGATTCAATTTCGCTAATGGCACATTCCAACGGCTCCACTCTCCTCTTTGCTCTGACGCCACGTGGTTTCATCAATTCTCGACCGACAAATCAATTGCCTTTCTTCTTTAATTATTGGTTAAAATTTTTATTTCTTCATCCCGTCTGCGAAGCCGCACAGAGCGTTCAATGCCAGGTTTTTGCCACTCTCCAGCTTCACGCTACGCCTGTTAGATATGAATATGTAAAAGTACTCCTTCACGTTCCACCATCATTTTACGTTCCCATCACCCACCCCCTCCAGACACCCGTCCCCAAACGGATCCTCACCACTTCACCTCCACCACTTCATCAACTACCCTCTGAGCATCCAATCCGTTCCCTCTTCCTCCATCCCTCCGACGGAGGAAGAAAACCTTCCGTGCCCTCCGAAATCCGACGTCTCAAAACTTTGCATTTCCCTCCGCTCCGATCCCACTTCACCTAGCGAGAGAAATCCCTTTTCCCGAAAGCCTGCCAACACTTCTCGCCTACTACACCCTCCCTCTTCAGCCCCTCTCTCCTTCTCCTCGACTCAGCCACCCCTAATTGTTTTCAATTGGAAGTTCCCAGACCTTCCAACACGAGAGTGTGTATACGCAGGGCTACACACACACAGATACGGACGCATTGGGCGATACCAGAAGGGTGTAATCGACCTCCCTCGAAGCCATCTCTCTCCGCCCTCCCATCTCTACCCGTATCATTCAACGCTTGGAGCACTCCTCGATTCCTCTCCAGGCGGAACAACCCTCCAAACTTCCCGTCCTTCGTCCTCTCCTGTCTTTCTCTTGCCCTTCTCTCCACATCCAAACTTCGCTTTATCTCCCTCATGCCACAATCTTCGAAGCTTCCCTCGCCTCCTCCTGAATTCACCACCTCCTTGCCTGCCCAAAGCAGTCTCCCCGAGAACACACTCAAACACACAAAAAAGAAAATTAATCGAAAGTTGAGAGAGTCTGCTGGTGGCAATTTTTACATCCTGCCTAATTGCATTCCTTCGGTGACGAGCACGCCTCGTCTTGGGGAGAATATAACCCATGATCGTCTCCGCAAACAAATATAAAGTGGAATGATTGGGAAACTGAATAATTAACCGTATTCTAGTATAGATGGAGGAATTAAAAGAGTAAAAATAATCACAACAAGGTTTTGCGTGCCCGTATATTCAACGACGCGAACACGAATATAAACATGAGGCTGTAAAAATTATCCGCGGAAAAAATAGCAGAATTCGAAACAAAAAAGGTACCTATATGCATTTATTAAAAATTCATCCCTGTTCAATTACAGCAAGAGTGTATGGAGTCAAAAAATAGATATGGTGTGCAATTTAGGGATGAAAAAATGTTCACTTTTGAGCGACGCAATAGCGGTACCCGTTCATATTTTAGCAGCTATAATTTAATTTGCTTTTAGAACGAGTCTTACTCTAACACGGGTAAAGGGCAAACGGAATTCCAACGTTAAATTCTCATTCCCATCGACTCAAATGATTTAGTATTCTGTGAGGGAAAAACTCTAGTTGTTAGTCGTTGATTTAGATAAATTATGCATTCTCCATAACGATACAGAAATGATATTTCAGTTTAAGGGAAATCCGTGATATCGGTAGAATATCCTTTGCTGTTATCAATAAAATGTACAATTCTTCCTAATTGCATTACGGCTCTCTGATACTATTACACCTAAGCATTATTTATGCACATTTCATAATGCGGAATTCGCTCAGACTGAAGCCTAAAACGGAAAAACAAGGAAACATATTCGTATTCTGTAATAAAAAAGTATATCTTTTTCAACTTCTTCATCGCGATTCAAATCCGCACACTTTCGCGTGAGAAATTTAATCATATGTTGATTGAAAATTAATTAAATTCCTCTTCAATTACAGGCCTCAAATGAGAAGTTTTAACACAACACAGATTCAAAGAAATAAAACAGAATACCTAAATACACGGAGAAATGATCGGCAAAAATGGTGACAAACGGCTACATAGGACTCCAAAACCATTGCTCATTCACCTCCTAACTATACTTACAAAAGCCAAAACTTTCTTTCCTGAACAAATCGGCAACCAAAGTCTTCCTCCGTCACTACCTGCTGACATTCCACGCCATTAAATAAAAGCCACATCGTCGTCAAGCCGTCCACATCCCACAACTGCATCACAAATATTTCCTCTCTACATCCAAGTCCCCTTAGCGTTCGGTCGTCCCATATAGAGAACAGTTGCACCTGCCAGCAGCCACTTTCGTTGCCCCGTAAGCCATATTCATATATTTCCCTTGACGGACAGGCTACTTTGACGATGACGTTTGCGCTAAAAGAAGAAGATATGGAGGGTTTACAGAAACATATTAATCCCGTCGGTGCCAGCGCGCTGATTCCGGAAGTGAACGGCGAAATGAGCAAAAATCCTATCTTCTCCAATCCTCACCGTGTTCTCTTAATCATCCCCTCTCTGATTAACGTTCGACTCGAGCTTCCCTAAGTATCTCCAAGTGCCATTCGATATTGCCAGAGCCATGGGAGAGGTAGGAATTCGAAATCAGCAAGCAGGATCTCCGCATGTGTGCGTGTGTGCGTGCGTCTGCAAGCGTGAATTTTTCTTTACCCAACTGGGAATTTATTCTTTTTGCCCTTCCCTCCTCATCTGAAACCCGCGGTAATTTTAAGAGCCTCACTCGTTCGCTGCGGAGATAGGTAGTGTTTTTCTCTTTTTTTTTCTTTTCAGGATTTTCTTTTCAAAGGTTTTAATTTCCGCGATCGTATATTATGCATGCACGGTATAGCCGCGGGAGTTTGCGCAGCAGAATTTATCTCCTCACTCCTACTTTTTCCAGCGTTTAGATCAATTGAGCGAGCGATGGAATATCGCGTGCTCTTGGGTAGTACAACCTTTTTTTGTGTGCCAGCGCAAAGCGTCGGGTATGAGTAAATGTTTACTCAGGAACGACGAGTTCAGCGCGCTTCGTCGATGGGGAAGGATCTGGTCTCTTCCCTCTCCCTCTCACTTTCCCCCTCGCAATCCCCTCGCACCCCCAATCCCGCGGCAGATGACCCATCGGTGACGCTTCGACGTAATTGTTAAAGCACTAATTAATTTTACAAAGCGCATAATATGGTCGTAATTACCCACGAGATTGCATCGCCCAAAACATTCCCATCGTGAAAGCAAACACCGAATCCTTTCAAAGCCTTTTAAAAACACGTTTTAGTCGATTCCAATCTTTCACTTAATTTGATAGGACGGTATATTGCATTAATTACGGCGAATAAAGCTGTCAAAAAGTGTCCATTATTAATTTATTCTCCCATTAATTTATAGAGACTATTTTTTATTCGTCATTCATCAGCGAACTGCATTACGGAAGGTCAAAGTAAAAATTAACTGATAATTCGAAACATTTCAGGTGATGCAGAGGAAGAGAATATCAACGCCGAAAATAATTTCACAATAATTTCCGCTGACACTAAGATAGTTTCGTCATTGGACACCCAAATAATATAGACTAAATCATCTTAAAAATCAATAGAAACATTTTATTCAACACTGGGACTTGATAAGTACTATGATGAAAATAGTTATGCAAGAAACTTCCACACAATTTTTCGCATAAAACGTTCAAAGATATTTGAATCCCTAATAGATTGCTTTTTACGAGTTGAATGAACCTGAAAGAATAGGGTGTATGCAATGAACTAAGCGATTTTCATGAGCATTAGATTAAATTTAATGACGATTGCACTTAAGAATCTAATCGAAACTTCTCTGGTCACAAATTTCATATTACTGTCGTCCCCGCATAAACTATCCAAAAGAATAAATCAATTAATAAAGACAATTCTCAGAAAGAGGTTTAATTGTCCCAGGTTTCTAAAGGAACTTCTTTTTAAGACCGTGTCAAATAAAATCTACGAGATATTTCCTTCAAACATCCATTGAAATCGTGACTGAACCTCAGAGTCATTACGATTTGTTTTTTACGGTCAACCACCACAGTATTTTGATTCAATTATATTGAAAGTTAAACTGAACACCTTAGTCTTCTGCCTAAAATAACATCTGTAACCTATTCCTCCTCAATCCCTGAGCAAAATAATCATTGAAATACCCCTCAAAGCTCGAATTCTTTTTCCTTCGTCTCCTCGTTTAGCATGGCTTAATCACGTTGGGGTTATTCCCCGCTGTCGGTGTGAAAATACGCAAGAAGAAATTTCTAACTTTTATTTTATTTACTGTTTCGTTGACTTTCCATTATTTTTTGGAGGAAATTTTAACCACGAATCAAAAACCTCATTTCTATTCTCTGACTGGAATTATTCCTAGGCAGAAGAGTGAGTTCAAATTGTACATTTGGCGAGAACAGGCTCGATCGAGGACCTCTTTTAAATATTCCATTTTCCTGACATTGATCAGTTGGCAAAAGACTTCTTGGAAACATTATGTCCAAGTCCTCCTTTCCGCAGCTCCTCCTTTCCCAAGCTCTTTCCTTTCCGAAATAACTTATTTTCATCTTACAAATACGGTAATTATAAAACCTAAAAGGATTCATTTAATAGAAAATAGAGAAGAATCAATCGATCAATGTCTCCTTTATATTCTGCTTTGAAAGCCAGATATGTTGAGTCATTAGTTATAATATCTGGTTAAAGACAACCGCACGATGATAGTCTTTTAATTAACTTGATTATTACTATGAGTCTTGTTTTTTTTAAGTATACCAGACCCTCGGTTAGTCGATGTGAGCGTTATCGATTGTTGAACATATCCGCATCGGTTTTCTTACCGAGGAATTATTGAATCAGGATTTATAAAACCGACCAAATAGATTTATCACAAATGACTTTTTCGTATATAGTGCAGACAACTGAGAACTCCACTAGCGATGCCCTCGCAAATTTGAACTCGGTCACTAAGAACATTCAGAAAGAAAATGAAAGCTACAAACATATTCACTTACACTGGGAAGGATATTTCCCAGTCATGTCAAAAGTTCGAAAGATTGCCATTACTTCACTATAAGCGGGGAATAATGAAAGAGTTGCAGACGAGGGCGTAAGGCAAACACTCGACTCTCATTTACTTTCGGCTCTTTCCTTCCTTCCCAGCCTCATCTTACTTTTTAAGCCCTCAGATCAAGTCTCCTCTCCTGCGCCGGATACGTATTTCCATCTACTCACCTTTCCCCCTTCCACGCTTACATCCGCCCCCTGGAGCCCTTTGATGTTCTCGGGGATCAACTCTTTCGGACCCTCTTAGCACCCACCTTGCCCCTTTGTCGCCGAGAAATCGTTACTCGTCTCTTGTAATAAAAAAGGAAATTACTTCCTTTGGGGGATGCTTCTCCATCTCACCACACAAGCACTGCCTTTGAATATCAAACCCTATGCAGTCCTCGATTAATGAAATACTTCTTTTTAATTTACTATCCTACAGATGGCGGACGTCGACCTTCCTATATAGGAAACTTGATTGCACTTACAAGACATACCAACGGTTTTTGGGAACATCTTCACTGCGCATTCAAATGCAAAATCCTCTTCCGTTGAGATTCTATCAATCCTGAATTTTACATGATTACACTCAAAGACCAACAAAAAGTTGCCGGTTTACAAACTAAATCTTCATGATAATGACGCTCTAGAATTTACTCTTTATTTAATCTCTATCTAATTTTCTAATTTTACTCTTTACTGCTACATAGTAATCTTTACAATCAAAGAATTTTTTTGGTAATCAAGGTCCAACGTTGAAAAATGCAAGATTTTCCGCGCAATCTCGAAACAGTATTTTTCAATGGCGGCAGTTACAGGTTCTAACGACATTTAGTGTTAAAATGGTACTGTGCAAAAACAAGTTGTAAAACAGAGGAGTCACGACACCTCAGCTCGACCTTTTTCAAGACTTCGGTCTAGATAAACACAATGACTACAGCTGCAGGCCACCAACGTGAACGACGTTCGTAGCAAGCACGGCGCCAAGCCTTAGTTCTATGGCCCGAGGAATGGTACAGAGAGTCGGAATCAAGGTCAAACACCCAATAATCGATCGAATCCAGAAATCAGAATAGCAGATATCAACGCGGACGATATCTTCCCCGTGCACGCGTCCTTTAAATTACATTTGGTGGGAACACCAACCGCTTGAACCTCCCATTGGCCACTGTGTCCATCTCACCTTGTTTTCCCCAATATTTCCATTCGCAGTTTGCGGAGTCAACGCACCCCTTTGTTAGGTTCGAACGACCGGCAAAACTACCCAAATCGCAGCCACGCTATACCCCCGTCCCTTGTCGAAACTCACTCATTGAAAGAAGAGGTAAGAGATTCAGTTCAGTCCTTTCCTGAGCGGTGTGGAAGGGAACCAGGAGATTTCATAGGAGAGTCGGCAAGCTGTCCAGAGTGGGGATAGGAGTGGATTTCAATCGAACATCGGCGCGCAAAAGTGAGCAGAAGGAAGGGGGAAGCAAAGAGAAGCAGAGAAGGGAGGAGAGGGCATCGTAAAGAGGGGGAGAGAAAATGGCCCGAGTTAAGAGAGCGAGAAGCTTGTTGAATGAGACAGGAAGGATGGGGTATGGGGAGAAAGGAGGAGAAGGATGGGGAAAAGGATAGTGAATCGAGGGACGTGCGAGATTTCGGTCGGCCCGAAAGGAACGAGGTGCTAAGTGGCGCGGGGAGGGAGAAAGGAAAGGTGAACGAGGGCGCGATTCGAGAGGGGGGAAACGGAGGAGGGATGAAAGGTCGATCTGAGGAGAGAAACTGGGAGTTCAAGAGGGAGGGTTGGGTAGCGAAGGGCGAGAGAAGTGAGATAGGACGGGGTATGATAAAAAAATAGGAAGGGAGGGTTAAAATATGTCAGTCGAACAAGCTTCTCGATTCAATTCCAATGTAAGATTTTCTTAATATTAGGATACTGAGCGAGAGCAAGTAAGTTCTTAGGATAGAGATTTATGAAAAGTGCATGACTTTATTATCCCTACAAGGAAAATGATTCAACTCATCTAGTGATAAAAAATTATTTACCATTCCAATATCATACGAGTTATTGTACAGAAACATTGAAACTTTCGGTGATATTTTAATAAAAGGTTTATTAAAAGGCTGCACGAAATATTGCAAGAGATTTTTTTCATTGTTGTCTCATGCGAAAGATTTTTACCTTGAATTCAACACAATCTAGTAACCACGAGCAACAATCACATACGTCATCGAATACATAAAAAGTTGTTCCCAGAAGAAAAAGTATCTACGCAAAAAAAGACCTGAATCATAAAAAAAAACGCTTACGACCAAAAATGAGCACGAGGTTGATAAAAATCCATCCATAAACCATTGAATCAACCATAGAATAAAACGGACTCCGATTATTTGGGTTGAAAAAACTTTCGGTACGTACCAAGCAACATCAAGCCTCTAGGTGAGGGTGCTTTATCCTCTCCTGACACCAGGTGTGGGAGGCAGAGGATTCCGAATTGAGGCTATCGTCCACCCGATGCAAGGCCCGGGAATTTTACGATGCGTAGGCGGCCAGAACTGCCAGTTAAGTCCTCCCGGCGTGAAAAAATGACTTTGTCGGCCACGGAAGTTCTCTCACCCTTATCTCGCTTGCATCTCGAAGCTTAGGATATTTATGCTTCCGATGGCCCCTTTAATATTTCAATCGAACCAGCGGCAATAGGGGAAGCGGTTTTTTTTCAAGAGAAAGCTAAAATGACCCACGGTTGCCATCCTCTGAAAATTTGCATGGCAAATGCGATTACAAGAAAAAAAATATAATTTTTAGTATTTGATCACAGATACGACAGTTATGAGAGTGTTTTTTAGTTGCAGCGATAGAAATTAAAAGAAACCTCTTTCGGACCGACATGTGTTCACTGGAAAACGTACGGCCATAATCATAGGCCATAGAAGAGACCATGATTGAACTTACATTTTTGACACTAATCATAGGGAAATTTACTGTTTATTTAGGGCATCACTATGACTTAAAGCTAATTTTAGAAGTCAATATTGAGAAAAGTTACACTGAATTAAAATTAGCACATACCAATAAAGATGAGATAGTTTTTCGACTGCAGAATCACACTCGAAAATGTACGTTACCAGCACCATAGCATTGAACGAACCACGTTGATTTAGGAATTAATGCTGCTGCAAACCAAGATATTATAGCGAAATTAGGTCACTTAGCTCATTCTTTCGATATCCTTCGCCGCATGAATCAACCACGGCTGGGGGAAGGTACTTACCTGTAAATAAAGAGAGAAATGATTAGGAGAGGCATAATAAGCAACCACACACACCCTAACCCAAACCTAATACAATCAGACTAGTGCATTTTTCGCCGAGAAAGAAAATACATTGTCAAAATCAATAACCACATGAACTAAGCTCTAGCATTTCTAAGAGCAAATTTATGAAGCCAGGATAGCACGGGACTAATATTATTGGATTCTCCAACTGTAAAAGTCATTTTTCACCAAGTAACGCTATATTGTAGTTATTCCCGATTAATCTAAATATTAAGAACATATGTTTTAATTAAAATTATTTCGTTTCAGAGTCTTTTAAAACATTAAGGAATATATTCTTCGATAAAGATTAATATAGTTAAGAATATCCATAAAAGTTCTGATAAATAATCTAAATTTTGTCACAAAACCGCGCAATATCTTGTTAATTCCAAAACCTTAAAGATTAATGCGACACAACGGACGTATATCACAGCAGTAAGATCGCTTCCAACGGAAAAAAGGTTCCTCCAAAGTCTTCTCGAAACACACTATTGTGTATATGGGAGAGAAGGAGGATAACAGCAATTCTACATTAAACTCAACCCGACCGGGAGTGCACCTAAGCACCACACCATGGGAAGCAGTCACGAAAACCTTATCAGCGTGTCAGAAAAAATTTCCCCTCTTGCCCCGCATCAGTACGGAAACATTCATTCCATTAAGGAGTGCACAAGTAATGACACCACCCCCTATTCCGATTCAAAAAATAAGTCAGCCTCAGAGGAGGGAGAGGTGATTTCTCTTAAACCTTCTTCCTACCTCCCACCCTCCAATTCACTTAATACCTTCTCCCTCCCCTCTCCTGGGTTCCCCAAGTCTTGGCAGCTCTAAGAAGCACGCACTTGTGAAGAGACGCATCCCGTGCACTGCAAACCAACCGGATGCGGGACTCTGAGCGAGCGACTAAGTGTAGCCTCAGGGGGGCAAGCAGCCACCGACGGCATAAAAAGGAGAGAGGGAATATTGAGAGTGAAGTGGATGGGGGCGATGCAAAGGGAGGGAGGACTTAGGGGGGGAGGCGGGTGCGAGAGGGATTTAATGAAGTGGGAGAGAGACAAGAGGCAATGGTTCGCTCTCCTCCCACACTTTCTAGCCAGAAGAGCTCAAGGAAGAGACGTGGATTGGGTGACGGGCATAATTCGGAAGTCTATCTTCACCAGTACCCTCTTCCGAGTGGATCGCAGCAGGGAGGCAAGAGGAGGAAATGAGTCTAATGGGAAACTAATTTTACACCAACTGGGAATCTAGGTCGCGGCCAGAGAACTGACCGATAAAAGATTCCTAATAGTTGCAAGCCCTTCAGGTCATAATGAATAAGATTGAAGGCGATTTTCCACTTAGATAACTTTTTATTGGCCCAAGGTTTCGAAGTACTACATCATCATCAGGCCTGATGCTAATGTAGTACATCGATAGATAGATAGATGCTGATAGCAGAAGTTAAAATTGGCTTTACTCTCATTAATGATGATGAATTCTTTCCACCACATCAAACCTGATGCTTTTCTTTTAGTAGCCCTTCAGATGTTTTCCGAAATGAATTCCAGCATCAGCAACAACCAAATAGGAATTGGAATTCAGCGAAGGGAGATGTGAGCAAGTCTTTTCAGATAAGTTTTTCTAAGAACTGGTTGAAAAAGACATGCGACATTCACAGTATTCACCACGCCAAGAAAAATTTGCAATAAGACGCACGAATCAATTTTACGGGTACCAGGACTTACCTTTTTTATTTATGTTACTACATAATGATAAATATTAATATGACTATGACTTAAGAAGCAATAATAGACCTAGGACTTAGTGCCAATCTCAATTACCCGCGTATAGGTCCTGCTGCGACACTTCCCATTACGCCTTCCGAGATATTTGCTCACAGTATTAAGTAATAGTTCTTAAACGCCCCATGAACTTCAACGACTGTTTACATGCAAACGTCTGGGAGTGATAATAAATACGCAGCCGAGAGAATAAATGCTGCAGTGGAGCGAGAGTAAGCAGACTACACCGCAAACCTCAACTTATTTCAGTAAATCAGGAAAAATTTTGCAGAAAGATGCGGAATAGGGAAATTGCATACTTTTTAAATTTAGTTTTATGGTATTCTCCAATCATTGTTGAGGACCATGGTATGATTATTTTCGCTCAAATCTTAGTTATGAGACTTGAAAATGACCTCCGAAAATCTGCAGAGTTTCCCGCGCTAAAAAATACCGCCCCCCACTCAAATACCGCTGTGACGTCACTATTTTGTACAGGCAGTAGCTGTTGTAGCTGCTGCGCATTGGAATGATCATGCGAATGATGTTCATCCATCGTGTATTAAGGCCGCTTTACACGGGGACTGATCATGCGAATAATCATTCTCCATGCGAATAATCCAGAATTAATTCTCGAATGAATTTTAGAAAAAGAACATGTGCTAATTTTTCTCGAATGATCATGCACATGGTTTCTCATTCGCCGAATTTTCCGTAATACATGACGCATGAACGTCATTCGCATGCTCATTTGATATATCATTCGCATGATCATTCCCCGTGCAAAGCGGCCTTGATACGGAATCATTCGATCAAAATCAGAACATATTCTATTCCTGAAATTCATTCGCGAAATAATGCTAGAATGATCATTCGCATGATCTTCCCCGAGTAAAGCGGCCTTTAAGGGTGCGATCCATAATCGAGACTTTGAACTAACCCAAAGAATGATATAGTAAATTTCCCTAGACATAAGTGAGGAGTACATACACAGAGGAAAAATGCTCCAGGAAACAGGATTTCAGAAATGTTATTCCACATACAGATGAACACAATACTGTGATTAAGGTGACAACGCATATATGGCATCTCCCATTGAGTTGTAGAGTGACACCTGAAATGTTCCTTCAAGATTTTCAGTCAGGTGACTGTGATCTACCAGTGTATTAAGATTTTCATTTAGGCTGGTTATTGGCAGCATGGTTTCCAGCAGAGCGAAAAACGCAAAACTGGATTCCGGAGGGGGGGACATATTTTTTAAATTTCCGTTAGAATTAAAAACGCAAACAACTGGAAATTTAAGGCTCAAAGAGATCATGCAAAAAGGAGACGGATGAGAGAAATGGTGGAAATAACACGGAGTGAGAAAGGAGTGACACATTGATAAACTGCCCTCCTTACGCCGTCGGACGGTAGATGGTTTTGAAGGTCACTGGAATGTTTCTCTCGGCATTCGTGCGAGCAAGCAAAGCTAATGTAAAAGAAGAAGAAAGAAGAAGAGAGAGAAGGAAAACATCAACAGGAGGAGATGGAACGATCAAATAAGAAAAAAGATCCCTGATGATAATGCATAGAGGTAAGAGGGAAAGTGTTGGAAGAAGAATGATGATGAAACAGGACAAAAGAAAATGAGATGCCGAAAAAAGATAAATTATGTCCCAATTTACGTCCCAGCTTGAATCCATTTGAATTTTGCAGCGCTTTCTAAATGGCAATGAATGAGTCGCCGGGAGCCAGCGAGGATACTCGCTTAAATCATGGCATCTTCTCGGCTACCAGAGCTTCCAATGGGCGATGTTAACAGGTGTGATGTCAAATTTTTTCATCTTCAAGGTGCAAGAGAATCGGCAGAAGGGTGTGAGATGTAAGTGGTGAATATATTTCATCCAGGAAAATAACATCTTAGAATGACTATTGGGGAATTACTCAGAAGTAGTGTATACTATAGGCGTTATACGTGAGGTTTACATCGATATTGACTTCAAAAGTAGACATGCTACTTTTATAGTACTTTAGATACGATTGTTAGGGCAAAATAATATTTTCTCCTTTATATTTATAGGATAAGTTGATATTCAGTAATAACGGAGAGGGATATTTTTAAGTTAAATACAATGTTTATAAGAAATGTACATACATTGAACACGTCATTAGGTAATAGTGTAAAATAATTAACGAAAAATAAGGAATGTATGTATCCAAGCAAGTAAATTAATTTTATTAGGAGAGAAAATTAAATAAATATTAGAAAGGAAAACGAAGAGGCTAGAGACAGATGAGTTTGCGAATAGAATGAAAGATGTAACCTCGCTGAATGTGGTAGACTCATATATGAACGAAAGAAGCAAAACATCTGGCCTATTATTATAAATAAACCTGTTTCACTTGGCCAATCCCTAAAAGGGAATTACTTGAACAGTATTTACCGGAGTAAAGTTATATTTTAAAGCGCCACCATCTTGGGGAAGGTTCCCATTAATGAAATCTGCCAAAAGAGAAGCAAAACTTGAACAACGACAGTTGTGGATTGTTTCAGGAAGGAGACAGGCTCCACTCGAGGAATTCAATAGGGCTAAATTATACGACGTGACTCAAAAGAGGCACATAAATCAAGAAGGTGGGGTGAGAGAGACAGAAAACCCATTACACATTGGAGAAATATCAGCGCGTCTCCAAAATCCTCTAATTGCTCTTCTTCCTCCGTGTATATCTCCCACCTCTAAGCGCATCAAATTAACACTATTCCATCACCTCCTTCATCATCGCCATCCCACCTCGCTGCCTCAACACGCTCCGATGCCCTTTTTTGCCTCGTCTTCGCTGATTCTCCTCGCGAAAAAAACAGACACAAAACAGCCAATTGAAAGTTAGCTGCTTGGGATCCTCGTCGGGGCAAGGGGAAGGAGCAAAAAAAGTCTTTCCCCTCTTCTCCTCTCTGCAACAGGATTACCAAAACGAAAATTTCCCGTTTTTTTTCTTCTCTTGATCCAACGAATGAATGGGAGCCCACATGACTTGAGACAATGGAGGAGTTAAATGTCACAGATTTCAAAAGAATTCTCCAATCCAATTAACCCCGAGCACCAACATCTTCAGTGTTTCTAAAATAATACGTTTTTTTAATTATAGTTACGCCTTACCTTTGCCGAAAAATAAATATAAATTCGACAGTGAAAGGATAATTTAATGCCACCCTATTTTCCCATTTCCTGAGGATAGGTACTCTTCCCCAAATTTTTCTTAGCTTTTACACCCTCGTAGCATGATTTTTGCTGTGTTTATGTTTCCGCAACTATTCTTATATTCCATTTCAAGATTTTAATGATTTTTATAGCTGTCCGATTTGGTTTCAATTCCCCTTTGACCCATAATCAATAGATAAAGCAAAGTGAGGAAAAACCCTAAGGAAAAAATGAACAGGAGATGGCCACACACAAATAGACACTACACAGTCGCTAACGGAGAGCGTAGTATTTTCCAATACATTCCGAATTTTATGTTCATAAAAAAACTCTCACCTGAGTTTTTCTGAAAGCATTCCAGCGTTTATAAAATCACAAGGACTAGCGCAAATTCGGAGACCACTTCGCATATTGCTACCTGGTCCCTATTCCAACGGGTGGGAGGCGGAGGAGGAAAGCCATAAGACACAAGGAAGTGTGGAGAGAAATGATTGCGGCTGGCGAGAAGTTAAGGGAGAGGAGAAAGAGAGATTTTTGGGCAGAGGCAGATGAGAGGACTCAGGGAGAGAGACGAGTCTCTTGCACGGGAGGTTGGAGAAGAGGAAGGGAGGAAAAAAGCCACAAGAAAAAAGAAAGTCCTTGGCACCTTGTTAGCGAAGGAATTGTCGGGGTGGCGAGAGGGATATTGGGAAGACAGAAGAGAGAGCAACTGAGCTTTTCCCTTGATGCTAAAGCCACGTGAGGTAAACCCATTAATCAGCGATTGTGACCGGCTTGCATTGCCTTCGCTGCTTCTCCGAAAACCCCCAGGAGGCAAAATTGGAGGTGGTTTTCGCCGGCGCTGGCAAAAGGAAGAGATGCGGGGGGTGAAGGGAAGAATATGAACGCAGACGGAAAAGGGAGGTACGAGGTACGGGGGAGGAGGCAGGCGGTTGAGTTTAAAAAGAGGCGTTCACGGAGTCTGAGACAGTCGCCTCCGGGTAGAAGTAGGCGTTTGGTGAGGACTCCTACTACTGGAAGAGGGGACGGAAAACACAACGATTGGAGGGAAGGTCGACCCTTCTCTCATGAGCGGATGAGTTGTGGATATGGAGCGCAGATGAGATAGAGCAGAGAGATAAAGATGAGGAATGGTACACTTGTTTTTGAGGAAGTGAAGCGCAAGAAAGAGTGAAAAAAACAAGCGAGGAGAGAAATGAACGGGATTATCCGACGCGATCTGGCCCCGCACATTTAGTAATACATTCACCCGGAGATGGAGGGGGCTCAATTGGAGAAAACAGCAGAGGCACTATACACGTTCAAATAAATGCACTGAAGCGGGTTTGACAGAGTAAAATTATAAGTGGCCAAGTTTTGTCTCAAACATTTTTAGACCAGTTTAAAATGCATTAGAGTAACAGCATCCAGTCCAATTCTTTTTCAAGCAATGGCTAAGCAGAATACCCAGGGACAATAAAATTGCATGTTTTCAGAAATTCATTAAAAACTGACTTCACTATTGATAAATTTCTCGCAATGCAGGTTACGAAATTCGGATGTTTAGATTAAAGGCACTTAAAACATCCCTTATATATTTAGAAATACATTTTAAGTGGTTCATCATACGATCGAGAAACACCTTACTTTAACACTTATTTAAGTGAGCAGGTTCTATGGGACGTCGTACAGAAGTAAAAAACAGTTAGATCTACACGAATTGGTAAACATGCACTTCTTCTCTGAGGTAGAACGCTCAATCCTAGACAGACACCCATCTCTGTGTTGTGAGTGCTCACATATGAAAGCTTCCCAATTCGCCGAGCAAGATCATCGTTCAAAGTTTAGGAAGACTTCCGCATGGTGACTAAAAACGCAGTGTAAGGGGTAAGATGAATAAGTACCACACGTTTAGGTAGAATGGCCCTGAGAACGACTTTATCAATGGATTTCTCGGCGAAAAATGACATGCAACAGACGTGGATCCTTCTGATCAGGAATTTTTCGAAAGACGACAGTAATTGGATTTTAGTTTCTAAATGACTCATTCCCATAGCTAAAAAAAAACAAACCAAAGGTGAACCACTCGAAAAAGTTGTGCCACACTGTTTGAATACAGAGGGTCAGGACTATCAAAACAAATGTTTTTTTCCATTCCTCTGGTTGAGTATTCCTTTAAAACTTTCAAATTGTCCAATTGAGTATAGTGGGATAAAAGAAGTGTAAAAAAGTTTTCTCTCAAGATCAATAGAGCAATTCGTTCAGTAAATTGGTAGTAGTTGATAATATAAGTTCTCTATAAAGCCCTATACACAAAAAAGAGGCTACACGATTACTTACAAATTATAAATGAAAGAAATAGATTGAGAGCAGCAACTGATTGCGACACCTAATCTATTAGACAATTAGATGGTGAACCATAAAGCAAACCATAATATTTCCAACAAAAGGTGAAAGTATTAAGCGTGAGTGTAGTACATCGAAGCCATGGTCGCATTAAATCAATTTTATCTAAGTGTAAAATTTCTACTTATGTTCTTCATTATAACATTTCCTTCCATAACTTGAAAACCTGGATAAACCCACTTCCAGTGAAATTCTAGAGTCTTAGAATTCTTAACTAGCCAAGTGTCCTTAGCGAGTGATGATTTATGATCTATCATTGGAATCCATTTTTCACAATGACCAAAGTCGTTCCTACTGCTATTAAAAAGCACACATTTAACGTCAAGACAAAGAAAAGCTGGTTATGAATAGATCAGAAGGCGGAAGAGCGGACAATTTAAACACCCAGGAAAACGTTTCCCTTCGCCAAATTATTGTTAAGAGTGCCTCTTCGCGATACGGGAGTTTCATTTTTCTTCCGACCCTAGGTGGGAACTCCGCTCAGAGGAGGCTTCTTGCAACATCCCCGTCCACGTCGAAGATACAACATTAAGAAGAACAGAAAGAAAATGTCCGGGGCAACGCTTAAAAAAAGGCCGATGAGAAAATGAATAATGGAATAGTTTGAAGGGGGAGAAAGGGACGGAGGGGATTAGGGTCAGAGGAGATGATATAAGACTCGTTAGAAGGTAGAGATACGAAGATGGAACATTGATGCAGAATTATGGAAAGCAATAATTAAGTTAGAAAAGATCTTGGCCCAATTCTTTCATAAAGAAATATAAAGAACTATTATAGCTACGAATGATTTTATAAGATTCAGACCCTCGTAGCACAGACCTTAACTTATTGAAGCTATACGTCTCATAAGGGCCCATTTTAAAGAAAAATAGGCATAATCGCAGTTAAATAAATATTAGAAGCATCCATCTCAGTATTTGCCAACTTCACTCCAACCAAACCGTGAATTGGAAAAGAAAGTAATTTCACAGTCAAATACTCTATGATTTTCCAGAGGGATAAAAATAGGATGATAGCAAATAATCCCAAATAATTTTATTTCATTAGGAGTATATTCGAAGTGCATTCGATTAGAGTATCAGTCTACAAAACTGAGAAATAGACACGAGTTTTATGGTAGAATACGAGCTTCACCCTCTATAACATACATTACTACATGAATAGATAAAGCGCAATTAGAAAATGTAAAAATAATGTAAGATAGAAAAGGATGGTTGGGACACACATTCGGTTTAACTTCAGAGATGTAAAAAAGGACTGGTACAGCAGAGGAAAATGGGGAGTTTTCACATCAGTGAGAGAAAAGGGAGTCAAGGTAATGGATTATTAAAAACTGGGACTTTGGATCCGTCTCAACCACGAGGAAAACCATCATCGAGTAAAAGACCAGTGAGATACGGGAACGATTGAATATTAAATGATTACTTCAGCATTAACTTAGAAATATAGATAAAAGTACATCGATTAAAATGTCTTCCTAGAAGATATACCCAATTCTATCATAATTTCCAAGACTAAATCACCACATCATCACATTGTATGATACTGAGGCTTCTAAAAGTGGCCAGAAAAGCCACCATAAAATCCGGAAAAAAACCTACAGTAATGCTTATAATATAATAGACTATACAATACATAAGCAAAACTTATAATGTAAAGAATTTATAAGATTTATCATAAATTTAACTTGAATTAGAAAAGAATTTTAACGTGATATACTTGAAATGATGGTCCATATAGTACGAAGTAATTATTTTTTTCAATCTCCAACATTGCAATTTTTAAAATCGCCAACGAGGAAAACAAAAGTCAAGGGAGGAAAAAAATAAAAATTTCGACCCTCAACGTCGAGTCTTTCAATCGGTCTGAAGTCCTCCATCAGCCAAAAACGTGATAGGTCAGCTGTTTGGAAACGATGAAGTAGGCTAAGCGCTGTTCTCACTCAATTTTTCAATCCCTTAATGACCCGCTCTGAATCACCTCACGTCCTCATGTACCTGTAATCCGCAGCTTCATCTGTTTTTACGGCCGTGGTCTGCATTGCTCTCCATCCTCTCGTGGAATCTCGGCGATGGATATTGAGCTGCTAACTGGAATTACCCCGGAGGCCGTGGCCTCCTTCCCACGGCACATAACCAGCTTCGCGAGCCAACCTCAAGAACTCCGCCATCACTCTTAAACGTTTTCGAAACGGTCAGTCATTGTCGTAACAGAATCCGCTGTATCTCAGATTGAGGCATGAAGTTAAACGCAAAAACCGCAGAGTGAACGCGTGAGTCGAAGTACACGAAAGGTCCAATAGTTCTTGAATTCACTTCTCCTGGAAATATAATACAAGTGGCGTAAAGCAGGTGTGTATAAAATAGAAAAATGTTTTTGAGAACTGCTAAGAAAAAAGCCAGAAGTGTCTAAATGGGTTCTAAATTATATCTAGTATCGAGCTGTGGCAGCGGCTAATTAAATGGGGATGCCATTTCATGATAAGATTCAATAATAATAATGAGGCGAGATTTTTCTGGGGATAGTTAGTAAGATTTTATTAAGTAATTTTAGAAAGGCTATGAGAAGTTCGCTTGCTTCATGAATAACTATGACGCAAAGAACATGAGATTGAAGATAAACAGATAAGGATGGATATGATGGTTTTAAAAAAGGCCTTGTCGCTTTTAAGAAGTATGCACCTACCTACCGATCCGATGTATGGTCGAGCCCAGTCTCAACCAAGGAATTATAAAAAGACCACCGAAAAATGCTAGATAAAATAACAAGTAAAATGAGAAAATTTGACTTCCCATGGGAATAGTTTCAAATGCCTCATTTCTGTTTCGTCGAGGAACTTACGTGCTAAACCTCGCAAAATTTTCGATCCTCAAGTTTTAGAGTCAACAGACATTCCACTTAAAATCTCTTCAATATTTAAGGGAGAACCTTTCATCATACGTGCTTCGACGGCTAAGCCCTTTATGGACCGTGAATCCCATTTTGCATACAGCCATTATTGCCTCACGCCCGCGCGTCCATGACCTGAGCTTGTGGGGGAGGGACGCCGGCCTTCGGGCGAGGCGGTGGATAACTCACTCCCGCCACGGACTCGCCAGGAATTTGGCATTTCGGTCGAGCCTTCATGTAGCCGAGTCACATGATGGTCGTTAAAAAAAATCTCGACCATGCTTGTTACCAACAGGAACATGATCTTTCAATGGATAGGCGGATTCTCACAATTATCATCAAAAATATTGAACAGATATGGCAAATGTAAAATCCGTGATGCATAATAGGTAACTGTCGGATGAAAAATCTTACTTTATATGATTACCACCGACAGTCTTGCGGCCAAACAATAGGAAAACATATGATCAATCGTTTAGGAAGAGAGAAGGAGAGTACTGCTCAATGTTCCAAAACGGAAGAAATAAAAAAGAGAGAAAGAGGGATGGCCGCCTGGTCTGGGGTGGGATGGGCCAACTCAACCCACTCTACCTTATGCACATCGCTATTATCGTATCCAGATGCCGAACGCCATTCTCTCTTTAAACCTGAGTCGCAAGCAACGGGCAGGGCTCATTCGAATACTGGCGAATTTATATAAGCATAATTTATATAATCGCAGCAAATAAATATCAAACCAATACAAATATAACTAACCAGAAAAATAAAAAAAATCGCAGGAGAGATGATGAAGCATGATCAAAAATTATCATGTGAAAAGAGTGATTACGGTAGTAATTTTGAGAGCGCAAAAGTATGTTGTTAACAGGGAAAAAGAAGACATGCATGTGTACGGCGACGGTGGGTTTAAAGTGAGAATATTATTCTAACATCCACCGGAGGGACCTCGATCTCGTGTACAAGACTAATGACCGAATCAATTATTTAAAATGAATATGTACTAGTACATATTATTAAAAGTGAATGCGCCATATTTTACAGCGTTTGATAAGCTCAGCGCTAACTCAGAATCACATCGAAAACTTCAACCATTAAAAAATCAATCAATTTCAATACTAACAGCAAACCTAATTAAGAAAGAACAATAAAAAGCATTCTTCCAGCCCTCGCTCGATCCCCGTGATTACGCAACGTTTGTCATGCTCCAATTTGGATTGGTGATGGTGAAATTCATTTTCCGAATAGCTGCCCCTGTCTACTTGAGGCAGATATTAAGTCTGACATGCTCTTAAATATTGCAGAACTTAAAACTAAAGTACTTCTGCCCAAGATAAAACATATTTAATCGACAATTTCTACCGTTAAAACGTTTTCTTTTTAATACTAGCAGTAAAGCTATTGAAGAAATAACAATAAAAAGAGAGCACTGGCGTCCATATCTCCCATTCCCCTTGACCACGTTTCCCTAAGCATCCCACAATATCCCACCCACCACTCTAACCCCTCCCCCTCTTGGCTGTACACCCTTGCCATCTCAAAAATCCGCAATGGACAGAGACCGACCCCGAAGGCTGTCCAAGGTTATCCCCCAGAGGGCACTAGGGGGGGAAAAGGAGGATTGCGCCTCTGGCGAACCACATTCACCCCCGTGCAAGTAGATTGGATGGAAAAGAGAGAGTGGCTGGAGGTGTGGAGTAGGAGTGGCGCGTAGGGATGGGGGATTTTAAGGAGGAGATCTTGGAGGGAGGGCGTTGTAAAAAGGGGAAGTGCCCAGAAGAGTAGAGGATGGGTCGTCTAAAACATGAGGATGAAACTGGAGAAAGGCTGGGAGGTGGAAAGAAGAGGAGAGAGAAAGGACAAAACGAAGGAAGTGGCTCAGACGATACCCAAAGAAGGAAGGAGAGTGAATGACTCCCTGAGATTCCATTGATAATTTTTTGCAGCCAGAATCATGATACATAAAATAATTAGTACTATTCCTCAGTTTTTTAATTCAATTGCACGACGCGTATCACCGATCACTAGCATTATCGGGAGGAAAAATATGCTTAAAGTTGCTTTCCGCTGATTGTGGTCGTAGACAAGGGGAGGTATTACAGAGGTTTAGGGAAGGTTGTGAAGGGCATGCTCCAGGAGATACATAAGCCATGACACAAATTATGACACCAAATGCAATGGGAGAAAGGTGGACTCAAATGATTAAAGACCCAGATAGGCGATTGCTCCCAAACTGGGGCACCAATGTGTCATCCTTTGAAGATATTATCTACTGTCGTTTTATGTTTGAATTTATATTTTATGGCTGCCATAAAGGAAAATATATGCCTATTTAATCAGGGAAAAGTGAAATAAAAGAGAAAAAATTGCTTGATAAGAGCTAGTGAGGAAAAAAGAACAAAATGTACTAGGAATTGAAAACTTCTCAGGTATCATTTGTTCCTTTCTCCTAAGAATCATTACGTTTAGCTCTGCTTGTCTTAACATACACTTCATCCAGTAGCAAAGCTTCCTTACTCTATTTTTCATTGCAAATAGAAATAGTTTCAAATATACTTATTTCCATAAAAATTCTCATCCTTTTCCGTCTTCCTCTTCTCCAAGCTAACATTTATATAAATATAATTGGGAAAACGAGCAGAAGGTATGTATATCCGAAATCGCCGAACTACCGAATACTATCCTCACCATGGAACCGACAAATTCAAGGTGTACCACTAATCCCACAGGGCATATCTTATCTAATCACTGGTCTTCAAAAGTAATCCCGATTTTTCTAAATAAAGACCCATTTTCCCGTATTATCTTCGCCTAAAGTGGAGGAAGTGTACGCAGGACCGGTGATGAGGGAGAGAAGGACAATGAAGACAGAGAAAGGATTGACCGTGGCTGAAAAGGAAAGGAGGCTTGAAAAGCCAAGCTGAGTCGAGTGGCGGAGTTGGATAAGCGAAAAGGAAAGTGAAACAGCCTGAGAGAGCGAAGAGGTAGATGTCATTTGAGGGCAAATACGGGGGAGGAAATTAAAGAAGAGACAAAGCAAACTTCTTTGAAGCAGAGCGACGCGATTTTGTGATGTCTCAACGTAACCGCCAGATGCATCCATAAAAACGATTTCCATTTCCATCCACTGCGCACTGGAGCATGATTCAAAGTTGTGATTCAAATTATGGAAAGCGCCATCTCAGTGTTGACATCAGAATTCAACTGGTTCATCAAAATGTATTTCGGATTAGATTAAACACATAGCGCATCGAAAAATTTCGTATTTCATAGGATTATGAATAAACGCATCATACTTCAAATTACGCATTTCTCTGCGCTGGCAGAAGAAAAGATGATGATAAAATACCAAGAGATGAAAACAGGAATTAAAAGTGATATATATTAAGGATACCAGGAGTATTCAAAAAAGGGACTTGAGCGACAGAGATGGAAGGATACAGCAGTGGGAAGAAAAAAGAGTCAACCGAAAAGTTGCGACGGAAATAGGATTTTTTGAAAATATATGACGAAAAGCCCAGTGGGAAGCTGTAAAACACAAATATCAATTAAAGCGTTCACTGAGAGTGTCCCAATATGACCTAATTACTTTGATGGAACGAGAACTTTGACGCAGCATGTTTCGAAATGCCAAATCCTCCTCTGGCAATTTCGTGTTATATATTTAACTCAGTCGACAGTAAAGAAAATGTGATCCTAGGCCATTGGTATACACTAACATTGACGGGAGATTAATTTTAAGAGCATTGACTTCGAAGTCCTATGCTTGGCCCTATAATCTTAGAAAACATAAAAAAATCAGGTTACTATAAATTACTATCTCAACAAACAACGTCGTCATAAACGAAAATGCTGTGCTTGGAAAGTAAACCGCTTTCGACAAGCAGTCAAGCGACTAAATATAAAGTCATAAATTCAAAGTTCTGGCATGAATTGTACAGACTGCAGAGGCAAAGACAAATTTCAAAATTGCAGAGCGCGAAGAAAAGGTTTCAAACTTGAAACAAGCATTGCAAAGGAGTAGATTCGGAATCCTAAAAACTCTGGGGAGCTCCAGAGAGAATAAAAATACACGAAATATGAAATTTATGGGGGAAGAAAAACTGGAAATGGACAAGGGAGACGTGCACCGCAAGCCAAAGAAGAAGGAAAGGGTTGTAAAATAACACCGATTTTAAAAGGAAAATTAAGGATTTTGAGCGAACACGATGGAGGAAGGGAGACAGCTTTAAAGAGTGGAAACTAACTGAATTGAGGACGAATGAAAGCGTTAATTCGGTAGAGGGGAAGATGTCCACTGCCGGGAAAACGAAGAAAAATAAATACAAGATGTCTAAAAGAATAATGAAAGGGAACAATAAATATAATTTGACGAAGAAAAAGTAGGAAATCCAAGAGTTAAGAAAAGGGCGAGAAAATAAACACAGAACTGTCGAGAAGAGATCATTAAGTGACAGAGACATGGGATTCTTTCATTTTCGATGGGTACTAACATTTTATTTTACCATAAACTTGGAAAACACAAATTAATATACACGTATTCATTGACACAAGGTGAGTATTTCATCAGCAATCGCGTAATTAAATACCTAACACTTGAAAAGGTCTAGATATGACCGCTTCATTCCCTTGCAACTGCTTACACAAGCATACATACACGTTTTAAGTTCCTTATTCGAATGCATGGACTTAACAATCCACGTGAGCCAGTTTATTCATGCAAAGTAAGAGTGAGGAATTTTATTGGACAAAACAATTCTTTCTTCTATATTTTTAAATTAATTTTATCACAATCATGAAAACAGTCATCTCGCATTTGTCCGTGCGTTCACCATTTCGTATTTATGTACTTTGTTGTTATTTTGTACCGAATTGTTAGAGCACTCATGTCATGACGTTAGCTCCCCGCAGGAATTCCTTTACAGCTATATTAAGTTAATATGGTACAAGTCATGTTTTTGTATTTCTGTGAGCACATGTGAAGCAACTGTCCCTATCTTTCAAATTAATGAATTTAGATAACTCTATGAATCAGGTCGAAATTACATAGAGAATACAGGAAGTAGGGAGAGAAGAAAAGAAAGTAGGGAAAGAAGTTGTGGCGGTGAGCGCGAAGAATAAGAGCGAATTGGCTCAGACGGTGAGGAGATAGGAGAAGAAAAGAAGATCGACTCTCCCACTTGAGCGGGAGGAGCAGAAGAGACCGCTCGGTTTATTCCAGAGGGAGAAAGCAGAGGGTTTTCGGCTGTAGGGCAGACCTCTCTCGAAAAGATGCGGTCCGTATGAGACGCAGCAGTCAAGGGACACGAGAGAGAGAGAGAGAGAGAGAGAGTGGGGGAGAGAGCTGGGCGTCAGAGACAGCTTGGCTCCAAAGGCCTCATTAATTAAGTTTCTCTTCCCTAAAACCAACCGACGACTCATCCTCTTCCCCTCTCGATCCACGATCCGCCCTCGTCCACTCCCGTCCTCTCAATCTCTCGTTCTTCACTCCCCTCCCTGCCCATCTAACATCCCCCTCAAAAATCTCCCTTTTTTGCTATTCCGAGAGCCCGACCCCCCTTACTCCTCGCCGCCGCTCCTGGCAGCCGGGCGAGAACGGCGAGAGACTTTGAGTTGCTCTTGTAATTCCGGTGTGACATCCTCAGACTACACGCCCAATCCTTGAACCCTCCCATAGCCCCACCACCCCTCACACTTGCGCTCTGGCTATTTCCACCCGTCCCACTTTGCCATCCCATCCCCGAAGTCCACCTTCCTTAAATCCAGTCTTTATTTCCCCGTCCACCGCTCGAGATACACACACCCTTGTTTTTCTTACGCGGCGAACATAATTACTCGGCTCTCATCTTTCAGACCGTCGATTGAAAATTACACTCAATCTATCATGTAAATTTAAAACCGATTTATTTTCAGTCTTCAATATCTTACGAACTCCGACATACTACGTTAGATCAGATCATGAGAATAAAATAAGGAAAGTAGATCTTTCTGTAGAACATAAAGGTTTAAATGTCGTTTTTCCCGCGATTAATAAAATACCATAATGGCTGTGTTAAGACTTTGAATTATGTTAAGTTGACAGGTAGTGTAGCTGATTAATTCATATGCAACCTAATGCATGTTTTCTAAATCTGCCGAGTTGTGCTAACACCATGTTTTGCATATTCCCTGCATAACTCTCGTTTCACGTTTTCATAGTTACATTATAGATTAATTCGGTAAGTTTGTGTAGCATACCCATAGTGTGGTGCTTGTTGGTGATAGTAAATTTCTTCACTGTAGTTCATGTTAGTGATAAGTCACCCCCTGCCAAACAACCTTGTAGTGGATTGCAGGGTAATAAGTAGATGTAGATATCTTCTCGCTCCTTCTTCCACCGCCCATCTCCCTCCCTATTTCATCCAGCATTTTATTCGCAATTGACCTTCCTCACTTATAGATAAACTTGTCCCGCAACCAAAAAGTACTCTCTTCATCAACGGAAGGAAATTCTGGTTCCCACCGTACTCTCTCTCCCAAGTTCACTTACCCCTCCTCTTTCCTCTAGTGAGCTCGATAAGCAATCGTTCACCGAACATTTACCTGAGTCAGTGATTTCCATGCGGGGTAGACGAACGTATAATGGTACCTGAACATGAAAATTTCAAGATCACGTGTAGGTATTACCAAGCTGAAAATATTTGCGGCAAAGCTGGAACTCTCGAGATATCAGTGTACCACTTATGGGAGCACATATGGTATCCGCCATAAATATCATCGATTAGATGTTCTTCAATCTAGGCTGAGTTAAACTAAGAGCAGATTCGGGCGAGAAACGCCAATACTGCAGTATATAAGTAACTAGCAAAAAATGGGGGTATCTAAAAAAACACCTCTTCGGGGATATAACACGAACAGAACGCATATATATGATGAAGGTCAGTGGAGTTGACGCTTTGAACTAAGATACTCCATGCAATAAAACTAATTATTTCTGATATAATACCCAAATAAAATATTGAAGCATAAAATTTCAGATGCAAGCTACAAGTAATTGCAGTTGAAAATTGAGAAATTCCAGCAGAAAATTACAGAACGAAAGTGGCAAGATTAGGAAAAAATTACCACACACAAGCCAATACTTGGAACAATATTTTCACTTAAACATATGCCCTCATTAAACTATCACCCCGAAAATTGGTACGCCTGACTAATTCCCAAACAATTCCTTCGTGCAAAGAACTAGAATATTACAGAAGGGAATAGGCTGGAAAAAAGTGACCAGGAAAGAAAGTCGAAGTAAGTGCGGTGCCTCAAAGGGAACGTAAATTTTGAACGAAACCGCTTGAAGTGTCTGTAAATGCCAACGCAATGCAAAAAGGTTTAATCCATATCGTAAAGCTTCAAATTCATGAATGAAACAAAAAAATACGAGAAGCAAGTTCTAAACCCACCAAGAAGCGGCTAATTGATGTCAACAAGCATAAAAGGTGCCACGATTGTGCCAAGACGAACACCAACCCTCACTTTGGCACACCTCTCCGACGAGGCCCATAAAAATGAATTTGTTAAAACAAAATAACTCCCGTGAGAGAGAGAGGGAGAGCGTTTTCATTCCAATTTTTCACTTCACTCTTACTCGTCGCTCTTCTACCGGCAAAACATCCCCGAATTACTCAACGTCGTCGGCGGGAACGAAAGAGATGGGAGTGGAATAAAAAAACGGAAAAATATCGCCATTGCGAGGCTGAAAGGAAAAACAAAATTTAGAGGGATTGAGGAGGACAAAAAATATTAAAAAACCGTGAGGGGGTGGCGGATGGGAATGATGATTACAAAACAAAAAACGACTGAGCATCGGCATCCGCCTTTGAGACTGAAGCAACAAAGGCATCGTTCAGGATGGAGGTACGGGGAGGAGTGAAAGGCATTCTCCGTGATTGAAGAACGCAAACTGCTCATGCGAGGTGGATTTCGTGAAAAGGGAAGGAAAGCTAAAAGAGAAAAAATGAACGCTATCGGAATTGAGCAAGAACAGGTACCGATAATAACGCATGAACGTGGATTGAAGGTAAAAGGACTAAAAAGTGTTAAACGAAAAATATGAAGGAAGAAACGGCAAGTAAGAGAGGAAGAATGACGAGTTATAAGTTGATATGGATAACAAAGTTTATAACCTGGGACATTACTACGTTCAGCGAACCTTCAGAGAAGCTCTGTACCCATCAGGCCACTTGCAGTCCAAACTTTGGTCTGCACTGCTGATAAGGCTTACTGAGCACTTAAATTAAACTGCTATATCAAAGTAACGTACCCGCTCGAGTTTTCATAATTGCATAATAATCATATGTATCAGCAAATGCCAAGAAATAAAGTAATATCTATGGATCAAAAGCAATGAAAATGCAATTCAGGCTACACTGCATCTTGGTACCTTATAGCTATAGCCCATTATAGGTCTACTTAACCCTTTTAGACACGTTCTAATATTGCAAGTAGAAACGGTTTTCCTTCCTATTTCTTTTTTCTTGAGGTGTAAAAGCGCAATGCCGTCAAATACTAACCAAATACATTCCATCCAACCAAAAGACAGGCGTTAGACAACTGCAACCCTTTAGGGACACGGGTTATGATATCCAAGAAATTTAATATTTATTACATAAATTAAATTTTATTTGGAGCAATGCGGCTAGAGGGTTAACTTTCCTACGAATTCCAGAATTTTCCATCACCAGCATGAACGCGAGCAACAGTCCCCGTTGTAAACAAATCTGTAGAAGAAGATCGCGGATTAAAGGATAAGAAGAGCGGGACGAAAATCCGAAGGGAGAAGCGTCAAGGAAAGAGAAAGAGAGAGAGAAAGGCGGAAGAACAGGTTGGACGGGGGTTGTACAAAAAAAAGGGAAAAAAACCGTTGTTTCGAATTTATCGAGCGTGTCTCATTTGGCTAACGTCCCGAATGAGGGCGAAAACAATGCGCATTACGACTCTTTTGTCGACTAGCTTTTTTTCCCTCCCTCTCTCTCTCTGTGTTATTTCGCGTAAACCCCCGTGCGAGACGCATGCTTTCACATAATAGGGAAGGAGCGAGAGTATAAGGGTAGTGAAACGATGAAAGCAATGGCGTAGCAGCAGTGGCGATAAGGGTGGCGGAGAGAGAGAGAGAGAGAGAGAGGGAGAATGGGATTCAGGCGGACGAACGTACTCGCAAGCTGTGGAGGAGACCATTTGAATGTCAAATTTTCTGTCTGAAGCGCAAAAATGCAAAAAAAGCGACATAAATAAAATCGACTGAACCGTGGAGAGGGGTGTCGTGAACCCAGTTCCCTCTTCCCCCACTTTTCCACCCCCATCCCCCTCTGGTAACCGGAAATTATTTTTTTTAAATGACTATTTTGATGACTAGGAAGAGATGCATTTTTTCGTCCGAATTAGAGAATATGACCGGGGCAACAGAAAACCGCGTCCAAATACGTACGGATGTCTCCGTAAGAGTACCGCCGGTCGGTTTCCAAAGAGCAGCACAGTATACTTTTGCAGCCGACTCCTGAGAGAAAAACGACACGCGGCGTCATTCATCTTAGAGTTAGTATCAAAATTGCTGATGAAAAATTTAGCTATCGATCAAGGGAAAAAGCATGCAGGAAAACTACCTAAATCGCACTCGTCAATCAAAGGGGAGGGGAGTAATTACAGTAAATAAACCGAAAATTGTGACTGGTAGACCGGGGACGTTTCAAACCACATAAGAAGGAAAAATGGCGAGGACATGAAGAGGCGCACGTTCAGGACGGGTTGATGGAGCCATCGTGGACAGTTAAGCATCTTGAGCAAAAAGAGGATAGGATGAAACATTTGCAGTGAAGGTCGAAAATAAGACAGTTTCCGAGAAATACCCGAGAATAATATCATTCGCCAGCAATTTTATAATTACGAGCAACGAGACTCAACACAAGATGACATAAATTGATGACCTAGGAATGTTACCAACACAACAGTTACTATAATAATTTATTGGTACATGGGTCAAATATACGGGACATAAGCGTCATACTGTCGGAAAATTTCTTGCTAAAAGGTGAAGATCGCACCTTAAACGGGAAATATGGAATTTCAACAAACAAACAGAAACCGTTAAAACACAAACTTTGACTTCATATTATTTCCGTACTGAATAATTGGAGACATTAAAGTATAAAACATAAATATTGTGCTTTTCAAAGAGATTAAATCGAAAGAAAAACAAGAACTAGGTTGATTCCAAATTTTATAAAATTAGAGTTAGTATGAATTTTGTTTATTAGGAGTCAGAATGAAATGGATTGTCTTTTAAAGAGTGGAATCATAACCAAGTACTTGTTTTTCATTCATTAAAAAGGAATTCCACCGCCAGACAACACCAGACACAGTGTCTTAGATAAAATCGATTTTCAGCCATTATTATATTCTTGCATGCTGAGCTCAAGAGTTCAAGCGATATACTTAGGGGAAAACCTATGCGTGGATTGACTCGCCTTAGTAACAGAGGATGGAAGTGTAAAAAAAGTCGTTGCAAACGAGTCTTCAATCATAACTCAAGGTATCACTAGCGGATCTTAATCAGCCACCTCTTTTTGCATACTGGCTCGAGGCCAAGGAAGACTCGGATTAGTCAAGTGGTGGCGTATTTATAAATGGCCGAATATCTCACTTTTTCATGCCCCGAGGATCGCGGCCCCATTTGGTCTAAGTCGGCCCCTTTAACGTAAATTTATTGGCTACGACTCCTGAGTAACTTGCGGCTTCTCCGAATGACTCGCACCATCCTTTCCCCCGCGGTTACCAACCGCCAACGGAAGATCCAGGGGTCATTACTCAAAGGGAGAGAAAATTAACATCACCGTCTACCGGACTACATCTTCGTTCATCCATGTGACATCTAACGAAGAATAATTAAAACGGGAGAGGGAAAAGGGACAAACCATAGTGATCCCTTTTATTTATTGCGGGCGGTAATTTTCGTTCCGTTCTAATTTTACGACCTCGCGCACTTATCCGAATCATTTGATCCTTTCCGGAACGGAGTGCCGACACCCCGGGGGTCGAAATTTTCAGAAATATTCTCATGACTCTCGGAATCAAAAATAAAGGACTCATCTGCTCCCGTTTCGACCCTCGCGAGATCCGTACTGATCTTATTCTCCGTGAAGAATTTAGAACGCAGGGATTAGAGCGCCCGTGTACCGTCTCTCCCTTCCACAGGCACACAATCCTCAATTGAAATATTCGCCATTTTATCAACTTCTTGGCTCGACACGCAATGGGGACTGACAAATCCCCAAGAGAACACAAGTAAACCCCTTTTTCAATGTAACCTCTGCGATCCCAGAACGAAACGAAAATAGTCCGTGCAGATTACCCCAAGGATATCCTGATTCCTCAAGTGACCCAAAACCTGGCACCACTTGGTAGCACACTTCGATTTCTGTGACGAAAGAAAAATTTCGGCGAGAAATATGAGTTCCCATCACGTTAACCATTAAACATCAGAATGAACCATCCGGTTGCAATGGTAAGGTTAGGTACAAGCCAAGCTGGCCTACAAAAATATCGTGGTTTCGTTTCTAGTCTCAGGAGCCATTTTGCTAGATTATAGTCACATAATACGATATAACCTCATCAGTCGGAAAACATTTAACTCAAGTCTACAGCCATGTTAGTGAAAACAGCGTCATTTTTCAGAGCCAAAGTAACTGGAATTGATGTAATATAGCAGTGTCAATTGAATTCTTTGTCGAAGCACTACGAGTCAAGGGCGGTGTTCAAAAATCAAAAATGTCACTTTGAAACTAAGTCAAATAAGAACTAAAATAAGTACGCTATAATTGATTAAATGAGACGTCATCTCGTTCTCAATTGTCTAACATTTCCATGTTGAGAATTAATGCCTAAGAACGATTCCACTCCAGTTTCAAACGCGAACTGGTGCAGAATAATTCAACGTTATTAATCTGCAACAGGGTGAAATATGCAATGCTAATATTCTCGACAGGCTCTAAAGAAGACAATTTATAGGCACGATCTCAGGTGAGAAAACATTTATGTACACGTTTCCATTGCAACTAGCCTGAACGAATCCACATACTCGAAAATTGCACAATAAAAAATCCAGGGGCCCAAGCACCTAAGCCGCTACCCAATGGTTATCCAATCCATGCTACTGTGCGCATGCCACTACATCAAATCTCCGACCGCTTGGACCTAATCCCACAGAGGCCATCGCTCCCGGCTTTACACATCATCGCCTGCCTCTCCCCTATCTTCTCGGCTCTCCAACCCGAGCCTCCTACTTATGCAGAAAACCGCTTCATTATCCCAAAGCCCCTTTGTCCCTTCGTAAACCACCCACTCCCGTTACCCCACTCCTCCTCAGCGCCGGAGTGTTTCCTTAATTTCTGGAAGGAAACGTATGAGAAAAAGAACAGCCCTATGGCGCAGCGAACTGCAAGCATGAATCGAAAACATTGTTATGATTGAGAAAGAGAGGCGGAGGATTAGACACAGCTCGGAGGAGATAGCCAACAAGGCATGTTGAAAAAGGATGGAGAGGACCAGTGATTAGGATAGCAAACCTTAAGTGAAAACTAAACGAAATAGAGATCAAGGGGCTATATCGAAAATAAGTGCTTAGAATATCAAATGCAGAACGCCATTAGAACTCTGGAAGGGGATTAGAGAATAATCATCAAGGTGATGGGTACTTTAAATTTGTGCAAGGAACTAACAGCCAGATGGGCTAAACAATGGAGAAGAAATCAGGAGTAACCAGAAATGAATAACCTATTTCAGAAAAGCGGAAGGTATGAAGAGAAGCATGGACGGAGAAGGAACGGTTATGCAGAAAGCATAGCTTTAACGCTATATTGGAGCGAGTTGTTCACACAATCAAAAAAAAATAATAACAAGATAAATATATTCCCATGGAGAATCCAATGGCCATCAATACTCCAGAAGAGCGTTTCAAACACCAAAGCGCTCCACCAAGCAAGCACTCTCTTCGTCTCTTACAACCATTGAGCTCCTCTATCTCAAGGTAAACTTCTATTACAAAATAATATCATTAGTAAGGTACTACATGAATTACTAACAATGAGGAAAGTTGAGTGTGACACGATCACTTAAGGATCGCTTCATCGCGCGGCCGCATAAATGCATTTGGTGAATATGGACAGCCCAAATCAGGGATGGCATGAATTCGTTTCCGGGACTGATTGCTGAGAATATCCTGAATCATCACTCCTGTCGGGATGTGCAAAATATGAAACATCTATGCCTACAACAGGCTCACAAATTTAATTCTCTAGTTTTAACCCAAATCCTGGAGACTGGCAATGCATTCTGGCAAAAATTCACCTAAAATACTATTTTAGTCCCGAAGAGAGAATCTCCATCAGGCTAAAAGAATGCGAGGTTTCGGGCATTCGGCAACATCCTTAAAGAATTCGGGATTACAGATGACACGGTACAAGGGTTGAAAAGAACGGGACAGCGGATTACGGGAGCGGTGGAAGGGAAATGTAGCAGGGAAGTGTCGCTGAGGAACGCAGGGCAGTCTACTAGAGAAATGACAACCATACTCACATGAGATGACCACGTTCCTCCACAACACTACGCGGGGGTAATTCCAGCCTCTCAACTTACCTCCACTCGTATACCCTCCTTCACTTACTCTCGTCCGCTACAATAACTCCTACTTTATTTCAGCACATACGAAGAGGGAGCTTATTTGAAATAACGTTAAAGTTGAGTCGATATCCAGAGGTGAGGAAGGAGTGGATTATCGGCGATATTTACTATTTGTCTCTTATTTTCTTATTTTTGTTATTTTGAAATTATGTTCCAAAGGCTGTTCCCAAAACAATATCAGCTGTTTCTATTTTTTGTTCGTTTTTTTTATATTTATTTTTTGTATTAGTGCATGGTGGCATGTATTTTAAATTTATTTTCCAAGTGACTTTGCTGCTTGTGGGACCTAGAACAATAAAATTCTACTTCCCATCTCTATTTCACACTATCCTTTCTACTCACTGATTTGAGACGTAAATGGTTGAATCATTAAGGCACGACGGCCGAAGAAAATTCAAGACACTCAAATAAGCACTCGACCATAGTGAATAGATCAGTTATGCAGTTTATACGCAGAACACAGAGCGTATCAGTAAAAGAATTGTTGTCATATCAATTTCCCCAAAAGTACACTCATCAGCAGACACGACTCCGACGACTGTTTGGCTGCAGCCCTCCTCTATATCCGCTTTCCATCCAACTGCCGTTATCCTTCATACTTCATTACTCTGATATTCATCCGCATTTGTATCACGTTTTCAATTACCTATATCCTTGATTGCATACCCCCATTGTGTACCTTCCATTACCGTTTTCAGGAGGCTGTAGTGTCTCGCGGTGAGTCCAATAAGTTAGTATTTTTTAAGGCATTAGAATTTTCATAAGGAATTTTTTCTCAACGCACACATGAACCAAAAATAATTTTTAAAACGAATTATTTTAAAGACCTGACGAGCCAGTGGCTCAGGAGGACTTATATCGTATCAATATTACATGTAATTTATGTAATATCTGTATGAGGCAATAAATTATTCAGTATGCAAAAAATAACATAAGTCGCCTATATTAAAAAACTGGATGGATCATTCCTCTGAATAAACGGACTCAGATTTCGCGCGCCAACACCCCATCTATTCTCTCCTCAAATCTACCCTTCCTCACCTCTGGATATCGCTTTAGCGGCATCTCATACTCTCACTTTCCATGTCTACCCTCCCGAACACCCAGAAACCCAAATTCCACTACCCCCTTGTCTTCCACACGTCTCGCAAGCACATCCTCCTCCTCCTTGTCCCTCCCATCCCTCTCTAGATAGCTCTTAATCTCCCATCCTCCCTCCGCTCCTCTCCCTCGACGCTTGCTCGCAAACGGATGGGTTTGTTAACGCCCTGAGGGCCACGAGAGCAAGATTGACGCGCCCCCTCGAGGGATTGCGCGGGGGGAGGGGGGCGGACGAGTGCCCCCTATCCTCCTCACACCAATCTCCAATGAGGAGAGGGTGGCATGTGGGGTGAGGGACCCCATGTTGTCCAAGGGTGTATACTGAGTGAAGGAGCGAGGGAGAGTGAAAGCAGCCGTAGTGAGTGAAGCTCTCGTGAGCAAATTGCACTGCCGATCCAAGGTATTCCCTTGTTAAAGGAACGCTCGTGGCTGAATGAGAGAGTTCGGGTATTAAAGTCCATTTCTGCTCGAACTTAGCGGCGAATATCAGAATCAGAAAGAAGGTTTCACGGGTGTACCTCCGAGTAAGAGCGCCACGCCAACCGACGTTTATAAGAACGACTCGCTCTTCATCATCAGGGCATCCGAAACAATGATTCAGAAGCCCTATTGATGAATATCAAATCACTCTTCAAAAAAATCGGCAGATGTGGAGCCACTAACCTGGTGGGACACCCAAGAAATCTTCATTCACAGATTCGTCGGGAAAAAATCAGATCATTCATGAAAGATCTTGTTTTCCCGGCGTATCTGCTGGATAAATGTTTCTCGGGTGCTCCACCGGGTAAGAGGTCCATTGGTCCCGACGTTTCAGAGAACGACTTGCTCTCCATCTTCAGGGGTTTTGAATGAATTTTTCAGAACCCCAGGAGATTAAGAGCAAGTCGTTCTCCGAAGCGTCTGGACCTATGGACCTGCTTATCCGGTGGACCACCCGAGAAACAGCAGATCATTCATCTTCGCCGAAAATCAAACTCTGACCGGTTTAGGAGTCTATTTCTGGAAGAACTCGTAACAGTCGAACCTCGACAACATCGATATCGTTGCGGCAAGGAATCCACAGTTTTCACAGGTAATTGAAATCACAAAATATGCATATAAATGAAATAAATTGACATTTGCGCCCTGTTTGCAAAATGATTAAATCCAACAGACTAAATAGTTTTGGACAACTTGGGTCATTATAAAAGATGGCAAGTCGTTGAAAGTAAGGTCTTGCTTCAAATAGTTTGACCAAATAATTAAGTCTTTACTACGTTTGATTATGAACTTTATTAGTATTTCAATGTAATTTTCGAGGTTATTACGTGAAAACTGCGTCAGACTAAAAGTTCAACTTAGTCGAGACGTTTCAGTAAAGGCCCAAAAAACATGACAGGTTATCTTTCCCACCTGCAGACAAGCTGTTGGCATCATTCTGACGGCCATTATTTGCCGGACATTTGTGGTGGAGTAAAGCTAAAGATAATTCGCGTAAACTTGGCAAATAGCCACGAAGCGGGGGGGAAACAAGCTTAGGAGAAGTGAAAATTTAGAGAGAAAGCAAAATGTCATCAAGTCTGCGCCTTTCATCGGATTTTAGTTCTTATTTACCTCCAAAGAGTAAACATTACCTCCGAAATCGACCGAGATGGCCTACATCAACCTCCTAAGTAGACCACAGATTGCTGCCAAGTTTGTTGCGAAAGGACTAAAGCTAAATGGAAAATATACCCCCAAAGAGGATGAATTTCGCCATGAAATAAATCATATGACTTGACCGGTATTCGATCCTGGGTCTCCCAATAGCCGATCAGGTGCGCTATTCACCTTGAACTGGCATAACTTGATGACTAAATACGCCTGAGCTACAATTGGGAGACCCGATTTCGACAACCGGTCAAGTCCAATTATTATTTTCACAGTTGATTCCCTCCCTTTCAATATCTTTGGAACAGGGCGTGTGTCCGACGGAGCTAGTCTGATGGATCGGGGAGTTAAATACAGCATAAGGACATCATTGACGGCATTGAGGCTGACGTCAGGGAGGCGGACGATGACCACTCCGGGAACAACATTCGCTGTGTCGGCGGAGGAGCGATACCCTACGGCAAACGATGTGGGACCACTAGAAGAGACGGTGCCATTAAAGTGTGGACGAGTGGTCACGCTGTAAATCCCCTAACCCTGCAATTCACAGAATTATATGAAAGTAACCAAACTGTCGTTGATTTTATTAGATCCCCCTTGACTTTTCAGTGAACACACGTGAGTGCATACCATAATATTTACAGTGATTTGAAGATAGTCAAAACACAATGTTCATATTCAAATGGTTTATAAAATAATTAACTGAATTGAATGCGAATACTAACGCAAACCACAAACGTACACAAATTTACACCGCACGAAATATACTTCTTAATTTGAATTTCAGCCCCATTCCATCAGTCGTGTGTCGGGGTACGCATATACCTTACGGTAGTCAGATACGAACTACATTTTTCAAAGAATGCTTTGAAGGAATGAAAATACGAGAAAAATGCATATAAGGACTGAACAAACAAGAATTTTTCCATTTGCCGACTACTCTCATCAAGATGTGGTGTCACAACTCGATGGGAAGGAACTGCATTTCATAAACAGATCAAACCACTGCAGACTACTTTCATGGCCTGTTCAAACCAATCCTAGGAACTCTCGGCACTGGGAGCTAAAATGTTTTACCACAAACGCGAGAGGAGACCAAACCAATGAAAATGAATTCAGCGCTTGGATCTGAAATCAAAAGACCACGAAGTGAACGCAGAGGAAACGCCGATTTGATGGTTTAGGAAAGCACATAAAAATGCTAACGTACTGCCAGAGCGCCATCCAAATGCAACTTTGAATGGTCAAGATGGCAATAAAATGTCCACAGAAAACTCAGATTCCACCCGAACCAAAAGTGACGTTCAAACACGACGCAGCTCTCCACACAGAGTACTTAGTTGTCATTTTCGGGTCGCGGTCGCACGACATGAATTTTTGCCCTCATCTCGTAACTGGATGTTCAATTTATTTAAGCGTGCATAATCAGAGTCGCCCTTGGGGATCACCCCACACTGGACAAGGGCTAATTGTAGCCGAGGGCGAAAAAAAAACATTCGTTCGGGTTTCCACGGGCGGGGAGGCCGGGGGGAATACAATCATTTTTGCATGAGCTACAGCCTCGGCTAATCTCTTGTGCGTGTGACTCTGGGCGGATACGCGAGGAAAATGCATGCGGTGAATAGTGGGCGGACCGGCGCGGGCCACCGGGCATAATCGAGCATGCTTTAAAGTTTAATTAGGCAGACGTTCAACACATCGGTCCGGAGCTGGGAACGTACGCTCATTCGCATCGTTCTTCGCGAGCCAACAACATAAATGCAGAGTTACTATTGGGGGAGCGGAGTGAGTAGTAGCAGTAGGTCGTGAAACTTCACACACGACAGACTTAGAAAGGTTTCCAGGATCAAAAGTACTGGGAAGGCTGTTCTGTCTATAATACGCTCAAAATGTAAGTCTAATAGGAAGATATACCAGGAGGTAAGGGAACTAGCATTAGATAGGGAAGGGTGGAAGGCTGCAGTCAACCAATTCTAGGATTGAACAACCAATGAATGAACAAGAAAAAACGAACAACTGCACGAAAGACACAAATTTATGACAAGCTGCTGGTACACACACTTATGTACAACACTTCAAATCCTAAATGTAAACAAAACGGACTAGCAATTCAATGCCGTTCGTAACTTAAGGTAATTTCGAGTATTTGATATTCGGCAAAATTTTAATACCCAACCGGCATCACATCAAATGAATTCCACATGAACGTTATAAAAGGCATAATATAATATTTCATTCCCAGGCATATTTTGATCTTTCTTGCGTAGGAGAAACCAAAATTGAAGAAGAATTTAAAAAACTCTACGGTCAGCAGAAATCAACGGGAACTGTAAAATGCCAAAGTACGAATATCCAAGGTATGTAATAGGAATGTGTCACACATCCTTGTCATTTAACCGAAATTTTAGCATTGAAAGACAAAATGAAATACGAATCAAAAAGTAACGGAGGCCGGCAACGCGATTCGAGATAAAAAATAACTTTTCCATCGCTGCAAGATATTGGAAATAGCAAATATTTATACGTGATAAGTGATCCCTAAGTTGAGCAAACATGAGCCTTAACGCCATGACACATACTTTGCGAAGGTAATGTTCAAATGAAAGGAAATGTAATAATACTCAAAACTGTTCATACAGACTGTCCTGGATTACACATATACTTCTGTAACCCAAGTTATTGTGAAGAAGTAAGATCCAAGATTATAACATAGGGAAATAACCAGGAAATCTAAAAAAAGGCTCCCAACCCGCGTCTATATAGAACGTCAAAGCAATGACTAGGATGAGCTCATTTTGTAAAGTGTCCTGAAATGAATACAATGACAAAGAAAACTTGTATACAATATTTCATCAAACTATGCAACATAACGTAACCAAACCTGGAGAAAAAAATGCATCCACAAGGGAGAAGAGGAGAATCGCTCGGTTTAATAGGCCGTATTCCGGAAACAGACATATCTACGCGAACACTCAGTCGCGACGCTCGTAGGCGTCTTCCGCTTAGAGTCGACGAGATCCAAGACAAAATGAGAACCAGCCGAAGAAGAGAACGAGAATGAGAGGGCAGATAGGAAAGGTTAGAAGGACGCGGGAAAGGGAATTTCCATTGCAGCCGATCCCTAGCGCTAGCCCCTTTAATTAAAGAGGGCCGCGGAAACGGGCCTTTCCCTTTAAAAGCGCTCACTCCGAAACCACACCTTGACGGTGAGGCAGCGAACGCTCCTGGCTCTTCTCTTTACTGCAATCCCTCGGACCGCGCCGCGTTCCCTTGGACGTGCTTCTCTGCCCGCGACAGACGCGGCGAGGGGCAAGCGTCTAACGCCCGCGTGTCGCATGGGGACCTCGGCCGTAGGGTATCGTCAGTCACGCCTGGTACGTATTTTTCGGAAGATCCGCCGTGAATGTTTCGGGCGGCTGGCTGAGGGAAGTGAAAGTGAAGAGGAAAGAAAACGTCAATGCTCTTCAGGGGCGAGTCAAGGCAACCCCTCCCCTCTACAATACGCCGGTCCGTTTATCGGATTTTCCCGGTGGGAGCATCAGATTACGCCTTGCCCCGAAAATAGTGGGTTAAACATAAATAACCGGCTCAGCTTTCCGTGCGTATTAAGTCGGCCGCGATAACGTGAAAAAGCAGGCTAAAAAAAATAAAGAAGGCTAATCTGCCCTGAGCCACAAATTTATTTGCGACGAATTAAATTATAATCACGGTTCGCATCCTCTTCATTAAATTTCGATGTTCCGATGAATCAATGGGTAAGGCTATCCTCGCGGATGCCGTTGGGCAACCAATCACGATGAAAAACGTGAACAAGGCGAGATAATTTTTTTCCCGGTAGGACCAAAAATATTTGTAGCAGAAAGAGAACATGTTTTTACCAAAAGTAAAAGCCCAGTAGGAAAGTAAATTACGTGCCAAGCCAGATTAAAAAGAACTTAAAATTCCTGAAATAAATATCACTAAATTTGAGTCTGAAATGGAATTGTTCAACAGAGAGGGATTAAACGAATAGATGAATAAGAGGCGAAAGAAAATTCCTAATTTAAAATTACACAAAAATCATAGTGAGCTAGTCTTCAAGATTTGATGAAGGAGGAAAAAGAATGGGAGAGACTGATATGAATTTTATTTTTTTCAAATAAATTAAATCTTAATGTGTAATAATGCCAAATATAGCCTGATCATAAAAGACCAACAGACGATAAATAAGACGAAACGCAGAAAATTAATAAAGGTGAAAGGAACTGAAAGGTGATAAGAGGCTTAAACGGGAACTTATAATGGGAATAACTCATAATCTTGAATGATGTGCGAAAAGAGTAAATATTGATCATTGAAATTAGCAAACTGGAAGGTATAGATAAATTAAACACGAGGAGCTGCTGATGGAAGTTCCTCTAAAATCTGACGCGACTATTAACTTAAAGGATATTTACACTTCATATTACTCTATGTTCAAGTGCTATAAAGCACAATGAATAACTATAAGGCGATATCAGAAAAGTTAAAGCATAATATGAATGTACCTAATTTTGAGTGGTAATTAGTGCCGTACCATCCATTATACTCTTCTAAGCGCTAAAATGCCAAGTACTAACGCATTAAGAGTTGACCGAAATTTACTGATTTCATGAACGACTACGGGAAATATAAATTCAAGAAAATTGTGATTCCCCGCAGGTAAATCTGTAAGAATCACACAAAAACGATACTCTCAGACACTCTTTTCAGGTAAGTTACACTCTCCTTCAGATGAATCAGAGATTAAGACCGAACTCATCCGTTAAGCAACCAGAGTCGTATCCTCTTCCAAGATGCCATCTTAAAGAAATCACGAACATACTTAACGACTTGTACCCGCACTCAGCGACGGAGGAATTTCGACTCAGGTGTATCGAGAGAATTATAAAGCATGTCCGTGGCATGTTTGTGAGTGCTAAGGACCATTCAATCCTTTTCTCCCTTCCCCTTTGGGTCGACCAAACAAAGCAAATCCTTTAAGTGCGACACCCACTTCGTCCGTACTGGAAGGATTGGCGGCGGCGTACTAATGAAGTTAAAAAAAAAGGCAGTACGATAAACATCGAGTCGGAAATATTTGCGTCCACTCTCTCCGCTTTAAACTCCTCTTCAACCTCTGCCTTAAATGACCAGGGTAGCATGTTTTCGCGCGTGTCGGAACTTCTATGTTTTTTTTTTCATTTTACCTCAAGGAGCCCACCGCTGTCTCGCCCGTTACTAGGTTATATACTAAGTCGCCGCCATCTGTAGCAACGGGTAGCATTGCCGGCTGGAAGGAGGACGAGGAACGTGGGTGTGCGGTCGGGGTGCAGGCGAGCGGAGGGCATCGGATTGGCACGGAAGAGTACCAGGGGTGGGAAGAGGAGGTGCGGGAGGGGCTGGGGGGGAAGAACATTGGAGAGGGAGATGTAGCTGGTCCCCCCCCCCTCTCATTTGCATGTACATCTCCCGCGCTTTGTGTTTCGGGACCCTCCCTGCCTCTACTACCGACACCCCCACACCCTGCACAACGGGAGCATTAGCATAATGCCGTAATGTTTTCGCCGAAAGAAGTGTGGGAAGAGGTGAGCATAGGAGGGCTTGAAAGTTGAGCAAAGGGATGGATCCTCCCCAAAGATTCCACCAATTTTAATGAGGAAGTATGAGGATGTGGCAAAATATGGAATACTCTTCGCTTACCGGAATGAAATGAATTTCGTTTGGATACTGCTCACCGTATGATGGAGAGAGCTTCTGCCAATCCGTTCGGGGTGGATGAGAATTGTTATGGGGATTTTTCAACTCTAGTAAGCACACGGAAAAATATTAAAGACTGAAAGAAATGTTCAACTGAGCGATATAAATTTTTCTAAGGTACTGGACCATTGCATCATAAAGAGAAAGCACAACATAAACCGCCAGTTGCTGAAATGATAACAGTTATTGAAAAACGTATGGTATGATGCGAGAGATAAAATTAAAAATAAACATAGGCAAAAGAAGCTCAAGCACTGAACTGGGTAAACGGCTTAGAACTGACTGAATGTCCAAATTGCAGACATAGCATTAGCCATAATTGGAATGCTTACACTAATATACATAACGTAGAATTCATTTATATCCTAAAATATATCACGCAAGCTATGAAACAACAGCTATGTTCCACTGCACCCATATCGAGAAATTTCGTATATCTAATTCCTGAAATAAAATTAATTACCATCATAACTTGTCACATTAACCCTGAATTTGACATTAGGTTAATTCAATACACTCAGGTCAAAACTCTCTTCAGAGTAATAGTGGCTTGAAAAATCTTGGGCAAATAAATTTTAATGACTCTCAATACCGATAGCATACTGTGTTTCATGAGCAAAATACGGAATGAACCAATCCTAAACGATTAATTACATGCCATTTGTCTCTTTTCATGGTATTAAAACTATATTTCAATCAGCTAATTATTCATTTTCAACAATTGGCAATAAAATAATTATTTATACACCAACTACACAGAAAGAGTGAGATAAAAATAGCTAGCTAAGAACATAATACGATATATGATAAAACAAATGAGATACCTTCTAGCAGCCGGTGTGTTTATTGATATGTCGGCGTTTCTTTGGTTTTGCACCGCTAAATATGGTTATGGTAATGAACCTTTCCAAACGCGAGCACAAAACGGCCACTTGAGAGATAGTTACACATCGCCCGTTCCACTAGATCATCCCTGAAATACATTCCACTTCCATGTCATTTGATAATATCAGGATATCTCTTAAGACGCCGACCATTCGAATGAAAGGAAACCGTGGTATCAGCGGCCTCTCTGAGCGCGGCGATGAAAAAAATAATGAACAGCACAAAATATCTGAAAGGGCTACGATTTCGATGAGAGAAGTTTTTATCAGAAAGAAGATCGATATTGAGAAATGGGACTGTCTGAAGTCCTTTGCTAGGATGTAACTCACTCAGATGTTTCGGTAGAAGTGATAATTCATTTGATCGTTTAATTAAAGGAGGCAAAGCCGCTGGTACAGAATAAGACGGCCGAAAGGGGCGTGGCTTCTGCTCCTCCCTTCCGACTCTACAAGTTGCTCCCAAATTGGGATCTTTCAAGAAAAAAATTAAATGCACACGGTATATTGAGCGCACAGAATTCCGATTTTTCCTTGGAGAGTGCGACATTTTCTTCATTTAGAAACTACAAAACAGAGAAATAAGGCAAAAAGGAAAAAAGACAACGACCGAATGTCCATAATAATCAGGTTCAAACTAATGAAACGGGATAATCAAAACTTTGAGGTCTGAAATAAATAAAGCTCGTAAATAAGCAATTCCCTCAAGTTTTCAACGGATTTTGATCAATCTCTAAGGATTTCAGGCATTCGGCTCTTTCTACCCAGCCAAAACTTAACTAAGTAAAGGTTCAGTCATACAGTAACGATTTTAATACAGTGGCTTCAAACTTATTGCTAAATTGTTGTTCATACCTTCAAATTTTAACAAGTACTTGGAGAGACAACCCAATCATTGCAATGATTATACAAATTTGAAGCTTAAGCACGACCTAATAATTATTACCAAATCGTATTACAGCGGGCAGCTTTCAGAGAAATATATCATTTGATGTGAAGATACTTTCATTTCTAGAACCCCAGATTTTCTATTTCTCCATGTTCTCAAGGGAAAATTCTTTATTTTTTCTTCAATGAAGCTATTCCGCATGGTTCACCCTTTTAAGATAGAAAGAAAAACCTGGATAACCACCTCAATAAATATAAATGTACCACGCAATAGACTGCAAGTAAAAAAATGAAACTATCTGAAGCAGAGTGTTTCTTACCCATATAAAAAAACTAAGACGAGAGAGAAAATAAAATGCAGCCTGGACCAAAAAGTAGGTACGAGGTGAAACAGATTAAGTCCTCCAACCTCTCGCCTAATTATTCAAATCACGCTCCCCTTTTTTCTCGGAGAAATGTGGATACGGTCGAGAGAGGGAAAAAAGGTAAAAACTTTATGGATTTCCAAAGAAAAAAAAAGACTAAAAAAAGAGAGGGATGCGTGCGAGGGAAGGAAGAGAGAGCAAAAGGGAAGAAAGAAAGAAAGGGAAGATTAAGCACATCCACAGGACCACTCCATACTGAGGGAGAAAACGGGTCATTTTTTACACACACCGAAACCATTCCCCCCTTTGAACCCTACGCCCTTCATAAAGAAGAAACTTGGGGAAGGGAGGGAGGATACACTCATGCGTGTGAGTCGTAGGTAGGGAAGAACAGAGAGAAAGGAGGAGATAATATATGCGTAACTTTAATTAAGACGGCCATTGGAAGTAATAAACTCCTTTTTAAACACCGGCCTCCGTCCACGAGGGGCTTAATTCTCAGCGCTTGTTCTCCTCGCCCGTGCGAGGGCTGGAGGGAAAGCGTAGGAAGGAGGAAAACATAGGAAACGGGAGATTAACATATGTGCATATCACATAAAGCTGCATACCTAAAAACTGCGAATGTATATACGTATACGTACATACATTTTCATACCTCTTGCTCCACTCGTATTCGCTTCAACTTCTCTCTCTCTTTCCTACCGTCATTCTCCTCCTATCATTGAGAAAGGTGTGTTGTCTCAATAAAAATTTGGATATTACATACTAATGTCTCACTTCTGTTTTCTACATCTTAAGCGGTAAACTCAAGGCTTTATACTTGGTGTAATTCATTGAATTTACTGATACAGTTCTCACAAAATCTAGAAGCAAACGGGTGCGCAGAATGGTACGAAACTTAAGGATTTAATCCAGTGGAAGAAGTACTGAGAAGGGACAGAGGACAAGGATTCATGTGAATGAGTCTACATCTCTCTAAGCAGCAAGAAATAGTCTCTAGCTGTTAGTTAAATTTGCCATAACGATACAATGAAATGCGTATTTCAAGCAGGGTAGTTATAAGTAAAGTAAGGACACAGCAACTACCAATTCACCCTTCTAAATCGATTGAATATAAATGTCTACTACGTAGTCTACTGAACATCAACCAAGAACCTTTGCGAATTCAGCTCCTCCAATAACACATACGAAGGAGGGATAAAAAGAAGAGATAGCCAGTGAGAATAGAAGGTAAGGGAGGCAGAGAGAAAGGAAGAGGACGGAGAAGGAGAGCAAGTCGGTAGTTTGGTGCGGAGGGAAAGTGGACTCCTTCCCTTGTGTGTAGGAGGAAATCATTGCCTGCAGATGCGAGTTAATTTTCGCCGCCGGTTTTAATAGCTCCGCAGTGCACACATGGAGTCGCCAGGGGAAGAATTGGCCACGGTCACTTTCCAAGCAAACACACACACACACACGAATACAGCATCTTTCTCCCCGTCCCACGCTCTTCGCCTTTCCCCGCCTGCCTCTCGACGCCCAGCGCCGCGTCCCGGACTTCCTCTTCCCCCCATCCCTCACCAACCGCCCCCCCGCCTCCCCACCTAGCGCGTCCTTGCTCCGCTCATCCAACCCGTCGCTCGGGATGATAATAATAAGGAAAGAGGGATCTTTCAGCGAAGGAGATAGAATACGTGACGGAGTGGACGGGATATATTAGAGGCCTTGGGTAGACGATGACGAAACCTCGACTAGATTGAGAGAGACGAGATCCATCGAGTTGGGCTGCGCTTTGGATATTCCTGGACATGAATACATCGCATAATCATCCCTTCCAGGTTAATAGGTGGTTTTTCGCGATACATGTATATTTGTGAAAAATTTTGATAATTTTTGCCTCATTGTAGAGAAAAAATTTCATATTCTTAATGATACTACAATATAATTAAAAATCGCCCAACTATCCGAGATATTTTCCAAACAATAGAAACCCTCTTCCATGATGTGTAGAATTTTTGTGCATTATTTTTAAAAATCACGTTTTGACGCAAACAACCCCTAAGAACAGTACCAGTGAGTAAATAGTATCTTTTATCAATTGCTTTAAAAATGCCTAAATTTAGTACTGCTTTTTATTTGACCATGCGGGGTTTTTACAGTACAATGGAAGACAATTAACTCATGTTAAAAGCTCAAATAGTAGACACATTCAGTTGGTAACTGTGAGAAGTTATGAGAGTGAAACGAAACACAGGCGTAATATACATCAGTATATTTTCATCATGTTTCTTGCGACTGCTTATATTATATAGTAAAGTACAAATATGGAATCTATTATGACTGGAAAAAATGTAGCTCAACTTACGTATATGAGGATGAAATCAAAGCGCTGAATCCATTACGAGCCATGAAACGATGTACCACCGTTAGAAGCTAGTTTCAAGAGCTAACGACGATATACCGGTTTGTGCTCATGTCATGAAGGTCAATTATGTTTACAAATATGTGAAATTATTTAACCCTTCAAATATAAAATCAATGTACAAGATTTCCGTCTTTCCCTAAAAAAATAAAATCATACGTTTGTAATAGGTTACAGTAGTGGCATTTAAAATAATCCAATTTCAAAGAAAAAAATCACTCTTCCGACTTCTCGCCTTTACCAACCGGAAGGTGAGGCACAGGAAGGGTTTTCCATGTAAAGAGACCAAGGAAATTATAAAGCAAGAAGTACTCCCCAGATTCTCCTAGGTATCCTATGTTTATTAAATATCCACATTTTGGGATAAGCCTTATCCTCTTGAAGAAAATTGCGTGCGCTAAACTGTGTGCCCTTCAGCACAAGTGTCCAGACAGACCTGCGCCAATTTGACTCATCCATATCAAATGTGTTGGCGCCATAAATACCCTCAACAGAATTTAATGAGCAAAAGTACCCCGTTATTAGAACTCAATATCATCTGTCTGATTTTAGAAATTTTTTGCCGATGTAATTCCGACACGTTCAGAAATCGAACACGTATTCAATTAATGAATTGCGCCCGTTCAAGTTTCGGAACCTTTCACGTGCACACTAAACACCTTGTTCTGTATTCGCCCAATTCAACATCCTTAACCCAATCTTTTGACAACACGAATCGGATGGGCGATCGCAATTCTCTGAGAGTTGTTTTCAACTAGCAAACGCTTCCAATCAACGGTCCATTGTTTAACGGTGAGCTCACGACCTTCGTTATCGCCAAGCCCTTAAAATTTCCAACTTAAATCCCTTCGTTTATCCGTGAAAGCTCTCCAAACAAGGAGAGGAAATCCGATTGGAAAACGGAAAATCAACGGATAAACTGAGAGAAGATTCGGAAAGATGGAGACCAAAATGTTTTCGCACAATCAGTTTCCACTAATTGACATTGAAATGATAAACGACGATCAGCAAACTCGAAAATATCCTAAGTAAACGTCCCTACTTGTGGTCGAAATAACGAAAAAAAAACTTATTTGGAATTGAAACAACTGAATGAGTCCACGCGAATCGACTTTCGGAATGGAGAGTGAGTAAGAAGATGGAGACAACATGCAATCAGTACGCAACGCGACAAAAACGAATTTTGGAGAAAACCCACAAAAAAGGAGAGCGAGATTAGAGAGACCAAATTAAATTGGTCATCACTAATGACTGAAGTTGAAAAAAATATCCGGAGTTTTTTTTCTTTATCGCGCTTTTCGCGTTCCAGTCTTCCATTATTCTTCGACCGATAAAAATATTACGGCATATTTTTTCTGTCTCTTATCCAAGAAAAACGATCGATTCAATTATAAAGGAGGCGTGGAAGACAAGAGAGAAAGGAAAGAGAGAGGGAGAAAGGGCGTGGAGAACGAGAACAGGGCGCAGCGAAGACAAAAGACAAAAACGTGACAAAAAAACATCGAAAAGGGAACCAACCCAAAAAAAAGCCATGCATATCCTTACGCACGGTTGGATGTCGCCATGCTCCCCCACTCTCTCCTTTCGTTAATGAGTATTCAAATAACTCCCGGAGAGTTAATTAGGAAACTTATTGCGGTTTTAGGAGAGCAGGAGGGTGTTAAGGGGATGTAAAAAAAATTGGAAAGGGTAGAGGGGAGCGGGGAGAACGTCGCGTAAGATGTGACAGGGTGTTAAAACACGCCGGAGGGAGGAGTGTTCAGAATGGGGAAGGGAGTGAGAAGTCCCGGAGACCTGGTGAGCAAAAATACATGATAATGATAACGATGATCATAAAGAGGAGACGAGGAAAAAAATGTGAGAGGAGATATTGCACAAATGAGGTCACAGCGCGGAGGTAATTGAATGAGAGGAGAGTTCGACTCTTCCGCAGAGAAAGGCTAACATACATACCTACACACCCATCGCACTGTTGCCTTTCGGGGAAGGCACTATGAACAAAAAATTAAATTCTCTGTGAAATACCTGTTAGGCTGACTCAGCTTTAATTACTTCCTTCATTCTGCCCTAACCTTGCTTACCTGTTATCCGTTAGCTACACCCAACAACCTTTACCATTTACCATTACAACATTTACCATTAAACCTTTTATGTAAATTCGAAACCGATTTGTTCACAGATGACGTTAGATATATACTGAGAACCCCTGCGTATTATGCTAGGTTTGATCATATTAACAAGTTTAGAGAGATAGATTGTCGTACCGATAGATTTAGAATGTCATTTTTCCCTCGTACTATAAGAGAGAACAATTGGCAGCGTAGCAAAGGGATAGGTAGGTGAAATATAGTTAAGAGTAGTCTGTAGTGCATGATGCATGTAATAACAACCAATAATCCCTTTCTTATTATGTAGATACTAACCATGTGACCCTATTATATAGCATCCCTTCATTAAATATCCTAGTTGCATGTCAATAGTGCATGTTTGGTGATCTTCACCCCCTGCCACACACCCTCGTGGTGGCTCGCAGGGTAGTACGTAGATGTAGATACATTGCTTCAAACACACCTTCTTATTCTTAAGACTTCTAATATTCTCTCTCTTAAGAGAATGTTCAATCTCGCTCATCTACAATCCCGATATTCTCAGGCGTAACTTGGTGATAATTCATTACGACTGAATCGGTAATTTAACTTTGTAATTTTCACAATAGTCTGTTCGTAGACGACCGGTTTCATCGCAGAGGCGACACCACCATACTCACCTGATGATGTCATCTTTGCAAAGAAACCGGCCGTCTACAGGAAAGCCATTGTGAAAATTTCAAATTAAAATTACTGGTTCAGACTTTTACCAGTCGATTTCTCGGTCTACATCTTCACCTCTCACCATTCACTCCGATTCCTTAAATCTACTTTGATATTCTATTATTATCCACTCTCTTGGCATTTCCAAGCCCAAAACCCATGCTTTCGGGATCTTAACCGAGATAATCATAGTAGTTGGCCAAATGCAGTGGGTATGTGGCATTTGAGAAGTGTTCGCAGTAAAAGCAGAAGGGGTAAGGTTAGGAATAATAGAATGATGAAAAAATGAGGTATATATACTCAGGTAATGTACATTAATGAAAGGAGAGAGGCAAAGAAGAAACAATTTTGATGGAGAACGATAGGGAGGTGGACCATTGCACTGCATTCCATAATATGAGGGAAGGGGCTAGGAAACTTATCAAAGGTAAGTAGTTTCTGATAGAATCCTGTTCAGTACTTTCTACAGTCTTTCTTTGCGAGTTCTTCCCCTTCAGATAAGGCAGGGGTCGGAAAATATGCAGAATTCTTTCTTTGAGTAAAGACATACTATGCACAACCAACCCCTCAATAAATGTTCACCCAAATCAAAAATCCACTAATTCTCAATAGTCCAAACAAATTTTGCTCACAAATCCTACACAATAAACGACAGAAACACGATTAGCTTCACAGCGAGCCTCGCAACTTCCTATTTCAACGAGAATAGACTATTTTATATAGAGAATATACTTATACTAATTTCAACGGCTGCGCCCTTATTACCGAAATATCCATTTGGGATCCTAATTTGCACTAAAATGGAAAGTGTGCGACAGTAATGATTACGGAAACGGACACCAAAGCGCTCGAAATTCTTCTTTGGCCAAAAGAAAACTGAATAACTTATTTATCGGGGAAGCTAAACTTTAAATTCGGACAGCAGCCATTTCAATTGAAACCAAAAATATTTTAAAAGAGCTCATTACGTCAAATGCAATCACAGACACACCTGAGCTTCCATAATAATAATAAAAATGACCCATAAAGGTTTTTTAAAAAATTTAAAAACGTGCGCAGCTGGGTAAAATTTTACATGTCCCGCATAAAAAGTCTTTCGAAGAAATGCTTGATAAAAGACCAACCCAACATTTTCCCACGAATGAATTATTTGAATGCCATTTTATGCTACCATATTTTAAGGTTTGAGTAGTAGAAAAACGACTGGAGCTTAGAAATGACCCAAACAGGTTCGAGCGCATCGATTTTTCCGAGAGGAATAGCGTGTTGGCTACACGACCAACGCCTTATCAAAACCGCGTCGCCACCGTCAGACCCCTAGATGCAACTGACTACGCTGCCATTCCTACTCTGCCGCTCCCCCTCTTCGAGAGCAACCGGGCAATTTACCGTGTAATGAATAATTAACGAACGGGAGAGAAGTTGCGGTCGAAGCGGATGAGGGCGGTCAGGATGAGAGAGTTAGTTGCGTACGGCACGGAATGAATAGCGACGAAGACGATAGGGATAATCGTAACCGTGCCACTTGGTAGAATTAAAAGCAGGGACTACTGTGGTCAATTTGCGCCGTAAATGTCAATTTTCCATACATAAAATATGACAATGCAAAGCTTACACTCATGGCAGTATTCGAAAACAATCTACAATGGCTATTAACGGCCGAGAAATAAAACGCTCTACTATTACCACTCAACGCATAGAAAGTTACCGATGAGGGACGAGGGTAGATTTGGACTTAACGTGCTCAAACTGCTATTGCTAGAAAGAAACATCTAGCATAAGAGATTGACGTTACTGCATTCACATAATTAAAGGGTTTCCAATTCGCATCCTTTAGTTACACAGGTCGCCAGGTCGACTCAACTACCGAGGCAGTCAAACTGACTCCATATCGATTTCGCGAACTATGGACAATGCGTGCGACAACAAATAAGTTGGATATCGCGCACTGATGTTATAGCCATACCCTTTACAGTTAAGTACAAATTCCACAAATCGCTTACCTAGGACGAACCTCCCGATGGGAAGGAGGCTATGAGCGGAAAGTAATCCTCACACTTGGCGACGCCTTGGAAATCCACAACATTCTTGTCGCCAACATAAAATTCAAATATTCTGCCTTATTATTTCCGACTATATCAGAGGAATCTTTTCGAGTATCTACTGCCGTGCGAAGGTCACTGAAGAGAAATGGCTAGAAGAAGATAAGCCACTCATTGAGAGATTTTAGTCACAAACACACGACATCAAGGACGTATTCATGCGAGGTAAACGACAAATTCCCATAATGCTAGTCGAGACGGTATTTTGTTCACGAAACATACCTATATTTTCGCCACACATGCCATAACTTTAGAACGCATATTCAATAGATCTCCTCCTGAAGAGTTTAAAGCAGATGCGCCGTCAGCAAAATTAAAATAAATTAAGCACATTTTTATGCTGATTAGCCCATTACTTCGCTCTGCTACTACATAACGCAGCAAGGCTGGAAATAACACGGTTAAAGGACTTCCATTTAACTGCGCAATTATTAACAGGTACATGAAATCCCGTTTATCACACTCCCACCCCTTCAATGAAGCTTAGATCCACCAGTACGAGAGGCTAGATTGACGATGAAATAATGCCATGGATTAAAATGAAAATAAACAAAACAATGCAAAGATTAAAACCGTTAAAAAGTGTAATTTGAAAAAATAAATAATCATATATGGTTGCAGGAATAACATTAACATTAAATTAATTGTATAGGTGTCAAGCGTGATGGTATACATTGCCGAAGTGACGGAACGCGTCCGTAGATATGGTAAAAACATATCTTCATGAAATACCTTGAAAATGATTTTTAAATGCACATTATCTGATGAGATTTGGAAGGGGGATGAGGTGGGAAACACGAAAAAATTACATCTACCTTGTTCGCAAGGAAAACATCAAATCTTAAACACAAGTAAATTATCATTCTATACATCATTTATATATGATTCAAGTATATTATTCACCAAGGCTGTATTTCTTACGCAATATTAAGTAAATTTACCTGTAGAAATTTTCCACTCTTAAAATGAAACCATGAAGTTGTGCAGTAAAAGTGTTAAGGAAGACCCAGAAGAGACATGAAGAGAGTACGATGCTTAAGGGTGGACGGGAGGAGCTCAGATGGCAGTGAAATAGGAGCGGGACACGAACGAGGAGATGGTGCGGAGAAGGCAGTACCGAAGGTGCGTGAGAAGAGACAAACTTAAGAGGGTGGATCGCTGCCACTGAAAGCAGTGCGTGCCAAGGAGACATTATCCACCCACCTACTCCACACCCCCTACCACATCCCAAAACCTTCCCCTAGCGACGGAGAAAGCCAGAATGGTGAGAGCTCCAGCCAAGAAGTCCCCCCCACCCAGCTGTTCCAACCCCACATCGCTGAAGATCACCCTCACGCATCCACCACCCAAGGATGATCCAATGCTAACTAACCGACACTCGTGGCTCCTGAAAAATGCATGGCACTTGAAGTTTTGAGGGGAGATGACGCCTGTGGGGTGGTGGCGGAGTCTACGGCCCCCCTGGAGCGGGGGACAGAGGTGGACCAAAGAAGGTTTGGAGGGCTGGTTATAGAAGTGAGGAGGGGGGTTAAATATTTTAATGCGCAACTGATGTTGACGAGGGGATTAGCTCTTCCGAGGAGTAAAATGGAGAATGGTGGTAAGGGAGAAGGGAGGATGGAAAGGGGCGAGTCTCGTTCTAGCGCTTGATTTATTTGACCGCGAAAAGATTACTTAGGGAGTTGAGAAGGGGGGAGGAAACGATGGGAACTTTTGGGGGCGGGATAGAGGGGTTAGGGAGGGTCAAAGAGAAAAGATACCCGGGTAGGACGCGTATCAATTTACTCTGGAGAGTTTCATTTTTTTAATTAAACGCGATTGATTTATTCCTGTTTTTTCCACGCGACGTACTCGCTTTGATCTCCCGGGAAGAAATCACTTGGATAATTTCCAGGGGGGGATTAATCCTGATAATGATAATGACATCTACAGGCCCGTATTTCGCTCTAACGCAACTTCGATTTCGAGGAGCGCTATCGATTTTACCTTTAACGGGTTATTAAAAGTATGGTGATTCAAAGTTCCTCTCTCGTTCCAGCAAAAATCGATGGAAATGGTGAAGGGTCTCACACACATGGAGGCGTACCTCATCCAAAAATGCAATTACAACGGTTGCCTGAGGCCGATTCCCAAATCAATGGCTGACTAGATCTTGAATATGTTAACTGTTCAAAATTCATTACATAAGAAATAGTGGGAGAGCACTCTTAACTTTAATTATGTGAATAAAAGCCCCATCACGGGTATTACACATTGACAGGCATCAACGTTAGCTGTAAACTACGAGAAATTAGCTCACACAGAAAGAGAAAATTCACATTAGGGTGATAAATTTCGAAAGAGAGCATACAGAACAGCTCGGATTCGCCCTTCAACATGAACTGCTTCCTATCAGCTATGAAAAATCTGCAGTTTGTGAACATTGCTTGCAGGGGGAAGATTTAAAACCTTCAATATCTAAGAGAAATTTCTGATGAAAATTTTTCATGATAAAATAAAATAAATTCTTCTCGATTATCAAATTAGTAATGCAACTAACGACACTGCGGAAATAATTTACCATTCAATAATAATATTATAATAGGTGTCATATTCGAAAAAACTGAATGGATACTAATTATGTATCGGGAAAAACTTGAAGGAGCATGAGCTGAGATTGGGACTTGAATTTTTCATCTTAAAAGAAAATTGCTTAATACAAATGTTCTATATCACATCCCAATTTACATATAATTTAACGAACTAGTAAGCGCTAGACAACTATGAGGATCACGGAAACACTGTATCAAGTGTGTTGAGCGAGCACTACAGCTTCCTCGATATTTTCAAACAACGTCACCCATTCACCTCCACTTTCCACCCCTCAGTTCACGTTTATTGCCTCTCCTCAATCAATAGAAATAGCACAGCTGGCCTTCTCTTCCAAATGCCCCCCAGATTCAAAGCCTGCCGCCCAAACCTGTCCTTGGCGCACAACCGATTGCCCAGCTGTACCCATAATGTATTCGAGACAACTGAGCAAACGACAAGAGATTTGGCAAACAAATCATAAGCTTAATGCCTCAACCTCCAGTCGATGCCTCAACAGATCGATGAAGGCGGAGAAATAATGCTTTAAAAAAAGTGGCCAAATATAAGCGTGAATCCTCTCAAGAGTCACGTACCTACGATCAGTTATACCTTCATTTACCTACATTGACATTTTGTATGTAAAATACCTTCCAAGGGATAGCAAGGAATCAGGACAGCATGGGTAGATATGCCCGAACGGGAAGAATACGAAAAATAGACTTCGGCTACGAAAGCCATGAAAATGTACAACAGAATCACGTAGTTCACAACAGTGATTCAGATGAAATTGTTTTGATTTATCTCCCCTCTCGCATTAATAACCTGAACAGATATAAAAAGACTCCAAGCTTAGCATACTAGCCTCATTGTACCGAGGCAGCTTAAAAATATACACCAAGAGATGTTTCGGAAAAACAAACTATCGATCAATTAGGATGAGGATTGGTATTGCCAACCTTAGTCCCAGTTAAATTTTCTCTTCATCCTGCTGTCGAATCGCCAGTTTTCAAAAGCAGCGAGTTGGAAATAGAATGTGAGTGATTTTTTCTTTAATGTTTACAATATTTACAGCAAGAAACGGAAGTTATCATGCCAATGGGTTTGCTCTAGTTCTGTAAGTTCATTTTTATAGCTCTAAATTGAAGAACTTATACAGTATAATCGATATACCTAAATATGCTGCATTGTCTGATGGCTTAACATAATATCCTGATGGTGATACCTTGTATGGAAACCGGCTGCACCAAATAAATCTCTGAGGAACTTTCCAAGTGCATTTCCTGATTGATCAACCAAAAATAAAATCTTAAAGCACCACATTAACGTGAGATTTGTCAAAAAACTAATTTTAATCTCAAGTTTCTAGTTTATTGCATACTACGTTGACTTTAATTTCTTGTTCGTGACAATAGTGGCTCCTCCAAAAGCTACGAGTTTACCACCTTGAACTAGGAAAATCGGAAAAAAGACGTAATCCCATATTCGCTCTATCTAAACTTCCCCCACCACCCACAACTCTATATCTTCCTGCACTACTACTTCTTTCCCTTGGCCGTCATACGAGGAGCCCCTCCTTCTCCCCTCATTCCCGGCACCTCGCCCTAATGGTCCCCTCCTTTTTTTACTGCTGTTTGTTTACCGCGGGCCGCCTTGGTCTCTCCTCTCTCAAAAGGTGCCTTTCCGCTCGATCCACCCGCTCCCCAGCGAGAGTTTACGGGGAAGGCTTTCCCGTCCGGCGATACCCGCGTGTGCCTACATTCTCACTCTCGAGCATCTTTGTCTGTTTGTATAACGCTCTGCCTAAACACCCAATGGCCGCCCTGATCTCTGCCCCTTCCCCATAGCCCTCTCTCCTTCCATTAAGCGCTTAGGCGAACCTTATATTATTTTATTTTTTCACAAGAATCGATGCCGATGGCGGAATTGATCATGTGACAAAAACAGGCGACCACGGTTTCTATATTCGAGGTGCCTACAGTTCTTTCATAGAGGTGAAGACCGTGAGTATTGAAGGAAGCATTGCTAAATCCTTTAATGTGATCCAACTGCCACGGCTATACATGAGTACATCGTACCGTCTTTGGCAATTTCGCCTAGTCATGGTCAATTTTTTACAAATGAGAGACTTAAAAAAATTTCTAAAATGACTTCACAAAGGCAGAACCATTCCAAAAAAAGTTTCACAAAATAAAATTTGCCGCAAGTATTTCAGAAAAAAATATTTTAAACATTTAATCAGTTTATATAGAATAAGTAATAACATCTAATTGTTTACCAATTAGTAAAAAAAATACGTCCATCCATGCATCCATCCATCTATTTCTTTAAAACACCCCACAATCCACCGCAACTCTCGTACATTCAGGCACGGCATTGAACCAATCATGTTTGCGTTAAGACGCTACCATAGCTCGCAGGTTTCCGCGGCGTTGATCAAATGATTTCAACATTTCTCGGAAGTCCAAGATGACTAGTTGCTTTAATAACGTCGAATACAATGTGCGTTGAAAGCAGTGGCAAATGCAGTAGAAAAACTATTCTGAATACTGATAAACATCTATCCCACAATACGATCAATATACTACCACACTAATGAAGATTTCACGGCTGAGGAGAAGTCGAGTCACTGAATTATGCATTAAGAGACTTGAACTATAATATACTTACAGTTCCGCTCCCTCCACCAATAAATTAAATGCTTTTTTTCAATTAAAAGAAATCATGAAACAAGTAAAGTTATTGCATATAATTTTCAAGAACATTCAAGCACATTTGTGGCGTGAAAAATGTATTCAGATATATATCGATTTCCAAACCCAAGAATTAATATTAAAGATTACGTTCAAAAAAGGAAAGGAGGCCGCATATTTGCTCTCAGTTTACTTGGCGCAACCATTTATTTTCGGAGGACCTTATAATCTTTTCATCTATATCAACTTCTCAAAAAAATACACCAACTCGAAATTCGGCCGAATGCTTATTTTTTCAATTTCATTCGGATGAACCCTTAGCTAAGCCGTCCAAGAATAAAAGGCGCGGCGAAATAATATTATGACGGAAAAAAGAAAGGGATCAGGTGTGATCGGGACTCGGAAAAGGGATTGAATACGAAGGGAAAGGTAAAAAAATGACGGAAGCAAGAAGAATGAGGTCAACAGGATTTAATATTTTACCTCATATACAGTTTATCTACCTAATTTTACCTCATTTCCAGGTTAAAGCTTGAGTCAACGAGAACACTTAAAAACACATCTAATTTTCAGACGGTGTTTTACTCTCTTTCTTTTCTCAAATCTTTTTCTATCTTCAAGCTTTTATTTTATTCCAGAGACAAAACTACAGAAGAGCAACTTTTCCCTAATATTTCAGCCGTAATGCTGTCTCATTCCCTTTCTCAAGGTAGCGATACTGATGGGTAACAATAATAGTATCAGACACACCGCCGCATCTATTTTGGGAAGCTCAAATGCAATCGATTGCAAGCTTCTAGACGGGAGAAGGGCTGGTTTCGACCGATCACCAATTAATCAGCAAGATGGATGAGCAAACACGTCGATTACGATGTGAGCCCACTCGTCCGTTACGTCAAAGTTGGCTGCGCCTGTTAGGGTGCCGAGGCTAGGTTGTTTAGTTTCCAATGTGACGGATTTGTATCTTTAATGTGCGAATGGGCTCATGGCATCAAAAGACTCAAACGCCAAACACTATTAGGAATATTAACACAGAATGTATACGTCAAAATAGGAGACCAGGTTTGGGGAACATGCTGGCGCTTTAGCTGGAGGATTCTAGATTATGAGAATTTCTGTGAAAGGTTTAATTTACAAGTAAGTGCTTTCACTCGAAGACCACCCGATCATAGGCTCAAAGAGAATAAAATGTAAACAGACCAAAAAAGTAGTACATACACTAATTATTACCCTTCTCTCAAAGTATGGGATGCAAACGTCGGATTTGACCAATAACAGTATTTTACTCCAAACACCAATCACAGAGAAGAGATCAATGTTCTGTGCTTCTTCAATACGAATGCGAATTGCACTAGGGAGAGGATAAGAGTTGAGACCACAGTTTTTCACTCCGAAATTGAAGACGAGAAGCCGTTTGAGCCAGCAAAACCTCGCTTATACGAACTTTTTTCATGCCTCCATCCAAAAGGGAAAGAAAAAAGCTACGAGTAAAGATATCATATTCTTCGTACAATGACACACGGCATGCTTTCATTATCTACATCACGGTCACAAAGAAGTAGGAAGCATTCTTGAATGTCAGCTTTAACCTTTTCCACGTCTTTCGTCACGGCATAAGGCTTCGTAAAGACGATACATAGTCACAGAGTAAAAATATATCTTTACTATGTGATATTAGGCTTATATTTACGTCGATCAGCCCAAATTTTAACTTTATAACGGGCCAAAAGTCAAATAAGGAACTTTTCGACAGGAGAAACACGGTACTCTATTCCTCCTACGTCAGAACGAAAAACATCATCACGATTCCATTTCAATAGAAAAGTCACAGCGCGTCTTCAAGGTTTCTTCTTGAATCTACGATGTCGCGAGTATATGAAAATATTCAATCAAGTCACAAGCTATTTGAAATTATCGCGAAATTCCTGTTTTTTTTAAGGGCCAAGCCTCTCAAAATCTCAGGTTCCGACGGCAATTTAATCAATACCAATGGCTTCCCGGGACGAAATTCAATTTTCCAAATCTCGCAAGGTTTTCAATATTTTCAAGGCCCCGTAAATCCTAACGCCTGAGCTTCCCTGCCAATGCCACACACTACCCGCTCCATTTTTCCTTCGTCCTCGATTCCTTTCACAGCGCTCTTCCTTTCTAAGCCCATCCAATCCTCACAACGCCTCTGCATCCACTCGGCAAGGTATTCCGTGGATTTTTCCACCACGCATATCCCATCCTTCGATCTGCCCATCACAATCTCCTCCCAACACCTGACCGAAATAAACAAAAACGGCTCCAATTATGCCGGTCTGCCGCATTCTCCCAGAACGGAGCATATCCCATGAACAATAATAGAGAAATCTGAGAATATCTATCTCTTGCATATATTGCTCGCTCACCTTACTTATATTTCGATCCCCACTAAGTCTATAATAACCCAACTCTTACCGCTTTCTTCACTAGCCCACGCTTCTCATTTCAGCCGTGAGTCCGTTCCCATCTATTTTTTTAAACACCCCACATTCCACCGCAACTCTCGTACATTAAGGCACGGCATATTCATAAAAGTATTTCGTTGGTTACATATCGATATCCAAATGTTCAAAATCTCTATGGTCGGCTCTATGGCCTAAATCATGGATCAAAAGTGATTAAAAATGGGATTGTTAGCGAGTAGGCAGTAAAACAACTGAATCAAGGTCAAAATTAAACGCATCCGAAGGTAATCTACATCCATATACTACCCTTTGAGCCGCCGCATGGGCCTGTGGCAGGGAGAGTTAGGACACCACCCGTGTAAAGATGTATGGGATAAGGTTTTGAGAGAAGAAATGGTGAGGTGTATTACGGGAGTGTATTTAGTGGAACTGTTTTTATTGTGGTCGCTTATTGTGCGCGGCAATAACGAGTTTGTATCTCTCTGATTTTATCGCTTCTGTCAGACCAAGAGATGTACTGAGGCGTCATGAAAATATTCTCTCTGTCGCTCTGAAACAAATGAATGATGAACGGCAGCCGATAGGGTGATATTTTTCAATTCCGAAACTTTACATAACCATGGCGATTACTTAAAGGGTGTTATCACATAATTTTTAACCTTCGACTTTGTTAAATATAAACAACAAAATTTATGCTTGGTTTGACAATACCATGTTAAAAATTACTTTGATGTGACAGCCACCGCGGAAGAGACTCCCATCGTTAACACTAAAGTGGATCTCCAAAAATCCCGAACGAATTTAGTAAAACATATTCTCTCCGATAACACCGCCTTAGCTTCAATAATACGTCATTCAAATGCTAAAATTAGCGAGAAACCATAAATTTGGGCAAACGTTTTACCTCAGACATGGTTAGTAGGAATGTTTAAAAACATTTCCTCAAGCCAATTCAACAATTTTTAATAACGAGCGACAAGATTTGTCAATAAAGACGGTTATTTTAAAGATGGACGAACTAAAAGGTAACGCATCTGTTTGAGCTAAACAAGCTTTGGATGAAACGTAGTTTAACTGAATCCTCCGCCAAGAGTAGCAATAAGAGTATTAATTTCCCAAATGAATATACGCGATTACGGACTTATCCCGAAAGAGAGAGAGAGAGAACCAGGGCAAATAAAAATTAATCACGTTTTTCATCAGCGTCCTTTAACGTACGAGGCTCTTTGTGCATAAGGGAGTTGGGGTGGGGAGATAGAATATATAAGAGTATTTTTAGAATAAACATTCAACAGCAACGACATTAAATCATTATTCACGGCCTCAAAGCCAACAAAAGAAGGGCTGAACGCTGCTGGTGAAAAACAAATCTCGCCCAAAACGTACGTACATACATACCTTTCCATCCCCCCTTTTTACATTAAATCCTTTCTTTCTTCCCTCGCGTCCAACCCTACCCGTACTCTCGCTGACCCTATGTTTTCTCGCCCTCCCCCCAATTCCTGCTTTTTCCACACTCGCCCTCTCATCCCTCTTTTCACCATCGCTTATTATCTCCAGCCTCCCCTTCCCCACCCTTTCATTTTGGAGAATTCCCTTTCTTCCTTCCTCTTCTCTTTCAATCCCGAATCCCTTCATGCTCCCCACTGCTTTACACAAATTTTCCCCCAGGTTGCATTTTCCGAATTTCGACACCTCGCCCCCTAGGCACATTTTCTAAGGCTGTGAAACGTAAAACTATTTTACAAAAAAGACGCCGTGGAACGCATGTTACATGGTATTTCAAGATATTGTAGTACATATTAAATGACATCGCACAATGCATTACACTGCAAGAAAACAGCGCATGATATCGAATTAGAATTACGACAACGCATCGCATCGCAGTTCACGACCTTTAAAACCTCCATGAAATTCAAAGTGGAAGTGGACACCGGGATAGCATTAACTGATAAGAGCACTCGGCGCGAAATCGAGGTTTCTAGTTAGTATTCCAATCCATGCAAATGATTTCTTTCATTGTAAATTCCACCACATTACTTCGCGCATCAACATCGCATCAATTCCCAGATTGCACTGCATCGCATGTATCATTTTATGGATAAAACACTGAATCATATTACTTTGAATTTTGCATTGCCCTGCATGATAACCATTTATTAAAAATTCACCACGTGCGAAATAAATCGCAGAGACAATACCATCAATATCTCAATACGATACCTCAGGCATATCGAAGTCGATGTATCGCAATATCCCTTTCCCAACTTCCCAATTTGAGATCTGCCTAAAGCTCACCTCTCCTCCCTCCCTTTGACCACAAGGAACACGGCATTTCACCCCCTTTTCTCCCTCCCCCCGGTACCCTCTAACTATATACCCATTCTACCTTCCACCGCCATTTCCTCAGCCCCCCAACTCCCATTTTCGGCCGCTGTGGACGACCAAACCCCTCCGATTGCACAGCCCACCATACCGACACAGCCGTTGCAGGCACGAATGGGAAAGGGGGCCGTGGAATGGAAGGAGGGTCGCATCGGGGTAAAGAGAGGGACGCACGGGAGGAGGCTTGTATAGAGAATGAGCGCTGGACGAGAGGGTGGGCGAGGGGTTGAGAGCAGCGGGGGGAAAGAAGTGGGCTCCGAAAAAAATATGAGTGCATCGGACGACTGAAGCGGCCGTGAAGGAATCAAAAACATATTCCACTCCCCTCCAGCCACTTCTTGTCCACGATACCCGTCCCCCATGCGCGATAGGCTTTTCTTTCGCACCACTAAGCAAACAAGTTTCCGTAATGTGCTAGGGGCTTGGTACTCAGATTCATAATCCCCAAGGATATGGCAGTTGATGATTATTGCACAAATATAGGTGAAACCGGTCATAGATATGAATTCAGTGTGCAAAAGTACAATGTGTTGTTAGAATAGATATTAGCCTCCTACACGAGGTCAAACCTGAAACCATCAATTGCATTAACACCAAAAGAATTTCGCTTCGCATATTTCCAAAGAGTTTATTTTACTTCTATGGGTTTCTGTAACTTTTACCATTGCCTTAAAAGTTGCCTAAACCTAGGTAGGCGATATTAATGCAGAGTGGAAGTTCACAAAGTATCCTTCATTTTTATGATACCAATCGATCATTTCCAATTTGTTCCCTAAAACTTACAACTATTTGCTAAAACCAACAAGTTAAAAGGGGTCGGTTCCTCATTTTTTTCGGCAAACGAACAAAACAACAGAAAACAAAATCTGTAAGCTGAGAAAAATTCATTTGTTGACTGAAGCATTTGAAGTAAATATCGGGTGGATCAGTTAGCGCTACACTATCTTGCCGAAAACCGTTTATTATGTTCCCTAGATTTTATTAACACAACTCCTCGACTTCATTTGCAAGCCTCAAAATGAATAGGATCAGTCCTACCCATAATCCTCTTAACCACTTGGGGATTTTCCAGCGATTCTACATAAACTGTGACATTTTTTCTCCTTTCACCCCTAATCTTATCCAGCCTCTCCCACTGTTAACCAACATTCTCTCCTTCATTGTCCTCTAAAGCAGATAACAACTTGAATACTACGTCAAAAATATATCTGAATAAAACATAACCATTACAAATGGATCAGATCGTGTTATCGGCGGCAAAAGAAGGAAGGTTTCTACAGAAAAGGATACCGGTCTCTCCACGCATTTCTCCAAAATTTTACAGTAACATTTGCATTTAGGTTAATTTTACAAAGTTTTCCTGCTTCCTCGATTCCTTGGCCATCAATGATAGTGGGTACTTAAAGAGAATAACTTTCAACGTAAAAATTAACTTTGAAGGTAAAGCGAATTTCTGGCTGTAAGCGATATTCGCAGTCAAAAATTGGAGACAAATACGACTCAGCAGAGAACTAAGACACAGCATGATTTTAGGTTTTGAAAAACTTGTTGTTAACGCGTTTTTAACTATCAGGAAAAAATGCTGACATTATTCACTAGGGATTATGCAATCATCATTTTACATCTACATACTACCCTGCGAGACACCAAATGGAAGTGTGGCAGGGGGTGTGAGGACACCAGCCATGTAAAGATGTAAGGGATAAGGATTTGGGAGGTGAAATGGTGACGTGAATTCTGGGAGTGCATTTATTGGAGCTCAGTTTTTATTGTGGTCCCTTATTTTCCGTGGAAAGAACGAGTTTTTGTACTTATCTGTTCGGCAAGGTATCTCTCTTATTTTATTGCTTCTGTCAGAGCAGGAAATGTAGTGAGGCGTCATGAAAATATTCTCTGTGCCGCTCTAAAACACACCAGTTCTGAATTTCTCAGGCAACCTAAGCCTAGCGTATAGCCTCTCTCTGTAGTCTCTCTAGGGGCTCCCATCTCAATCCCTCTAAAAGCGTGAGACGCTGTATGTTCGCTCGTAATAGTTTTTAACAGAGCGTGCTGCTTTTCTTTGTATTTTATTATTTTTTTGGTTAAATCTTTATGACCAGGGTCCCAAATGCTCGCGGCGTATTCGAGGTGTGGCCTAACCAGAGCAAAGTAGCATCTTTCTTTTACTTTTTCATCCGAGGTCCTTGTTAATATAAGCTAAAAAAACCTAAATTCTTTAATGCTCGGCCGCAGATGTTTTGTATGTGTGATCTCCACGATATATCAGAAGTATCTAGGGGTTTACGAGTTCGGTACATAATGATATCTTCTAGGTTAACACGCAAAAGCTTAAAAGTAAGACACTTGGAGTTCTACTCGTGCCTTGAAATTTCGTAACATCCCATGCCCCTCTGAACTTTTTCTCCACGATTTGCAACAGCTCAGCCACTTTAATAAAAAAGAGAAAAAGGCGAGGGATGTTCAACCATTAATTACCGTCCCTCACAATTTATAAGACTTTACGACGCACGAAGTCCGTACATCTAAATGTCGCACAACTCAAGACTTTCACAGAGATGAGAACTTCGCATGTGCAATCCCCGTCCATAATAAGTATAGAACAACAGTAGGCTTGCAGGACGCATTCTCTCGACTCCGAATACGCTAAAAAGAGTGAAAAAACTGAGCGGGTTTTCTTTTTACGGTGCCCTTGGCTCCCAGGTGGTCTCCTTACGTGTACAAGACGCACGCACTGTCCCAAATCATCCCTCCCCTCCGATTCAGAGCAAAGGCCCTCCCGTCCCTTCGCCAGTTGTCTCCGTCTTCTCTCTTCGAGCATGCTCAAGGTACTACGAGGCAACAAGGTGTTGCTAGGAAAAAAATTCTGAGAAAAATAAAAATCAAGCGAAAAGTTCAGAGAAATGTTGCATTAACCTGGTCCTTCCTCGATGATAGCGCAGTGGAAATAGTACGATTGCCCACAAAGTAATGCCCCAGATTTTTTTCTCTAAAACTATGCATTCCACAAAAAATAAATTTATATATATGAAAGAATGATGTTTAATCAACTCACTCTACTTTTTCACACAATCTCCCACAACTTCAATATCCTTCCTCCAGCGATTCACTAGGGCGTGGATGCCCTGTCGGGACCAGTCCTCCATCTAGTTATGGAGCCAGGTTTTCACAGCGCTAATCACCTTTTCGTCGTCCAAAATAGTAGAGTGGTAGAGTACTTAAAGTCATAATTCAAATGGATTAGAAAATAAGAGATATTTCGAAGTTACGTTCTTTCACGTCTTTATTTTGTGCCAGACTGGTATTTGCGAGCTTGGTCCTGCAGTCTGTCCACGACAGACTCTACAAATTTGATTAGAGCACTCAGATGTAAGATACGGTAGCGTCGTGATAACCTGATCAGGCTTTACAAACAATGGATATGCGTCTCTCGATGATCGTTACTAGAGAGTTAAAAGAAAGAGGGGGCATTACTTTTTGGGTAACCCTCATATATGGCTAAGAAATAGATGAATATTAAAGTTTTTTCATTATCGTATGATTTGAACAATTGTCACCGTCAAGGATACTTCGGTACAAGCGAGATCATTTCCAAAACGACATTGGACGTGTTTGCTGGTTGGCTTCATTTATAACGGTCAACTGCGTCCTTATCTTGGACGAACTTGAAGACGACACATAGTGCGTTAAGTTATGCACGTACACTCAGCCCTCTACATTTTTCCATCATTAACTTGACGGAAAAATGAATCATAAGAATGAAGAGTAATGTAGCTGATATGTAAAGATGTGCCTGAACATGTTAAGTTAGCATGATATCAGCTTAGGAGGTAGTAGATTGAAAGTACGCTCTCATAACGTAACTCAACCTTAAGTTTCCTTCTTTCTACTAATCCTCCTTTGCGAAGAGTCCCTAGTCAGCACAAAATAAATTATTCAGAAAGGGTATGTAGTCATCAGTGCTTTTAAATAATTTCGCACGTGGGGAGATTTATTTCATACTTCTACAGTCATTTATAAATCTTTTATTTGTCCAACTTTTACCTTGTGCCACTAAGCTATGACTTTGCTAAATTTCCCCTCGTCTTCGAAGGAGACGAGCAATTTACGAGTAAAGTAGGTTATGCCTAGCATGACATTTATAAGGCTCTTTTTTTTTAAACAAAAAAACGCCAAGGGGAAAAGAGAACACGCCTGGAAAAAAAATTATGAATGAATATTTATATAAAAATTAATTAATTCCTCCGGCCTGGCCTCGCGAGCGCCGGGATGCTTGTAACGCTAAGCACTCGAGAAAACGAATTTCAAATGCCTTCCGTCCGTTGTCAACGGCAATGCGATGTCACATCAACCCGGTCCATTCACCCTGCCAATCAGGCGTACCCCTTCCCCCTGACACTAGTACCTCACACTCTCTGCCATTCGCCTCTGCCTCCTCCACCCCTACCACATCACGGGCTCAAATACGATCTCTCGACCCGTATCGTATCACTCTTGCTGAGGCAGACCCTCGCGCGCCCACAGGACGTGCAAAAAGCAAAGCGGCCAGTCCTCCCACGCTCGTAATTTTTAGAACCGGACAGTGTATTTCAACGCTCAGACGACCACCCGGGAATGCAAATAATAACGATCCGTACAAACACGCATTGCTCTCTCTCTCTCTCTCAACCGACTCCTATACGGAGTTCACCGGTTAAAATTGCCAATATCCCTACGAGTGCATGACGCGCCGTTGTAATACAATCGCGTGGTTTACCGCCCAAATGTAGCGCAGAGGAGGAAGACAGAATGAGATAAAAGAAAAATTCCACCATGAAATAATATGAATGGAAAAAGAGCCACAGCTGAGTCATAGGAACCGTCGATTCGATTGATTCGATATGAGTTTGCAAAGCCTCAACTCGACATCGGAAATGAGTCCAAATGAGGCATAATTTCAAGGGATCAAAAAGAAAATTAGAAAAATACACTGAGAATTTCGAATGTAAGAGAGGATAAAAAAATCAACTTCGCTGATTTTCGTCCGTAACAATAACGTGAAACTCACAATAATTTAACTAAAAATGTGTCGCTTAACTGGGGGATTAATGTGGAGGAAAATAAGTGTGTGTACTACGAGCAAAGTGCCATAAGGATAAAAACGAATGCGATGAAAAATAAAATGACGCGACAAGACCACTAGTTCACTTAAATGCTTCTGAAATTGCAATAAAAATAAGTGCGCCTAAGCAACGAGGTTGCGAAACCATTATTCCAGCAAAAAGGTCCGTGGTTCGCTCAACGGTCCAAGTGGACTTTTTCGTATTATATTTTCTAGATAAAAAAATATTTTCTGCTATCACGATACACCATCGACAATGGAAGGCATTAGTGCCAATGCAAATCAACGTTATAAGACAAGAAAAACGGGTAGGTCGGAATAGTATGTATTAATTGCGGAATGTAGGAAGGCAGGATAGAAACAAGGCACCTGTATTAAGAAAAGAATATGGTTGCCAAGATTTTCACAGTTTAACGTACCACCCTTAAGACGGAATATTTCACTATATTAGACATCACCTATTATAGGAGTTGAGAATAAAAATGCCGACCACTGCCGGGAATAGAATAAGGGCCCTACGGGTTGACATCCAGCTGTGGGCACAATAGAAACTCAATACTCGTAACTTTTTCCGACCATCAAACAGTCGAATCTCAACCAAAACTAAATATCTACCGTAGAAGCAGTTTTTCATTTATACTCCACAACATAACGGGTCCATAAAAAGGGCATCATACGTTATTTGGAAAATACCACAGCCTTATACGCAGAGATGACTCCTTCGCCTATAGAAAAACTACAATGGAATATACGGGAGTCTATAATGGAATCATGCATTCGCGAAATGCGCGGAACATCGTCTGAATAACAATTCGAAAATTTTATCAGAGGTTTTCGTATGATTGGCGGCGACTGAACAACGAGATTTCCAGCAGCTATTCATTGACTCACCTCTTCTCCCGCTAACATAACTTGTTTTCAATATTGAGAACTGGACTTACCTGAAAAGAGAGAAATAAATCATTAGGATTTTATCGTACACTACGTATGTACTATACGTATCTACTATCTACGTATACACTACGCACGTATCATACAGTAATATCAGCATATACATTTACGCAAACCGACAGATATATTACTCTAGGATTGAGTCATAACTTGGAATTATTATGTTGAAATTCAAAGGTACAACAATGCACATCAATAATCATAGGTGACCATGATAGGTGATCAGTTCTTTTTCAACGTTAGCATGTTATTCACGAATTAAAGTTTTTGTAGCGTCATTTCCTGGAATCAAATTTATTATGACACTAACATTTTGAGTCCATTTAAATTATCACTTTGTCTTTTACTGGCAATAAATAGAGTAGATAAAATTATGATTATATTAAGTACAGCATATTTCTACTTTTAAATATGATGAAACGGTTGAATAAGGAAGATGCTAATTGTTTTCAGAGAGTTATCCACTATAGGTTTCTCGAGGTTACAGGTGAACATTTGAGTAAATGAATCGTGAGTAAAAAGAAGCCATAATGATGGTACGGTAAAAATGTTGAGCTAAAAAATATTACACACCAAATGAGCACTCAGCGATAAAAGTTGCGACCTATATTAATGAAAGCTTGGGTCATAACTTAATGCTGTTTAACAAAGGGGAAAAATAAGTCTTAACACTGCGATCCCCGAAGAAGAGAAAAACATCTCAAGAAGGAAAAACATCTCTTACGGAATATCTTCACCTGCTTGCTTCCTAGTCCACACTGCGTGATCACGAAGTGCTTAAACCCTTGAGAAACTATGGGTCGCGACCGGAAGATAAATGGCTAATATTCTGACTTGTATGCCAAGAGATAAAAGAAGGGAGACGAACAAAAGACGAAAATTTTTACGACGCTCCGACTACGTGACAAGATCATTACGATGTTCGGGTTGCATGATTGTCCCTCCCACCGCCACCTATTCATAATCAAAGATGATCAGCAGCACAGCAAAGTTACTCCGCGGCTTACGCGGACGTGCCAAGCATTAGTTATGACTGCCGGAAATCGCCTCTTTAAATAGGACTTTCGCAATAAAGTTTGATCGGAGCTATGAAACGTGAATACGAATATAAAATATCCCTTGGTGAGTATTGCTACTGATAGAAATGAATTTCAAAGACGGGAGCGAATCTTCAATATTTTCTTACAGTAATTGATCCATTTGGAAAGCTGACCAGAAAAGACTAGAAACCTTCGAAACGTGGTGTTGGAGGAAGATGCTGAAGATAAAATGGATAGGCAAAAGAAGAAATGATGAAATGTACAGAAGAGTAGAAGAGGAAGGATTATACGGTGCACCACCACCACCAATTGGCCAACATAAGTGATTAAAAGTTTGGTCTACACATTAGTACGGAGTGTCAACTCTAAAATCAATCTAGTGGTAAGCATAAATGATAATGCCATCACTCTTGGGAAAATTTAAGAATCCGCCAGGGTAGATTACGCAGACGAGGAGGAAGAAATGTATACTTTCAGCAACGTAGGTAAGCGCATAAACAACGGTGTACAAAGATAAGAAGGACGCGAAAACTTCAGCAGAAGTCGTATCAATCGAAGAACGTCGTTTTAAAATCCTATTTTCCTTCCGACTTAATCCTTAAGTACGGAAACCTACAGGAAGACGATGGAGCAACCCATGGAAGCAACACAGTCGCTACGAATACTGACTATGGCTGCCTCCTCCAACGATCACGCCTCGATCGTTCCGAGATTCCGAGGAGATCCTACCATTTCTCGTTAACCCTATTATCCCGACGTTACTTTTTTCTAGGTACAATAAGGAAACTCCTTTGCCTCTCTCTTCAAACTCCCAGCACTAAGGAAAAAAACATAGTTTCGCTCGATTACATCTCGGGGTGATCATTCCCCGCTTCTTCTTTTTCTCCGCTTTTCAGTTCGTGATCACCATGATCCTCTAAAACGGTTTCTCGACGGCATCCAGAGATCTAAATCTCGCTCTCCAATTGCGCACGCCGTTTTTCCGAGAGGCATCTTGCCATTTGAGAGACAGAACCTAGCAAGAAAAGAGAAGGGAAGCATTTCGTCCCTTTAAAGGGGGAAGTAAACATAATCACGCATTGACACCACACGTTCGATACCCCACATTGATCGTCTACGGTCTATTATTACCTTAGGAGCGATTATGAATAACTGATAAGAAAGATGAGCTCCACAGAAATACGCTTCGATAATCTCCGAGTCTCACTACTCATTACGGGGAACGATGAAATTGAGACTCGTCTAATTTGAAACACATTTCAATGTTTTTAAAAGGAAGCAGACTAATAAAACAATTTTTAAAAGGGTTTTCTTTAAATTTCATAGTCTTTTTATGATTCTATTCAGCGAATCCTATCGATATCCCGTGCAACGTATTTGTCTTGATGCTAATTTAAATTCCAAATATTTTAATTATGATCCAATAGGCTAAGGACTAAATCTCATATATTTTTATCCTTGGCTCACTTTTTCCGGTGACTAGCGCGTTGCGATAAATTATATTACACTAACAAACTACTCTTCTATAAGCATATATTCAGATTTGAAAATTGTGATTTCTGTGGTGATAAAGAATAAGAAATTGATCAAAAATGAAATCAGATAAAAGCATCGAAAATATAGAAGACTCTTGCGACAGCTCACAGAGTGCCTTCATCTGATTACAATCATAGTCATTCAATGGTAATAAATTATCATTTTCCACTAAAAACATATAGAGAGATTTACTAAGAATGCCCTCCCTACCACCGCCAAAAATAGAATGATAGCTCAGAAAATATGAGAGGAGCAAAGTTGTTTTGCGTTCCGTTCATCTTTTAGTTTCCTATGCAATTACACTTAACATTGGTACTTCTTTAGATCACCAAAATCGTCCTTTTAAACACGCAATTTTTTACCGTATTGTAACATTTGAAAAACCGCAATCAATTGCTGTCAATACAGACGTTTTAACGCCCCGAATGAATTAAAAAGGCCTTCACCTAATAATAATGAATTGAATCTGAAAATAGTTATTTTCAAATCAAGCAATTCTTTTTTCTTACACACCCTCGGAATTAAAATTGTTTTCATCGTTCCCTTAATAACGCAAAAAATTCTCTAGTTTCTGGGTTCGCCCACTGAGAACTAATCTTTCACATAAATAAAAACTGATAAAAGGCGAGACAAATAGTTTCGCAATATAAAAAGCGCTGCACATTCTCAAGCAAAACCAACTTTTATCGTATGAAGTTGAAAGACCTTATTTTCATTGACGCACAGAGAGAAAATTATCGTTCAAAATGAAATAATTTCGATCCAACATTTTCCCCCGACATGAGTTTAAACTTGATGAAAATAAAGTAAAACGTTATAGTTATCACCCATTAGTTTACAACTGCGTCGACACCTGAACGAACAACAGCAATTTCATTTCGTCAGCGACAAAGACAAGTTTACCCCTTATTTCCGAGGAATGAAAACACTGGACTCGGGGCCAAACGCTTCTTTTTTTACCCTTTTATTTTTGCAATTTAATGAAAACGCTATTCAATTTCAACAGAACCGTACTTTTCTCTCGGCTGGTGAGTTCTCATTTATTTTCCGAATAGGAACAGGGGTAGGTATTTATTTTCATTCTCCAGAACGGCTCCATGTATCACTTTTACAGCGCGAAAAAAATCACCAGAAAACCGAGTTAATGAAGTCACACTTGCCATTTCAATTTAATATCTAACCCCAGTGTTCGAAAAGAGGCAAAAAAGATTAAATTAAGCTGGAAACAAAATGGAATTACGCTATGAAATGTTCTTTAGCAATCTCTTGTCACCCAAATTCAACAACACACGCTCCTTCTTGTATTCGTAGGGGTGGTCTTCAATACCAGTCAAGTGTGAGAAAACGCAAAAAGAACACGTGAATACATACGACAAGTCCAGGCACACATCATACAGTCAATTCCGGTAGGACTGAATCTCTGAATATGATGGATGCAATGAAAACCGTCTTAAGACTAAGACAAACCACGACTTAATTCTGTTCGAAAAGAGGCAAAAAAATATTAATTTAAGCCGAAAACAATGGAATTACGCTACGAATGCTCTTTAGCAATCTTTTGTAACCCAAATTCAACATTATACATGCACCTTTTTGCAATCGTAGGGGTGGTCTTCAATACCAGTCAACTGGCTATCACACTCCTCCTCAAAGGACCCGATTAAGACTATCAAAAATTAGCGTACATATTTTTAAGTCGAATAGAAAATGAAAATTCGACTTAAATAACTCCACACATTAAAATATGATACTCGGTCAATGATTTGGGATTTAGTGGCAGCATAAGAATTCCACGATCGATGAACCAGTGACTAAATCCCAGATAAAAAGATTTAAGGTGGTTCCACCGAGAGAGGACATGAATGTCATTTTATTCATATTCTGGATACTTTTAGAAAATGCAATCGATTAGATATTAGCAACAAAATGCTACCTCTCCGAAATATTTTCTTCGCGAATTTGACTTGAAATTACGTTGTTTCCAACGGGAGAATGGGAAAAACATGCGGAAAAATTGAATTTTTCCATCCAATTCCATTTTCATGAAACAGTTTATATATTGCAAAAAACTTCCGGAAAATAGATTTAAAATAAATTAGAAGCATCTTACTGTCTTGATTTTTGAGTCATAAGCTAATTACAGCGAAAATTGAAGTAAAAATATGATAATTCCATGGAAATGCCTTGCGTACTGTACCAATACCCATAAAAAAGAGTTCATTAAAAATATGTAGTTAGAATAATTGGCATTTTGCGACTTAATTCCGGTATTCCCATCCACGAAAGAAAGGTTTATTAAAACATTTGAAAAAGTTGTAAAATATTTGTTTTGACTTACAAAGTCGTGGTGGAACCACCTTGAGCAAATATATTGTGGCGTGCACCGCCACTCTTCATTTGTTTCGGAGAATCACGAAAGAGGGCAGTTGCGTCGAGGACCACGTGACCAGAGGCGATGGAGCCTGGACGAGGAGACCAGAGGCGGCAGTTCGACAACTGGGAAGGAAGGAGGTGTGACCAAACTGGGCTCCGAGCTTCGCCTCGGTAGTCGCCTTACATATTGATGATATTTGTTACATAAATTTTGTGTAATCATTGCTTAAACATTTGTAATTATAAGAAACTACTGGTGAGATTACTTTTCGGTCCGCTCTCCACTTTAAGCCGCCTCGCGTAGGAGACCCCTACGAGGAGAAGACCTATACTTGGAACAAGCTTCGGAGAGGTTACAAGATATTGAGTTAATCTTCGAGAAGAGTGCAGCATGATTCCCAATAAGCAGCATTTTACCTCAATGAAGAGGATTCATGAACGCTAAAACTCTGATACTGTAGAATTGAGAACTAAAAAATAGACATTGAAAAAATTATAATCATTCAATGATGATGTAACATTCGTAACAGCTGGAGTTCATGAGAGGGGTTATTCCAGCTTTCTCTGAACGCATGCCACTCATATCCGTCGCCAAACGAACCAAATGCGCTCAGCACAGCTGTCAGGCTAATTAATATAATTTTACTTTCATTTAGCTTTCATTAATTACTATAAATATCACCGCACGCAACAACAGCGATAAAAAGTGGAGACGGCAATTTATTAACGCCTACGAATACATTTCCAATTTGGAGAAAATGGGTCACTGAAAATGGAAACCGATTTCGTTTTCTTTTTTTCGAAGAAAAACTTTTAAAAGCTCACGGTTTAATGACGAATCCCATAAGATCCACTCCAAACATGACCCGAACCATCAATCTCTTGCGCTCGGAAAAAAAATAAATTGAGGCATTAGTCCTTGGGAACAAGTTCACGGAGAAAGTGAAGAGAAAAAACGAACGGTAAATAAACCGAATGATGAAAGGTGGCAGGAGAATTGATGAGGTGCCAGAGAACTGCCATCCGTTTCCAAGGGCCCGGGTTAGAATCCCGGCCCTTTGTTTTTAGCGAATAAACTAAAGTGTATTCGCTAAAATCCTGGTCCCTTCTTTGAGTTCCTCGTGGACTTCACCCCAAGTGCAGCGATTTGTCGGAAGGGACGTTACAGTGACAGAGAAAATTGGTGGCAGTCGCCTGCAAGAGGAACGAATGAAGTCGGCTATGGAGGTAAGCGTGTAGGACAGCACATGGTGAGCAACACAGCCAACCAATGAATTTGACTTGATAGATTGATGATTAGCAGTACGTTTCACGGTAATATTTACGACCCAAAGAAAATAGGATCAAAATAGGCTAATGCAGTATAGCATCCACTGGAGAAGCTCATCTAAACAATTGTACTGGCATCCACAGAAAGGTAAATTTCATGTGAATAACATATTTTGAAGTTGGAAATGAAGGTTTGGGACTTGTTAGAACCCTCATTGTTAATTGCGGAGAATATCTTGCTCCCTCACGAGTAGGCAGCTCGTAGGCGAAGGACTTTTCCACTGCAAAGAACTTCCTCCACGACAGTCAAAATGTTTCCCCACCACCACAAACCGCACCCCCCTCCTCCCCCCCCCCCCCCCCAAAAACATTCTTTGTTCTGACCAGACTAATGTCGGCGCCGGATTTCTCTCCACCATTCCTCCATTTTCTCATCAATACTACCCTTTTCCCCGGGGCCAATGACCAACCTCTAACGGCGCAAACGGCCTCGGTTATTGGTCGTCTCCCAAAATAACTAAACAACCAGCAAAAGAGAAACAAAACATTCCACAATTTGAGGGTCTTTTTAAGTAAAAAAATACGAGAAAATGGAAGATTTGATGAAAATCACACGCGGGACGTGGGCACATAAAGATAATGACAGGGCGTTGCTGGAGCGTTGTCGGACCTCTCGCCGTCATGATTCGGTCAAATATTGAGTCACAATTGCGGAGAAACTCAATTGAATAACGCAACCCTCATTAATAACTGTCGTACCTGAAATATTTCCTCGTGACACGCCATCACGAAGGGAGTCCGGCCTTCGCGTTAGCACTCGCAAACGAGAAATGAAAAGCTACCGCGTTGAAGGGGGTGGGGAGGGGAGGGAACACTCGCTTCTCGAAAGCCCTTGCGGCCGGATGACAAATCACGCATGCGGCGTGAAATGCATGCGTATGATGATCGAAGCATAGTTCATAAAGGGGGTAATCCAAAGCCACTAAGGCGACGAATCGCCCTGAGACTGGTCGAGAATCGCAGTGAGTGCACACGCGAGAAACAGGTCATATGAGTATTGCCCACTGTAGAACCTTGTCGAGCGTGACGCAGAAAAAAGGCAATCAAGTGTGTGAGAGTTTCAAGGAAGTCATTCGCCTTGGTGCTCTCCCAACGATATTATTTCCAACTCCGACCTAATGGGCGCTTCGTGTATCTCGCTGAGGACTCATCTGGGGATAGAGGAAGAGGCCTCGTAGCATAAAAAACGATTCACGATTTCAGCGTTACCTAAAACTAAATAGGAAATAGAAAATTACAAACTTAATCGACAGATATACGAAGGAACTGTGCATCTGGGGTGGGAATTTATCCCGTAGGTTTTTCAAATCGCTTCATTGAACGACGATAACTGACGATCACAAGTCAACGTTAGTCAATTCAGTAACAAGTGCTGTGAAATTACAGAAGATACTTATCAAAAAAATGAAAAAGGTTTCTTTGATTTCCATTTTCTGCATGATCATACATTCTTTTTCTCTTACCAAACTCCCATAATTCAGTTCTGAAGATGAGCCCTCAGCGGCGTTGCTAGAGAGGGTATCTAATACCATAACTACTGAAGCGGAATGCGACACTTCGCTCAAATTAAGTTTAATCATGGATCGATTAGATTCTTCAGAATGTTACCCCAGTAGCCACGACCACGAGATGCGATGCCGGCTCTTCCCTCTGGGAACTGAAGCCCGTTATATAGTTCATTTCCGCCATTTTAGGCTTTAATATTTTAGCTTCTCTAGGTTGCGTCTTAAGGATACCTTCTATGAAGGTGTACTAAATTAGGCTGCTGGTTCGTTCTTGGTTCCCATCTCTGGGTCTTTCGTGTCGATCCCAATGTTAAGATTGAGAGTAGTATTTCTGGCATATGCCTGAGCCTTTTTTTTTGCTTTTTCCAAACATTTTGAAATATATAGTTTTAGTCCATCACACGCTTTTCCTCGCCTGTATGATTCCGCTGACGTACTCAATCATCTCGGTTAAAAGAAATAGATTCCCAATTTTTTTATCAATGGTTTTGATTCATTTATAACGTGCATCCAAAGAAAAGATACCAATGCCATATTTCTACGTTGGTCATTCAATATAGAGAATCTAAGATAGCGTCATCATATTTTACCTCTAAATAAATCACTTCTTCGAGGAAGTAATGGATTATATTCAAGCACGTGTGTGTAATGAATGATCACAATGTCAAATCCATGAAATGCTAATAATATTTTCCTAAGAGTTGACCTGATTTTATCCAAGAAAAGTCATAGAATTCCAGGAAAATTAGAGCTTCTCTACGAATATGGTTGGATGATGCTTCACTAATACCGAAGGGCATTTTTATTCAGAGAGCCGAGAAAAACGAATAGAAAATGAAACACCAATGCTCCTGATTTTTTGTCGGGCTTCTGTATTATGAACATCGAGTACATACTATCACAACACTGGGCGTAAATTACCGATGATTTGAATGTATTAATGACGCTTTACAAAGCAAATATAAGGTTATTAATGAAGACACAAATGACTCCTACATTTGAACTCAATGAGCCATGAGAGTGAAAACGCCACACTAGTTTCATCCTTGGTAGCAACGCGGTTCATTCCAACCGAGGACACATTCCAACGACGTTGACTCCTATGTGCCAGAGGCAACACTCGGACGAAAAATGCTAAATTGTCCAGCATCCATTTCCCCAAGCTGGTTTTTTACGGCTTTACGAGCATTTCATAGGCTGGAATCTCGGTGGAAACTCGAGTAATTTACCCGTCCGTCAAGATGTTGCAGCTACGCGCGGGGCTCTTCCTTAATAGAAATTGAACGGGACGAGAGTCGCCAGATAGGGGGGGAATGGACGGGAGGAAGGAGGAAGATGTCATTCGTGGCCGGGCCCTCGGATCGACCGGCCTTATTATGTCCCCGAGTCCTGCAGGACACGAGGAGGACATAAACATTCCACTCTCGTCTCTCTTCCACTCATATCTAACTCCCACTTCCTCGCATCCTATCTTCACTTCCCACTCTCCCCGCGCACTGTGTATAATATTCTTTATGTTCGCTCCAGTGTCCTTCTACCCTCACTCCTCCACCCGTGAACTCTTTAAAGAAGGGGAATAGACTCCCTCAGGAAAACGGCTGGCTTCTTCACACAAACACTACGTCTCCATGGTTGGTGCGCTCGACAACGAATATTCCGCATCAGTATCAGCGCTCACTAAGGGCACCGAAAGCGGGCAGGACCAAGTATTACTACCAATATTACCGCCCTTAGAGCCGAACAGTGGGGGAATCTGCACCAGGGCCACGCATTAAGGAGAAATTCGAAAACCACGGGATGGAGAAATATAACATTAATAATCTGGCGGGATCGCCACATTACGGTACCTGATATAGGTCAATGAATAACTTAATCGTCGCTTTTTATATCCAGATACGGACATCAGTGTGCTGTTAAGGACTTGTATTCCCTTTTTGAAATTTAAAATTAATTTGTTTTTATAAAAATGTCAGGTACATGATAAATTAATAAATAAATTTAAACCATATAATAATCATACTAAGAATTGCTTTTTTAATATAGGGCTCGAATAACTACATGTTCAGGGTCTGTACACCATAGTTGTCCAGTACTGTACAAATGATAGTTGCTCGGGGCTCCGCAACCCATGGGGGGCCCTGGTAATCAATAATATGGTTATCTGCTCGTTTACGAAGGTTTACCTGGAAGACAGCAAAAATTCTGAATTTTTTTTACAGGAAAATTCCCCTCTCTCTTTGCACGACTTCTTTCTTCACCTCAGCAAACGTCCTACCACTCTTCGTTTTGTCTATAAAGCCTAAGCTCTTTCTTCCCCTCCCCCGCAAACCAAATAAATCTTCCTCAATAACATCCACGGCCATCAGTATTCCTTAGCCTTTCGTTACCTGTTAACCACCTATTCCAACTCCCCCAACTACAATCAGCAAATGAGCCTGGTGGGTTAATTGAAGGGCTGGGACCACAAAGGTAGCGCATTCGAAGTTCATACAGCCAAGCCAAGGATGTTTCGCATGCCGAAATATTGAGGTTTGGTGGTTATAAGGTTCTATTTAACCTTAGACGAAATCCACCCTTAGCAGGTATCCTCAATGTTGGATATGAATTCAATTTTCAATCGCCCCCTCAAATACCCATCCAACATATAGAAGCGTTTTAAAACTTAAAACATGAGCCCTGGAATATTCTTCTGTAATAGTTTTTTTCCGGCATTGAGAGTACACTCTCTGGTCACTTTTATTTATATTACATCCCTCTCGATTCACACAATCATTTCGTTCTTTTCCGCGTCTACTCCGCCATTACTCTCCCGCCCCTCCTCTCAATCTTCCTTCCTCCACACCTCCACATGCTTTTCCTCCCTCCTTGTCTCTCTACGAGCACTCCCATCCTCTCCATCAAAAGAAACCTCCTCCAATACGTTCTTTTTGGAGAGACGAGAGTCCCAAACACACACACACAGACAATTCATACGACAGAAACACATCAACTCAACCAGCCACTTACACTCCTTCCACAACTATCTTGCAGTTTAAGCTTACCGAAGCAAAGGGGATTCATTTTTTATATGCGAATATTTTTAAAACGAGATTTATGGCGAAGGCGGGACCCGTAATAGGAAAAAAAGTTCTTCTATTATGCAGCGATTTCCATTCATTCTCGTCTATTGCACAGCTGAATGGGTCTCAACTCAACTGACGGAAAATAATGCTCTGGAGAGATAAAGATTTGAAAAGGTTCCCACAAAGGATTTAAGAGCACGCTGTGCGATCAAACAAAGAATATTCCTGTTTGAGCTCAGACTGAATGGAAAACGAACGAAAGGAAAAATATCTGAAGATCAGAGTTGGCGGAAGTGAAATATAAACGAAATACAAACAACTAAAATACATATTCTATTGAAGAGTTTTTCTCCTAATATATCTATTGACTAAGACAATGATATCACTGGAGACGACGTCCAAACACAATGCATCAGAAGGAATTAAACCAGAATCGTATACAAAAGATACGTCAATGGGTATATTTTACCATTCATTCTGCGAGTCATAATTAATTTTTTAAACTGTTTAGTAAAGAACTACCAGCCTCCACGTAAACATTCGCGAAAGAAACTTAAGATTCTTAAAGGAACAATCAATGTATCATCAGTACATTGATATCACTGTATTCTCATCAAAACCTGTATGTCTTAAAACTTTTCTCAATTATCACACAGATTCTGCGTATTCAGTAGCCACATGCTAAAAATAAACTGCGATAGCTCATGGTCTACTCAAGCATCAGGGTATTTAAACTAAATGTAAATACTGGCACCCCATCAATCAGTACATTGATATCACTGTATTCTCATCAAAACCTGTATGTCTTAAAACTTTTCTCAATTATCACACAGATTCTGCGTATTCAGTAGCCACATGCTAAAAATAAACTGCGATAGCTCATGGTCTACTCAATCATCAGGGTATTTAAACTAAATGTAAATACTGGCACCCCATCAATCAGTACATTGATATCACTGTATTCTCATCAAAACCTGTATGTCTTAAAACTTTTCTCAATTATCACACAGATACTGCGTATTCAGTAGCCACATGCTAAAAATAAACTGCGATAGCTCATGGTCTACTCAATCATCAGGGTATTTAAACTAAATGTAAATACTGGCACCCCATCACCTATCGAAGATACACACTACATATTTTTTCAAAATGATTGCAGTTGGTGCCATATGGTACCGCTAGTCTAATATTGGTAAAACCAAGATAAAAATACGGATATTTAATCGAATTTCAGCCCAGGTTAACTCATGTGAGTTTTACTTCCACGAATCAAAGTTTCACAAGAATATTCCATACAGAGATAAATTAAGTTAATTAATCATTTTCGCGCATAACTTTTCATAAGTCATGTTAGAACGGCATTCCTTTTGACCTCACAAGTATCGAGCTTCAATTTTTTACAACTTTTTTCCTTGAAATTTGAAATTAGCTCTGAGAACGATTTTTTTCCACCTCATTAAATAAAAAACCCCCGATGTCACTAGGAATACGATTAATCACAGGAATAAAATAGTTCTGCAAAATTAAATACAAATACATCGTCCAACATATGTTGGCATAAAATCTACCTGCTCGAAACACCTAATTTCACTATTAGAGTAATAACATGGAATTATTAGCAAGATTCCGAACAAAGATGCACCCACGGTAAAAAAAATGACTGGCCTTGACGTCTCAAGGGATGGAGTATGTGAATCAGGACCACTGGATACTTATATCAAGGGCATTTTTCCACCAAATCACATCAAAAATTTGAGCGATCTGACGATCTACAAATCGGGAGAAGAAGGTACAGTGAATCGAGAGAAACCTTCACCCCCGCGGGTGCGTGTATTTCACCCTCGCTATAGCCCTTAAAGCATAAAAGCTTACCTACACTATGTGGTCGAAACCTAAATGTGGTCGGAATTAATAAGGTAAGATCAAAAGGGGATTAATTGTTTTCAATGAAACATACACTCCTAAGAATATTTCAAGAAAGCCTTAATCTTTATTAATGGTTTACAGTTTTATTTGAAAAGCGAGATGAAATAAGAGAGGGGCGAGATATCATCTTGCAAAAATGATTCATCATTCACATATATGCCTGTCATTTGCATACATTTTGTAACTAGAATCTTTATCACATTGGGTAAGGATGTGAAAATAAAAGTTCAATTTATCAACAACATCCCACTTTATACATTTTAGGCTTGACCAGGAATGCAGTGAAGTACTCCAAAAGCCTCCCGACGAATGTCGCAGCCACGTGACGTTTACCGAATGCTGGACCTGTGTAAGACCTTGAAGGCAGTCATACTCACACATATAGTGCCAAAAAAACATGAGATATGGCTAACGGCGGCGGTGGCGACGGGGGCAATAGACGAAAGTAGCCCTCGATGCGGCGGTATCACGTTACGGAACAGGTCCCGAAAGGCACACGGACGCGGAGTCGTCGCGACCACCGATTGAAAAACCCGCCCGAGGAACCGGCAATCCCTTCGCTTCACATTCCCACCGCGCCCATCCAGCTTCAACTGGGAAGGGTCGAGTATCCAGTGACGCAAGATGAAATTATAAAGGAAACCCATACGGTGTTGTCTCCCGGGAAGAAGTCACCCGATGAGAGCTCTCCTTTTTATGAGAGAGCTTTAAAAAAAAGCCATTCCACGTGAATAGTAAATCCCACTTGGAAAGTTAGTCTCTGAAACAATCCAGACGACTTAAGGTAGTTTGAGCGGGATAGTTCCCTAGTCAAAATAGAGAGCATATTCCAATTATACGTTTTATATTCACCGGCTGTGGGACACATGAATTAAATATTGTACTATTAATGGTGTAATAATGAGATAATATACCACAGTAATTCTAATTAATTAAATGAAAATATATAAACAACTTTATAAACTGACTCATTTTTTTCGCGCGACACATTTTTAACTCCTTCAAAACGGACGATTTTTCTTGATTCCACAGAAATTACTGCGGAGAATATACGAGAAATAGTAGAGAATGCATACAAAATATAAATTTTTTGAGGATATCTATGTGTTAGAAATTCCCCTTTTCTTAAATTAGGTCTCTCTGGAGTGCATACACGTACCATTTCCCATGAAAGGAGCTGGTATAATGCGTCAAAAATCTCGAAAAGTTGTTCGGTAAGGTTCTCATATTTTGGTATCTTTGGAATGGTGAGATATTTTTCTTTAAAATGAGACCAAATTCATATATTTCTAGGTAAGTGATATTTCGCTCAAACTACCTTAACGGGCGATACAACTTAACATCGCAGCAGATCGTTAGTAGCTCCTACTCTGCACCTAACTGATAAATTTAAAAAGTAAATATCATATAAAACAGGTATACAGCAATACAAGTATAGCTTGTACGCATCAAGATAGCAAATTATCACAGAATTAGATTCAGGAGGCCCTGTTATAAAATATAGGATCGCAAGAAAATAAGAGTGGACGCAATAAACGGTGCCGAAGAAATTGCCGAAAGTCCGCTAAGTTGAAAATTAAACATATTCTTATCCGAGTAATAATAAAAACTTGATAGCCTTGGAATTATATTTCGCCAACCGTAAACGCCATGCAAACTAATTAAAGCCTTACGAAAATCTCAGAAAAAGCCTCATATAGGACACTTGGTAGAGTCCTTCAGCATCAAAAACCTTAACACTAGAGAAACTTTAAAAGCGCAGTAAAATTAAAAACGAATCATAAAAACTTATCCAGCTCACACCTAAAATACTTTCAGAGCCACCGATAAAATAGAAGAAAAAACTTAACAATAAAAGTGGATGCCCACATGAACAGCCGTAGTTAACGACAATATTTAATGGTCCTCCATAATGATTCCGCTGTGATCGGACGGCAAACGTTACTTAACTCTAAGCCATAAAATTTCGGCATCAACCACGTGGTGAAAATCGCAACTCCACGGTCCGCTTGACCAAGCTGTGACACTGGAATGCTTCGAGGTGGGAGATCCTATTTTATCGACTCCCACCGGTTCGTCAAAGACGCCAGGGTGGGTGGGTACGCCTCGTCAGTTTTACCATTACCGCCCGAAAATAAAATAAAGAATACTCTCGCCACGTCGTCGTCCAGGAAAAGGACCATGTGAGGGGCAAAGAAATTGGGCGAATATCCTACCCACACCATCCTCTGCTCCCTCAACAAAACCGCACGCGGTCTTTACAAGGGCCAATCTCTTCTCCTTCAGATAGGTCCGTCCCACCTCCTCCCTCCCCCCACACACACATCGGCTGCCAAACGCCATCAACTCTCCCATCCTCGGCGTACACCAGCTTCACAAAACGCTCCCTCTATCTCCTCTACATCTCCACCTCCTCCACTCCATCGCATGTACGTGCGAAAGAGGCATCGTTTCCACCCACCTTCCCCATCCCAGTACCCTCTCACACCTGCGCCGCCGACCCTGTATATACACGGACACCTTCCTCACACCCTCGCCCTATCCCATCCCGCTCCGCACACTTCCCCGGGGCAGCAAACTCGCACCTCTCCGCTTGAAGGACGCTCACGGATGATAGACGGAGAAGGAGACGAGAGGGGAAGGCACGGGCGGGTGGAGATCTTGAGAAGTGGAGTCGCGGTAGACGCCAGGGTATTGAGAAAGAAGGGGTCGTAGGAGGGAGGAGGAGGAAGCGGTGTGAGAAGGATATAGTACGCGGTCAAGTGCGCATTCCCTCTCAACTCGCCCGCAGAGCCGTGGGAAAGCCGTCAGGAGGGCAGTGATGAGGAACGGAAGGAGAGGTCGGCGATGCCCAAGGGAGAGAGAGGGAGACGCAATGGAGCCAAGAGCGGACGGGACAATGAAAAAAAATTCCCAGCGGTGTAATGGTGGGTGAATTGAGGACAGCGGGACTGAGCTGGCCGAGACCTATGGAGAGACATTTTGATCAACTCTCTCCAAGAGCAGCATGAATAAGGAGAAGGAAGGGTTTCCCTGACGAATTCTAATGATCAAGGTATCAAAGAAACTACTCTTTGATTACTTATATGCATTTTTTTATTTACGGAATGATATCTTCAGCTACATCTCCAATAGTGTGTCTGTAAGCGATTAACTTTTTAAAGATGAAAACTCTTATATTATTTAGCTAAGATAACCAAAGTTCCACTAAAAATAGTTTCACAATGATTGACTCAAATGGTTTTGGGAAAAATTCATCTATCAAATATAAAAGACACGTGAATTAAGGATAATATTCACCAGCTTTCCCGGAAATTATTTCAATAAAATGGGTGAATTGGCAAGCACTAAAGTTTTTTAAAGAAGTTTTGCAGGAATCTGCTCCAAATTCCAATGAATAAGGATGACTTTTATATATATCACACCGGACAAGGCTATATTTTTTTGTGATCTCTGAGGAGAACACAAAAGGTATATAGCCTCTTTTATTACATCATTATACCAGTATCAATCCCTTGTTCAAAGCAAATGAAATCTTGCATGTATTTCGATTCAGATCATATTAATTGGAATTAATTTTAGCTTGAGTATTTTAAGTAATCAAAAAATATATAGCGCAATGAGCGTGGAATGGAGAGTTGTGAAATGGGGATCTGGAGAAGATTGGAAAAGCTAAATCGTTCAGAGAGGAAGAATGTTGGCATCGTAAAAGAAGTCGCTTACTGGGTAGTAGGTGAAAAGAAAAACACTAATAAATTTCAAGAGAAATTCCACATAGTTTACGAAGAAAATTACCAACAATTAAACAGAATAACCACAAATACGGATAAAAAAATAATGCTCCAACCGCATCTCATTTTTTTCCAATAAGAAGTTAAGAAGCCTTCTCTCCTCCAACCCCTTTCCTTCGAGCTACCCCCGTAAAACTTCAACCCCAATTACTACGCCCGCTCTTCACCCTCGACGGGTGGTCGGTGCGTGATCTGGAACAAGGCAAGAGTGGGACAATGGTGCACGCAACTCGAGTATTAGGAGGGAAAGAGAGAGAGGGAGGGGTGGGGTAAGGGGAGGGAAAGTGGGGAGAAAGGGTGGTGGCGCATGAAGAAGGGAGTAGGAGGAGGAGGATGAGAGCATTTTTGCATCCGGTGATGACGAGGAGGAGATCGGAGGAGACGGCTCTTTCGTGTTTCGGATTCCCCCCCACACACACCACCGGGGTCCAGCGAGCACGGTCGAGCGGCGAGGCGTGAGTGAAAAAGAGTGGGTTTAAAGTAGCACCGTCCGTCTGAAACTTCCCGCTTCCTTCTCCTCCCTCTCTCTCTCTCTCTCTCACGAGTGACCTGTCAGAAATACGCCGTGCGCATCGGTGACCGAGGACGAGAGAATGATGACGGTTAATCGAGGCGTTTTTTGAAGCGGTGGAAAACCGCGAAATTCAAGGTCTGTGCGCTCAACACACGATGCCACTCTCAGTAGATAAATTACAATTTTTACAGGTTTTTAATAGTGACAGCTCATCCGCTGGCGAATACTTACCCGAGTGTTCTTAACAATACATCCGTAAAATTGGTATCCTAAAATTTCGGACGCGTCGAAGGCCAGAAGCTATGTTAAGCTAAGCAAAATCTATTGCTTCGCAGAGACAATTATACTCAACTAAATCATTAAACACACATATATAAAGCAAAAACGAGATAAAATGAGTAATCTAGGAGGGGAAAATAAACTTGGAAATACAATATCTTTGTTGTAACTAGCCTGTTCCAGGCGACATTCCATACAAGTTTCTTATGCACGCATCCATAATAAACCCGGCGATAGTTCTTGCCTAAACGGAGTAATTATGGAAATGAAAACACATAAATATTCAGAAAAGGTAACAGAGCCAGTTAAAGCTCATAAATGATACAGATTAGGCAATCAGGTTTTTTTAGAGAGCATCCTAGACATCTGCTGATCCCCAAAGAGTCGCGCAGTAAATGCTATTTGTCACACCACGTCACGCGTCCCAAACTGAACGATTACTAGAATTCAGCGCAGCAAGATAGCATATTTTCTCTCCTAAAGAGGAAAGAGTGCCCTATCTTCAAGTTGTGATAAACCCCAATACTTGAAAACAACTTCAAATTCGACGCATTAAAGAAATTTTTAGCACTTTTCAGAGGAGAGCTCGGGGTTACGGAGGCTGAAGTACGTGCGGATGAGCAGGCAGAAAAATCAAAGGTCTCGTCTCTTTGTTCCATCGCTCTTGTTCACTCTCTCCTTATCTTAACGCCCTAAGTACACTAGTGTCACCGAAGTCTGCACTACCAAAACCAGCCATTTTACTCTTAGACAACATGGACAGACAACACCTATCCTCACAAATGAAGCCCAGCCAAGATTAAAAATCTAAGACATTAGGGTTTGACGACAAGGTGAGAGGAGAACATACAACAACATTCAATTGGAGAAAATTGAAACTTCGAATGTGTACGATATAATGATATTTCACAAGCAATAAGATAAAGCGTCAATGCTTCACGTGCATACACGTCGATGTGCTGAACAAGGTGGTATACACGTTACAGCACATAGTGGGAAACTTAACGCATGGGGGACAAAATTTGCACGTCGTAAAAGGAGAGGGGGATGGAATGCCAGTTCTTTAAACGCGTAAAAGAAAAAAATATTTATTCCGAAGAAAAGTGCCAATAAAGGAGGCGAGGGACTTGATTCGGTAAAACTGCGAGAGAAAATTGACCGTGGAGCGGGAATGAAAAGATTTTCTCCCGAAAAAGGGGATGGAGAAGACGCCAATGGCGAGAAAAGACTGCAAGTGTGGGTGGGAGGGATTGCAGAGGGGATGGCGAAAAAGGGAACAACTAATGAGAAAATTGAATCGTCGTTAAGCAAATGGGAGAGAAGAAGACGCGGTGGATGGTTGGAATGGGAAACTGGGAGAGTGGTAGGCTGGGATTGGAATTTCAATGCGAGTGGCTGAGGCTGGGTAGGCTGGGGACGCCGACAGCGGAGGGACATTATAAAGTATCATTGAGTGCAGCGTGCGGAGGGGTTAGGAAGGCAAGAGAGACAGGTCGGGAGGGAGGGAGGGAAATGGCATGAAGGGAATGCCGAGGGTAAAAAAAATTCCCCAGCGCCTTTCAATTGGCAAGAGTCGAATCGAAATGGAAACACTTCTCCTGCTTTGAAAGAGGGAGACTGAATCTCATTTACCGGAGGATCCAAAAGCACCTGCGGTAGTATATGGCAATCGTTGGAGAGATGGAAAGTGTAGACCGACCGTGACCATATTGCCGACGTAAGAAAACTCTCTTTCTCTTGAAAAATACTGTGTGATAGCAGAATAATATTCGCTGTTTCATTCCATGTTCCAGCTCGTTTTACGAAATAAGCACATACTTAGTCACATCGAAGACACCGAGTTATTTCCATCGATAACATTATTCTGAAGTAAAGGCAGGCAAATCTCAAACCACACAACTTTACAAAGAGTCATCCAAATAGGTACATGATAATTTTTCGAGTCGTCAGGGCATGCCCATGATTGCAAGTTGGCCGAATTCTGCGTATTTCTTTCGTGAAATTTCTTCTCTTTCCGCGCAGGTTTACCGTAGAAAGTCCTCAGATATTAGACTAATGAAATAGATAAACTTCCTAAATAAAACATGTTTGGAAATTGCTGCCAACCACCAAGTCGATTGCCTTAACATTATGTGAGAGTTTCAAAGACGTTATATATTTTTTACTCATCTTCAAAAGCCAAAATATACATCCAACAATTCCTTTCCTTCACGTTATAAAATCCAATTAAAAATCCGTATATAGGCAACATAAACATCTTAGTAAGCCTCAACACTAAACAGATACAAGTTTGTTTTATTAGCACAGCTCTTTGTTACGCATTCAAGCAGAGGCAAGCCGGACTTTCCCGCTACGCGATACGTGCGAAGTATCATAAAGATTGAGCTACGATATTCCTCTAATTAACACCAGTACTTGGAACACACTTGTGAAGTTCCTCCGTTGTTTTCAGTAGCACTTTCCATCTCCCTCATAAACGGAAATGGAGGAAACATACGCAGATTGTCTAACTGAAAGAAGGGATACTTTGCAAGTGGGAGGGATGGAGACTCAAAGAGAAAATGATGCTTGGCATGTGGCAAAATGGACTGGTTGACAGGGTGTAACTCCGAAGTCAACGATGATTAATCATCTTCAAAAATATTCAACATCATTCACTCCTAATTTTTTTTCCGGGACATTCGAGAGACTGCACGAGAGCTTAGAAGGATGATTCTGGGATGAGGTAATAGAGATTTCTATCGGAGCCAAGACACTCTCAGTTCTTTTAGGACATGAGACACCGGACATTTATTTTAGAAGACTCTCGAGGCTTTAACTGATGACAGATTTATTCTAAACGGAAGGGAACAGCCGGTCGCCGAAAACATGATAATTGGTGATAAACGACCGGGCTCTCGTGTCATCCCGCTTTCCACATAAGAAGGCGGGACGGGAGGAAAGAATAGACCGAGGCATTCACCTCTCCTACGCTTGCTAGCAACTAGCGACGCGATGGCCCTCTGTTCCCAAATGAAGAGTGAAAGTGATAGAGGGGACGGATGAAGGCGATGCGATGGAGGGGATACAAGAGGAGCGGTTCGGAAAAATGAATAACGGGAGGGAAGACCTAGCCGAAACAAAATAGGAGACACGAAAAGAATAATATGGAAGCCTAAACATTCTCACTGCTGAGCTTTTAATTCCATTGGTTTAGTAGACTACTGAGCAAAAAAGAAATGATTCATGTAATGATAATTATTAATTTACTCCTACATCATTGATACAAATATTATAACGGGAGCTTTAGATCTCCACGGTGGTAAGATCTGAACCAAGCCGTCAACAAGTAACTAAAAGTAAGTATGGCATTAACAATAAAAGCAGTAGCAGCCGCATACTTACCAAGTTTAAAAAACATCGCCATCACAATATATTCAAGATTTTCAGTACGCGATTGCACTCCTTAAGGCAAACAAGATGTCATCTGACTTCTCTCCGACAGTGACCTATAATTATGAGGCAGTGTAATGAAAATTATATACCTAGTAATTATATTTTCATAAAAATACCCAGTTATTAGACATGCAGATGAGAAGTCCTCGACCTGATTATAATCTAAAAGGCATATAATTCAATAACTGATATCGCCTTAGCCAAATCTCTAAGTTACCTTCCATGATAAATGGCCAGAGCGCCACACGAGACCCGTAGTCAACGCTTGTTCTGTGAATTATTGAGTATCGCGGTAGGACTACTAAAATACCTAAAACCAGATCATAATCGCTAACAAAAGGAAATAAACATGAGGCACCTATATCCTAACCACAAGAGCTAAGAAGAGGCAACAGAAGAATGAATAATCATCCTTTATGCACGTTTCCAAGTCCCACACAAAATAGCAAGGTTGGCATTAATCACATAACCTGACGGCCAAAGACGTCCCTTAATCAAGTTCTTATTCTTCGATTTAGAGAACAGTAAGCTGGAGACTAAAAGTTGAATAAAACATATGAATGCCAGCGGATCAATACGCTGAGTATAGAAGTAACCGAATGATTGACAAAACTAAGTATTAAATCCAATATAAGGGTTGGATCGGGAAATTATCGGATTGAAATGGCTGAAAAGATAAGTTGAATGAATTTCGAGGGCCCAGAAGATTTAAACAGAGGAAATTTGCACGGAATGAACGTCCTGACAATTTTCCACTTCCATTCTAGAGACAAACTTACACTCATAAATCGTCGAAGGTAATATATATGAATTAAAAATTCATTTAAAAAAGGCAAATATGAGCACCATAACTATGGAAATATCTTCCATTTCCAGGAAAAAGAACAGATGAATTTTTAAGAGTGCTACTGGAGGGGCACGCCTTCCTGATCCTTCCTAAGGCAAATATCGGACCGAATTCTAGGCAAAAACATGGGAAATAAGCAAGGAAAGAGGAGAAGGAGCATCGCGGAAAGGACCGACATCATGCAAAGATGTGGACCCGGAGAAAACAGGAAAAGATGTAAAGAGAGGCGCTAGTTTGAGAAAGCGAAAGGGTTGCGTTAAAGTAAGGCCCTCGCCCACCCATTCGGAAATGAAGATCGATAATGACGCGCCACTACAAGGATGTAAGTGCAATGGTTTTTGGGGGGGGAAAGGGGAAAGGCAACGGAGATGCCGAGTGTGGAAGACCGGGAGAGAGGGAGGAATACGACAGGAGGAGGGGGGTGAGGATGGTTGGTTCCACTGGGTTGAATTCGGGGAAGGGGATATGGAAAAATGAGCTTTAAAATGGTTGGGTGTTGGTTTAGATGGTTTGAAAGGGACACACGAGGACGTGGTTAGGGATGGGGGAGGGTTAAACCAAAGGGGGGTAGCGCGGGGTTGGGGGAGGGTATAGTGGAAGCACGGGGTGCAACGAAAGAAGAGGGGGAGAGGAATAATTGAGAAGGAAGGGAAGGGTGGGGGGGACACACGCGCAGCGTAACGGGGGAAGACGGAGGGCGAAGAGGAGCAGGGGGTCGGGCGGGGGTGAGATGGGGGGGGGGAAAGAGAGAGGCGAAGGAAGAAACGTCGGCTCTCATAATGGAAATATATGGGGCGGAGGGAATAAGAGAGAGGGGAAGTGGGAGAGAGAGTTAAAACCATAAGCATGGAAACGCATGCGAAGATGGGGATGGAATGGAAAGGCCTCCTCTGCATGGTAGCAGCAGCAGGGGAAATGGAGCGCGCAGCGTTCTCGAAGGAATAAGAGGATAGCGGGGCGTGCGACGAAATGAGACACCCGGCTCACGATTTTTTCTCTTTTTTTAGCGAATCTCGCTCGCAGGCGTGAAATGGTGATTTCATTAAGACGAAGGGTCATACCTTTGTGCCCATTTTCACAAACAAATAAAATTTTAACTACGACCTAGGTTATAACGCAGATACGCCATCACCAGGTCACTAGAACTGCCAAGTATAACCCATGTAAGGATTACGTCGACGGCTTTTAAGGCTGAATATGATATTATCTCTACGGATTCTACGGCACTCTACGGATCAGAAGCATGGAACATAGGAAAACCTGACCAGAAGAGACTAGAAGTCTTCTAAACCTGGCGCTGGAGGATGCAGAAGATAAAATGGAGACACAAAAGAAGAAATTATGAAGTGTACAGAAGAGTAGAAGAGGAAAGGACCATATGGAATACCATACAGAAAAGAAGAACAAGATGGATTGGACACACCCTGAGACACAATGGGTTTGTGAAGAACATAATAGGCAATAGAAGAAGGCAAAATAGAGAATAATATTCCCCAGGGATAAGTTCATGGACCAAATAAAGAGAAGAGTACATAGGAAGAGATAACAGGAGGTAAGGGAACTAGCATTGGATAGGGAAGGGTGGAGGGCTGCAGTCAACCAGTCTTAGGATTGAACAACCAATGACGATGATGATGATGATGACAGTATTAGTCCTAACGTGATAATATTAATTTTTATCTACGTATGAAATAACAAGCCTAGTCGTTTCCTCGATATTTTTAGAGATTGCTACTGTTAGTCACAAAAACCTTGTTTTGTTTCATGTGTATTTCAAGTCTCTTCCTCTTAAATCGGTGCACCGTAAAAGGTGGAAATGATTTAAGTTTTTAAACTAATTGAGAGACCGACAACTGCTGGTAGGCAAAGGGTTAATAAGTGTATTGAGGAGAGGTGGGGAGAACCCGGTGTCAAAAATAAATCTACCCTGCCAGAAAAGCGCCAAAAGGCCCTAAGTTTATCGTCAAATCTTGTGGACGGACTTCAATGCCTCAGGAGATGTAATGACAAATAAATCCTGACAGAAATTGAACGTTTCAACGTGCTCCCCGAAGCAGAGACAGTAGTTCATTTCGGGGAGGTATGAGATCCATGTCAGGTATAAGCAGTGAAGGGTTAAAAGCTTTGGCGAAAAACAGCATTTTTGGGCAAGTAAGAGTGCAATTGAGACTGCAGTGTAACAGGCAATCAGAAACATTTTGAATCTGAAAATCTCTGAGAAAATACAATGACCACGGTTATTTATATTGGAAATTTGCAAATATATTGATTAAAAAAGCTGCTCAAGATGAATAATAAATAAAATCAACATTTAAACCTTCGTTTAAATAACTTCAAAATATCGACGGTTAAAGGGAAGGTCAATCTGTTCAGACCTCTGGCAAGTTCACTGCTACGAAGGTGGGGATTGAACACAAGAAGTCACCTTCAAAAGTCACACAATCAGGGCTTGAATTACCATGGAAAATATTCCGTCAAAGCCGGATTCGAGACAAGGCTCTCCGCATGGGAAGGGATTACTCCATCCACCACTTAAATCTAACCCCCTAATAAGCTATTGCGAAAGTCGGCCGATGAATTAACAAGCCGGACGTGATTTCTCAGCGCGTCGCTGCGGCCCACGCGTCCAAGGAACTCCGCACGCCGCAAGAATCCAGTTTCACACATCCCACGCGAATCATTTGCAGACTATATATATAACCACCGAGCCAATCAAGTTCTGTTTTGTCAATGAATCGGAGCATAAACCCTAAACGTCGACTCTTTAACGGTAAAACTACAGACACCTGCGTGAGAGGAAAGGGCACGTGAATTAATGTGCTGCGCAAGTAGCTTTAAAATTAGCATTAATTTCGCCGAAATCCACCTCAATATATACATACCACTTACTTAAGAATTTTCCACATTAAAATAAATATTTTAATAATTTATTCTTTAAAACACAATCTTCGAATATGCGTTGTGATCCTGTGGTCGGCGCAAATACCATTAATTTGATAAAAATCAGTCAGCAAAAATACATCAATGGGATTCACATAAAATGTAAGATGTTTTATACTGTGCAAAACCATGCTTACGATTTTTCATATGACAATCTCAGTTTTATCGTGACTAGGACATAAAAAGGAATTTTTTAAGCATTTCTATTAAACTAAAGAAAGAAAAAACAAAACGTTGGATTACAGTGAATTTTTTATACGGATCAGATAAAATGCTGCTAAATGTAGATTCCAGATTTGAATAAAAGAAGGGTCTCTTATTCGAGGTAAGCTCCACTAGGTTCACGAACCAGGGTAATATGCGGAGGGAAGGCTAGCGGATACAATGGCGGATCGCGGGCGGGGCTGGAGCTAGGAGTCGTGCTCCTCGGTGGGTCGTACGTATCGAGACGAAACAGTCCCAGGCGAGACACGTGCGAACGGACTCCCACATCCCTCCTGCGTAACCGCAAGTTTTTTCTCTCCCTCTCTCTCTGGAGACCGCGTGAGTTCGCGCACCTGTCCACGAAGTGGAAAGAGTCCTGGGAGGGGAGGAAAGAAGTTTCAGATGATGATGATGATAAGCGAGGGAGTGCCATTGCAACGGCGTGATTCAGGGGATAGCCCGTACATCGCGAGTCAGGCGCGTTTCGCAAACATGGCTACAGAAGAGCTGTGGAAAAATTACAGCGACAATATCATTAAATTGGGGTCAGTTTCCAAAATGATATTTGATCGCAAGATATCGTTTAAATTTTACATACCATACCTCCACTGGCTACTTTTCTCGTAGTAATTATCACATCCGGATAGGATTTAAAAACTCAAAAATTAGAACCGGCGAAGCCATGCGATAGCACTGATATTTTCGCACACGATAATGATCACGGCATTCGAAGATAACACCCAGGACTGGTATGCGGACCCAAACCCCTCGATATCGCACAGAGGGTAAAATGGAGCTACCCAGGCACCCTCCTCCACAATTAGGAGCCCCGTAGGAGTAAATAAAGAGTGACGAGTTACCCAGCTTAAAACAGTACTTATAGCCGTGCATAGCGCCATAGTCCAAGAGGATAAACCTCATTCTAAACACATACGGAGTTTACTTCAAACGATTTAAAAATATGAAAATTCAATGGAAGTTACCCTTTATGAAGGAATGAGGGGAATGTTTGCCGGAGAAGTCGTCCAGCTATTCGATCAGGGATACCAAAAAAAAACTCAACATTTAAAGGCGTGACACAACGTGAGGATTTCCTAGCAAGGTAATATGCAACTGCCTTTAACATGTCAATGCGCCAAACAATAATTCTGATAAATTAGCTTCACTCCCCGAAAGACGGAAGGAAATGGCAACGGTATCCCTCTATACGTGGGGGATACACTCACAGCAGTCCAGATTTCTCGAATCCCATACAGTTAAAACAGTTCCTCTTTATCCGCTGTACCCCAAACCCCCACACGCCGCATTATTCGGTCATTTCCGGCAAATATATATTAATATTTCAAATCTACATTTCCTTGCCATTTATCACAAGTTCGCCCTTTGCGACCCTTTCTCCTACGAGGTGTACACCAATTCTCTAACACCGGATCTGCCAAAGAAGACCGTCGAAACGTCGGAAATTTTTGGTGTGTACCGCCTTCTTTATTTTTCAATTTCAGTGCTTTCCAAACTACTTATTTTTTAGCTTAATTCTCATAAAATTACGTCATAACCTCGAAGCCGCGGTCGAATAAATAAAATAACTGGTGGAGATCACCTGGTCTTACTACCCTAACACACGATGGAGAAAGTTTTGAGGTACGAAAAAAATCAGTCTTTGAGTGGGCGTGCTTTTTTCATTTTTTAAAGATTTCCAGATGTATCTCTAAAAGTATTTTGGCAATCCCGCAGTTGAAATCAAATAACACTGGAATGAGCGGAAAACTGAAGCCGCAGAGCGGAGGCGTAAGTGGGAAGGAGCTTCTGCGTAAGTACACAATCCACATTCGGAAATCATCTTTCTCTGCTTTTCCTCTCCCTTGGCGAGGTTTTCTCTTCTCACCAACATAAAAGTAACCGCATTTTACACACTCTCCTTCACTCAAAACGGAACATTTCGAAATATTTTGCCAGCCTCGGTGGCGGCGGGGTAAAGTCCTCACCTGCCAAACAGAAGGTCGCGGGTTAGAGTCCCGCCTGGGTAGGATATTTACACCACCCTGGGCATGGTTGTGTGTGTTCGGCCATATATTACATACCTAGTAATTGGCTTCGGCTGTTAGGTATAAATAAATTATTATTATTATTATCATTAAATATTGAAAAAACGAGCAACGCCTATTTGAAATCAAGCTAAACGGAAGGCGCAGTCCCTTAATGAGTCTTTTCAGGAGCTGCATATAAATGCACTATTTTTGCTAAACTTCTTGATAGGGAACATCAGTTAGGTCGGGTATTTACATAAAAACAAAACATTTCAACTATTCTTTGCAATCAGAGGCCTCACAGGGATACTTCTATTGCATGCTAGAAGTCGAAAAGTTCATTATTTCTTCCCTTCAGTGAAAATGAGACCCCGCAACTGGATTATTCGAGTTCTTGAAGCATGAGAGGAGACGGGATATTAATTAATGTTTCCCGTCTTGGAAGGAAATAAAAAAAATCGATGAAAAGCGATAAAGATGACAGAAAGTAGCACTATCAATGCTAACTAATAGTTTTAGAAAGAAACACATGATCTTATTAAAATAATTGGGCAACTACCAGAAAGTTGCGAGCTATTAAAACAAGGTTTAATATAAATATTCTACAACCACCCTCGTAGACATACAATTCCCTCTAAAAACAATTATGCACAGCTACATATGTTTCATTCCTAGGCATTATGTGCAAGATCTCTAAGTACAGACTTTAACTCAAGCGCCAAATTTTAGTTTAATTTTCTCACAGAGTAGTGATAAATGGCTCATCAGTAAGATTTCATAAGCACATCGATAAAGGGATAAATTTTAATTCATACTGACAAGACAATCTCGGAAGTTAAATAACCATCATCCAAATTAAATGCAAAAAAATACTAATGTACAAAGGTGTCCTCCAGGGCATCCAAAATTGATTTTTTAATGAAGCAACAACCAAGCCCAAAAATTATATCATGAGTTATATCCCGTATAGAGCTATTTTCCTTGAAAACGGGCTCCCTCAATTCGTTCCGCGGATAAGCCCACAATTTCTTTACAAGTACCGAGAAAAATACGTCCTCGACGGGACAAAAAAGGAGGATGCAGACGTCCGCTGTGTGATGCAATTCTGATTCGTTTCAAGCCGCGAGCCTCCACAAAAAACTGCATGACCTCCGTTGCGACTGGAGTATTTTGTATACTCTAAAAAAAGCGCCGTCATCCAACGCAATACACAATTAAAGAACTTTTTTTCGGAACAGTTAAGAACATATTTCCTGCCCGGTATCCATCCTATCCGTTTCTCTATGCATCACCTCGACCTTTTTACTTCAAAGTTCTACACAAATTCAGGTGAGGGGGGACTCTGAGCAGAGACATATAAACAAGATTACTTAAGATTAATAAGAAGCGAAGCGCTGTATGGGTCGGAAGGATGCCAGCGATGATAACAAGAGAGACGATGAGCTAGATATGCATTATAGAAGAGGAATGCCAGCGTGTCAATCTATGGCAAGAGAAGGAAGGAATAAGCTATAGAAATTTGAAAGGCAAAGTGGACACCTTGAGAGTTGAGGACAAACACAAGACAAAAAATACTTTTCATACCCCACACTAATACTTTAATACCAACTTAAGCTTCAACTGTCCCACAGTCATTATCAAGGACCTTGATAATGCACTGCCTATTCTTACACCATGATTCATTTTACGCTATAAATATTCTGCGATTTCACACATGGTTAAATCAGCATTCATCCACCAGGAGATTGGTTTTCGATAGCTCTCCTCACGATTTTACTTCTCGATAGCAGTATTTCTTCTTCAACCAATTATCAAGTACACGAATAGCCAATGAATAAATAGCATTGGTTTAGTCACCACATCTTTCACTTCACGACCCCCTTCCCCTCGCCCTGTACCCCGCGCCTTCTCCTAGAGTTGGCAGCGGTTATCTTCCCTTAACCGCCATTAGAATACATGAACCATCCCTCCTTTTCCCACTCTCCCCAGACCATCCCCTCCGTCCACTGCTTCGTCTATTCCCGGAGGTGACTTTGCTCAAGCCACCCACGTGTTCCCAAAGGATATTTGAAAGGGAAGAAGAAAGAAGAGGGAAAGATGAAGCAAAGGCAAAATACGACAGTGACGGACGAAGGTCTACGGAGGTTTGATCTTGGGACTAAAGGAAAGGGGAAGTGGGGAGTGGAGGGTTAAGAAGGAGAGGTTGAACACCAGCCAGTTTTGTGCTATTGTGAAAGAACTGAAAAAAATTACAAAAGTATTACTACCTACGTAACTGAGATGATGCATCTGTCATTAATCGACATTTGTCCACTAAAGATTCTATCTTTCTCTCTTATTCTGATATTCCCCTCCAGGAGTTCCTTTTACTTCAGACAACGTTTCGCCCACCCCGAAGATGTCGAAGGAGAATGACTTATCTCCGAACTGAAGACCTCTTCACGACAGGAGGAGAAACGTTGTCCAAAAAATCAACCGCACGACGGGAAACCGGGATGAAGATCGAACGACTACTGACGCGTCGCGGAAGCCTCCAAGATGAATCCACATCCTGCCCTGCGAGCTGCAGCAAGATCGTGCGGCAGAGATTCTTAAATACCTTTCGTCAGGACCCTACCCTTTGACCTGTTACCGTGGCCCTACTTAGAGCAATTATTACAGCCCCCTTCAGTTCAGTTAAAAGAATCAATGGAACGCGCAAGCCCTTTAACCGTGTATAAGTTTCGGTCATAGGAATAGAAATGAGATAGGGAAAGAGGACATGTTTTATAGACGCGAGGAAAGAGATAGCACCTACGCTGAAATAAAGAAAGATATTGCCATGGTCGATGCGCGGTAGATTTCTCTGATCGTATCTCAAGAGAAGCTTTTATGATGTACAATAACATCTTTCTTAGGACACCCACTAATCTAACCAATCAATCAAATCATCCTCCTTGACCGGGATCCGAACCCGGATCCCTCGATTTCCGGCCGACTGCTTTAACCAGTTAAGCTAACAAGGCGCCGCAAATCGAGGGATCCGGGTTCGAATTCCGGTCAATGCGGATGATTTTTCCCTGTGGAATTTCTCACAATTGGGCATTGCGGGTGACTCCGCGAGATTTAATCCGTGGCTATTCCCGGGTGACTCAAAATAAGTCAATCAACCAAAGTTGTGCCCGACCGACATATCCTTCCCATGTATTTCTTAAAGGAACGAAGGCGTTTTAAAAAAAAGTGACGCACACAAGTACTGAGGGAAAGCACAGACATATATGGCCGAAAAGGAGAGAGTAGTATATCGGGTAGTGGGACGCAGAACGAAAGAGGTAGGAAGAGATGAGAAAGGGTGGAGTGGTTAAAGGGCAGGACGGCCAAAAGAGCGGGGCTATCACGGAGGTAAATAAAAGTGTTTCGAGACAAAATTCGAGACTGCGTGGTCCCCGTTATTTTTTTTACGACTCACATCGGAGGCCCAAGTGAAAACCCACCGGACGAGTTGACGAGTTCTGCATAGTCGAAAAAATAACGAATATTCTCGCAGAAAATTTCTGGGAGGATAAGAGTAGTCATTTTGACACATGGAATCCGGACCTCCGTGATCACCCGAAATTCAACGACACATAAAAGGGTGAGCGAAAATATTTTTCATGTCACAGCAATTTTTTTTCCTGTGTCAGCATTATAGGCGATGCTGAACAGGAGCTGGCAAATTTCTCCAGCCGTTGAAACATCCGTGAAGAATGCTGAATCATAAACATTAAGTGAAGTTCTCACGATAATCCACGGAATATTTATTCCCGGTAACCACAGATAAAAACCGAGCGCTAACTTACACTGATTATCGTAACCGTGGAGATTGTTATTCAGCCGACATACATTTGCTTAAATGCGCTGTATTCGGGGTAGTGATGATAAAATAAATAAATAAAAATAAATAAAAGTAACGGAACTAGCAATCATGAACACAAAGCATGGAGACAAAAAATTGTAGTACGAACCGATAGACTTAAGAAAGCCATGAAGAATACGCATATCTACCATTTTTTAAATACATGAAGTCTGAATGGTTAAATTATACTGACAGCTGATTGTTATCCAGTCTCCATCTAATACGGCTTTTATTAACTCCCAGATCTTAAAGCCAGATTAATTTCAAGCTACAACTACTCAATAACTCAGCATATAGGCAGATAAGATTCATCAATACTATCCATCAGAGGGTTGGTTTTGCAGAGCTTTAAACATGATTTACCTTCCTACTGTTTTGCTTTTCTCGGAACTTTAGCAAACCTTCTTATTTTCCTGAACCTCTCCTTTCGATAATAAAAGATCGTGATAACATTCCATTTGCGATATTAAAGCCTGCACACATGAGATTGGAAAGGGATAAAATCTTAGCAATCGAACGTAAATTAATTTCAATTCATCATCCATACGCATACTGCATAACGTATTATCAGAGTATTCCTTTCCAAAAACGCTCCGAATAACTTGCGAAGCGGTTTCCACACCGGGAAAGCTATATTCTGATGCCTAAAAAGGACAGGAATGCAAAAATTACACACAGCTTCACGGCAAATTGAAAAACTGAGAAGGATGAAGAGGGTGCGACGACGCCACAGGGATAATGGGAAGGGAGAAAGTGGTGCAGTGCGAGAGAGAGGAGTGATTCCTCAAGGGAACGTGCTGTCACCGGTGGGGTGTGGCGCTTATGAGCGCCTGCTTGTTCTACACTCGAGAGCGGAATGCAGTGCAGCAAGTGGAAAGGGGGAAGGTGAATGGTTGGGTGGGTGTGACGCGGGGGAGAATATAGAGGAGGAGGAGGAAATGCAACTACGAGAGAGAGAGAGAGAGAGATGGGTAGAGAGGCTGGAGGGGTCAGAACAGGTGAGCGGACGGCGCGGGAGGAGAACGAGTACCCACTCATTCGGCGTATTTACTCTGCTTACAACTCCACCTAGCAAGCAAGCTGCGACCCCATGGCAACCTCCACACGGCGGCACCGGAGGAAGACTTCCAGCAGCTACATCGTCTCACTTTAAAAGAGACTATAACAAACAAATCAAGATAACGCTCTCTTCCTCCTTGTCTTGGACCCCCCGGAGTTGGGAGGTGGGAGTTTGACGGCGACAGAAAATGTTACAGCCCCTCAACATTCAGCAGGTCTCCCCGAGTTCGATCAGCGCAGTTGCTTCTTTTTATCCCATATCACGGCGTCGTAAATTCCGTGGTGTTTGTACAGACAAGAGGTCATAGGAAGTGTTGCCCTCACACACAGCGCTCTTTAAGGGAGGAAAGCAACTGGAAATCCTAAAGGGCTCTTATTTATACCATGAAAACCGATCTACAAGCAGCTATGCACGTCTGTTCTTATTTTTTTAAAGCGGTAACTTTGCGAAAGATAGGGAAGTGGAATTAAGAAAGAGAATCGTGTAGTTATCAAGGCATTAAAAACTAACAGTGAAAAAGACGATATTGATGACGCAAACTCAAAAATTAAGTATACAAGCTATAGCGTCACCAATCTCTAAAAACAATCGGCCACTGACTGAAACAGCGAATGCATTAGAATCAAGATTATTTATTTAACGATTCAATGACTTACTTTTATACCTTTACAGTCTCCAAATTATGGCCCTAAAAATAACTCGAACGCAGGGCAAACCCATCATAATTGCTCCATAAAAATCTTCTCCACGGGAATTTAACGAGAAAATTGCAGCATATAATGAACCACTGTCTCATAAAACTGCAGCATGGACTTATCTCCCCACACATAACGGGACTGGAGTTTTTCGTAAAACGATCAAGACACAATGTTGATGGCAGTAGAATACCTTAGATGCGGGAGCTAAGGCGACATAGGAAAGGGAGACGCCTTCAAAGCAACATTAACGCTTGTTCCCGCAAAGGGCGCACAATATAAGCGGTTTTTAGGGCGGGAGCACATTCTCTGTTTTATAGGCTAGGCTGCACCAGCAACGCGGACGGTCTTCTACGGACCGTTTTAATGGTTCTACTTTAAGGTCATCAAGCTGGTAGAAAGAAGGGGGAAGATTCAACTCGTCATTTATTCAGAAGATGAATTCCTTGACCCAACCCACTTAGACAGATGAAGCAAGAGATAGATGTACTTCATCAAGGTAAATATCTAGACTAATAAGTAACTGTATGCTACTATAATGATCGTGGACACCACCCCATTACTAAAATTTTTCGAAACCAACATTATTTTTCCAAATACCTAAGTGCAACGAAGTCATCATTTGTAGCGATTTTGTCTTTCTACTGAGTACATCGTACTTATTATAAAGAACTTAGTACATTGTACTACGGATTGGCCACACATTTCAAACTTCACAATAGTCAGGTCTCCCGTAAAATTCACGCAGTTAAGAATAAAGTAGCATTTCTGCGAGATGAACATCTAAATTCACTCTTAATGATTCGGCGAGCAGTTAAAACTAATACATTTTTCAGTATATCTCACAAAACCCACTCTCCACACACGGGTGCAAAGATAAAAAATCAACTAAGTGAAAACTCTATAAAGAAAGCGATGGTAAAAAAAAGCTGTAGGTGCAGCATACTGACAAGCAATTCACGGCACACCACGCTTAACAGATGAAAACAAGCCCCATGGCAATCTGATTCAGTTGAATATTCCAATTTATATTCATTTTCAGTACAAAAAAACTAACGGCCATATTAATTGAAGCCTGACAGAAAATTTACTGCCGAATCCGCATACAGCAAGTATCGTTGAGCTGAAGGATTCCAATAACAACATCTTGAAATTCAAGTGACCACCTGAACTGGTTTGTAGATTAAATAGGTGCCAGTTAACGGCGGTCTAGTGTCTCGGAAATGGGGGAAATCATTCTCATTCAACCCGTTTGAGACAAAATATACGAAATTTAAAAAAAAATGTATACTACCGGTAAAGGTAGGTTTTATTGAATGTCAGAGAACCTCCTCCCCCAGTTTTCTCCACATTCGTGAGCCTATCTACCTCTAATACATCTTTTTTTCGCCTCATCGTATGATCAACATATACGCAATAGAAATAGAATCTTTCTATATGCGCGAATACACGCGAACTAATAGAAATAAAATTTTAGCAAAAGACTATGCCATTAACTAAATGTGGAAATATGGAACGCCCCATAAGGAGGTACGAAACAGAAAGAGGGATGGAGTATAAGGATGCAGTGAGAGAGGGAGAGAGGAGGAAGAGACTACAAAGACGCAATTAGCTGTCGAAAACTCGAAACAAGGACGCTCACACGTACACACACACACGTCACGCAAAGCGGCGCACAGGGTTGGAGTGGGGGGGATGGAGACAAGAAGGTAGGAGAAGATGAGCACAAGGGGAAGGGGGCGTGAAAACAAAAGAGTATAGCATCCCGTCCTAAAAAAAAGGGGGAATTTTAAGAGAGAGGGAGAGAGAGGGACGAGGAGGGGGGATAGGAACGGCGAAGAAGAAGGGGGGGAGGGTAAAAAGGAGAAGAAAGAGAGACTGGTCTAAATGAATAATAAAAGCCCTCTATATCCTCCCTCCACTCCCTTCTTCTTAACCCTCCTCTCATTCCCCCTCTCCCACCTCCTCCTCCTCGTTTCCTCGCTCGCTCCAGCAGCCCCGCTATACAATGCAACGCCGCCACTCGACTTGCATGATAAATTGAAAGAAGAGCAGCATCCTTAAAGAAGAAGAAGGAGAAGCAGAAGGGGAGGTTATGAGGAGCAGATAAGCAGATGAGAGGTAGAGAGACGGTAGCATATATACACAAAGAACAGTGGAAAGAAGGATAAAACGGGACACAGCGAAGACAGAATCATCACTTAAAGAGTATTCAACTGGAACAATTAAAAACAATAAGCAAAGATATTTGTCTACGCGTAAGTTTTACGCAACTGACCCAGGTTTCGATGAGAAAACTCATTTTCAAGTGTTTGCAGTAATATTTATCATTTCATTTATTGTAAAATTATAAGAAATTACACAATGTTAAGCCTGAAACATTTTACTCATCTATAATAAAGTCACCTACAAATATTACAATTACACACAATCATACTAACACTGAACTCGGCTTCGACGTTTCAAACTCGTTTTATCACAGGTTTTAACACAGAACAGTTTAACGCTACCATCAAGTTAAGCAAAAGTTACAGACTGGCCCCACTAATGAACGTATTTAACTCGCTATGAATTTCGTACATTCTTGAGCCTTTTAAGCGGCAGACGCCCACTAAATTTTTACCGCTTGGTAAGTACATACTTACGCTCAGCCTGAAATTGCCCGTGTTGTTTAAACAACCTATGTCAATTACTCCTCTGGTACCTCTAGTTTTTTAAATAAATTCTTTCTTCTCAACTCCCCATGTCCTAGAAATATTCTCATTCCACGCCAAAGAGACATGGAATTATGGAATTTTTCATTGCGATCAATTGGACGCACGATAGTGAGCAATATAAATGAGAAACGAAGAGATGCATCTGAAATAACTTGCGCTCACCGATTCACTTCACTTTCTCGCAGCTGGAGGAACTCGTACACACGCTCAAAGGCATCTTCTGAATGATAAACTCAATAAATCATTCTTCTCCGTGACCAGCCATCAGAAGAATCACTACGGGTTAGAGAATATTATCCGGGGAAACTTTGTGGTGTTGCATTGCTTATGTGAAATGAAGGACATGTTATATTATCCACAATATATGCGTTGTGGACAAAGAAAAGTTTATTTAATTTCATAGAGCTCAAGGAAGATGGATTACAGCCATCTTCTGTATTTAGTTACGTCATCAAGGCGCGTTGTGAACTCTAGACCAACATGCTCAAGTTCCAACATACTAACTAACTTTCTTAAGCGTTCAAATGCTCACCGCGAACCGGCATTCACCCGAATAGAAAATCAAAGCGCATCAGTGGCGGCGATAAAGCCCGCGAAAAAAGACGGAAAGATAGAAAGCGAAAGAAAAGCATATAATTGGATTCAGAAACGGGAATGTCAAAAACCACCCACCAGCACGGAGGATTCAAGTGAGAGTCTCTATTGATCTTCCAAGCTAAAAGGAGTTCCATTTCCAAAGCCTGGCGGCGTCATTACGCTGCAACAGCTGTCCCGATAGTGAAATATTCAGTAATGACATAAAGGAAACCAATTACTGACGAAGGCAAATGCAATTAGCGAGTTTCTTCGTTTTTCGCCATTTTCGCCGACTAAAAGATTAAAACACCCTCGAGCGTAAATAAGACCGTAGATGGAGAAATAAGCGAGAGGAGATAGTAAAAAGAAGTTATTACTCAAGAAAGGTCACAACGAATTACTTTAAAATTAAACTTCCACTTGAATAATACGCATTATATTGATTGTCATTTTATAACACTGGATTTAACGCACAAAACCCGTAATAGCAAAAATATATTGACTTCTTTTAGCCTTTATAAAAGGTTTAATTACATCAATTAGAGTGCCAACCATTCTCGAATTATCTTTGAAATTCAAGCATAAAATTTACATAACGAAGGAGATTATGAATCGAAAGTACAAAGGTACATGAATGACGCTGAATAGCGAATAAAGCGAGATAATAAAACTGAAAAAAGTTTAGCCAAAAAAAAATACACCGAGAAAAATATTAAGCCAATATACAAATTAATTTTATCAAATAATCACATCGTATTTGAATAAAAAATTCACCAAAACTTGTCCAGTAAATTCAGAGACACAATTATAGAATATTAAGTGGCTATGGCAAAAAACAAAAGAGAGTATTTTGCCCAACCCATTTGTTCCACTTGTGAGGCTTCGACGTACCTCCATGGTTTCTTTCTAGCTTTTACCTTCTCGTATTGGAAGTAAACGGCGTATTAATCGACTTTCGCAGCAAAGAAAAAATGTAAGCTATGATTATCCAATGTAGAGAAGCACTTTGAGTCTGAAAAAATCTAACAACCAACTATTTCTTTCCTCAGCTGAGTTACAATAAACTGATCTTAAGGAATCGCAAAGAATTGTTTTGAATTAAGCAATACACTTAGCTGAAGTGTGGGAAAAAAAGTGCAATATGACAAGAATGTTAAGCACCTGAGATATGTAAATGCATTATATAAAGGAAATCATGTGGGGTTACACTGATCTCAGTGAGATATACATTTTTTACATAACTATTCCTTTCCTCAGCTGAGTTACAATAACCTGATCGTAAGGAATCGCAAAGAATTGTTATGAATTAAGCAATACTCTTAGCTGAGGTGTAGGAAAAAAGGTGCAATATGTCAAGAATGTTAAGCACCTGAGATATGTAAATGCATTATATAACGGAAACCATGTAGGGTTACACTGATCTCAGTGAGATACAATAAATCTATTCCAATCACTTAAGTAACGTTGACTTAAAAACGGTCGTATGGAAGGTTTTCCACGCATTTATGCACTATAACGGTACAGCAAATGCAATTCCACAAACGTTACCATAGGATAAGTAAAGAATATTAATACTCCATTTACCGAAACAATAAGAATCTGCTCCTTAGGGACGGAAAGAGATTAAAATATTACAGGCTACGGCCGCACAATTAGCTAAGTCCCAAGAATCTCCTAACTGTGCCACTATAACTCACGTATTTCACACAGGTCATGATATTTCATGAATTCGGAGAACACATAAACTTCAAAGTTGGGAGACAAATGAGAAAAAAGCCATTCCGGATGTCACGCTCGCACAAACGCATACGGGCTTTATTGTCGTTGACCCCACTGAATTATTATCGAAAAGAAAACAAGGCATCTTTTGAAGTGGACGCCATCTCAACCGTTACCATGGCAAATGATTTGAAATGGAGAGAGGAAAACAGTGAGGGCGAGCTCGGGTAGGTGAGGGGGGAGGGGAGAGAGGGTGAGAGACGGGTTAGGATGGAGACGACCCGGATGAAGAGGGCAGAAAAACAAATTGTAGACCAAGAAACAAACGAATATCGAGACACGTGTTGCGAGGAATCGGGCATGGATTGTGGTGGTGGAGGAGGGGGAGGGTGGGACAGAAGGGACGATCCAAATCAAGACAAAGGGAGAAATGATTAACTGTGATCAGTTGACTGGAATGAGGACTAGAAATTGAGCATTGAGCGAGAAATGTGCGTGGCTCAGTGGGGGGGGCCGGAGCTAGAAGAAAGACGGAGTGTTCTCTGTTCTGAGGAGAACTCCGACCGCAGGAGGAGGTAGCCGCCCCGGTCGCTTCCCCTTCTCGGAAGAGAGAGATTGGCGATCGGTGAAGAATGAAAAAAAAAGAGTTAAGAGGCCACAAAACAAAACGGGAACGGAACAAAAGAGACGACAATGACAAGTCTCATGGGGCCCGCATTTGGTGGGCTCTTTATTCATAGGAAAACCAGCCCGACCGCCCCAACTTTCCAACCTTCTCGCTCGCATAAGCAAAAGCGATTCCGACTCGGCCGAGTCGCGTTATTATCTCTCTCTCTCTCTCTTCCTGGTGCGTGGACCACCCGGTGGGGTGAGAGGAGGAGGTTAATTAACAGTCGAATAATTACTGAGCGAAGCCTTTAAGGTGGCCTCAAGAATGTCAGGACGCGGCGAAAGAATTTAATTCCAATTCAGTAATTACGTGCTTTAAAAGATCCGAAGTCATTTTCATTGGTCCATCGGCATCTGGGATCGCTTCGAGAGATCATCATTCCGATGCCATGAAAATTAAAGCACGGTGGAACCTCATTTTTTTCCGCGTTGATTGGAACATGACGATTGAAAAATAATTCGACTTCCTGGTCTGAGAGACAGGTAGCTGGAGGAAGACAAAACGCGACGGCCACTGTTGACTATTGATTCGGCAGCTAAACCAACAATAGGAACAGAAATTCTCTGTTACATAATTCATCTCATTGCCAAATTATTACAAATTTCCTTCAAATCACGTATACTTACGCCTACAGTTAACATGAAGTAAATATTTGAGGGTCATGTTACCACCTTTTTCATTACAAGGGTGCAATTAGGATCATGAAGAATGCCTTTTTTCCAATAAGTTCGACACTTTTTCCATTGGGAGACTAGATTTCTGAACCTACTGCCTCCGTTCACTTTCGACAAATAAGTGAGCGTTTGCTTAAATACTTTTTCCATTTTCAAGGAGACGGAGACTTTGGAAGATATCACGCTGAACATTTTTTTAACCAAGCAGCCGCGCGACACATTTTCCCCCGAGAATAAGGAAAATTTCCGTATCTGGTTACAGTGTCGAAATATCAGACAGGAGGCCGGGTGTCAATGGCCAACAAAAATCCTTCTTTTTGAACGTTTACGCATTCCTTCGCCCTCAGGAATTAAACATGGGCATCATTCCGAAAGGCGATGGCGAAATTTGATATTTTTGTCGGCATGAAAAAAGTTATCCCATGACAATTCTGATCCATCCATTTTTTTTATTTTACGGAAAACATATTCACCCTCTATCTCCATCTTATTCGCAGCCTCCAACGAAGGAATAAAAAAACGAGGACCAATGGTGAATGAGATGGAAAAATCCGCCGGGGACCCAAAAAACAACAACTCGCGACAAAGATTTTAAAAATTCACCCAGAGAGCGACCGCGGGGAAAACAGGTAAAAAAACGTCAGACTTAATGACCGTACATATGCAATTCCACTGACGGAACAAATTAACCGATCCCTATCTGAGTAAAAAAAATAGTTGGAGTTGAGGTGAGGAGGGAAGGTCACGAGAAGAGGACACACAAATTTCCGAGCCAGGAGGCTATAAAGCAGTCTCCTTAAGTCTCTAGAAGTGTATGATCAATTCGAGAGATAAGCGATATAAACACAGCGCCCCCTTTGAATAACAAGAGGGCCTACGAGAGGGAGAGGGAAAGAGATAGAATAAGGATTTCCTACTTTCTTACGACACAAAATCCCATGAACTTGCGTAAACACACAAACACAAAACTAGGATGGAGGAATAACTTTCGGTCTGCTGGGTGTAAGAGAGGGAGCGGGAGGGAGAGATAGGTTGATCGAGACAGAGAAGGAGAGAAATAAAGGAAGGAGTTTGAGTTGCTAAACAGTGTCGGTTCCTCTTGAAGACAGAACTGGTGAGATAAAGGTCAAAAAACAAATGAGCCAACGAACGGATACAGCGGGGACCCCTTCTGAATACGCACCAACACCGAGACTTTCCGTTCCCCGCCTCCCGGAAAACTCATATTTATTCCTGAATAAAAACAACAAGGGATGACGAAAAAGAAGAGAGGTCTGAGGTTGAGAGAGGGAACCAAAGAATGGTCGAGGAAGATACATCGACACCAAATTCATTGTTTCTTTCATGCTGATGAAACTTTTCATAATTGGAGTAGAAACAACCATATCTATTATTTTCGCGGCGATAATTTTGGGTCAAGACCAGCGTTCGAGGGAATTAACAAAGTCCTAGCCCATCAGAAAGTTCTTTAAATATATTACAAATCGAAACATGCTCAAATAAATACACTAAAGTATACGCACATTATTACTGCCCTGAATTAAGAGCACGAGCAAACAAGAGACACCATTGGCGGACACCATTGGCGAAGCAAGATAAAAAGAAACAAGTCGGCCGTAATACACTCGCGGAGCCCAGAAACCCCTTTCGCTTTTTAAAAAACCGTTCCCGACTCGGCACCCCTACTGAAAAAAAGGCCCATCCCTCAAACTAAGATAGGAGGTGGTAGGGAGAAGAGACACCAGATGAGATAGGAGAGACAAGATAGGCGCTGAAGGGGTGGCAGCCACGGCGTATAGGTGACTCGGACCGCGAAAAAACTTCCAACGCAAGAGTCCTCCCCCCCCTCACTCCACTCAGAGTCTCGGTTTCTCCGCACCGACCCACCTCCTCTCTTCTTTCCCACCGCCGCCACCCCCTGCCACGCTCCAGGCCCCTGCCCGGCTGTGGCGAACACGAAAAAAGAGCAACGTCAGTCGAGGGGACAAGAGACCATATATCTCGCGCGGCACCCAAAACTGCGATACGTCAAGTTTTATTTTTCTCTTTTCCCCACGTCCCTATGTCTGCCTCTCTCTCTCTGTCTCTCCCTCTCTCTCTAACTCCCTCGAGGAAACTGCAAAAAGAGGGAGAAAGAGAGAGAGAAAGGATAGTGCTGAGATAAAGATACGATGAGACTGTGGCGAGACGGGCGTAGTGGAGGGAAGGGAAGATGGCTAAGGGGCTTTTAGACGGGTGGATATTGATTGAGATAAAAGTTTTACGTTAGAGGTGGAGGAGCGTAAGAAAGAGGTGAAGACGATTTTTGAGGGAAGGCAAGAAGGTTTAAGGGAACGATGGAGGAGTTTTCGGGGCGTGGAGGGGGGTTGAACCCGCTTGTGAGGGTGCCGAGGGAGGGAAAGGGGAAGGAGGTAAAGGGGTCCGTAGCCATCGAGGAGACAAGAAGTAAATGGCGTTTGATACTTTTGGGTTCAGTCGTAGATGGGTTCCCAGAGGCGAAGGCGGAAGAAGAGTCAGATTCAATTTTCGGGTAGATGATTTAACTACTCTTAGAACGAAGATATATCCTCTTTACCACCATACAAGACACAATTGGATAATATGGCAGAGAGAATCTCGTTCGACCAATCACCGCGCGTTTGTCCTGCCCTGTTGTAAGGAACAATTCTCTAAACAAACACCGCTGAAGTAAAGAAAACGCTATTGATGACATTACAATGCAGGAAATTATTTCAAATGCATTACCTTCATACCAGCTATGGTATAAACTTTACTATCGCAATGTCATTACATTAGTGAGCCTCCAATTCCATTATTCTGGCGAAAGTGACTTGCCCCTAGTTGACATCTCTCACAATCCATGAGTCATGTGATACGTAACCGTGTTGTGCCACCCCTTCGATGGCGGAAATAAAAAATGTGGGAATTTTCGCTTTCATACTCCAATATCTTCACGAATAAAAGTTCAGGTGAGTAAACCATCATTATTACGGTTAAGGACGTCATTGGACAGGCATTACTTTAATTTTCTTCAAAAAATGGCCAAAAAATACGACCTATTTGCCCCACACTCCTATCAGATACCCACACGATCTGTTCTCTCTTTGTATTGCTCGGGTGGTTCCTTAAACGGTTACGACAAAAATTGAAAGTCCTTGTATCGTGACTGAACTTTAGTCAAGTAAAATAAAGGGCCAGCGAACAAGGGCGAAATACCCTACTTCTCCACGGGATGCGTACTGGATGGCAATTGTGGGCAGAGGGTTGCAGCTAAGACGAGAAAAAAGTGAACGGACTGAGATGGAAGAGGTCGACGGATGAGAAAGGAATAGGAGACGGTAATTGAAAGAGGCGAGAGGTTTTTTTAGAGGTAGGGGCGTCGCAGGGGTCAGAAGGAAATAAAAGCTGACAGGCCTGGAGGGAATTAAGAAGAGCGGAAGAGGAACGAAGAGAAGGAATCGAAGGCGAAGAAAAAGATTCTTGAATGGCCCTGAGACGAAGAAGGTGGAGGAGATGTTGAAAGAAGAAAAGGGGGAGAATAATGGAACATCAAACGAAAACCGAGAGAATGCTGTGGAAATCGGAAACGACAGAAGGGAAAGCGAAGATTTCGTAAGGAAGGATTGCAAAAGAAACGGGGTAGCAGGCGCAGGAAGGGAACTTAACTTCCCTCAGCGAGAAAACAACTTAATGCACAGGGGCATGCATGAATAATTGAAGCATAATATAGGAATTAGAAAAAGCGAAGTTGAAGCAAACTGAAATCATCAAATTGCCTGCAATACTGTATGAAACCGAGGAAAAACATGAATTCCATTACGTAAGGTAATACACTTAAAAATCATTGATAAATTTAGACAAAGATTGAACAACATATTGTCATATTCTTAAAGAGTTCTACGAAATGCTTATTCTTCCTTAAAAAATAAGAATATGGTATTTTTTACGGAAGATTATTCGTTGGGGTAATTCATCACGTAATTCTTTCATCGTAATTCTTATAGGGTTTTGCCCACTAGCCGAATTTTCTCGTAATGATGTCCCTTTTCTTCATATACTTCGAATTTTTACATTAACTTTTAGCAATTTTCATCGTATGATGATAGTAATAAATATCTCAAGGAATTCAATGAATAAAAGTTACAATTATCTCATTTAATCATCTAACGTCTTTAAAAAAAAGCACGGAGGGCTTCCTCTAAGCTACCTTAACAACATTCGTACTCTGGGGTATTATTGTGTAATTTACAAAAACGAATGAGGAATAATATGCCTATTTAATAAAAAAAAGCATTTTATCATCTCTCATCGTATGCTCGCGGATGTGAAAGTTCAGTTTTCTCTGCAATTCAGTGAAATTGAAATCTTATAAGTGGCAGCTGAGGCAAAATTGGGCGCCTCATAAGAAAATAACGTCAACAACCGAGAAATTCGGAGACGTGAGAATTAGAGAAAATGTGAAACGTGAGAATAAAAAGGCAATTACCTAAGATAAGTATGGGGAAGAGAAGGCAGGGCAGCTTAAGTAGAAGGTAGAAATCCACGGGGAGGTGAGCAATGGCAGACGAAATTGTTAGGAGAATATTAGGATAATTGACGTTTCATTGAGGTAATTATGAGGGCAAACCCATCATAAGCGATAGGGGTTCTAAGAAGAGAGCAAGCGAGAAAAGAGTCAGAAATGGCTTACAAGGAAAGACAAAAGTTTAAAATTCCAGTAAAAATTAGTATAAAATACATTATAACCCCAGTTTGACGTCCATGAGGGGATACACGCATTTGAGATTGGAGAACATTTGGAAAAAAACTAAATAAATAGTGACTTAAGTTCAATTTGGCTAGTGAAACTTTTTCAAATATAATGTAAGAACGCATAAAAGCAAACAAAATGGCACAATACACATTACATCCCCATACGGAGTCTTTTTATGAGTGAAGATTAGTGGAGAGGCAAGAGTCAGTGTGTAAAATGCTTCAGGCATATTTCTCATCTAGGATCATTGACAACAACAACTACTCCTCAACAATTCCATTTTATTCGACTATATGGCGAATGAGCTAATTTTTAGGAGGCCATATTCGTTTCCGTCGAACTTCGGTCGGTGAAATCAGATTTCTGTTGAGTGGGGCGTCACGATAAGCGGATTTGTCTGATTAAAATCCCCGACGGTACAGGGAAAGAATATTGTCGTAGCCCAAGGCAAGTAAAGAATAAACTCAAGTCGATTTCATAATTTAAATCTACCACTTTACTTCGTAACATGGCTACTAATGGCAGATAAATGTCATGTCCCCAAGAGATGTTAGCTCAGTTTTTCTTCGCCAAAAACACATTGTAGCATCTGTAAGACTATCAATATGTCCGTAAAGCAATGACACTTTTTTTAACCAGCAAGAATATTTCACAAACAAGCATAGAATTTTTTTTAATCCGTGGAAAATTCTGGAATGGTACCGTATTCCCATGACACACTGCATGTTGCTCCCGAGTTTACTCATGTTTTCAGGCTATTGGTCATGAACGGCTCAAGAAAACACTCATGTTCCATGAATTAACTATTTATTAAAGTAGTTACCAATTTTAAGGGCACTATTGCTGGTAAAAGAAGTAATTTCAAACATGTAGGTATCGCAATTGACTGCATCCGTAGGCATATCCTGATTTTCTCTCTAAACACTTAAAGCTTTTGATGACTACTATAAAAAGGCACTGGGATATGGATGATTAAATAATTAAGAGTTTAACTCCAGCCAGGAAAAAATACCCATTCGCAGGCGGAAGCTGCAAAAAAATGTCCGGTCTTCGACGTGTTACGATAAATATAGGTATTTGCTGAAAAATTGAGAGCAGAGGAAAGAAGTGAGAATGGTCAGAAGATTTTAATGACAGCTGTAATCGAAAAATAAATTTAGCACAATGATTTTTCTTACTGAACGTGAGGGTAATCGGGTTGGTGTGATGGCTAGAGTACTGGCTAACCATACGGGCGGCCAGGGTTCAGATCCCTGCAGAGAATATTTTTCAGAGGAAACCCGATCCCTGATTGTCTTGTGGAGGGCACTTCAAGTACGGTACTCCGTCAGTGGGATGAGACGTTAAGCCGTGGTTTCGCGCCGCGCCTTTCGTTAAGGCTAATGCCGACGCCAGGTTTCTATCCACCGTTCCTCCCTTACCTGTCTCCTAAGGCGCTAATGACCTTTGCTGTCGGTCGCCTCTCCAAAATCCAATCCAACAGGAAGAGCGAGAAAATTTGTTAGCTAATGCGTTGGTTGGCCAGTGAAAGACCGGATTGGCCAAGGAGTTTGACGGAATGGCTGCGGAATAGCGAGACAGGCTGGAGAGACAAGTAATGCTTGACAAGACAAGACAAGCATGGAACTTTTTCATACGCGAGACTACTGCGGTAGAGAGAAAGAGGGGATGGGGAGAGAGAAATGAGCGGCGAGTAGATGGGGGAAGCTGATTGGACGGAACATTTAAGGTCCGCTGAGATTCAGAAATGACGCAAGATGGGCTAGGGGAATGAGAAAGGTGGAAAGAAGAGGGAGAGGCAAAGAGGATGGAAGTGGGCAATATCGGAATTGTATGTTTCCAAGGAAAAAAGAAGATAGGTTTTTCGACTGGAAGGACGCAAGAAGCAGAAAAAAGATGAAAACCAGTTCCGTCATTTCGCCGTCATGCGTGCAGCATCAGTTTTGTGTCACATCGAATGCAATCCACTGAAAGCCACGGAATCTGCGGCAGCATTTAGAAGTGAAATATACCAGAAACTCTTTTTAACGCCAAGTACATGGGCTTTTGTGCTAATAGCGACGACTCTTTTGAGGTCATGGTTGAGAGCAGAAATTATACGTCACACTGCTAGGTTCGACATCGAGATGGACTGATTCCTGAATAATTTATTGTCTGGATCACGTTCACTGAAAATGCGAATATTCATAAAAATTCAAATAATGAACCTGAAACGGACAGAAGGGAGACATTATGCATGAACGATGTATAATGCATGATTTATGATACATTAATTGTTTTCATTTTTACCATGACACAAAAGAAATAGCGTAATTTTCACTCAACTGTTGCCACAAAGAATGTGCAGGTTTTTAACGTCTAAAATTAAAAACAATAACATCGAAAACCACTTTGTGGGTATCACTGCAGCGGATTTTTATGACGCAAATAGCATAACAATTTAAATGTTTCAGTGATTAAATGAAAAATATTAATTGTGCTTTAAGGACAGATTTAGAGACCGCTGTTGGTAAAAAAAAGTACATATACCATTAGAATAAGAAATTAACAAGCAAGATTTTCGCCACAATCAGATGCATAAGTACGTAGACTACCGTGGTACAAATACAAGTTGTCTAAACCGGGCATAAGGTGGCCTCGGTGAAGCCCAAAACAAAAATACCGTTGTATGCCCTAAAATTTACGCAGACTTCCCTTGAATCCATGTCCGGGGGACTACTTCATGGACGATGGGAAGGGCATGCCAAAAGAAGGCCACATAAAAACACATAGGTATATCACGCCATTGCAGGTACCCGAGACATCGGTAACTGCTTTCTGGCCAAAGAAACTTGCCCTCATTCATTAATTTCCTCCATAATTTTTTACCCTATCATACCTTTTTCGCTTATATTACATTTACACGCTCCTCATGGGCACGATCTACTGTTCTTAAGACTCCCAATATTCCTCGTCTCTAGAGTTTCTTTCAACGCATTCAGCCATGAATTTATTTGGTCGATCCCGTCCTCACGAACCATTCTCTTCATAAGGATACATCTGCCTCGTATTACTACGCCAATCCATTCCCTCAAAGATGGCCACACGAAGCAAAGCACACTTCTCTTACATACTTCCATTAAAAGAGCATCCAACGCACATTCTTTTTTTTCATCTCCACTACCCCGAAAACGGCGGTTTGTCTCTTACATCGGGTGTATTCACAATGGACGAACATAAACATCCATATACTGAATGGAGGAAAATCCATCCAGGCGGGACTCGACCTCGCAACCCTCGGATAGGCAGACGAGGACTTTACCCCGTCACCACTGGGGCCGACACCTTCTTTCATGACACATTCATTCCTAGCCCTATCATCCTAATTTTGCAGCAAAAACGTTCTCAGGTAACCCGTTCCCTGTCCTAATACCACCCTTATGCTTATCCAAAAGTATAGAAAGAAAATAGGAGAAGGAAACGTGCACATGACCCGTAGTTGTGCAAGGGCTTAACCTTACGATTTGAACTTTAGGGTTCTGAAAACGCATCGACAACTATTCGACGAGGGGCGTGATTGTACTTCTACACATGAGTGAAATAAAAACGGTAGCGGTGGACAAATAAAGAAGAGGGGCGTGAGGTAGGTGCAACGGCATTTTCAGGGAAGGAAAGGCGAGAGGGGCGCCACGGCATAAAGAGGGAACCCGAGTGGTTGGGAGTCATATGAGTTCATGTGTCGTTTTCACTTTCCACCCCGATGATATGAAGCCTTCTTCCCCTCCCCAGATACATACGTAACCGAATCACGTTATGCATGGACGGATTCCGTTTTGAGGGTGAGACTAACGGCGGAGTCACCCATGCAGACAGAGAGAGGGAGCGTCCCATAGCAAAAGCTTAGGAGAGGATATGACCGATGGTTCGATGTTCACATTTTAAACATCACACTACAACTTAAATTTTGTGAATGATGCGATGGACTGCACTCTGATGGCATTAGATCGCATATCTATTTGTAACGTACAGCATTGCATTATGAGTCAATTCGCATACACATAGATGCGCATTTCTTTTTTACACTTTCGAGTAATTTTGCTTCGTATATAAAACGCTGTGGTACACTGCAATATATAATTAACTACATGTTTTGCTCGTTCCAACACATATTCTTTCAAAAATTTCATGTTAACATTAATAAAGTGATTCGATGGTAGAGGTGGCTAAATAATTCCAAACTCGCCCAAATAAAGCCAATTTGTCATTATTAGTATTTCAATACAAGTAAATCAATTGTAATTATTCAATCATTCATCGCATATCGTTAGGAATCGCACATATTGTGCAATAGCTGAATTCCCACTGCTTTATGACAAAATATCGAATTGTATGGCATTACTTGGGCATACGTCGCATTACGAACAGTATCCGATTACATTGAATGCCGAAATACATCGAATTACAGCCCAGAAGATCAATATCACAATGCGATACCTCCGACGTATATCATTACCGATGCATCACAACATCGCACAGCCCGGACAGAAAGAGAACGTGTGGATACATACAGGAGGGGAGAAAAAGGGACAAATTTTGAGGGGGATGATATTGGATAGGGGGAGGCATGTGGGAGAAGGGCAACGTAGATGGGTGGGAAGAGAGGTGGAAGGGCATGGAGATGACCCGAGGGGGTAGAAAGGAAAGGAAGAGAAAGGGATACGAGGGGAGGAGTGCGTATACATACACGCGCGTTCCTGATTTGCAACTCTGGAAGTACGGGAGAGAAAATGACGAATTTAGGAAACATTGTTGCGACGGTAAATTCCCGAGGGGTCGACGAAGAGAAAAACGTGTTGATGAATCCGCATCGTCTCGACGCCCCCAGTTACGAATATAGAGAGGATGGAGCACTGTACGAATTTCCATCCCGGTGAGGGCCAGTAGAGAATACAGTACGGAAAACCTATCAACATGAAATCCAGAGGGTAGGTCGCACGAGGCATGCGAAATGGGGTTTAAAAAGAACCAGCCTATGTGCCAAGATAGACGGCGTCAGCAGGATTCAATGTAATTCACGTAAGGTCCACGATCTTCAACAGGAGCCTAGCCTACAACCTCAGCAGAACTGAGAATCCATACTAAAAATGGCTGGAGAAAATAATCAACTAATCAGCATTAATCGGACATGAAGGGAAGAGTACAATTTCCTGACAACTCAGTTGAACCCGCGTCACCTTCCTGATAAAAATGGAAAACTCTTCGGGCGAAACATCGGCCAGAAGGAAGAATTTAATCCACTGAGACGCCTGAGAAGAGTTCACCATGAGGCATGGCCGGAATAGAATCAAATTCTTCATCGGTAGATTGAATAGAATGTTTATTGGGGAGAAAACATGAAATTGAAGTCATTTTAACATCATTCACACCAAGGACAAGAGAAAAAAGCGAAAATGGTTAATTCCTACATGGTAAGTTCATATGCCTACCGCCTCACTTTCAACGAGCTCAAGAAGGTAATTAATCTTTCGGTACAGACTTCCCACGTAAAAAGATATTCAAGATAGAAAGAAATTCACCCAGAATTCCAAATTCAAAGAATTCACCACGAAGTGGAGTTAGAGCAAAAGAAAGCCAATGGACCAAAGTCTTCTAGGTTATTATACTCCCCGTAGATTCAGCAGTCATTTTCTAGCGACGAAACGGCAAAACATAAGGGCACCGGATGTTTTTATTCACTTGAAGTGAGAATTTATACTTGTACCGAAATTTGCTACACCTTACACATCAAAATCCAACGCGTGTCACAAATTAAGCGTGAACAAATATACGAATATAATCGAAAACAATACCTCAAGCGCAATATACTTGGCCAAAGATGTTTAATATTAATCATTCAAATCACTTTAAGTAACATTTCTATATTACAATCAAAACTGATACCGAAAGTTAGATGGAGACGACTTTAATTTTCCAAAAACATCTTCACTGCCCTCACAATAAAAAGAAACATAAGTACTAAAGAGGTCAAAAAATCCACGTAATTATGAATATTGATCGAATGACCTACAGTGTCACATTATCTGCAAGTAAATAAAATATATTAACTAAAAGATAGTAAATTATTAAATGCCAAAGAGCCATTTGACAGCGGTAAAACAGTTAGTCCAACGGAAGGTATGTGACTAATTGATTGTACGCAGATGTAGTTGGCAAGAGTACTTTTCAACGGAATAGTAAATAAATTGAGTATGTTATATCTATCTACAGAGCCTCAGTAAACGTAAGATCATTCGCTGACCTATCACCACTACATCCCGCTCATCGCCGAGATGCATAAAAAAGATACGAGTAGGCTTGTTTTTTTAAAGGTATTTCAACATTCCGGTTTGAATTTTCTACGCGTGGAGCCATTCAGCGGGACAAAGTAGGCGTGACAACTTTTAAAAAAAGAGAGTTTCTCCCTTGACATCACGTCACCCCTCGGCAAAGACCTGTACCGAGGGTAGGTATATTTTTCGTTAAAACACCCGAAAGAGAGAAAAGTGAAAGGCATACATGCGGTGACATCATGTGGAAATATATTTATATACATAAAAAAATTAAGCGGGGAGATAAAAAGATTGCACGGATTGTGTTTATTCAGGGAAGTGGCGCCCTCCCATTGGGCGAGGAAAAGAGAGAACAGCGGTGGTACCAAAGCATCCATTGTTTGGACTGAAAGATGAGAGAAAGGAGGCGGGGAGGTGAAACGGGGGCCGAGGGGAGCTGTTGGATATCTTTTTTCGCATCAAAATGCGACGGGCGTGAATTGAATAATAAGGCACGTGGAGACTGAGAGGAGGTTTAAGCGGAGGGATTGCGGGTTGAGGGGGAGCGAGAGAAGGAGAAGGGGGCTAGCCAACGCCAAAAACTTCTTTAATCGGCTTTACACTCCCAAACAATTTCAAAAGCCGCTTCCAAGAGGAAATCGGTCGAGAACGCCACCGTTTACACTAGATATATATTTTAAAGAAACTAAAATATACCACGCACAGTAAAACGTACATCATGTTGATTCAGCACATTAGTGAAAAAGTCTTGAAATATACTTCATTAATATAAATTTCTAAGGTAAAAAACGCATACAAAAATTTTCACAGAATGCAGATTTTTAACGCTGAAAAAATGCCTTATTTGCAGTGCGAAGGGATCTTTTCATGTAATTTTTTAAGTCCCAATTATCGCACGAATAGTGTTATTCAAAAACTTGTATTACATGCACTACACATTCAGGCACCAGACATATTTTTTTCAGCGTAGATGATTGGTAATATAACGCGAGTATTTAGGTCTAAATAACAGACTTCCTGTTTTCGCCGTAGCACATAGCCGACATACAGCGATGAATGTTGCAACGTTGCCGAGGGAAACTTCTGCCATGTACCTTTTAGACCACCGCATGCACTATATTATTAAGAAATTAAAATATACCACGCACAGTAAAACGTATATTGCATGTTGACGCAGCCCATTAGGGCACATGTCATGAAAAATACTCCATTAGTATAAATTTCTAAGATAGAAAACACATTAGACAATTTTCACAGAAAGCAGTTTTTTGTTTTCTACAAGAGTTTTAATGAATTTTAAGAAAAATTTATGAAGTTGAAAAACTTATACATTCCATAAAAAATGAACAGAATACTTTCATATTCTATCTTCCTATAAAAAGAAAATAAAACACGAATACGGAATGCAAGCGATATTAATTATTCAATTTTCTGAAGTTGGCGAACCGTACTATAACAATGTATTAACAACATTTGTCGACGTCAATCACAATTTTCCATTATTCAATTATCCACAGTTCATAGGCACATATCTCTCTTATTTCAACCATAAATAATGTTTCTTTTGATTAGAAGGGTATTACGACATATTAACCACTGAAGTCTGACTCTAAACTCGCCCTCCCTATAAAATATAAAGAATATTAACATGAAATATAATGAAAAAGCTTTACATGGACATTAAGCCATGATATAGAAAAGATTCCATAAAACATGAAAAGAATAATATCATATTCCCTCTTCAAAGCTTCGCAACATTGTAGTGGAATATTTTTAAGAATACAAAATTGGTCATAAAGAAAATAAAACACAAATACGGAAAGCTTGCAATACTAATATTGCAATTTTATAAAGTTGGGGGTCTGTACTATCACAATACATTAACAACATTTATCGACCTCAATTGCTATTTGCCATCTATGAATTCTCCGCAGTTCATAAACACAAATATATCTTATTATTCTACCATATAGAATGTTATTTTATATTTTTGAAGGTTATCATGGCACATTAACCACTCATGTCGGACCCTGAACTTGCCCCACGAAATCTTCGGCTACCAACGAAGATTTTTGGCAAAATACACAAGCCACAAGAATATTAACAGTGGACGATAAAAGATGTCAGAGAGACCAGCACCATTGTCTTCGCTGTGATAACTATACCACCATGCATCCGCATGTAACACGCAGGAACACACCTCATGTAATCTAAATACCAGAATTGATGATTTCACAGCAACGACCAATTCTATCCGATGAAAAATCGAGGGCGGTATAAGAACTGTGGAAGCCGTCTAACGCTTTGTTTCACGACGATGGCGAAATACTCATTTGAACTGCAAGATTCGCATCCTATGCAATTTCAGTGACCACGATTCAGAAATGGATAAAAAAATATCGCTTACCGCTTTTGCTCAAACCGAGTAACGGAATAAAACTACACCCACTTTTTTTTGCTGCCAGCAATGCCGGGGCAATTTCTCCGTAATTGCCTCGGCGTGCCAGAGGCCGCTACGACATTAATAAATGTGTGATATAGCAACAACATTAAAAAGGAACCGAGGGCCAATTAAAAGCTTTCCTTATCCCTTGATTTAATCTTTACGATCAAATGACATTACGCTATAACGTGTATTTTTTATGAGCACTGTAAAAAGCTCATGCGCCAGCACTGGGTGCTGGAACTGTAATCGCGGCATGCTAGGAAAATCGATGAACACGCTTCTGAAACAAGAAGTTGTTAGGAAATATACAATACAATACACATTATTTTGCTTCAGTGTAATTCTCCAAACGTAGGCACTTCCGTATTTCGCCTTGGAATGGTCTAACATCCCTCGGCAGGGTTTAACAGCAACTTTATGGCAGCGAGCACCATTATAGCATTTTAAATATTTCATATCAGTGAAATGTTTTAACGTAGTTAAAGCAACGTTTCATGTAATAAAACATCAAGTTTAATGTTCAAGAAGGTCTCAGGCGTCACTTGATGGAAATTACTTGCTTCAATTGCTAGTATTTTACTCCTTAACCATATTTGAATCAAGTTCAATGGTTAAGTTTAGGCAGACGCAACTAATATGATTCAGCACATCCGATTTCCTGAGAAAAAGCCTTCATTATGTATCGTTTTATAAATATACTAACTTAATTAAAGCAATTAATTCAACAATAAAAAAGTACATCATGGTTTTGGTCATTGGTTTCATCAAAACGTCCATTTAAAGCCCTTAATGCAGGAAAAATCGCAGCTTTTGAGCATTTTAATTTACTAAAATGAGGAAGGATATTAAGCAGGAGGGCCTATCCCTACACATTTATCATGGATACAATGGATAGTATGTACGTATAAATTTTCATTGAAAATGTATCGCAAGTTCGAGCATTATTTGATCAAGTACCCTTCCACACCCCAACAAAATTTCACACTGCATACAAATACCAAATCGACAAAGCTTCAAAAATTTTCACTTTCACCATCCTTTAGAAAGCAGAGACTCTGGCAAGTTCTCTTAGGGGGCAGATCCCCAGTCACAAATAAGCGACGACTTAAACATCACTACTGCCAAAATTCGCACTGCTCATATTTATGCATGTATATAAGGAGAGCCAAGCGGACCAGTTCGAGAATACAGCGGAAACACCCAATATAAATTTAAAAAAATATACATTGTCCAGGTGTAGATTCAAGGCTATCGATGAAGAAAAAATAAAATAAATGGATTAGTGAAAATGGCCCTAACCAATTTTGACATCCTCCATCGCCGCTGATGGTCTACCTTGGGAATTACAACTCCCAACACGCCCTGCCGAACGGCAAACAAACAAGGAAACAATCGCATCGACTCCCAAACCCATCACTTATCGGGCTATTTACGATAGACGAGGGCCCAAGGTAAATAACAAAGAAGTATCCCCGAGGGAGGGAGCAGAGGAAAGAGAGAAAACGGAGAGGTAAACTTCTCCCAGCGGCCTTTCCAGCCTCACCTCGAGGCACATTCATACGTTCGTCCCACGAGCCAACGAAAGAGAGAGAGAGAGGCCAAGCGAGACTAACTCGAAGCCCCCACCCCTCCGGATTCGATTCGATTCACTCTTAGAAGAATGATACATACCCTTTTCAATGTGTGACACGCAGGGAGAAAAATAATAATGGGTAAAAAAGCACATAAACCGCAGTAATCCACATGATATGCACGGGCGCATTCTGATGCAGGGACGCTAAGATGTGACGGACGCATTTATCATGCCATTTCAGCAGGGCGGTGGTAAGTTAAAGGAAGGTGGAAGACATTGGTGGGAGCAGTATGATGCTATTCGAAAAAAGAAGAATGAAAAATACTGCATAGAAAGAGAACGGGCGATGTCTTATCTTGTCCTCACATTATTTAATCAAATACACCTTTTATGGTTAACTAATAAGTATTTTACCATCCTAGAGTTGAACATTTACTTATCGAAACCATGGTCGGTACATACAAAATTATATGGCATTGACAAATACGTTGGACAGTAGTGTAAAACTTGAAACACGAAAAAAAGTGAAGTCTGTTCGGGTTCCGAACCGAGTCAATCAGCATTTGCGCAGAATTTTCGATGGGAAAGTCGTCCATTGTCATCTGGGGTGAAAAATTATGGGCCCTGACGACAATATCAACAACTTGGTCATCCAAGCGTCAGCAGAAATCGTCGAAAGAGTTAACCCAGTAGAGGCCCAGAATAGACTTAAATACTGCGTGATAGCATCAGATCTTCCTCGAGGCAAAAAATTTTACACAATGACCGACAACGTTAGCAGTTATCACGGGAGGCGACGGGGAACTGAGGTCATTCGCGCCATTGTGGATCGGTGGATAGACTACATAGTGTAGAATTATCTGGGAAGTTGAGGAGGTGGGAAACAAGCTTCAACGTTAGCCTTCCTGCTCTTCATAAATGGTGCAAGATGTCCAAGATTTTACATCCCATTCGACAGGTGAAGTACTTCACATGGCACTCCAGTAGGATCTGGGATTCCCCGAAACAAGTCATCGTTACGGTAGAGAATCGACCCAAGGCCATCAAGATAGCAAGCCAAGACTTTAGCCACCACAACTAATCTATTCCCATTGAAAAAGGAAAACAAGAAAGGCGAGAAGGATGACTTATGGAGGAAAGTAAATAATTCTCATTTATGGCAATCAGAAAGATTTACACAAGTCATAAAAGACAATATTGGTACTCGGATTTGGTTGTGAAATGCATGCTGTAATGAGGAACATGGAAATAAATACATTTAATTGAATAATACAAATTTTGTTTAATGAATGAACTACACAGTAGACAATAATAGAATATTGCATGTACAGATTTCATCTTACGTATTTGTTTCGCGATGCATCCTGAAAGAGACTTCAAAACCGAAGGTATTTATCGGCTCCATAAAAAACATTACGGTGAGATTAAAATTGCATTTTAAATAAATGAGAAACCATACGAACTAAACACCTATATACACACTCTGACTCGATCCGTGCGTAAAAACAACTATATTTTTTTTACAATTATACTTCCCTGAAGCGCGAACAGTACCGTATATCCATACAACCTACTAATGAAAACGGGCTTCAATTTTTTACAGCTACATCTCGGAAAGTAGAAAGATTTGTGCTTGGTATTTCCGTACAAATATGAGCTCTTTATTTAAGTTATGAGGCCAAAATCATTGAAATTCCCATGAAAAATGATATTTCCCTCCAACCACCTTAAAAGTCTCTTTAGTGACAAATGGGATTCGAACTCGGGACCTCAGAGGACATATTACCACTTTGCAAACCGGATCTCCAAAAGGAAGAGAAACAGAGGGAGGCGAGTAGGCATCCCAAAAGGTAAGCGAATTGCGTACTTCTTGCGCGAGGAAGGTAGAGGGGGGTTGAAGGGGAAGGAAACGATAAAAGGAGAATGAAAAAGAAGGGGAAGGAGGAGGAGTGGGTGGGAATTAAATACCGGGATGGAAAAGAGAGAGAGAGAGAGGAGACAGGGTGGTGGGATACGGTGAAAGCCGGAGGAGGAGGGGAGGAGGAGGCAGAGGTAGGTGGGCGGGCGGGCGAGAGTGGATAAAGGAGGTGGAGGCAAGACCTGTCTGAGGGAGCGCAGGTGTTTGCAATGGCCTACGGCAAGGTGAGTGCGTGGAGGATGGAGAGGGAGGGCGGGAGGGAGAGGAGGGCTCGTGAGAGGCTGTGGGCTAGCAGATAGAAGGGCCCGGCAGGCAGGTAGGTAGGTTGTGTGTAGGTTTCGCCCGCCGAGGCATGCCGGGAGGCGAGCCATGATCTCGTGGATGGGCGGGGGGAGGGGACGAGGTGAAAGGGAAGGAGGGAGGGAAGATAGGCGGCGGGGGACTGCGCGGCGCGATTTAAGAAGAAGAGATAGAGTGAGGAGTTAAGGACGTAAGAGAAGACGAACGAGGGGGCAGGAGGATGGACGGGGATGGACGGAGGGAAAGGGAGGCGAACAGAAACGAAAATATTGGAAGGAAGACAGGAAGTGGGAGGAACAAAAAGGGTGGAGAGAACATGATGTGGTCGAGAGAGAAAGAGAAGTGGGCAGCGAGGAACGAAGGAATTGATGACGGCCACTCAAAAGGAATAATGTATAATAGTTTGTCTGAAGGAGAGAAAAGCAGAGGAAAAAAGAGAATTATGAATATAATGGCTCGACACCATTGGAAAGCTGAAATATAAACACGAATCATTTCCGCATCAGTGTGTTACTGTCAATATTTTATAGAGTAAAATGAAGACAAGATTGTGAATAAAAGTTTCCACAAGGGACATGGAGAATAATAGGCGAGAAGACGAGAATAATGAACATAAAGAAAGATCGACACCAACGTAAAGTTGAAGCAGCAACTGAGCAATAAAGTCAACATTTAGAAGAGTAAATACTTCGAAAAATGATTGCATGGCAACAGAAATCCAGCAAAATACAAAATATCCCGGAAATACCCGTTACTTACGGATACGAGAATTAAAATTAATGGTTAAAGGCGTAACTTTGTGGAAAATTGTCACAGAAATTACAAAATAAATATCTTAGTATATTTTACACTTTGAAAGTTTATTGTTGACCCAGGTTTCGACTCCACACCTGCACTTCCACCTTGATAATGATAGCTGTGTAGTTGAAAGCTGGGTTGGCCATAAACATAAAAAGTTTAGAATATACTAAGATACTTTTTTCGATACGATAATTATTAATCACTTCCGATAAACTTATCTCGATTAATCTATTTAAGTTTTATCACACATATTGACAAGCAGGTGAACAACTTAATTGAAAAAAAATAAATAGTCAAAAAACTAAAAACAATTACGCTGGTAGGTTTCAATAATATTACGACCAAATGTTCGACATATGTTCCTGATAATGACACCTCTGTGTCGAAACATGTTGTACCAGGAAAATACATCCGTGGAAGGAAACAAAGTTACTTTTTCATTTGTGAAATTCAACTTCCACATAGTTGAGCCTATGGAACGCACATTACGACAAACTTCGAGGTGAACATTCAGACAGACCTCACTCACGTACACTCAAGGAAACGTTATCAAATCGGTAAAAACGCGACGAGATATAAAGAAATTATTTCGCTATACGAAATCTATATCTCTACCAGCAAGATGGATGACTGTGCGTATGAAAATGCTCCCAGCCTGTTAAAAACTGGCTGTGATCAACTCAGTAAAAAATAAAAATTTCCACCTGTGCGGTGGGAGAGAGCGAATGAAACGACACAATCCGAAGGGTGAAACAAAAGACGGACGCGAAGACCGTATCCAACAGGAAGAAGAGAGAGAGAGATGAATCAAGCTAGAGGACTGAGAAGAGGAAAATAACCGAGGGAGTTGGGAGGATTTTTTTTCCGTGGTGAGCGGATAAAGAAACCAGGAATCATGGGAGGACGGACGAGGGAGGGACGGGAATCCTTTGGTTGTTCGAGGACTGGCGTGATGAAAGCGGCCGATCTAATGATGCTGGAATTTTCGCCCCGCCACCATTAGCGGATAAAGCGAGTGTTCAAATGTAATGACGTTCGGGATCTTCTTTTGAGTTTAAGGTTACGCAGTTGCTGAAATAAACTCCTGAAGCACCACCGGGGAGGACTTCTGCTTTCTCATCGTTACCATGAAGATACTCGAAGACACCCAAAGTATTCTCCACAGGGTGAGTCACCACCGTGAAATAACCTTACAGGAATTCCCTCGACTACTTGAGAGCAAATACATACTCCAGGATATTACGCTTAAGTTTCATTTGTGTGGAGGAATCACCTAACTCTTTCCATGCATGAATTTCACTTTGAAGCAAAATTTCCCAAAATATCTCGAGAAATTCAGATACAAGAGTTAAAAAAATCTAACCTTCATAAAGGGCAAGGGGCATATTCCACAAACTTTTGCAAGGACTTCACTTATGAGAGAAAACAATTTCCAAAACAACATGAATAATGCTCAACCTTTATCGGCAATATTGGGACGGTTGTTAGCTTAAATTTATTGGGAACGTTACAGCTCTAAATACCTAAAATAATGAGCGAGCATTACCTGGGTCGTGATAAGAGAAAGTGAACCCACCAGCAACCAGGTACATTGTCAGACATAATTAATTTAAAATGCTGGCATCAAACAACGGGAGCCCACGAAAAATACACGCGGGATAATACTTTTCCTAAGTACAAGATTCCAGCCAGTAAGCTAACCGAAATAGCTGTTAAAATCGATAACGGACTGAGCGCAAAAACTTATGGATACACGAAAAACGTGACGTGACTATAGACTATTTTACAAACCGCCATTCCAAGAGGCCATATCGCAGAAATCCTCTTTTTTCCATAAAAAACAACATCGACTGAAGCCATTAATTTTTTTGCTATTAAAAAGCGAACATGCTATACTCTCGGATAATAAATCGTATGACTTCCGTAACTCCTGAACGAGACCAATATATTGCAATGATGAGAAGTGGTTCAAATACGGCGAAACAGCACGCAAGGTAGGTACTCAGCTACCTATGACTAAAATAATTTTATTATTAAATTTACGATTTTCAAAAAACGTACCATTTCGCACGGAAGAAACTAAAAAGCAATGTTCATGAGATACGAATTGTTTTGAGGATGGATAGACTCCCGTTTCTGAAACCACAAATGCATTCGAGCTAAAATTGGTGCAGTGAATCTGCTCATCTTTTCGAATTAAGCCTAGCTACGGCTACGGCTAATCAGCGGTGCATCAAAATTGATTCTTAGTCTCCCTAACCCATTTTCATTCCAAGTGCTTCGAATCGCGCGATAAATCAGTAATATAAGGTGCATTGAAAGAATCACGTCCATTTATACGATCGCACTCAGGAACGCCCTCTAGTGCTTCGCTGGTTGTGCAGCCACTGGACCCCCTAGCCGCGAATTCTTGTTTACATAGAATAGGTTGGGCACAAGCATGAGCGGGTATCGGCATCCGTAACTACCGTTCATTTCGTAACGTCCACCATTAATCACGAGGTATAAGTTTCTCTTATTTTCCTCGCCACTTAAACACCTGAGCAATGTGGAAGGTGCATTTTACTCTCATGGAACAGGCTACAAACAGCTAACAAATATCCCGGAGAAATTTAATAAAGTACACTCGCATGATAGCGGTGCCGAGGAACCGACGGCCATAATTATGAATTGTGGCACACGCTCGCAGTACGAAAGGTAGCCATAACGCGCTGCTCGCGGTTAAATAACCTTCATCAATGAAGCAGGAATTAATTTTGTGCGCAGATAAGATGAAAATGAAAAATAAAATGAACGTCATAAGGAAACGTAATGCACATAACGTTGTCGCGTCGTACATTGATGAAAGGTAAACAACTTTTCACCCAATCCGCCAGTCCTCATATCAAATACAGTGTGAAGAATATTTTTAGACCATTCTTCGAGTCGTCGACAAAGTAACCAGTATTTACAGACTATAGGACTGCATCCCGACTAGATGAAGGTAATCTCAAATATTTGACCCCAAAAGTGGTAGACGCCTATCTCAAGATTATAGTCTGACATAAAAGAGTCAATAAATACTTAAAACAACGATTTTTACAATAATATACGTTTATAATAATAAAAATCCACTCCATAGCAATTTTAGCGACAGACAGAAATCGTTGAAAGTCGTGGCTATCAACATTAGCTAAAACTTGCACGCAATTATCCTGCGGAAAAATCGATCGCTACGTGCCGCGATTCCGCTTCTTGAGTCATGTAGGCGGGCAAGTAAAGTAGGAAATTCTCACTCTACTCTTTCCCTTTATGAGGTGTTAAGTCAGTACTTCAATACCCATGAATGCAGCGAGAGAGAGACCAGAAAAACCGACGTTTAATTAGCAAACGATAATCAAGCACGCACTCTCAGCCACACGTTTCATGATACCTACACACGAAAATCCAATGAAATTAGCAACATTTTCATCCGAAACGGAAGTCACACTAAGCTCCAGTTTTATGATGCCTTGTCGCAAGATAACGTAGCCTTTACGTTAACTTGAAGTTAACGGTGAATTTTGGCCTTTATAACACACCAGACTGTCGATTAATTGATGTGAGCTGTATCGATAGCTACACGTGTTAACATCGTCTTTCATACCGAGAAAAGATTTAACGCGGGCTTTGAACACGTTAAGAGTCTTAGCAAAAAATAACAGCTTATAGTAGAGAACCGAAGTTCAGCAGATGTAACAGCAAAGGAAACGGAGAGAAATGCATATAACTGCCAAAGAAGCGGCCCCTCTAAAGCAAAAAACAGTAATTCTTCCACAGATTCTATTCCACCTGAAAAACAAGCCACGTCTCAAAAAGAGCCACAACACATTAATATTCCCCGCTTTGAGATCAGAGGAAAACGAGCACAACTGACGTAGGAAAGATCCTTCAAAGGAATAATATTTTTTAAATTTGAAACATTTTTGCATCAATTAATGAATGAGAGGGCACGAATAAACCGTAAAGGGTCATTCTCGAAAAGATATTTCGGAGGCGCTTGGCCTTTTTCCCACCGCAGACGATGGGTTGGTCAGCGATCCCACGACCGTGCGTCGACGCACGTGAGTTATTCCAGCCTTTGGGTGAGAGAATAAGATAAAAATAATATATAATGGAAGAGGATTAAAAACAAAAAAAGAATTAACAAACGCTATTCTCCGCCTACTTTTCGTCGTGCGACCGCGATGCCCCAGGTTATGCGTCATTCAGACCCGGCAAAAGAGAAGGAGAAAAGGGAGATAAAAATGGGAAGGAAAAGATGATAAGAAGAGCTGGAAGTTGTATGTATGAATGGGTTGGAGATCGAAGGAGTGGGAAGGGTTTCAAGAGAATAGGGGGAGGTGACCGGGAGACGACAATCGCGAATAAGGAGCTGATATGAAAGGGGGAGAGAGAGAAAGACGTGGGCATAGGGAGTGGGAAAAGGAGAGAAGAAATATGAGCACTGATGGGCGTGCACAGGAGAAGAAGACGAGGTGGGATGAATAGGAGTGGGCGGGGGGCTTTGAACAGGTGTACGCGGCGGACGAGGACATAGAGGGAAAGATAGAGAGTTGTAGAACAGAGAGGTAGGCGGAGATTGTCAGAGGGAGAGGTTCATGAAAGAAACATAGCCAGAGATCCAGGAGAAAATAAAAACAGGCATGCACGGACAGAGGCTCAAAATAGGAATCGAGAAGACTAAAGACGGCAAGCAGAAAAAATTGACCTTACGAGGATGGCTAATCTCTCCGAGGTGGCGATGAGTGATATCCACTCGGGAGAAAGCGCGAAAAAATATATTCCGGGTTATAGCCGGAGGCAACCAAACAAGGGTGTCATAATCTAATTAAATAAGCCCACGCAATGAATGTTAATATTTGCGAGGAGGAAAGAGGGACTGGGAATGAGAAATGGAGCAGTTATAGAAATCCGTGAGCATTCGAAGCGTCGTAAACTATGTAAATTTTGACGAAAGAAATAAATTATGAGAAACGCGATAGAAACACCTTCTAGCACCCATGAGATAACATAGGGAAAGCGAGATATATCTACAAATGAGTAAAACACAACATCTACCCCAACTGGGAGCGAAACATTAGACCTGCGCACATGGAATGGGATTAAAGATGCTATTACGAGATTGCTACGAGCGCATAAATAGCAATTTTCGACGGCATGCAAGCAGGAGGAGATACAGCTGCAGGAACCGGTAATGCGCTCCCGCGTGAATACACGACACGCCGATAAGCAATTAAATCGATGAGGAATTTAGTACAATGAATTGACAAAGTACTATGGTAAGATGGACATCAATATAATGGAATGGTGTACAACTACTGGTAAATGTCTGCGACCCAAGAATCCCCGATTCCCTCCATTGCGCAATTAATGGGAATTAATGTTTTTAAGAATCGCAAACAGGAACTCAGAGGCGATGTCCGCGAGTAGGCACAGTCTGAAATAAAAGATTATGAGTGTCATTTCAAGCCAGTTATTTAATGATATCACCTATGATTGCAGGCAGGATTCCGTAGAACCCTTCCATAATAAAGTACCAGTGGGTGTGGTACTTTATAATCGATACGCATACAATATGTTCCAGCGTCTTACAATTTCATTTTCACAGACAAGCTCAGTAATATGCAAAGGTTTTGTAATAATGCATTATTTATATAGCAAATAAATCCCTTCGCGCAAACAATTACCCAAGACTCAAAAGTAGGTAGATACTTCATGCTGAATAACAAACACTTGGTAATCTCCCACCCGTGGGTAATTACCAAATGTTTTTTTTCATTCAGCATGAATATAGACAAATTCCACCAAGTACAGCCTGATACAGTTAAATTTACGCAGATAATTCATTCAAGGGATTGAAGATAAACTCTCTAACTGACAAAAATAAAACATCTTCTGATACCTTGTTGTATCCCATCACTAAATTTTTATTTTGCAGTGAAAACTTTTACGAAACGCAGAATAATAAAAATTTCACGACCCAGGTTTCAATGCCTAAGCATCATCTTCAGGTGATTTAAAAGCGCACAACAGTTCCCTTATACAGCAATCCCTTCCACTCACTGCATGAAAGAGAACTGTCGTGCGTTTTTAAATCAACAGAAGATGATGTCCACGCATTGAAACTCGGATTGTGAACTTCTCATTATTCTGTGTTTTGTAAAAAAAATCCGCACTAAAATACATTTACCCTCTAATTTAGCCGCCATAGGGCAAGAGATATCTTTATTTGATATTACTGCCAATCACACACGTGCGTAATTGAGTTATCGACGAGGATATCGATCATCAAGAAGGAAAACGCTGGGACAAAAAGATAGGGAGAGGTAGGAAGTGAGTCGTAGTGACGGGAGCAGAGAATGAACAACGGACATCAAGCGGCGAGGAAGGGAGGGGGTGGAGGAGACAAATACGGGATGTAGTGAAAGAGGCGTGACGGTAATTTATATCTATTTGATGTGGCCCGGAGGCAATAAAGAAGGACCCCAGCACAGCTCACCCTTGAATACTTCTGTTCGTTCATTCCCGTGAGCGACTCAGGAACTATTCTCTTTCATTAGTCCCACCCCATGTTTGTCCGACTCCTTTCACCACTCGTTTCATTCCCCCCTCCATACTTTTGTTTCGAAACTTTTTTTCGCCCCTTCTATCTTTCTCTTTCCACAACCTCCCGCCTCAAAAGATTGAAGGCCTGTGTTTCCAAGGTATTTAGACGGACAAGGAACAAGTGCATGCCGCGCCGCCATTGCACGTGTCTCCACTAAAGAAACACTCTCGAGGTTCGACCCGGACGAGACTTCGTTTAACACTGCTCCACCCACTCTGATCGTCTTCGAGGCAAGCGGTGAAAGATCGAGCCAAAGCCCAGCTTTTATGAGCCGACGACACAGCATTAGCCTTTTCACGACAACGCAACAGCAAAACAAGTCTTTTCCGAGGATATGAACAAATTGGCCCACGAAGGCATCGAGGTATTATCTACCCCAGACTCCACCGGGATAACATCGTCGTACTCCAAAGTAGACACACCATCATTTCACGTAAATATTTATTCACGTATCTAGGAGTGCCTACTTACATTGAGATGGAACATCGCCAGTGAGGCTTAGTTAAAATAAAAGTCGAGTCATTACTTTCCGCACGATCCTTCCACTAATGCTCACACGCTTTACTTGCCATCAGATTGCATGGCATTAAGGTATGGAATCATGGTAGAGACAGAGAAGTTAGGAAGTGTAAATAAACTCCTTGAAATTCTATGGCATAATAATTTAGTTTAGAATCTTGGGTAACAAGTGTTGTGACCTGGATATTTGAACAACTGATATCGCTCCTAGGCCTTCATATGAACTTCTTCGCTTCATAAGATTCAATTTAAACTAATTATTATTCCAACTAAAACACGGGAATAATATAAAACCTCAGCCATCACAATCAATACGACCAATTCAGCAGATCTGCAACTTTAAGGACAACTTTTCCAGCAACATTAGGGCAGATCACCGAAGTTCTCGCTACTATGTTATGAATTACAGAAATAACTTCAAATAACACTGCGATTCGTGCAGTATATAGAATATATTAAGGATGAAATTGGCATTATGTAAGAAAGGCTTACTAATCCTGAACCCTATAACGTAAGATTGATTACGTAGAAATATGCTCAACTTTGGCCAGGTGCTCAGAGCAAGGGAAATAACGGCAGACTTTCGAACACAAATCGTGGAGTTCTCTTGATGGTGCTGTTGGTTATGCAACCATTATGAATACAGGACGTTCGGGATCGGATAGGAAAGAAAGAAACTCGCGGCAACTAACATCGGTACCTGTCTAGATTCCATTTTTTTGTCCCTCTTAGATTCGAACCTCGATATCGACCTCCGTATGTCTTTTCGAAAACTAGGGGCGTAAGCAAGTAGTTATATATTATAGCAGGTGAAAGGAGGTTCAAGCAAGCACACTTGGAATCTCGTAAAATGGCCACGCACCACCGCCTCTCTGCGACGTGGATTCCTAACTATCAAACGAGCTGAAAGGCCGACGGAAAACAACGACCAAAGGCATGGTCCCATACACAACTCCTGAATGAACAAGGGTCTTTGACTAGCTATAGTCGTGCAAATCAGCAACCAACCACCAGATTCCAAGGTGCGTGCCATGTTCAATGTCTTCCAAACCGTAAAATACTTAAGACTACAGTTAATTATCTCTGAAAAAGTTAGCTAAAATCACCAAAGCCAATCCTGCGGTCGATATTCGGAAACGAAAAGATGAAAGGGAATCACATTAAGCCCCACCACAAATAGCACCTAACAAAGTTATAATAACGTGACATGTGTCTGATAAGAATATCTGAGGCATTAGATGGAGTTGAATTTATCAGTGCGTGTGATTTTTCCGCGGAGGCAAAAATCCATCATCCGGTTCCACAGCAAAGGTCGACACATAAGGGTCAAGAAATAGGCATTCGATTACGAAAAAGCATCTGTGTACAAACAATACGATAAAATACTAATTTGAAAGCATATTTCCAATCCAATAACTTTAGAATTTCACTCAGGGAAAATTAATCACCAACCTCTTCCCATTTCAGAAACAAAGATCTTGGCTATAATTCAAACTTAAAAACTAATTAAAAATCTAAATGCTCGCGGTCAAATAATCGGATCATTGGCAAACAAAGATGAAGCATTTTCGAGCTTCATTCTAAACTATGAATTATGCGCTCATGTACATTGTACCACATTGAGTTACCATTCAATATTATGTAAATGGAAAAGCATTCCACAAGGGGACAGCAAATGGGAGTTTATCTTCAAAGTGGTTTTTCAATAGGCATCGCTCATAAAAGGCGTTTAAGCATTAGCTTGCGTTCGAAGGTCGCGCATTCTCGGACGGTAACGCTCACGAGGAATTAGCGCAGCCTTCAAAACTTTTTCACGGAACACGATGATTTATTGAAAGTAGGAAAGCCTATATTTTCGACTGTAGCGGGAAACGCAACCGTATTTCGTTTGATTGCTTCGTGATTAAAATGCGCAAGTAATACAATGACGCTATCAATTCAATCACTATTATTCAGTCGTCTAGATTTATACATCATCAATTTTTCGCTGCGATGCGTGGAAATTTATCAACTAAATTATACGCATTTTATAGAATTAACGACCCTTCCCGTGACATCTGTGGTCCAATCACCTTTTTCCTCACTAGCTCACGACCTTTTAGTCCTTCATTTTCCTTTCCCGCTTCGATGTCAGCATAAAAAATAATCCTGGTAAATATATCTGAAGCTTAAGGTTCTTAGTGAACTGTTCACACACACACGCAATAGACTGGAATAACCAGCAAAATGTACAGTAATATTTTCAAACGGCACTTTACACGGTACATTTTATTGAACAAACGAATGTATGAACTTGTGCAATAAGATGTACCGTGTAAAGCGGCCTTAATACATGGCAACCCCAACTTAAGATTCTTCCTACGGATATATTTATTCCACATAATGCTACTTAATTTTTAGTCTCAATTGTAACACAGAGCGTGGTTACTCCTCAAATGGATTGTCCACGTGGTATGCCCACAAGTCTCGAGCCTTGTAAAAATATGACCGTTTGGAGGCGTGATCACCACATCACCAATGCCGCTTCAACGAGCCACTCTGCTAAGTGAACAGGAGACACCTGGCAACCGAGCGAACCTTTGTCTTTAACGGAGAGACTCAGACATGAGAATTATGAAATAGACTCACAAAAAAAGAAAAGGCGAAATGCCGAGAGGAGGTTACTTCGTAGAAGCTTACAAGAGACACATCGAGACTGCTCGCCTCTTCGCTGGTAGCATTTTCGTCCGAGGAAATCGACGAACGGGCTTTGGACCAGTTTTTGTGTCCCACTCTTCTTAGAGGATGCTACCCCAATCCATGCTGACGGCGGCATAAAATCCGTTTTGATGGAATTCGAGTGAAAAAAAGGGTCCGGGCTCTCTAAAAGAAGAAATTCGTCGAAAAACGGCTCTAATTACTTGAAAGCGATTCTTAAACTCGAGACGCAAATGATTGCGAAAGGCAATTAAGAAGAGGGATTTTAATTACTACAGCGCCGGGTCAAACACAACGATGTTGGAAATGGCAGATGGAGTTTTTTTGACCAAAATAAAGATATAATGATACGATGGACGAAATTTATAAGCAAAATGCTCATAAAATTATATTAATCTCTTAGCGCAGAGCATGGAGGGCTAGAAAACCAGAAGCCTCTTCTATTAATAATGCATTGTTTCCCTTTTGTCATAAGGGTATTATTACATCTGTAACGTTTTAAACACATCTTCATCAGTTTTTTCATAAATTATACGGATTGGTGAATTTCTGTTGAAAATTCTTTTTAAAAACTTAATTAAGTTCGTCTCTGATTGCCATGAATCGAATATTAATAACAAACGCAATAAAGGCTCGTTATAATGATGGGGGCCCTCAGTTGAAATAAAAATAAGCGTTCAGCATCAATTTGGAACGACAAAAGATCATCACCTTCAATTATTTTTGCCTCATTCTGCATCCAGGCTATCAAGAAAAGTCTTCGAAACAGCAATCAAACCGGCCATCGAGAGAATGACTTCCCGAGAAACGGCACGACAAGGCACACCTCCCCAGCAAAATGCCTTTAGAGAAACGATCTCCTCTAGCCTCGATCGTTCCTTCACAGTTAATCCGATCCCGCGGTCCACGCACGTGCAAGCGAGCGACTAACCAGAGGAGGCGAGAGGTGGAGAAAGAGGAAAACTGTAGGGAAGGGGGGTTTAAGAGACAAAAGTCGCTCCGAAGGCGGAGGGAGGGAGGACGGTGCGAATTTTAACGAAAGCATTCCATTTGTCGCGCACGCCGAAGCAAGTGCCGGACGTGATTTGCGATTTTCATCCTTTGCGGTACCTGGCACGAACTCCGCGGACCAGAGAATGAGGGGAAATAGGGTTGGTGGTGTGGTGGTGGACTCAGCACTAGCTTCCCATCCCGAAGTTCAGGGTTCCGAGAATGGCAGAGATTTTTCGATGAAATTCCGATCCTTTTGGGAGACATGCGGCGAGGGTTTCTTGAGGATTAGTAGTGATACGTCCGTTGAAAAAGTTGGGCATCAATTCTCGAGTGCTGTCATAATTATCGAACGGAATTAGAACACAATTAATTATTGATGGGCCATTCATTCATGTATGAAATCTTACAGGTTTATACTTCGTGTAACTGGGGCTTTAGACTGGAGCCTCCTCGGAGTCTTTGGGAAAAACGGAGAGCTAATACCGGTGCACCAGATTTCCCTCCATCCCACCCTCCATTTCCCAAACGATTGTCAACGCAGAAACTAACACACCGGTCCTCAATGTCTCAAACTACCTCAGTTGCCGCTCACCGCCCTCAAATAACCTACCAACCATCTATCGCTCTGAACTAAAGAAAGACAAGGAGAGGAGGACTGTTTCAATTCTCGACATGCTGCCACAACAGTTATCGCTTCCAACATAACAGATCGCATAGTTTCATAGTTTCACAGGATATTCTGGATATCTGACATACAACAATTATCGCAAGCGAACAACATGAGATAACCCGAGAATGATGAATCTAGGAAACGATACGATAATTATCATGAGTTTCGAGAACTGAACCCGAGGTTTCCTTGCAACCACCGGGACAAACAAATGCACATTACTCCCGTTTTGTCCGAGTAATTTAATGGATGACATGCCCAACCGACTAGTAAACAAATAGAGGAGACAAGTCCCATATTTATGATGCCTGTTCGGCGTTAACCAGAGGATGACAAAGTCTTCCACTAACTTGATGCCAATTGAGAGATTTTGTATTTTTAATCTGACTCGTATTTTTGACGTGTACGTTTTCGATCGAAAAAAGCATTCAAAAAACTCTGGTTCTTTTACGGAGAAAATATTTAACTAGAGAAAAACCAGGCGACAAATTGCAGCTTAGCTGACGAATATATTTTCAATTAGCCTTATTTAGCCTGCGAAACGCAATTCACCACTACATCTACGGAGCTAATTTTTTTCTAATGGAAGGTTCTGGTGGTCTGTATGATGATGAGACCCCGATAAGCAGTTCTTGGCTGGTCTAGAGGTTTTTCCAGGGTAGAATCAACATAGCTAGATAGAAACATCCATAAGCTGGATGGAATAAAACTAAACTAACTTGAACCCACTCCCCAACGATAAACAGGTGAGGATATTACCCCGCCACCACCGAGGCTGGTTTTTAATGCTATAGCTTCAGCTTCACCCAATAATTCAAAATTTTAGATGGCCTGGGGCCATCATCAAATGCCCACATAATTTCAGGGAAGAGTTCGCCCCTTACGACATTTAAAAAGAAAAGAAAATTTCTTCTTATGATTCGCTTATTCTCGACGCTAAGCCAACTCATTTGGATGCTTCATTTGTGAAAAATCATTGAGAAAAAGTAGGATTTTGTTGACGTGACAAAAAGGAGACAAAATTTAGCAGTAACACAAGCTTTAAAAAGGTAATTCATTTCACGGTGAGGTGTCCTTCACAAATATGCAATGGAGCCCATGGAGAACGATTTGAAATAGGAAGAAACTGAGAGAAGGCACATAAAGCCGGCGATCGGAGATTAGGTCACTGCGGGATTTTTAAGGTCTGAGGTAAGCGGGGAAAGAGCTTTTCGAGAGAACAAATCTCACGGATGTTAAAGCAGTCACATAATTTCCAGCCGTATATATATATATATATTCAAACGTACATACTTATGAAAATCTTCCCCGGCATTCTTTACTACCTGCCGTGAAATGAGAAATGGTGTTTCCCATACAACGATTGCGACCACTTCCAGATCACCAGGCAACAAAAGGCCAACAGAGAGGAGGCTTAAAGGAGGTACTTAGTTCTTCCGAGAAAACTTGCTTCGCCACGATCCCAAGCGACAGATGTTTCGCTCAAAGATTCGGCATGGGTTTTATTCCCTCGGAATATCAGTTCGGAAGGGTTAAATGGTTGCTGCGGTTAAGAGGATTCGATTTAATCTCGATAGGATGTCCCACGGTCACTTCACGGCCTTTTTGTTCACCCGGTCGAGAAGTCAAAGGAAGCGACTGCGTGGATTCATCTCTAGAGTTCTTGTCCGCCGTTCAAGGATATAGATCTGAAAAGGTTTGTCTGCCTCCTTCGTCACACTTGCATAGCATTACCTCCAAGGGCAACGAAAGTAAGCATGTTCATTTAACGGAGGTATTTCCTTGTTTAGTGGCGAATGATTTCGAAGCTAATTTTCAATGGATCGTGAAATCACTAGACGTCTACGATTAAAATTCCAAGTTATTGACGTAGGATTTCATGGCATCCCACCAAATGAATTGTGGCGTTGACTGGTATTAATTTCATGAGGGAGATGACTGGTTTACGATGATGATGCAGATTGTTTATTACCTTCGCGGCGTTCGTTGGAAGTTTATGAGAGTTAGTTCAGGTATTTACAGTTTCGTCAGCTTTCATTAGCGCAAGACGATCAAGCACGTAAATATATCCAATAAACAATAAATTTTGCACATAGAAAAGCTGATTTGACATCTTGATCTCGGTGGTTGAACCTAAACGGTTAAATCGAGAGGCAATCTGTTTTCGCCGAAAAAATCTGAGATTAAAGTGAGCAAATACCATGGTGTTAATCTCACATATACTGCATTTCCGTTATATCCTTTATATCAACAAGTCAGAATATCAAAAACACACATACATGAATAATTCAACTCCTAGAACGGCAGCCACTACATATTATACTAAAACTCAAAAACACCAAGATTATTGCAGCAAGAAATTTTTATAGAGACTACTGCCTACTATTTAAACTCAACAACAATCATGCACAAGGTAAATTGGATAAAAATTTGAAGCACCGGAAATGGAATCGGAAAGCAATGTCGAGAATTATGGCACTACAATGATGATGATCTTCCAATTCTAGAAGAGAATGAGAATACAGTTTATTTTATTTACAGCCCCACTAGAGCAGGAAAACATCTCACGACTGAAATTGCGACGATGCAAAATTACATTACACACCTCCTCGAGCAAAAAAGTGCGATCCGCCGCTATAGGGTGAGTAATGGCAAAAGCCATGAGAAAGGGAAAGAATAAGAAAAAAGAACTGAGAGACAGAAGGGACGAAAGGTAAAGAGTACTTTGGTTTCGCAAGCCTCTCGTTGTTTAGATGTATTCATGAATCAGGTGAGGGGAATAGGTTTCACGCATATTCCTGTATCTCACACCTATTTAAGCAAACAGTAAGTTAGCAAACATTCAGTTACAAGAAAATCAAAAAATTTTAGTAGTCCTGCTAGTCGTTTTCAATCAACCACATGTTGGGCTGACTCAGAGATTGGACAATAAGCCTACAATTTTCCATCCGGGAGTCACAGCCGGAGTCTACTTTTTTTAGTCTTGGGTATTATTCCTAAACTTCAATGATCGTAAATGGACCAGCAAAGAAAAAGAATGATCAAGTTTTCCCGAGGATAAGTGTGGTAAAAGAATTTAGAAGGGAAAGAGCAACGGAGGGAAAAAAAGCTAATATAAAATTCCATTAAAATCAGCGTGGAGCCAACATATAAAACTCGGATATTCCATTAACTTGGTTCGTCCCACTGAGCTTTTTTTCCTCTGACTTTGAACGACAAACTAGTTCTCAGAGTGAAGATGGAAGAAGACCCACTGGAGCTAAACACGTCCACACGAATTAACAGGCAGAGGGAGATTAAATAATCCCGCCGTTTCTCACCAGAGCAGAAATCGAGGCCAACGCAAGTTTCGCATTGAACGACTTCCAGACGCCCGTTATTACCACCACATGCGCGATCATCATTGGGCTCCGTGCCCATCTTCAAGGAACATAAGAAAGAAAAAAATGATTTCGATAGATCGCTTAATATAACGGGCATCGCTTCATCTCAGAGGATGTATCCAGGAAATCACTTCTTCGGGGTAAGTCTCCGCCCTCCACATTGAACCTAGTGTTTAAAACGTATTTTTCCTGTGCAGCGTTAAAATCACCAACGCCCTCTAAAAAAGAACCCAAAGTACCATAAGTGGCTAATGTGGTGGCTAGAACATAGGCTCCTCAACCAGACCGGGTTTGGAACCCAAAGAGACAGAGATTTTTAGGGGCCACCTCGGTGCTCATCCGCGTGGGATCAGTGAAAGGAATTTCATTTTGAAATAAGGGACCGCCGCTTATTTCCCCTTAGATTGGGTTGATGCGGTGGCTAGAGTATAGGCTTCCCATCCACAGGGACTGCGCTCTGTACTCGACGAAGGCGTTTTTTCAAGGGAACCATCTGGTATCGACTTAAGGTAGCTTGAGCGAAATATCATCTTACCTAGAAATCAATGAAGTTTGTCTCATTTTAAAGAAGTCTCATTTTACCTCACCCTTCCCACGATACCAAAATATCAGCCCCTTACCGAACTACTTTTTGAGATATTTGACGGAAAAAACCAGACCATTTATATGGGAGATGGTACGTATATGCACTACAGAGAGACAATGTTTAAAAAATAAGGAGTTTCTAACTCCTTGATTTCGTCAAAAACTAAGTGTGTAGTTTGTTTTCTCAACTCTTTTTGAAAATAAGTAAAATTGACACCGCTGTAATTTTTTAAGGATCACAAGAAACCTTCCATTTTAAATAAGTTTCAAATGTACCGCACGATAAAATGAGTCAAGTTAAAGACTTATGTGGTTATTATTATTTAAATACTTAAAATTGCAATCATATTTAGAAATATTATTTCGCCATTAATTATGCAATATTTTATCCATGTTTCCTACAGCTGCAGAAATTAAAACGTGTAATTCGAATATGGTCCCCATTATGATTAGGGAACTATCTCGCTCAAAATACCTTAACTGCTAAGCAATCGAAGGGCAGCACTCCTATTGAAAAATAGAACTTTAAGCAGCGGATCCATCTGCACTTTTAGTTACGAACAATTCAATGCCGACGGCTGGTTTTTATTTACCCTTCCTTCTTGTCCTAAAAATGTAAGAGCGAAACTACTTACAGATTCTTAATGTTTCAAATGACCGCCGTGAGCTGTCGCTCACTTTCCGCCCATAAAGAATACCGATACTATTCCCAAGCTGCGTTCAAATCACTTGCGGCGAAAAAAACTCGTAACAGCATTAGTAATTTGTTAACGTGCAAGGCTCTCATCGTGACCAGCGAAAAAAACTAGAATCACCCATCTCCACTTTCGGGAGCAGCGGACAAACAAAAAGGCAAATGAATGAAAGAAAAGAGAAACAAATCTCGCCACTGATGTCCCGCGCGATTTATTAACAGCTACGCTTAAGTAACGGTAACGATATTCTCCAAAAGGAGGATAGAAACGAGAGATCGCGGTGGAACGATAGAAGTTTACTTGCATGGGATCGTCGAAGCCATTTGTTTGAAACAGAAGAGAATGAAAGGGTGACAAATAATGTGTACGCTAAATTCTTGATTGCAGTCGTAACAGGCGTTTTAAGTGTTCGGTGAGGGTTATGAAGAACACATGCTCTAAATACAAATAGTCTGGATAGAAAAGGATGAGCGATTACCAGATTCAGGAAATATCCTTTTTAATGGAAATGCACTCCTCTATGAATAATTGTCACTATTGCGCTGATGGTTTCAGTGATATAAAGATAACTTTAGGAAATAATCCAGCTAGTATCAATTATTAACGAGCTTGCAATGAACCGGATTAGCCAAAAATTGGATCTGATTCAAACAATATAATAGAAAATGTTGATGACTTCCATCGTTTTGCAAAATGTGATATAATTAATTATTTACGCACGTAATGCAGGCATTTTTCGACGGTTTAGGATGACAGCGTAAGTGGAGACGGATTCCAGGAGTGGGATTAAATTTTAAAGACTGAAATTTCACGTTTCACGCGTTGAGGAGAAGATAAATTTGGAGTAAAACAAATAAAATTTCGAAAAATTCGGAGAAATGTTTACAAAAAACGTCGGGTTACCTGGAAATGACTTTGACCTCGCGCCGGAGGGGGCAAAAGTTAATTATTTCTCCCAGAGGCGGACAGATGGCAGGTCGAAATGACATCCCATCAAGGACAGCAGGGGAAAAAGTAAACGTATTTTTCTATGCTCGTCTTATCGGACAGCTCCATGAATAAAGTCAACCACTGAAACTTTTTTATTCAAACTTTTCCTCTCGGCTTTTAAAAACATACCTATACAGCCACAAATGCCTCTAATGATCTTTTTACATCAACACCACAGCTCTATTCAATAAAGTTCCCCTGTAATATCCATTTTTTTTAAGTCCCGACTCCACAAATCGAACCATTAAACTTGCAGCAGGACCGGCGCTATACATAAATAAAGTTTTGGTTTTCCCGTCACTATCTCTATTTCCTCAGGTAGCATCCAGCCTTCTGAAGTAAAAAAATAAATCACCCGCAAGTAAAAAAACTTCCGTGTCATTAAATAGAGAGCTAGAGAAAGAAATGGGTCGAAGGAAAAAATGTACGCCTTCGGAAAACGTGGAGATGAGCGGAAATCATTTTATTGCTCGCCGAGGTAGTCTTCCAGAACCGACGACCCCAGTTGAGTGGCGAGGCTGGCATTAAAAACAAAAAAAAAGAAATATCAGCTTCACATTTACGCCCGAGTTGGACTGAACCCAAGTCCATCACGCCTGCCTCACTCTCTCCACCGTCACGCACGCAATGGAAATACATTATTATTCGCTTCCTTATCGTAAAAAAAATAGTCGTCGGGATGAAGCCATTCTCCGAAGAGAGAGAGAGAGACATTACGTGTCTGACTGGATCCACCACACAGTCCTCCACCCCCGCGCAGGGAAGAGAGGAGAGGAAAAAAAGTCCATTATTGCTCATCAAGGGCGGCTACGGTCCGTTCCTCCCGACCCCAACCTCCCACCCCATAAGAACGTCTCGCAAGCGACGAAGAGAAACGACTCCGAGATAGCCTTTTGTTTCCCTCCCAGCCTTTTTCATCCGTTGCATCGCACTGGTCGTAATACGTAGGTACTATAGGTAGTATGTCTTATGGTTGAGAAGGATGGGAGTGGGGGAGTAGGCGAAGAATTCCAACACACGCGATTCACCGAGAGGCGAACGTTAAGACGTGTGTGAGAGTGAAGTTTAAAGGATATGGCGAGGACAAAATGGGGAGGGGCAAAAGAGAGTTCTAGGGAGCCACGTATAAGAGGCCCCTTTGTCTTGACAAGAGCAAGATTGAGAGGGGGAGCCTTTGACCGGTGAATGCATGAACGAAGACTTAGGGAACGTGAGGATGGAAATGTATGAAAAGCAAGTCTAAACTACCATAAGCTCAAGAGTAATGATACAAGCGCACTTTAGATCAAATGCGGCCAATTAAACTACATCGAAGAAAAATTACAAAAGCCGCATCGTGCTACTGATAAGAGGCAGACTCTTGCGCATAGGATTAGATACATCGTTTGGGTCGAAAGCCGTGGCATAGTTTTTACGACATATGGTGCCAACTAGCTACGGATTGCATGGCGTTTTTGGCACTTTGAAAGTATTTCTTCAGCCATCATGATCAATTGAGTGGCATTCAGACCCACCCTATCTTATGAATGGTATTTGGATGCAACAGAGGGAGATCTTTTCAGACTTTTCCCAGGTGCATCTACGCAGGTGAAGTGGGTATACGTATGCCAAAGACCGACAACTCAAATGTTTCAAACGTTAATATTTACAACATTCATTTTTCAATATGTGGCTATGATTCCGTATTTATTTCAATGTATCAAGTTTCACAGTCTTGGTTTTAATTGATTACCGTAGGAACAGGACGTATCGCGTGCTATAATGCTCGTATAAGTGGGCACTATTGGCAAGTCGGAAATCTATGTAGAACAAAGCATTGACCAAATGATGAGCGGAAGATACAAATTGGCTGACAATTTATCTCATGAGTAAGACTTTTACAGCCCATAAATCAACCTTTTATGAGGAATCAATACCTATTACTGCTACCATTTGCCCAGAGGCTATCTATGCTGCGGAATTGCGGACACTGAACGATAAATTGATTACGAAATAACTCAAAATCGCTACAGAGAAACAGAAAGGAGAAGGGTAAATCCAAAAAACGAGAGATGTATTGAAGGTAGAAGGAAGGAAAGATCCAGTGGACATGAACGTATATACTTTGCATATACGTATATTTTGAAGCGGCATATACGAAAAGAATATTTTTTTTAATGGTGCTGCATGTGTGCATTCCATTCTCATGCTCCCTCATTTTCTTTCCCCATTCGTCGCGAAATCAACGGGAAACAATAATTATCCACCTCCGTTCAACTGATACGACGGATTTCGCATCATCTTCAATTAAAAAATGTGAAGGAGCAAGAGTTTAGTCGGAATAAAAAATAACTGCGCAAAAAAGGAAACCGAGAGGAGGAAGAGAGAAAGGAAGACGGGGGTAAAAGAATGGGGCCCTTGTCCTCCAGTTGAGGCGCATGAATGAGGACCATTTCATTAACGAGTTGAAGCGAGTGGGATTGGGACGGAGTGGACTGCAAGGCGAAAGGATATGAATGAGGATGGCACGTTAGAATAATGATTCTTTCAAATAGTAAGCGGGTGAACGCTAACAATGACGAGGAAATAGTAGGGAAAATGTTAGGTAGTTTAAACTTACCCCTGGTCATAATGGGCCTATATTCGAGTCGGATTATAAAATCTCATCATTCATCATACGTAAGAAGCTAAGATAGTAAAATTAATTACGCGAAAATTTTATTTAACATTACGAAAATTTTGATGAAAACCTTAATATACAGGGTGTCCCATAAATGTCACGCCACAGTGACACTGGAGCTAGGGCAGCCTAAGAGGAACCGAACCAGCCTAATATGACCTCAGTAAAAGTTGCACAGTTTTCGAGATATTGCCAAATTAAAGCTTTTTCAAAAATTTCACTTTTTTTACATTTCTAGTCCCAGAATTCACTTGAATAGCTCCCAATTTGGCTCTCTGATGGGGCGGGGCTACTGCCACAAATTAACAAACAAAGTACTCTATCCATCCCATTTTTTGAAATCCGATAAAGTTAGACAGGAATAGCGGCTTTCTCGTTTCTTTTGTTTGTTCGGACCCCATGACCCCCCTCCCTCTCGGACCTCTGTTCCAGGTAGAAGCCGGCACAAGAGTCACAGTTGGAAGATTAAAAGAGCGGCCCTAATGAGAACGTTAAATTATCCGATTGAATTCTGGGACTAGAAATGTAAAAAAAGTGAAATTTTTGAAAAAGCTTTAATTTGGCAATATCTCAAAAACCGTGCAACTTTTACTGAGGTCATATTAGGCTGGTTTGGTTCCTCTTAGGCTGCCCTAGCTCCAGTGTCACTGTGGCGTGACATTTATGGGACACCCTGTATACCTAAGTTTGAGTTTACATCTTGAAATATTTTTTTCACGACGAGAGCTGAAAATGTCTCAGAAATAGTTTTTTCTTTTAAATTTCATTAGGAGTATTGCCATGAGAGACTGATTTTCCCGACTGATAACAGCGTAAGTGAATTATGATGATATAAAATATACATATGCATTCCATTCGCATACTTCCAAACGTTCTAACTAATAAAAACGTCCTTGACGAGGAAGCACGAAAGTCGCTGCAGACAGCAGGCAAGAATGAATTTTAAACTCTTAATTCGAAACTTGGACAATTGATTTTTTTAAAGAAACTAACTATAAGTTCAATTCAAGTTTTTAAGGTCGCTGAAATATAACATAACAACCCCACAAATGCATTCACAAAACCGACACTCTTGAGCTCATTTCATTAAAGTAAATCAATAATATATCAACATAGATTAGCCTTATATGTCAATTAATACAGAAACGAATATTTGCAAACGCAGGATAATTTTACATTTATTCGACTACCACAACAGCCGTAGAGTTTGTGGATTCATTGGTTTTCTATTATTACAATTTATTTCCCATCTCATATTCGAATAAATGAGAGCTCATCAAATGTGCGTACGAGATCTTCCGGTGCAGAGAAATTAAGTCACGATGGTGACTTTACTTTTCCCTTTACCTCCTTCATTACTATGCTATCGCATTATAGTCTGGACAGTTCACACAAACCGTAGGCGTCATTAATCAAGGCGATAGCACACTCAGCATCATGTGGAGATGGGTAGCAGGAAGTTCCACAAAATGCGAATCACAGAGGTTCAATTAATGGGTGAATATTTCCATTGATCACGTAAAAAATGTATACATGGATATCAAAAGCATGGGAGTGAAGATGGTAAAGACAAGCCTTATTTTCCAGCATGGAAAGAGAAATTGGAAAAAAATGAATTCAAATAATGAAAAGCCATTCTCACGTTTCAATACACAAGTTTAATTGGACGATGGGTATTTCGGACTTTCAAGGTCTGTTACAATGAAAGTATAAGAACCTATACGACAGATGGAGAGTGTCGTAACAGGGAGGATTCTACATTAATTAAGAGGATAGAAAATAAAAACTTAGGATGGAAGAATGTGCGATTCAAAAATAAACAACCAAGATTTTTGGCAGTTAGAGATGGAAGCAATGGAGGCGTAGTGTTGTCAAATAATGATGAAGACAAAGCGAATGGAAGAAATTGCCAACAAAGTAGTACAATGAACTGTTGGAGAGACAAGAAGTTTAATGAAAACTCTATAAAGAAGAAGAGATAAACTTACAGGTCACATATGGTGACACAAATACGAAATAAAAAAGCAAAAATCGGAGGAGAAATGAATGGGAAAATTACAGAGGGTCAGGAAAGAAAGCATCACACTATAATGACGGATGGCAAAGTAAATAATAATGTAGGAATGAAGCGGTTGATGGATATAGGACTGGAGTGGAGAGCATCGACGAACAAATCTCCGGATTGGTGACTGTTGATGATTGTACAAATTTTGGCAAATTCCAAAAATAGTATTATGCTACGAGTACACTAAGAGTGAACTTTATTACTGGGCTGTAAACACTTTTGTAATACATGTTTCGACCTCTATGAACCAATCAGGGACAGCATCCACCGTGTGATCATGCTCGGCCCCTAAGTAGAGATGGAAACATGCCATCTACCTGTCTCACCTGTACCTGAATGAATTTTATCCGCGCTGCTGCGCAAGATCACGAACCAAAGCGGAACTCAGCGATCCGGTACGCCGATCATGGACGGCTTTGATCTAAGGCCGGCCATTTTTTTGTTCTTATTTCCGCCTCTAAGATGCCCAGGAGAGCGAAATCAGATTCTCCTCATCACACGAAATTCGTGCTGCGGAGGCTGTGATTCAGCGACCCTGAGCGTTATGGCCGAGCATAGATGAAAACCGAATGGAAACCAGACCTTGAGATGGCTGCGGTCCATTCCACGGTCTAGAGCCGTGACTAAACAAAGAGAGGAGGCACGACGACAGGAAGAGGGAGGTGGCCGACAAACAAAAGAGGAGCGAGACCGCGAAGAGCGGATATTGGTCATTTCGGAGCGGGCGAGTCGCACGGGGCCTCCATAACGGCTCCTATCCACGCTCAAGAGACCCGTAGGGAGGCGATGACAGGACCGCAGACCCACAGGTCCAATCGAGAAAGTAAATGACATAATAGAAAAACAAAAGGGCAGTGTTCCAATACCCGACAGACCCAGGTATTTACAAGGATGGTTCTGGGTTCAAATTCCAACATTCGAGGAGCATTCCAGGATTTTCGGGAGGAAAAATCATGTTTTCCCAACGAGACTACAACGTTCATTTTGGAATCAGTTAGAGGCATGCCCTCTTTTTTATTTTTTTCGAGTTTTCAAACCAGAAAAGTTTGCGTTACACGTCCAGTAATTACAAGACGGGAGGGATATTTCTAGTAGCCAAAAATGGAGAATCTGTTTCCCGTATATCAGTATCTCATTAGAGGTATTGTTACGGCCTTCATTGTTAACGGCCTTTTTTTAGTTCCCAATCAGTCTTTATCATATTTTTACATTAACTATGCAATTTCAATGAGATAATTCTGTTACTAAATAATTTATGTGATGAAGTTCGAAAATAACTGGTCGAAAGTAATTCAATTTTTATAAACTGACACAAGCCATCATATCTTCCACTTTACGTACTTATGGTTCCTCTACGAGATGAACAATATAAAGTATAAATTTCCTAATTTACACGCCTCGTTAATCCATAGCCTTGATAATTACTAAGTGATCACCTTCCCCAAAGTAAAAATTAATTTCATTAAAATTTTTCTAATGTTTATAATTTAATTTTTGTTAAAAAATATTTGTGCAATAAAGGAGACGTTTGTTCATCTAAAGTTACCACTTCTGGGCATATTAAAAAAATTTATATGAATGAAAATTTACAAAAAATAATAATCATGGGGTTACAAGGAGAACACAGTACGAAACCAGCGAATCGTCACCACTTTGTTTGACCCCCAGGTCTATCCATGCCGGCGTATCGCCGTTACTTTTATTGTATTTCAATTTTATATCAATTTCTCCGGTGATTGACGAGAGTATTCAAGCAAGGGAAGACAAAATTGCACAGAGGATTATGGCGAAAAATGCCTCTTAAAAGAGAGATGCGCACGAAATGAACGCAAACACTCCAGCAGTGAAAACGAGAGAGAGACAAGACGAAATGCAGGACGCGATGTCGTTCCGCAATCGTCCACGCGAAAACGTTGAGAGTCGCGCATATCCGAACCGGCCACGACCTCCTTCCATCGTGGACAGCGTAATGCAGTAAGACCTCTTGAGTGGAATTTCTAGTGTTAATCAATTGCAATCGGAAATCCCTAGGCCACCGGGACGACTCGTGAGAATGACGCCTCGAATACAAATATCAGGGGTGGGCTTGTTTTTATTTATCATCCATGCAAATATTTCGTTCCCGAAATATGGGTGCCGACAAATATGGTGTTAGAATATCAAACAACTGCTATGGAAACACTTGTGAATGCTATGGAACGGTCTTTTTCAACACTTTCAACCGAGTTAGACCTATTTTTACTTTAAAGTCTCGACAGCCCTAAAAAACTTTTTCAAATATTATTAAATTTGTATTAAATCACAAAAAACATGACGTATACAGAGAAATTAAACACAAAGTTAGATTTTTCCCCTCACGTTATGTTCGAGTAAAATCTTAACTTGTTAGCAAATGGACGTAATATAATTTTACAATGCAAACAGTCAATGATATAACTCTAACCTTGAAGTGAAGTATTTCACTAAGTTTGGATTGGTAGTATTATTTCATCATGAGAACTAGTGCAGTACGCAAAAATATTTAGATCATAGCGAAAAATTATATTTACCAAGATAGATCACGTAATTGAAAAAAAAACTGTCCATTGTTCAAACTTCCAAAACTCAACCTTTTTTTAGGCGGGAGTTTAACCGTTAGATATCCCGCACCGACACAGTATTTTAACCTTAGTTAACTTGATAAATACCAGGAAGTGGGAAATAATCTCTTTACTTCAGAAAAGTAACTACAATCCCCATCTTCCTATCTCTCGTGGATAATGAACACCACATAGTGCGGTCATTACGTCGTTGATTATAAAGGGTTAACAATAACAGAGGCTAAGCCACATAAACCCAAAGTATACACTTGAAAGTATAAAACATGTGTGATTAACGTCTATCTTTGAAATAACGATGACAATCAGTCATTGCAATCAGAAATATAGAATTATCCGGGATATGCCTCACAAATATCATGAGCAAACATCGGTTCGAAGAAAACAGGACTTTTTTATTATCAGACGTATACAGAGTCTCTCCGCTAAGTATTAAATTTTAACTCACATCAATCGGCTGACAGTTAACGCTTCGCGCGGACGCCAGAACAACCGTTTATCCAAAGAATAAACTGGAACCAACGATTTATCGTAACTATGGATTTTGTTTGCTCGCCGTGCTTGCGGTCGCTAACCAGCGCATTTTTTTATTTTTTCCCCAAATTCCGTACGCGATATTCTGCATATACAAACAAGATGAAAGGCTTCGCTGGCCGCTTTTGGAGTAAGCATTTTTTTCATTTTGCGAAAGACTGGGAGGGGATTTTTCCGTGGGCTCAACTCTCCGATTTTTTTTGCGAACGAAAACATTCTACCGCCCGAGTATCCGATTTTACGCTCTCTTTCCGTCTCAAGGATCGATATTTCTCGTTCGATCCCCAGGCGCTGTTCTTTCGTTTTGATCACATGAAAGAGAAAAAAAACTAATAATAGTATAACCGATCCTCTTGCTCCCAAAATTATTCTCTCCACTGCTCTTTGGGTAGAGTCAACAACAACGCAACCTCCCGAAGTCCATATTAGACGCCGTGGCCTCCGAGAAATAGTCCACAGAGAAGCGCGAGAAACCCGCTAACAATAATATTCTCATCGCGACGATGAAAACAGTTGAGGTATTATTTCTAATTTTATGCCGCAATTTAAGGGTCAATTTATCTTTAATCAAAAAAAATAAACATGCATGCACAAGAGGAGTCGTTAGCCATTTTATCGAGGAATTTAAAGCAATTATTTACAAAAACATTTGATAAATTAGTAACTTAAATGGCCGTTTGGAGGGGTACTCAGAGCAGCTAATTAAGATATTTTTGTGGTCAAAACCTAGCACTTATAAAACTATTGACCATAAAATTCATTATATTCTTCATCAATCAATACGATCCGACACCAACTGACGAAAATATGATGACACGAAGGAATGTGAAGGAAAGGAAAGGATGTGATTAATAACTATAATGGCTTCTAAATGCTATGTGATCAACGACTTTATGAGAAGGTAGAAGTTTTTGACAGAAAAGAGTACGTGTTAATTGCTACCTATTCGTCAATTAGTCATTTACCTGTTAAAGGCGATCCCAACCGTAACAAAATGACCACCGCTATCATGATACATAAGGTGTTATTTATTTGAGATGCATGTGATGTAATAAATAACCAAAGAAAGTATTTTCACCTGGAATAATCGTCCTCAGATTTCATTTCCTTATGCTGTTACAACTCAACTAACATCGGCATCTCATTAACAGAAAATTGAAAATTCTCACGTGGAAGTTTTATGACTAATGCTTACAATCGAAATTCGAAAATTCAAGCCTATCTCGAAGACTACGGTCGAGCATACTATACATAGGTAATTACCACCCTGCTCTCTACATCATTTCCAAACATCCCCTACCTCACGTCCGAAATCCCCTTTATGAAATTCTATTTCCTCATCCTCCTCCTCCCTTCCCGAGCAAATCGTTCGCCTTTTGTCGGACCCCCTCGCTCCCAACTTTTCATTTATTTATTTTTTCCCTAACTCGGGAATTCCGAGAACTGATGGCGGCGCCTCTGCATGAAGAGAGGGAAAAAAATGGGGGAGGGAGGCGTAGTGACGGTAGTTTGGCGAGTTACGGAGATAAAGAGAGAGGATCAAAAAGGGAACGCTAAAGCGAGCGCGCGTCTGTATGTGTGGACACATTCGCGCCGAACGGTCCCGTGGCATTGGCACGAGTCGAGGAGGTACACACACACACCCACATCCATACACACAGGGATACACAGGTGGACGAACTAAAGGAGCGAGAGATGGGAAGGGTGGCGACGACAAAGATGGAGGGGCGGAAAAAAGGGAAGTCCTTTTGCAAACACCGCGAGGACGGGCGAAAAGGAATTACTCCTCGGCACAAATCGATTGGCACACCATGGGAAACGGGAGTTTTTAGTGCTTCTGACGTAGTCCGTTCGGCGTGGTGATGGAGGGAGAGGGCATTGGCGAAATAACTGAGGAATGAAAGGAGCAACATACCCTCAAACGGCGTCTCGTGAAAAGCAAAACGCGATTCCGCCACCTAAGGAGATGAAAGGAAAGCACTTATTTCATAAATTGATTACTAACTCGCTACGATGCGAGCGTTCAAAAAGGCTTGAAACGAAGCACGTCTGAAGGCGTTACAAATAAAAATCGAACGCATACGACATCAGAGAAATCCTTATAAGTCAACACACTTCATTAACACTGTTTTGATGCTACTACTACTCATTAACATGAGAAAATACATGATGCAATTCAAGGGTATGTTTTTAATTTGAATAAAATAAACACACGATATTCTCAAAGAATATTCAGATTATAAATTTCTATTATTTGATCAGAATATAAATTAATTATACTCAATAATTCCAAAGTGATTTGGCATAAACTAATGCTTATCAAGTCATGAGTATTAGGTATGTGCGCTTAGTGATGTTTATGGAAAGGACCTGCCGTTAATGGCATGGCTGAACCCATGTAGTCACTTAAATTTCATCGCCTTCCACTGTATAAGTCGACCAAAGCGACGAATAAATTGAATGCGTAAACATTGAGAGAGTTTTCGCCTTCCAAGCATTGATTTCGGGAAAATAAAAACAAAGCAATAATTAAAAAATAAAAAAGCAAAATATAACGATTTAGACCGCGAAATGTTGAAATAACAAAACCACTAGCTCGGTTAATCGCCTCCGATCCGCTGACATTTCGATCGCTCACAAAGAGAAATATATAAATATCGAACGCACTTTCGAACTATAAATTTCGAATACTTGAATCTTACCCAGTTTTACAGAGAGGTCTGAGTTAATGAGCGCTTACGATTATAACCATCGTTTCTTTCTGTAACGCATATTTTTTCGGCTACAAAAATGTCAACTCGGTCGGTCATTTTTGAGACGGATAATATGGACTCTCGACAGCAAATTTGGTACAGGATCATTATACTCAAGAAAATGTGTCTTCATCTCGTGGAAGTTAGGCTTCGGATGGACTGAAAGGATAGGTATATCTCCTAAAAAATATTACTCTTGGGCGAATGGGTAAAGGATACGTGTTTATATTTACTTTTGATTGCCGAGTGTGTACTACAGCTGGACCTTTCAACAATATGGTAGATCGGATATTCAGGGGTAATAGCTTTTCTCAAAGAGCGTCGGCGCCATCTAACAGCTGTAATCTTCTGCGAGAGCTATGTTCAATAGAGCAAAACTAGAAGAGAAGGTCAATAACTAGAGAGAAAATAAATTCTCTGTGAAATGGATTTGAAGGGGAAAGTATTAAGGAATGGGTATCGTCCGACACATAAACACACTTGAGAGAGGTGTGAAATTTATCGCTCCGTTTCCCAGCCGAAAATGTCATCGAACATTTGTTCGCCCGTCACTCCGTCCTTGTCAGAGTGGCCTTTGGGGATAACCTCTTCTGATTTTTTACGCGAAAAATAAAATCAATCCCACTCTCCCGATTTTGATAGAGCGAGAACATTTCAAACTGCCAGAGCGCTCGAGGTCATGGCATAGAGACAGAGAGATATGGAAGAAGAGGTGGTGGTCAGCAAAATTCTTCTCCCGATCTGAACAGCAAAACTCGCGCTCTCTAGACTATGCTGTGCAGTGCTACACCATACTGCGTAGACTAATTTTGTGAGACATGCCCGAAATCTCGCATTGTTAAAAAGATCGTACAGGCTTGAAATTCTACATATCGAAACGAGATAACTGAAATTCGATGTACCAAATCGGTAACCTAAACTTCGATATATCGCATCGCATGATAGACGATCTGCGCATGCAAGAGAGAGCCGCTTCATGAGGTTTCATTTTATTTAGTCTCCTGTCTCCAATTGCTGCCGTACAGCTCTCTGTCTCCATACCAAATCGAATGCACCAAATGTATTACAACTTAATACACAGCGTAGAACATGCCAAATATATAATTATAATGTATCGCCAGCCCGACAAAGTACAATATCTGACGTGATGCAATTCTATAAATGTGTTACAAAGCGATAATCGCAGTAATACGTCGAAATACAACACACGCGGAGTTTGAAGTAAACATAAGGGACATCACAATACGATACTGACATTGGAGCATCGCACGGCTCTACCTCAGGACAAAAAAGAACTCAACCCCCCCCCCCCAAATTATCTCCCGTCATGAATAGGGACCGGATCGACGCTCTCTTCATGTAAGACTTCCTTCAGCGCAAATTACTCCCTAACCCTCGTCGGGATCCCTAACCTGCCCACTACAAAGTGACTGGCAAACCTCCCACCCTCCAGAACCCTGCCAAGCCTACACGTGTTCGGTCCAGATGCATGCGTGCGTCCGGATGGATGGAAAGGACGTCACGCGATGAAAAAAATCGCCAGTGCAGTGGGGTGTCCGACTCGAGGATCAAGAGAGGGACTTGACCGGACCTCGTCAAACCCTTTCAAAGGGCCCACCACACCCCAGACTCCGTGCCAACCCCGCCTCACCAGTTCTGGGGACCGGAGTGAAACGGGACTAAGCTTTCGCCTCTGAGACTGCACCGTCGAAACGAATTTACCGACAACACAGGGTAAATCATAAATACATGCACTACAAATTATGTATTTGACACGGTGAGAATATATGTTAAAACGTCAGATTTGACATAGTGAAACCATATTACGATGAGGAATGACATTCTTTTGTGCATTCAGAATCTCGAAAAGTCGTGCTATTTCCCAACGCAAGATACTATTTTAGACTCGAACTATATCTCTAGAAGATATAAAAATGGCTAAGTATAAGAGATACACAATCGATCTTACGGGAAAGGAAGTTTCTTCTTCCCATTTACCATTAACAACGACAGCAAAAACACTCCCAGAAACTAAGACACTCCGAACGCCAAGGTTGTACGAGACTTTATTCATGTGGATGTTAACCAGAGTTTCCCGGTGGAGGTGAAACCACCCATTAAGTGATGAAAATCCGACTACGGCCAAAATATATCAAAGGAATCACGAATAACTTATCAGAAAAAAACCGGGAGGAATTAATAGAGAAAACAAAAAATTAATCATAATATGTTCAGGAGGTGACGTGAAAATAAAAATCTGGCATCAAACCAATGATTGGACTTTCAGTTCCGAGATCGATGAAATGAAGACAGGAAAGGATTGTGTATTTCTTGATTCCAAATTTCTTCAGGCAAATTAGGAAAAATTTGGTCCAAAAACCCTTTCCGTGGTAGCGATGTTTCTTTTTTTAATAAAAAGGTAGAGACATTCTTGAGGTAAACGAAGTCATTACTATTCGCGTCGCTCTTGCCCAGCCTATTTCTCAATACTTCAATCTCAGTTCCACGAAAGGCCCTTAGCCCTTCTCTCCATCCTCATCTCCCCTGCATATCAGGACGTGAACCGAGAGCACGTCGCCCTCATAAGGGTTGCGGGGGCAAGAAGGAGGAGGGGGATAGGGCGAGGGGCAGAATGCACACATCCCGTGCAGTCCGGACCGCCTGCCGACACGCTTTGAATCTCGTCGCAGCAGGGAACGAAATTGGTTTGGTCGCCGACGTCGTGCAGCACGGGAAAACGGTTGGTCTATGCTTCGGTGCCACGCAGAGTATGCCCTTCCCCACTGACGGGTCTCTGCTGTGGACCTCAGTAATATGGCACCCTTTTTTGTTTTTTTATCGCAGGACGGCTCGACCTATCGAGCTCTGCATAAACTTGAGGATCGCTCGGTCGAGAGAAAGAAAACAATTATCGAGACTCAATTATCGCTAATTTTGGGAACGATAATGTTTTAAAAGTATCGACCTACCTAAAAAAATACACCACCACTGAGATAATGCAGACTTATAACACTCTACTATTTCCACCCAAATAGAGTTACAACTGAAAAACTTTCTAATGAAGATTATCATGACGTAATCGTAATGTAGTATGATTGTAGCATTCAATTTAAATAACTTTTGTCATATTGTTACCTAGACTGGGGATATGAGCCCCTTTTTTAAGACGTTAAAAATTGATAATGCCCTCCTGAAAAAGGAAATAAGGATAGTGTTATGACCTGCAGTGCAATATTGCAGCGAATTGTCTCCTACCATTGTATGAATGCTGTCGGTATAATTGCATGACTTCGCAAGGTCAATTAGATGCACATGATTTAGACACGGAGTGGTTTCATCCAGATGTCCAACGCGATAGGAAACAATATTACATACGAACAAGACTAACGCACGCTAAATAATTCCACACAAATACGGCTGTCAAATGTCTTTTCTACTCAGCGTAAATACGGTTTTAGCATTACTACTTAAATAAATTCGCAAATTTCTTTCACTCATATCTTCAGAAATGACATCGGCATGCTCAAAATTATCACTCCGTCCTCATGACCTTGACCTTTACAGAATGAAGGGCAACGATGGCAGCAAATGCATTTATAATTGAATGTTAGTCCACCATCATCGGGAATGAAACATCGTATTTGCCTTAAGAAGGACTAATAAGTTCAACTATCCATTAATGAAATGTTTTCACTCTGGAATCACGTTCTATTGTGTTCATAGCCCAAGGAATATAGGTAAAACCGTATAAATTTTTCCAGAAATTATACTTCGACCGCACTGTTACTGAGGCTGTAAAGGCCGAATTACCCCGGCTTCCTACCTCATAATTTGCTTCCCATAAATTTATTCACAAAAGGCCGAATTTTGATTAATTAAGGGAGGGTAGGGTATTACCGAGTAGTCGGGTCGAAACCGGGTACCTGTTTCGGGATAGTTTGTACACCTACCCGAGGGCCGACGGCAGAACTAAGACCTCCAATGGAAGTAAAATCAAGGGGTATTACCCTCCGAGGATTCGTTTAGTCGTGACGAGTGATTGTGTGTATTAGTGATTCCTCGTTTCAAATTTCCATTTAACTGCACTGATTATTGTAAAAATACTACAGCTGTGACAGTAAAGGTGGCTGCAATGTGCGTAGATTATTTCTTCACATTTGTGCGAATATGATTGTATTCAATTTTCCTTTTGACTGCATTTGGCAGGGCCATGTTTTACTGGTAGCATTCCTAGTAACTGGAAATATTATTCAAAATATTTCTAAGAGCGAACTCTAAAGCTATCCGCGGGAAGTATCCTTCAATCCAATCAGACTGAATTGCTCATGTGTAATGATTCCTATTAACGTAAAACTACTCAACTAAAAATAGATACTCAACACTAGGAATGAATTTAGATACCCACTGCCACATTTCATACAAATAGAAGAGATCTGGAGTGAGTAGCAGATTTTACAAGCAGGCTTCAGCATTTTTTCCGGCGACCACACACATTTCGCTTCCCCTTGGTGAAAAGCAAAACAAGATAAGGAGCGAGACGTTTTAATCAGCAGGCACGTCAAGAGCGCTGACGAGACAGGTCCGAAACACACCCACCATCATTCTAAACCAACCTGCACCCCCACACGTCCCGAATATCATTCTGAACCTCTATTGCCGGAGGCCTCAAAAGTATTTTTTTCGTAAACGGAAACATGAACATGCCGCGTTCAGTACCAAAGCGTCAATGTCAATTCAGACATAAACCTTTTTCGGTGTTCAATGTACATGCGTTTATGTTGCCTAATTTCACAAATGATCACGAGAAATATTTGTTTCTCTCTGATTGCATACATGTGAATTTTCAATTGAGAGCCTCCGGCATGAATATGCAACTTTCTAAAGTTGCAAATACCGTCGTGAGTTGCACATAACTTTTTTAAAGTATACCGTCAAAATGCAGCGTCTCTGAGTATGGACTTTGAAATTCAAACGAAAACCTTAATAATTGTGCGCGAAAATACGTCATTTCTCTCATCTGAAACACCAAAAAATTATTTTAAATCATTTTTACAAATAAATTCAACAACAAAACGATAGAGCTAATGGTTTTGAACAGGAATTTCGGATACATTTCCCGAAAATCTTCGAAAGACATACTTCACACTGCTATTGCGAGATGAAATAATATAACAGAATGGTTTATTTGACAAATGGAGTAGCACCATAATATCGGTAGGATACCCGAATCGGAATAAATTACTTCCTGTATGATCGCCACAGAACGCCTTATTTCCTTTTCCTACAAAAAACTTCGAAATACTTTCTAACGACCCAAATACGAGAACCAGAAAAGGAAAACAACAACACCTCAAAGCCTAAACACTCAGCGGTGGCATGTTGGAAGCCCCTAATCTGAAATGTGAAATATTTATCCCCCGTTAGATAGGAACATAAAAAGGTTACAGCGACTCGGAGACAAAATAAAAACAAAATACTGCAGAGGAGGAGAGGAAAAAAAGAGGAGCATGATCCAGCTCAAAAAGAAAAGGAACTGAATAATGCGAATAGGAAAGGCCTTCGACAAAGGAACGCGCAAGGGGGTGGGATGGAAAATAAAGAAGAGAGAGGAAAGCGAACTTAGATGAGAGGAAGAGGGACTCGGGGAGGAGGCAAAAGGGAGCAAGGATGATAGGGAGAGGAGAGGGAGTTCGGGGGAGAAGATAAGACGAAGACGTCCTTACAGTCGGGAGACGAACAGACGAAACGAAGATAGGATTGCGCATCGCCCTCCCTTTACTTTCATCCTCCTCCTCCTCCTAAGGCCACCTATTTCCGTCCCATTCCTTCCCAAGCTCTCTCCCTCCTCCACGTCCGAGGTAATTACGCATGCAACAGATAGGCAGAGAGAAGCACAGGCAGACACGAGTGCTTAAACAAGGACGGGGGCAAAGCCAGCACCACCATACGAGAAGCCAATGGTCGTGATTTGCAACCGCTCCCTCAGACCAACTTGCGCACCCAACCCAACCCACCCACTCACCATCGCAACACCATTCACCTCCACCGGCAGGCTCCTAATTCCTCCTCGCCCGGGTTTTAGTTTTCCGGATGCCATGTCTCGCATCAAAGAGGGGTCTACAATCCAGACGCGTTCTGAGCGTGGAAGATATACCAAGCACTACCAATTTGGATAAGAGTGTCTTTGGGATTTACTACGTTATAATTACTACTTCAGTAACAGTTTCGCCTGGCTATTCTGCCGGCTTCGTCAGGCTTTCAGATCGGTAGATAGGTAACTGCATTCGCCCATGCGGCGGCTCGTGGGGTATTATGTAGATGTAGAAAGCCTGACGAAGCCGGTAGAACAGCCAGGCGTAACTGTTGCCGAAATAGTAATTATAACGCAGTAAATCCAAAAGACATTTTTATTCAAATTAAAATGAACTGCGAGAATCTACGAAAAAAAGTTCAAGCACTACCAATTTTAAGAAATGATGAAGTGTAATAAGAAGAGAGGACCATATAGAACGCCATAGAAAAAAGAACACAAAAGATTGGACACACCCTGATACACAATGGGTTTGTGAAGAACAATTGAAGGTAAAATAGAGGGAAAAGTCCCCGGAGGAGGACCCAGGAATAAGTTCATGGGCCAAATAAAGAGGAAAGTGCATAGGAAGAGATACCATGAGGTAAGGGAACTAGTATTAGATAAGGAAGGGTGGAGGGCTGCAGTCAACCAATCTTAGGATTGAACGACCAATGATGACCAATTTTAAATTTCAAAGTCAGAGGTTTAACAATATTGCGGATTAAGGAGGAGGGAGGGCAAGAGTTTTAGCGCCTCACTCACCCTAACAACAAATTCTTTCGAGCTTTAAAAAGACTTTGTCACAATCATGCAGATGGTTATTTTTAAACTCGAAAGAATTTGTTGTTGGGAGGGCAAGAGTTTTAGCGCCCTTTTCACCCTACCAACAAATTCTTTCGAGCTTTAAAAAACTTTGTCACAATCATACATATGGTTATTTTCAAACTCGATATTCACGTTTTCCGTTTAAGTTTTTAGCGTTCATTAGAAATCACTGGAAACGGTTTAGCGTCTATTTTGAGATATATACCCTCAAGTTTGAAGTAAAAGCCTTCGGTTCCCTCCACACATATTTATGGGGGGAAGACAGTGTACCCTTGCTTCCCCCCACACACCCCATCGTAATACCACTGTTCAAAATACTACGGGAGACATACACCTACCTGCAATAAATTAGAATGCCCACCTGATGAACATCAAATTATAAGTATGGTCGTTTCTTGATAAAATTATGAGATTTTATATGCAAATTAAAATTTAGCAAGAAGCTGCGCGTTGCGACAGGAAAGGTCCATAAAAAATTAATTTAATTAGGAAACCATAGGAAGTCCTCACGAAAATCACACGCACTTGTTTTATAAACCAATGCAGACATCATACTTAACGAGCATAACCATTTGGGAAACGACTGCGCCTTCCCTGTCTTTACAGTCCATTCTCTAGAGACAACATTTCCCGAAAACTTAATCAAACAGAAACGGAAATCAAAAGACTGGTATTCCTGTTCAACCCACATATTACCGCACAAAACGTTCCCGGGTTACCCGACAGTTTTGTAGGAAGAGCAAAGGACGTTTTCGTGCGGTTATTGCAGTCTATTGAGTATGGCAACGTTAATAAGGCATTCAGGAGCCAAATTAAAGCCTAAAAGGCACGCATGAAAACATTGTGTCTCAATTCTTGAAAAGCGACGAATATACCACGGTTATGAGGACACCAGTGAAAAAAACAATGTCTCCTGAATGAGCCAAAAATCTTTCATACTTTCCACTGCATCTTGGCACACTTTTGGCCTCAACAAAAACATTTTAAGACATCTCTTTGAAATATATTAAGATTCGAAGGAATTTCGCGCTTCAATCGCGGTTCGAAACCCAAATCGCAACTCATACTTAATTTCCCAGTAATCACGAAAAAACGAGGAATCGCGAGGGTATTTTTTCTGCGCGAGATTTCGCGAAATTTCACCCGCGTATCCCGCCAGGTTGGTTCTCAATTCATGTTAAGGAGCGCGAGATCACGCAACAATGTTGCCAAGTGGTACCTTCATTATTCTGACTTAAGCCTCACAAAAACTGTACTCAAAATTTTTATGGAGAGAGCAATGAAACGATTCGCACCACCACTCATTTCAAAAAGCCTAATTGCCCGGAAATGAGAGCACGAATATGCAGGCTTCCGTCGCAGAAAAAAGGTTATTTCTTTCCTACTCCATCGGGAATAGCGTGACTAGCAGGTCAATGAGAATCCCATCTCAGCGAAATCGTTTATGCCGTAAAGGTTAAGAAATAATTGGCTCTCCGAAGAAATTTCCAGCTAACAAAAAACAAAATTTCATTTTTTGAGGTACGATTAACCAATTCACCTGCCTACTGTTCTCACCATGGATTAAAGAAGAGACTGGGTGGCACATGAAAGTACTGACTGTTTTCATTCCTGAAAATTTCTCACCTAACGTGACTGTAATGGAAAATTTGACCAAAAATACGGCTTATACGGAAATGCCTTTTGGAAATTATTCCACTGCGCAGCTACATTCCCAGATATTTTCCCTCGCATTGTAGTATACTGCATGGTAGCAAGCTCGTCCTCGTAGCAGTCTCCTGGTTTCTGGTCGGACCGCGCACTGTTATTCTGACTGCTCTTGGCCTGAGCCTAGCATTCCGGGGAACGCGAGTAGTTCGGATTTTAGCAAGGATGAGGGCGTCATGTCTGTTATGGAATTACCCCGAGCCACACACCCTAGTGGTGGCTTGCACGGTACTTCGCAGATATAGATATATCATTACGGCACCGCGACAATTCCACTATAAATATCTTAGTTTCAGGCGAGTCAATTGAAAAAATGATCAATTCAACATACCACATTGCGCATTTTAATGACTTTGATATTCCCCTATGCTCAAACCTTTTGTGCATCACTTGATCTGCACATGTATTAAATCAAATTGTTCAACCAATTCTTTTTCTTTTTCTGCAGTTTTCAAGAAATTTAATTCCCTCTCACTCAGTAGCTCGCATTGTTTATCATCCGCTCAATCTGTCCGTCCTCTTGAAAGGCCTTTTCCTAACCTCATTTTAAGTCATTTTTCACGTTTTCCTTTTTCTTTTTGGCTAGCCACTGATAAACTCATCCCTCCGCGCAAAAGGACGAGGCTAAATCTCGCTTACTGCTAACACTCGACTTTCCTTTTCCTCCATCCCATTCCACGATCTATTCATTGGTTCCAACCGTAAAAGTCACCTACACAGCCCTCTTCTGCTCTTGTCACTTTTCCGCTGTTGATCCGCCCATAGCAGCAGTTTTTCGACGGAATCAGAAACCAACGTGTACATCACGAAAGGGCGAATTATAAAAAAATATAGCGGGATTCTCTAGTCAACCACTTTCACTTTCTTAATGGGTGATCCTTTCTATGCGTGTGAGCGGCTACATTATTCCCCAACGCCACAGAGGTCCACTACTCAACGCGTTTTATCCCTAATTCACGCACTGGCAAAACGCAAAAAAAATTCACCCGGAAGATACATTGCATTTTACCAACTGAGAAGGTCATCGCCAAAAATATTCCCAAGAAAAAGCAATTACACATCATGGAAACTAAGTTCGATTAAATATTATAATTGCTTAGTGCTAAAAGTGACTTAATACTGCATATATATTCTAGTCTAAAATTTACATGATTATTAATATCCGTAATTGCAAATTAGAAGAAATATCATGTCCCTAGAGTATCATTTGATAATTCTAAGCCATTTCCTACGGCGAAGATGCCTCCTAATAGGTAGCGAAATTCAGCTGAACACTAAAACGAAAGCAGGGGTACAGTCGCGGTTTTCCATTACGAATTCGCTCGCGTCATTGCTACTATTCAATTGCGCTCAAGAAAGGGGAAGCGTGAACGTCATTCTTCAAATTTTGTCAGGTGCTTTAAATCACTAGTATTAATAGATGGGGTGCATTCTGTGCATGGCTTTGACCTTCTAAAGCGGTTTGTGCTTTTAATAACGATAACGACAAAGAGATAGAAGGAACCGTGATCCCACCACAGGGCACTCCTTTTACAGTGAACAAATAGGTTCAAAGCTGCTTCGGATGGATAAATCAAACCTTGTACATCCCATGGATTGTGAGCATTGAGAGTGGAAACAACGATTACTCCCATCAAACCACTATACTTGATTACTTACATCGTGCTCTCACGAAATCGACCCATGTCGAACCCTCTAATGCTATCTCGTCGAACTCTCTTATACTATCTCTCTCAGATAATTATTCCCAACGTTAAACTACGTCGCATCGGATGCATCCGGTGGCTGTAAATGCACCTCAGCCCGAGATATATTCTAGCAAAAGATTTTCCTGCATAATCAATTCACGACGTGATCTGAACCCATGGCGAGTGCCCACGGTAATTGCAGATAGCAGCTCAAATTATGCACACAACTCAAAATGAGCTTAAGTCGCGAAAAAATCCTGAGAATTGCTTGCAAATTGCTTTAGGACGGTTTCGCATAAATTTAGCGCTGTTGCGAGATTATCAGTCAGAACAGAGCTCACGTAAGTTTAAATAACGTTTAAAAAGAGATAAGGGCGAAATATAGCTCCTGTAGAAATCATGGCCATAGATTTGAGTCCTGCTCCAATTATAGTTGCATACATAGCAGATCGCTGCCTTTCATGGATACTAAAAAAAAGTTTCTTTGCGTTCCTTTCTATCGAACCTTTGCATCGACTGATAAAGGGATAGTTTATTAGTAGGCAATGACAGATTGACGCCAAGACAGCAATTTTGTTAACGAATTGTCAAGTTAATAATGTTCAATGCAGTCTGATTCTGCTCTGTATTAAAACTCACATTCTTAGTCATTTCTTGCTGCATAAATATATTCATGACCCATGTCTCGACATAACATGGCCACGCTCGGTTTTTCCAGGACGTTTCATGTCGTAGTTTCATGATGGCGAGTAAATAAAGTTGTTTGGAATAATCAAGCACTAGCGTTTCAACGCGTAATGAATCGAGTCTGCCAATTTACGCTGGAGACGAGCGCTTATTCGTTCAATCAAATTCAGACAATTTACATCTTCAATACTAATTATTCCGCAGTTTATTCGGCCGTTCCTCCGATAAGCATCATTTATACCCATGAGGCTAATGCTAATTATTTGATTTTTGCCTAAGCTTGGGATCCTATCACTCGCTCCATGAAATCCTTCAATCGATCCAACAACCTACAAATAAGTAAGTGGATCTACAGAGCTGTATTACTCCCGCAAACGATCGCGGTGGCCGTGAAGGCCACAGCGATCGTTTACAGAGGCCATGTCGGAAATGGGTCCTAATAATCGTGGGTTCTATTCCCAACTAGCCCTTCAATGGTGTTTTGTCTCTAAGTACTTCAGGTTTTCAAAAATGACTATTGTTAGGCATGGTCTGGTGGAATCGTTTCATGTTAATACAAATTAACGAACAACACTTTGTATATTAAAAAAAATCTTTTTAAAAACACTGCACAACCGATTTCACCCGTTAAGGTCAAGTTGCGAAGTTAATTTTAAGAATTTATTTATCAGTAAGGTTTTCCTCGTTACTTGGAGCGATACAAACATAGTTAGAGTTGGAGAACTTGAAACGAAAGGCCATTACTACGATTCTTCTTTGCTCATTGTTTTCTGAAAGTGAAACGACATCATAGGAAGTTGAAATTATTGTTTTAAAAAGCATAATAACAAACTTTTCCCGAAGAAAAAGTTGGCTCTGTTAGTTGAGCAGGAAGTGGATCAAGTTTTTTTTATTCTGATCCACCATGGAGCACTTACACGAAAGAAAAGACCCTCGAAGATCGTTGAGCACAAAAACCTAAGTCTACTACTACATTCGCAGCTGTCTTACGAGCTTGGAAATCTTCAAGCAACAACAAATAGTGAAACCCGATAAGAGAGGAATAGGACTATGGCGTTTCGTCTTTTGCTCAGCATCTCCACGAAAATTGGAACCACTGTCCATTGACGATTGGTTTCTAGCCTTTCAAACAACGCTATTCCCAATTTACTTCAAAAGTTACTATTTATTCTGCCGTTTATTCGATTATTCGTTAAAAACATATTTTTACACATTAGGTGACAATACAAGCACAACGCTTTTATTTTCACGTTGAAGGCTAGAATTCTACCATCTACTCCCAAATCTTGCTTGTGTATCGTCAGAGCAAAGAATACGTGAGATGCATAGAGAATTATTCCTCTTTAAGATTAACTTCATTAGGACTTGAGAAGATATCTGCGACAGAGCTGCCGGATTGAGTCTCGTCCTTCCCTCCTTTTCTAGATCGCTTGGAGAGAATAAGGAATATAGAATAAGTGTTTATCCTCGCAATATAGTTGTTGTAGTCAAAACCCTCCAACTATGAGTTTGATTAATACTATATAATCACCAACAGCCACGAAGTTTTATATTTTACCGAGTTTTGGCAGTCAGATCCCTGTTAACCACTCAAAACAATTCTTCCGGCGGTCTTCTATGCTGGCGGTAGCCAACGTTTACTTTAATTTGCGTACCCCATTGTCATAAGTTTCCATAAACAGTACCCAATGTATTCATTGGTTTGTTTGGTTTGTTATGGAATGTTTATTACACATGCCATGCCGGAATTCAGCCAAAAATGTATCATTATTCAGTTCCTCCAAAAACGTCAAGCAGTTCGCCCTTTGAGTACGCGTGCCATAGAAGATTGAGAACGACCACACTGTGCAACGCTCATTCGGCATGTAGTGAACATAATTCCTCTCACAACTTAGCATCATGCGGAAAAGAGCCGAGAGGGAAGATTGAAGCAACAGGATGGAGTCCTGCCTCTTCCCAAACGAAGCTTGGTAGCCTGACGGAAGATTGGAAACATCGACCCCATTCCTCGCGGTTGGCAGACAAGACAAGAAGACATTCGCTCGCTCGCGCGCGCGCATTCAACATACCTACCTACTCCGTCGAGGCGACCACCTGAGATGAATTTATCTCGATCCATCTGCCTCTCTGCCTGTCTCTTATTCTCTCTCTTTCCCCATCCCTCCCTCTCTCTCTCTCTCTCTCTCTCTCTCTCTCTCTCCACCTCCACTTCCCCTTCTTTTTCACCCTTACCATTCCACGAGCTCCTTCCAACGTTATCGGCTGAGAACGAACGGGCGAGCGATGAGGGGGTAGAAGGGGAAGGGAAACGTGGTGGGGGGCTCGATAATATATATTACCCCAAGCCGCACGGCGCCCGGAGAAATTTGTATTCCACGGGGCAGGAGATCAAACGCATTAGTGTATCGATTTTCTGCAATCCTTCTCTCTCCTCCCCCCTTCCCTCTTCTTTCAGAGGCTTTTATTTGCTCCTTCTTTTTATCATCCTTCTCCTCCTCCCACAGTATTTAATGAGTTCGCAGGCAAACGACCCTGCTGCAACGAAATTCCGCTCGATCGATCATTTTATAGGTCGTGGTGCGTATCAAGTGCCTATCGTGTACTTCGTGTCGGCCAAGTCGTGCGAGAGTTTTTCAAAGGAATGAAGAAAATTGAACATAAATTAATGATGGCACGAGAGAACTCTGGGTATTTTTGGTGAGTTATGAATAAATACACATCCATAAATCGAGGTCAGCAAATTCCGCGAGTCGAACGTTACACATTTTTTCATTACAATTGTAACCTTATAGTGATGTATATTTTTTAGTGAACACTATTAAACTATGTGAAATTCGAAAAACAGAAGTAAAAAAATATTTTTCTCAAACGCAAAGATTTCACATCAGTTTAAAATAAAGCAAATGACGAGAGATATGAGAGCATATGAGAGTAAGCATATTGGAAGAGAGGGCTACAGTTTACCTATCTTGGGATTGTAAGGCTAAAAAGTATGATAGGAGAGGCACAACTAAAATCTGATAAAAAATTAAAACAACTAACAACTAAACTATTTTTTAAACTATATAGCAGTGAAGGCGCTTTGGCACAAAAGAGACGAAAACGAAAGCCGATAGATGAGATTCTGAACCAATACAACCTTCATGCGAATAACGCAACATGAACATTGAAGACTATCCTCGAGATCAGAGAGGAGACTATCATCGAGATCAGGGTAGGGGGAGTGAATAAAGGTTCTGACGCAATCTAGATAAAGAGAAAAAAGTCAGTCTCATTCCTTAAATGTAACATAGAAGATAATATCTTATAATGACACAAAAAAAACCTAAAGTAATTCTTAAATGAGCGTCCAAGGCCGCCATAAATGTGGAAGGCATACGATGCCCCACCGTTCGCATTCGTGATCAGTTGTGTTCCATCCCTACAACGAATAAAATCTACATGTTCCCCGGAAAATCCGACGGGAAACCCTAAGAAATGAGCTGATAGGTCACCAGCTTAGACAAGATATTAAGAAGAAAAAAGGGCAAATGATAGAAAACTTTGGTTTTTAAGTATTACGACTTGTTTTTCGAACGACTGCGAAGGGCACGATTAAAAAAATGGTTTTGAGCCAACTACGACGCCACTAGCATTGCCACGATGAGCATACCCTATTTCACCTCATTTAGGATCAGTAGTAAAATAAAACTCATAAAATAAGGAATTTTTGGATCAAACACGCAGGGAAACCACTAGGAAATTATCAATCAAAGTCAATATTTATATCAGCTGTGGGTGAGGCGACTGACAATAGGGACTATTGGCAATATTAAGGCATTTTTTATGTTGGCTGGTTATTGTTAACCGCATTACGATGTAGTGTTTTCGTTACCTACGCGCTAACTAAGTGTCTGATTTTTGTGTATAGCATCCAACTGTTTGACGGCTAACCTGAGCTTCACCGATGGGAGAACTAATTAACTACGGCTTCTTTACCGAAAAATGTTAAACCAGAGGTTATAAAACTCGGCCAGAACGACTCTATTTTGCACAATTAATGGCCAGTTGCAGGAACGACACATATGTATTCTATAAAGTTATGGGGCCCATAAGCCACGTCAACCATTCAATAAGTGTTGCAGAAACATTAGATAAATGTATTGGTTTCATAACTTATGGAAAGGAGTTATGCGTTCCATGAGTAACCAAGATGGCGGATGCGCAATGAACCGTTTGGAGACTTAATTACTAGATAAAGGAGTTGTTTTGAGACAAATGACCAGTTTATTTACTCTTACTGACTAATTAACATGTGCATTAGCAATTAATCATAGGCTAAAGAATCATAAATTTTATCCGGCGCCAGAAGATTAGATTGAATATTCCAAGCTATGATGCATTGGTAAATAAGTTTAGATGTTTCCTGCAACCCGAATATTTTTATGAGCTCTATAAATTTATGGATCTCATAACCATTGATTCAATAACTAAATGTTCTTACAACCGGCCATTAGACACCCATTCATTTCAGCGATAGTTCATTCTAGAAGTGCCCTCAGGGGCAGGAGTTATACTCAAAATATTGTGAGTAAAATATAACCTTTGAAATCTCTGTAATAAGTTCTATCCAGCACCGAGCCTTCGCGTCTCCAAAGGTGTTCCCACACCAGATTTTCCAGTAATTGCACGACGCTTTCGACTCTTCTCGCACACAGATTCGTAGTTGCACGCGGGACGGAAATCGGAAGCCGATGCGTTCGCATCCCGCCGACGCCAAACGGTCTTCCCTTTTTTCTCGTAACAACAGCCTCATCACACCTCCCAGGTACGGGGGAAAGAGAAGAGGAAAAAAACATAGAGAGACCAAAGAGGAGTTGCAGCACATCGGCGGCAGCGTCACGACGACAGCCCTAATCACCTAACTCCAGATTCACGCAACGAGAGGTGGAACGGTCGAAAGCCCCCATCTCCTCCACCCAACCGCTCTCTCCCCTCCCCCTATTACCAACCAACCCACAGTCTCCTTCCCACCCCCGCGAGCCGAACCCAATTACCAAACCGCATCTCCGGACAACCCAAAGAGATCCTTTCTTTTAATCAAGCAGGAGCTTTCGCATGCCCTCACACACGTGAGTGTTCGTGTGTGTGTGTGCGGACCAGATCTCATTTCAGCTCCGAGCCATTGTTCTCCTCTCTCGTGCACTTTTCCTCCGCATTTAGACAGCAAACCAACACCACCCACCCTCGCTTCACCTCATTTATTTTTCTTTCTTTTTTTTCTCCTGCCTCTCCCCTCCCCGCCTGCCCCCCCCCCCCTGCGTCCGCTCACTCGCCCGTCCAGATATCCCTCACTGCCATTGCGTACGTATTTCTCCACCTTTCCCCCCCCCCCTTCCCCTCTCCCGCTCGCTCATAACTCTTTCTGGAAAAGGAGAACGTGGTTTTCTCATCCTTGCACAGCTCGCCAGCCGTCGCCGCCAGCAAGCTGCAAACGGCCCTTTTGATCCGCGCGACCCTCACCTCTCATATTTTCAATACTCTTAACCTCCCGTCCTCCTTCCGTAACCCCCTCATCCCCGCAATCGTCTACCTCGTCTATGCGTATACCTCAGAAATAAATCCTTAGCACCCATTCCTGCTAATAAACTATCCTTTGATCGATAAATCTGTGGGAGGCCACATAGGTATATTATACGGTACTGAATGCTTAAGAGGGGCTAACGGGTGAGAATTTAGAATTAAAGCGGAAGATATACGAGAAGAGTAGCCGAGTTTTCAGAAAACTCTGGAATAACTATTTCTCTCACGGTAGATATCCATGTCAGCATCCATTATCCTTATGAGCTATCTTAATGAGCATGTGTAACTTATGCGAATTTTATGAAATTTCAGAGTAATTCTTCCTCAGGACCAGATGCTAGTCGTGTAACACTTCACAAATATAAGAATTATATGGCCAAAATTTATCATTAATTAATTTGTTACAAACGGAAAACTTGTTTAAAATCCAACTTAAGGTCCCTTTGGCTGATAGAAATCAACGTATTTTAAAAAATGAGATCCTTCGTGTAGTAATAAACCACCATTGGGGAAGATGTTATGATAAAGACACGATGGATTTAATGTGGGGATGAAGGAGAGATTTTTGAGGCATAGATTAGACATGGCCCGATAATTTGAGGGTGCTTAAAGCGGGGTTTGCCTAAACTTCCATCCAAATAGGTTGGTTACTCATGATAAAGAATAATAATTATGTTGATAACACCCTGCACTAAAAAGTTCTATCGTCCTCTACAATGAAATTGAGTGGCTACATGTTTAACTATTAATCTCATCTCTATGTCATAGGTCTAATCACAAAGTATTATTACTCTATGGTATAATCTAACAAATTTAAATGCATCAGTTGACTGTACCTACTTAGGCAAATGTGTATTTTATCATTTAAAAAACACTCGCACCGAAGGGAAAGATGAGTTAGGTCAATCAAAATCTCTAATATTAGTCCATTACTCCAAACGACCTCTTAAGAATTTGGAGAATTGTAACTTTGCATAGTTTCCTCTTCGCTCGTTAATTTTAGCACATTTATCTCCCGCAATATGTCTCTCGTTCCAAACACCACCCATTTTCATCATAGGAACGTATTAAAAACGTTATGGCATAAAAATTCAAACTGCTATCCCATTTATTGGGGGTGAAGCGCCATGAAAAATCACGGTAGCACGGAACACATTCGAACCCAACAGCCAATAAAAAAATGGCGCATTTTACGGTTGAAAGGGTCATAAATTCAACGCAGAAAGATATCTAGGAGTATCGAAACACAAATTGAATGCAGACCTGCACTGAAACCAAGCGACCATTTAACCAAGAAACCATTTGTATCAGAAATCCTCCAATGGTGCAAAAATAGACTTCGTGACACAATTTGAACCGTAGCGTGAGAGGACATAAATACGCACATTCCAACCGGATAGGAATGTCATACACAAGGGTAGGTATCAAAAACAGCATACTAACTATGGCCATCATCCCAAACGAAGACTGCGTTCATGCGTGATACAAAAAGAGCGATATTACCTAATTATCACCAATCTATGACGTCTAAAAAGGTCATTTCTGGATGTGTGTGATACTATAATTCTCACTGTAGTAGTTTCTTGGATAAAAGCTAATGTTATTTTAAGGTGCACCCTGATTTGCGTTAAGCCATTTTGAAAAATCTTGAACGAATGATACTAATGACGTAATTGACAAGTAATGGGGATATCGACGGCGGTGCTGTAACTTTGTAAATGAAAAGAGTGCCACCTATGTTGATACAAAAAGTGCGTTGAAAATACATGATGCGGGGAGACGTTTTGACACGACAATCCATGTTCATAGCTATGCATCTGGATATAATCACGGAAAATATGAAAAATATACAGAAGCAAAAACACCAAGCATTGCCAACGCATTACACCGGACCTGAAATCCCTGTCTATTAAAAAAATTCAATTTCGAGACACATAATTACAAAATAACGGAAATATATTAACGTAAGGGCTACGAATTAATAAAACCTACCCTAAACCAACTCGTAATAACCTCGACGTAGGGATCAGGAACAGTTTATCTTTAACGAAATTGCAGGTACTTAAAGGAGCTGTATACCTAGGCCGGAAACACCCTTTTAGTCCAGGCTTCTGCCACAGCACAGGAGACATCTTCGCATTCTCTCCATCTCCCGTCCCCAACAACAGCGCCTCCAATGGAACAGTGGAAAATGCGTTTTAAAGGTTTACGAGAATGTTCACTGTGTCGTATAATAAGCAATTTGTAACATTTTGAAGATTCTCCACAGCGTAGATGGATTCCCATGGCTAAAAATATGCAAATATATTTAGAAATTTATCTTGTAAGCGTCATGGCGATCACCTGATTTTCGATAAATTCACGTTTCTTTCGCGGTCAAAGTAGTTACGTAGAAATAAAAATGCGAAAAGTTCGATATCGGAAAAAGGATACTTACCGCAAACAAATTAGCTTTAAGTATCAAAGCAGAGTCGAGAAATAAATGCGCGTAGACGTTAGCGCAGGCATTTCTGGCCGCGGTATTCAGTCCCCTCTAAAGCGACAACGTCTTGAATACAATGAAAGTCATATGTCATCGGCGAAAAATGAAGTTCAATGCACCGCAAATAATCGAAGACGCGTTAGCGGTCTCCTGCGAATCGATGTCTAGTCCTCCTAGCACTCCTTCCAATTTCTTGTCCATCTCCTTCCTTTTGCTTCTTCGCTCTCAAAGAATCGGCGGCCCCACCTCCCCCACCGGCAACACCACCACGAACCCGCCGCAACGCTGGTTGTGTTCTTCCGCTCTCGCCGCTAAGTGGCTGAAAAACCCCCATCCCATTTCGTGACTACTTAAAAGTGGTAACAGTCCATGCGGAGAGTTTTCCAGCGGCGGCGTCCCGCAAATGAGAATGAACGCGGGGAGCGGAGTCGAAGGCGAAGTGGTTCTGCGTGAGCGAGTGTGTTCAGACGTGTGGTTATCGTGTGCGCGAACGTAATAGTGGGAGTACGTTTGTGTGAGAGAAGCAGCGAGAGAGGGCAAAGACGATATCAATCGTCAGCAGTCAAGGAGTAGAAGGAGGAGGAAAAAAAAGGATACAGAGGTTTGAGGGAAAGCAGGAAGGATAAGAACAAAAGATTTCAAAGCGCACACTCACTTCAAGTAGTGCATAATGCCTATATACACATACATATCTACTTCCAATGAGCTTTTTACCTCTCGTTCTTTCGCTTCCCTTAAAATCAACCAAACGGATCTCACGTCTCGCGGTTTTTCGATATAGTTTCACTCGTAGCTAATTTTTTCTGCAGTCCTCTCCCTCCAATTTTCATCTCATTTCACCCCAACTACGTATGTACGCTCCATAATCTAGTGGAATTTCCTTTCCATGAAAACTCATCCTTTCTCTTTTTACGTTTACAGGGAATTATTTATGTTAAATGGAGTTCAATGCACTACGTCGAGCGGAATGATGGGTCCTCATCCTATCGTGAGTTGTTTGGTTCATCCGCATGGTACATATAACTACAAAGGACTAAATTATGTTAGTTTATGTATGCAATAGGTTACAGGCACTCACATCCACGTTCGGTATCGACGCTTTCTTCCCTTGTACTACGAGATATCATATATAATAAGTATATTTTTCGAGGAATGAATTCTTTCTTTGTTTTACGACCACTTGTTCCTTCGTGTTCATCCGTTTAGGCTCTTTTTGTCACAATAGGTGTGGGCTAAGTAAAATTTTAGACGTATCATGACAAGCGGAGATAGTCTGTTTATGCTGGGATATTTGGAAAATTCAAACTAGTAGATATCAGCGAAAAAAAACATAACAGGCCTGTCAATGTTCTGCCTTCGATCGAAGTAACAAACTGAGGGCCAAAATCAAGTGGCCTCATCCGTAAGTTAGAATTTTCCCTCCTCGAGGGAAGTGCCGTCAGAGATATTCTTCTAAAGGCCCACAAATACTGTTATCAAATTCTTAGCTTTATTACTCCAATCCATGTAAGCAAAAATAAATAAATTCTTCCTTCCGTTTCACGTGCTTGGAAAGCTAAGGTCATTTCGCACTTACTGCCAGTCGCTCACAATCATCTTAAACGGCACCCGGGACGATTTAGACGATCGCCCATCGAAATTCGAGCCACGCCTAACGATGACCAACAGAGGCCCAACTTGGACGAGCAAACGGGAACCAGGTGTTTCTAGGCGGGTGGCATTGCCCTGGTATCGGGCAAAGAATATCGCCGGAAATGTTCATTTTGGAGCAGACCTATCTCAGTCAAAAATTCACCATCAGACATACAATTCGACAAGGAATGATTTCATCGCTCTAAAAGCGCCGAATTACCCAGAAACGAATGTCATTTAATTATATTTCCCTGGAAGGTTCCAGTGAAATACTAAATGCTTCCATTAGTTCGTATAATCTGAAGCAACCATGGCGGTTTATTTTTAAACAATAAACAACATTGATCTGAAATATATGATTTTGCAGTTATGGCACGAATATTTTAGAAAGCTATAGACACTTCATCCATAAATAACGTATAACGACGAATAACATCAAATTTTGACAGTTAAAAAATGACTACGAGGGATAAATTAAATGTGAGAGCAATAAAATGTTTCCAAAAAGGATTATCGGGCTTAAGTTCCATAAAAAGTTGATCGAAACAAAAAAGCCGATATATCATTCATCCCTAATAAATGACCATTTAGATTCACTTCAAGAATTTAAACAAACCTCGGCGAAGGAAAGGGAAGAATTAATAGATTTCATTTCGCTATAGAGCATCCCGTCAAGACATTACATCCATAATATGGTTAGTTTTCATATTCTGGAAACAAATGTTGAATTAATGTTGGCACGGTTAAGACCAAAACTTTTCAAACTAACATTAAGATCGACAGTTTTTTAAATCCCTGGAGTTTTTACGGATTGAGCTTGATACCGACCAAACTTATCACATATTTGAATATTAAGGCTACTTTATAAATAGCAAACAGGAAATATTCAGAAAGAAGATAACTTCCGTTGACATCTACGGACGTTTGGCGCTCTGTTAAAAAGTTAGTAAAAATAGATATCCAAGGCACAAAAAAATGACAAAATAAGATTATTGCGATTGCTCTATAACGATTCTTATGCTCTTTTATGGGTAGAATGTAGATTAAAAGGACACTTTCGTTAAAAGCCTAGATCAAATGTGCTGACAATCATCCAATCTTCCGACATCGACGACATTTTAGGGTAATACCCGATTTACTGATTCTATAACACAAAAACTATTATTTTTTATACTTTCACAGCGGAATTCGCCATTCAATCGTGCGAATGCGCTTTAAACAAGGGAAATAAATACAAAAGTCGCACCTCTTTCGCTGCTGTCAACGCACAACACAAAAAGATTAACTCCGAATGATGACATCACCATCAAACACGCCAAGCACGACGCAATTGAAAACAAACCGACACGGAAAAGAGAACGAGGAACGCTCCCGGGCGATTATCATTTTCATTTTGCACACGTGTTACGAACGCATTCCCGAATGGGAAACTAAAAAAAAAACTTGTTTCCCCGGGAAAAAAATGGAAAAAATTGGATAAATCCCCCGAATCTGGCGCATTTTTCATCCCATGTCGATCCGAAATGGAGAATTGAAACTAGTGCCTAAACTCTCTTCCCCCTCTCTGTCTCGCCCTTCCTCCTCCTTCTCCCTCTTTCCTGCCTCCCACCCGCCCCGCCAACGCAAGCGGGGCTCTCACTTAAATAAAACCGCCGCCGCCGACGCCGCTCGCGCTGCCTCCGGATGATGGATGAGCGCTGCCTGAGTTTATCCTCGGCCCCTCTCTCCTCCGCGTTCCCGGAGACGAACACACCCCGCCCGGTCTTTTGCGAGGAACTACTCTCCCGGCCCGCTGCGAAAAGCGACGACTTACAACCGACCGCCCCCTTCCCTCTCGCCCGCCCGCCAGCCAGCCGGGCGCACATCCACCTGTGGCGCGGAAGAGAGGACCTCCTCCTAGATTCTCGACTGTATTCCATCCACCCCCTCTCGTTTCCTCACCTCCTCCCTCCTCGGCATTTCCATCCCTCCACCCACTCCCCACTCATCCCTATCTCTCAACCACACCACACTGCCTCCAGAAAATGGGCTTCGCAAATGCGGATATTGTTCAAGGTAACCACATCCACGGGGAATACCGGAAGGTGGTCGGAGCGGTAATTGATGGTCACTTAAATCCCTATTCCAGTAAAATGATATAGGGACCAAATTTCAAGTAAGTAAACCCGTTTCTGAGGTGGAACCAACCATTTATTCAGTAATGGAAAAAATAAATAATTACATTTTTTACATGTCTACCCCTAGTCATGCAAGCATTTTGTAACATAAACTATTGATAGCATTCGGCAGGGATTTCTCAGTTAAGTATATTTGAACATGTTTTTGCGAGACTTTAACATGTCACCTGCAAATAATTAATTAAAACACAACTACAACAAGAGCTACTATACAAACGAACTAGAAAGTAACTCACAGTAATGGGAAAACCGCACGTAACAAAATGCTAAGAATGCTTCTCTAATTTATGTTCTTTGTCAACTATAAAACCCGGCATGACTTTTATTTTCATTTGGGTTTCTTCCTCTGACAAATATTGGGTTTTAAGGTTGCAACCATAGTAAAAAAAGAATACATTAAAGTAAGACATTTTTTGGAAAAAATGACAGGAAGTGGTCAAACAATCTCGTTTCTTACCCCAACCCAGAATTTTCTCTAACTCTAAGCCAAGAATAGAGTGAGAAGAGCTTGAAGGTTTACTCACTAAAAATCACGCGGGGTTACCCGAAAACATACTAATTATATCCCTCCATTCATCTAACAACTATCGTCCCCATACGCATTCGTAGTAAATGAAAAATAATGAGAAATGACCCAAACATCGGAAACGATACGGAAAGATCAAAATCCTTAGCGTCTCGTTAGGAATAAAAGAGGGAGATTAAAGGGAAAAATTAAAAAAAAAGTTGAGACTTTGCGGAAGCACTGTCTTCAAAGAAACGACGAAGTCTATTCCACCGCAGGGATTTAAAAAAAACGCAAACATCTGGCGACCCGACCTCTCGCGGTCATCCGGAGGTCGGCGGAAAGGTTCGGAAGACGCCCCCGAAAAGTGATTTCAAAAGAAAATAAAAGAGATAGATCGATGAAAGTGTGGAATGAATAGCTTCCGCAGTTTCATCCCGACGTCCAATACGCCCACACGGATGCACTCACACTCTCCACTTCGCATTATGAAATTTTTCGGCGAGCGGGACAGCCGAGGGATTGAGAGCGCATCATTCAAATCAAATGCCGCACGATCCGCGACCTCAATTTGACGCCGAAAGCCTGCCCATTTTATCGAAACCCACCCCTCGCCCTCCCTCATACCCGCCCATCCCCCGCCTAAATTCAACACACACAAACACACACAAACGCACACAAACACACACCGCATTCACTCAGATCGGATCTTTTTTGGAGGCAACCGTGACGACGGAAGTTTTGCTGATTGAATTTGATGCGACATCGACGACCGAATTGGTCTCTCGAAAGCTGTCCGTTCTCCACCTCCCTCCGACTAATGACGGTCGCAATTACAGTAGCCGATTCTTTCGAGGGGAAATACCACCGCGTTCGCGAAATGCAATTTTGTGACGAAATAATATCCGCCGAAATGAACGCGTCTTTGCTTGAGTAAATGCGAAATGCAGAAACTTTTCGAACAACGATTGAATGCGTTGCAATCTATATTTCCCCCCGTCCCCGTGGTGTCTCCCTCCTCATGGATCAATGGAAACGTAAAATGCATACACGTGACCGTGACGAGAAGTTAATGCATGAACGCAGGTCGAATATGAGCCCGCGCCGTCACGCATCCGAGGTGTTTCTGATTCACTGAATAGCAGTGATTTGCAGAATCACACCAATTGTTCCACGCACAATATTCAATCTACTTTCCATCCTAGTGCAGACTAGGTTCATTCGATGGAAGCGCAGAATCCAAAATACCAGCGTAGTGATGCAATCATTTATTAATTGTGCCAAAGGAGAAGTGTGCAGCTACGCCCTTAAAGACGTAGGCTATAGAACTGAGATATTCTATACGATAGAGAGGTCTCACAGGTCACACGTTCAGAGGAACAATACGGAATAGAATGTGATGCTAAAAAAACCATTTAGGTAGCACAAAATTGAAGAAAATTATAAATGAAATAGCAAATTAAATAGTTATAGCAGCATTCGTTCAATCATTGACGGTAAAGTTGTAAATGCCGCTAAAATTTCTCGCTAAGTTTGGCAATCCCCGACATTAGGCATACAATCTCGTCTTCATAATATATGTAGAAGAGCATTAGTTTCATATTGCGTGTTCTCTTCGAAGGATAGTAATCTTATCTACATTTTCTTTGACTAATCGGATTTCAAGTTAAGTTTCCAAATCCGTGTTGGGACTCAAAAACGCAACGATTTTCACGACCCAGATCCGGATTTTTTAGAATGATGCCACATTTTTAGAATTTTTGTTTTCTCAAAAATATTTCGGTGGCTACATATCACGCCCACAGAAAACACTTACTTATGGGTCACCACAGCAAAAAAAACTACACATTCATCCAGTGTTGTGTCGAGTTAGCGCTACATAAGTTAATTTGATTCGATTTTCGGGCCTGCTTTGAAAAAGTCACATTTTTTGTTTGAGTTAACGGTAAATTCTGTCATACTTAAGATCAGAACGGAGATACTACAGCTTATACCTTTCATAAAGAATGATAACCGAACTGATTAGCACCCGTTGGCGAGAAAAATTACTCTAGATTGGATAGCCTAGCAAGCCTCATTAAAAATTACCCTACATGTAATTTGTTGACCCGTCGTTGTTAATTAGGAGGATCATGAAGGAGGAATTTGTAGGCATACATTTTCCCAGAGTATATTTACATGTTTTATATTTTTTTAACATATTTTATTAGGTCGAATGCAGTGAAAAAACTGCCTCGGATGTAGGCGTGAAACGCAAGGAATTATCCAAAAAGGAAAGAACAGAGAAACGGTAAAAGGATAATCCGTCGGCAAAATGAATAGGTGCACGCAATACACTCCACTCGCAATCTGCAGCATATTTTCATTGAATGAACACATTTATATCAACCAAATAAAAATGACCGTGAGTCCGACCAGCCCGAGCATTGGCGTTGAAAGGAACAAATGAACAACTCTAAGATTTGTACTAAGAAAATTTTGACAGAGAAAAGAGAGAAAAAATATCCAAAATTTTAACCTTTGACTTATAAAGATGAAGTCGTTTTCCCCGAAGATGACGAGGCTTGTTATAGCAATCGTTTCACAGTAAGAAAAGGGCCTATGGGTCATTCAAGTATTACGTAATACATTTGTGGGGTTGGGGGGTTTGGATCATCTTACATTGTCTTATGTAGGGGGGGTGGGAGGGGATCTGGAACAAATTTAAGAAAGATTTTTGTCCGTCTTGAAACATTCTACCATTTCCGATTGAAATTTAGCAGTGACATGGAGTATCCACTTTTGAATGTCGTATTTTCTGAAATGTCACCTCTACACCAATGCTCCTATTCTGTCGCCTGACTGGCTAGCTACATTACCTCCATGTTCAACCAATGCGAGAATTTAACGAAGAGTAGATTCAAATATCTAACGTCTTCCGTAAGACAGAGTGAGGTGGGATGGAAAAATCTTACATTGTCTTACATAGGAGGAGGGGGTGGGTTCAAAAATGGCATAAATCGTCTTACGCAAAACTGGAACAGCCCCTTATGGCTTCAGATTTCGTGACAAACATCTTCCTTTCTTCACCACGATGAAAACCATCAGGAAGTGATTAGGAAAGAGAGTTTATCTGTTTATTATCCCTTCTCTCCGATAGAGCTCGGCCTGTTCGACGTCAATGACTTCAAGTCTTCGCGGAGACAGCAATCCGAGGGGTGGTCGACGCCCACGAGGACTGTGAACACAGAGGGAGGGTCAGGGGAGTGGGTGGGTGGGCTCGGAGGAGGAGCGGGGGCGAGAGAAAGAAAGAAGAGGAGAGGAGAAGACAGGAGAGGGCGGTTGGAGGTAAACGAACATCGAGCCAGCCGATCATAACGGGACTAAATATTTACTCAAGTATTCGGTGATACTGAAGTCCACCGAGAGAACATGGGAGGGGTCAGCGAAGGCTTTCGTACGCGCGCGCTTACTTGGTAGATATTTGCTCGACATTGGACTAGTGGAGACGACGTCGATTTTCCAGAAATGTCCTCGAGATGACAACTTCACCAAATATTTTACTACAGATAACAAAACACTCGTTATCGGAGAAAAGAATTCCTGCACCGATCCGATAATCCTCTTCCACATGAAAAGTACTAAATTAACCAATAGTGAGGACCGCTTCGTTTTCCACATTCGTAAAAACGGTATGGAAGAAAATCCGTTCTTTCACTTGTGTGAATTTATCTCGAAAGTTATACTAATACTTGGAGGTTAGGGATCATATTATGCTAAACCATGCAAAGACAATTTCAGCCAACCTCTAATATTTCCCAAAAACGTCGTTTCCTTAACTCAGCTTTAACTTCGATAGTTATGTATTTTTTGTCTCTCGCCATCAACTGTATTACTATCTACCAAAAGGCGAAAATTTCAAGCGCAAAAAAATCGGGAGATGCGCATATTCACGCGCTAGGAGTTATAAGATACGTGGTATCCACGTATTAAGGAAGATAATTTCACCCTATGAGGAGTTGGATTCAAATTAAGTCAATAAAAGTACATCGCTCATGTAACAGTATTCTCGTTTAAAAATTATAATGCCTTAAATACCAAGTACCTGCGTATCATAAAGCATTTAAAATCCATATCATTCAGTGAGAGTACTCCACGCGAGATCGCAGCGGAAAATATTATCGCATTGAAAATAAATTCGCCGACAACAATAACTACTACCAGAATGACATATCCATGGAAAATGTCCATTACGCGTATAAAACATACTTCGAATTACATTTCGACAGCAACTAATTGTAAGCTTCATAAAATATCAAGGTTTTTCCTAAAGGCCGCGTTACACAGTACATTTTATTGTACAAACGAATGTATGAACTCTTCCTTGAGGAAAATTGTACTGAGTAAAGCGGTAAATTGTATAATTGTCTGCAAGACTGAACGTGAATTGGAACCTGCTCTAATTCCATTCATTTTCTTGTACATTCTATGATGCACTCGTTTGTACAATAAAATGAACCATGTAAAGCGCCCTTAAGAAAACCTAGATTCACGGACGAATAAAAATCATTACTTATTATTGACAGTTCATTCTGTCGGACAGCTTCTCCTGGAAAGAGATACCCATATAAATTACATATGTGTATCGGGTGAAAACGAACATTTGAAAATTTACCTATGTCATATAAATGAATCATCAACAAGCAAGTCTAATAGAGAGACATCATTAAAATTGGTGTATTTGAAGAGTCGGTGTGGGTTTAACTATCAACCTGAAATTTATTGCTATTTCACAAAATTACAAAAATCATCAATCTTACGCACAACAAGGAAAGATAACGAAGCATAATCGCCGTAACAAAACCTAACTTTAATACGTAGACAGCAAAATCATTAGGAGAGAGATTTAATTCTTCAAGAAAATGACACGCAGCTAGACATTCAATTCTCTATACTTTCTCCGATAGCCAATCGACTGACTTTTTACGCCAACTTTCGGCAAGGGTGAAGAGTAAACAATCACTCACATTCTTTCCGCCTCGGGTGGGAGATTCCTGGGCACCTGTGCGAGTCCCCTGTGCGAGCAGTCGACGGAAAGATGCGAACAGGAACAAGGCCAAGGGCACCGGGACAGCCTCGGCATGGGCGCCACCGCGGGGGCCAAGGCGACGGCCGAGGAGGGCGGGGCCGGAGGGACGGGGACGGATGGGGAGCCGCCCCCGCCGCTGCCGCCGCCGCTCCCGCCGCGGCACAGCCAAGCGGCGACGGCCAGCCATGCTAAGACGGCCGCCGCGCCCATCTCTGCCCTACCCGACCGACGACGGCAGGTGGGTAAGGTTGTCCTATGCGCCGCCGCCACAGCCGCCGCCGCCGCCGGGCCAGGAACCGCCGAGACGACGGAGCAGCAAGTGCACGGACCGTCGGCTCGGACCACTAAGACGCTGTGCTGTTGCTGCTGCTGGTGCGGCGGATTGTGCAGAGGAGGAGGTGGTAGTGGTACTAGGGACTGCGGGGGGGCAGGGAACGGGGTGTACGGGGGCGGTCTGGCGGCAGAGAACTCGGCAGAGGAGGTGGTCACCAACTCTTCTTCCCCGCCCCCCTCGGAGGAGCCCGCGGCGGCCCTCGTCAGGAGCGACCCAATCCTCGCGGCTAAGAGCCTGGGGGTGCGTGGGTTAGACAGCGCGGCACTTGAACCGATGCCGCGGCCCGGCCTCCCCGCTCACAGGGGAGGCGGACGGCTGTTGGTCGTCGTCTCTCGGGGAGGAAGAAGGGGTGATAGGGCCGGCCTCGCCGAGACGACGACTCCAGCCCGCGGATATTCTTCGGGAAGAATGAAGAGAATACTGTCTCCGGGCGGGAGCGAGAAACTTAACCCCGGTCGAGCCGTGGGGGCGTTCAGGGAACGTAAATCAGGAAGATTCTTATAATTTTCTCCTTCAATCCTTGCCTTACAAAACCAGGGTAGACAGGGCGAGGGTGTAGTATTCAAACACTCACTCCGCGTACATGGGTCGTCGTTTTATAAATGTCGCCCTTCAAAAAAATTAGCGCACGTGTTGGATTGAATCAAAAACCCTCACGTGCTGTCGTTTTTTCAGGTGTATTTATTTTCCAGTTCAATTCATTGGATCTCTCGCCAAAATCTCTCCTCTTAGGACGATACGTATTTTTCAGACAATCTCTCGTCTTTTCAGCTCCTTACATGAAATGCGACAGCATTTTATGAAACCAATGTTTATATGCTTTGATACTCGGCTTAATTGTTCAAGCTTCTCTCGGGAAGTATTTCAACTCCGAAGTGTCAGTGTGTTCTCCACGAAGGAGTGGACATACAAGACTCCTCGGGCGAAGGTAAAGCGACCGTTTGGCGGGAGATGCCTGTTGATCGCCCGGTACCTCTCTCTTCCCCGCCGTTCCTCGCGTAACACTGGATTCCCGATAGGAAGCTGCCTCCAATATCAGACAGGATCACTTCCAACGATGAAATTTTCACGGGTGACACTCCGCCGAGATTGGGAAACCTGATTTAGCTATTAAAAGCGGAGGAAGATACTGAATATCCTTCCAATCGGCACACAGTTAAAAGCGCGAATGAGGGATTTTAATCAACTTCTGTATTTCTGTTAAATCTCATCACCGGTAATAGCTGTTTTCAATCTTCCGGCAAATTTGTGTCGGCGTTTAACTCTCTTTGTAGTGTGTGTGTGAGTGGGAGTGTTACACTGTTTTCAAGTTTGTATTTTGGCACGTGAACTTGTTTTGATATGTCACTCGGGTCACCCACTCGAAGTCGGCATACAAGGATTTCCAGTGGTCGTTTTGCACGGATTTTTCCAGCGACCAAACACCTCACAATGATGCGGATGTGAAAGAAAACGCAGTTGACCACAAAGGAGACCTTAGTAATCCTAGATGTGCTATGACAAGATAATAATATCTCAGGAAAGTACACAGCACGGGCAATTTTCTAAGATCGACTCCGAAAGCACACACTGTAAACACTGATGAGGCCGCGGGAAAATTTTCGGAAACCACCACGTTTCAGAAACTCCGCGATGAGAACTTAGAGGACAAGAGAACTTTAGCCCTCCTGTTGACAGCTGAACAAACAGAACACTGGTTTAAAATAATTCTATACGGGAAGACAAGCTCAGAAAATTTCCAATAAGACAATCACCTCACAATTTCACACACAACAAGACGTAGAGGAGAACTTTCACGTTGTACGTCGGTATATATTTTTTTCAAGGATTCTTTCTCGGATGAATTAATATTTTTTACCTTGTCACACAAACACGTCGACGCTAATTCGAGCAAACATACACGCACACCAACAAACACTCACTCACTCATGCACACACACACAAATCACTCGGTCTTGTGTCGACCGTCACTTATGGTTCGGCGTAATCCATCCACACTGTCACCTTCCAAAAAAAGGGTTTTTTTAGCCCTTTTTTTCTCCTCTCAAACGGGCGAAAAATTCGACGTCCACCGCATCAAAAAAAGACTAAATTTCTCGTCAATTCACCGGGGTACACAAAAGCGTTTAGATAAAAAAAAATCTCTCCGTCAAAAGGCCAATCCAAAGACCGCCAATTCGGGAAAGACACGGGAAAGAAGAGAAGAAGGGGATAGGAGGGCAGAGTTATACGAGAGAGATCGCACAGACCTTGCCCCTCGGTTCGGCTTAGGAGACTGAAGTCCACTTCAGCGCTCGCTTCCCTCGCTTGCACGTTTGTTGCCTCCCCTCCGCTCCCTTTTCCCTCCCCTCCACCTTATTTACCGCCCCTCGATCCGTCTCTAAGGCCCCCCCCCCTTTCCCCCCCTTCCAGAGCTTTTACCAACTTGGTTTCGGCGGCGCGCACCGAGTTCCCAAGCTATCCGCTTGGTAGCGCTACCTACCCCGAGTCGAAGTGCGAGAGCTCGGGGAGGCTGCTACGAGAGGTCCATGCTCCGGTCAATCGTCTGTCTCTCCGTGTGATCTCTTCGAAGGGATTTCGGCGTTGGAGACGAGTGGGGGCAGAGTGTACATAATTTGGAAGTCAGGATGGAAACTGAAGATCATCAACAGTCACAAATTAGGGGTCTTGCATAAACTACCTCACCAACTTAGGGGGAGGGGGGGAGGTCGCCTGAAAACTTACGGTGGGTAACGATGGGGAGAGGGGGGGTTCACCCAGAGTAACGTAGCTATTAAAATGCGCCCGTTTACGTTTCTTACTCGTCGACACCGCGTCGACAATACTACAGAGTTTATAATGAGGAAGGGCGCGCGGGGTATCTATTAAATCTAGTCAGGCTACTTTATTTGTCTTATTTCAACCTATCCTTATATAAACTCACTAAATAACAGAGAAAATATTATTTTAACACAACGTTTCATTTGAAGAGACAAGTTACATGTCGGAGGGGGGGAAGTGGGAAAAATACTACGGTTGTCAACGAAGGAGAGGGCTGGGGTAAAAAAAATCACCGAAAACGATAACGTAGTTTATGCACGACCCCTTGGCCCCTAGTCGTCTAAGGGGCGTGTGACAGGGGGTGTTTAGATCAAGGTTGACAACGAAACCCGTACCACGAAAACGGTTCGGATGGTTGTTTTGGGAGTTGACCGAGAACTAAGGACATTTGTGCCTTTGAGAGAGGTTGATAAAGCGGCAAGGGAAGGATTATCAGGATAATATACAGATTTTGACGAGACCCCGACTTCGGTATGAGTCTGCTCTCATCCAAAGGCGCCAAGGGATGAACGGTTTAACGTAGGGATGCCACATCGACATCGATGTATCGGACTGCTCGATGTTTTTTGGCCGAGACATCGAAGACATCGTACAGTAAAATAATCCGACTAAAATTGAGAGTGGTGAGCAATTTTATAAACATCGAAAGATTGACTACTCGTTATTTTGTAGTCGATGTAGCATCCCTAGTTTAACGCCCCATCTGATGGACAAAGAAATACCCTTGCACTCCAAAGAGTGCACGAGAGAGGGGATCGGTATACCGCTCAAAAATATTCACCACTGCCGAGATTCGAACCCCAGCCCACAGGAAGGGCGGCCAGTACACACGAAATCAGTTCTACCCCACGTAAACAGTTCGGTCTCTCATATAAAACCCATTAATGGGTTCAGGTTATGGGTTCCGTTTCACGTAGAACCCATGCATGGGTTCTGGCATTAGGATCATGGCCATTTTGAGTTAAAACACTAGCCAATGAAATGGAAGGGATTAGGAAATAGGCCTTGGTAGAGAGGAAGGGAAAAAAAGAGCTATATACTGACGAAGTGTCTCAGTACGTCTACGTCTACGTGATACCCTGCGAGCCACCACGAGGGTGTGTGGTAGGGGGTGAAGATCACCAAACATGCACTATTGACATGCAAGTAGGATATTTAAGGGAGATATGCTAGATAATAGGGTCACATGGAGCTATATGGTTAGTATCTACATAGTAAAGAAGGGATTATTGGTTGTTATTACATGCATCATGCACTACAGACTACTCTAACTATATTTTACCTACCTATCCCTTTGCTACGCCGCCTATTGTTCTCTCTTATAGTACGAGGGAAAAATGACATTTTAAATCTACCGGTACGACAATCTATCTCTCTAATCTTGTTAATATGATCAAACCTAGCATAATACGCAGGGGTTCTCAATATATATCTAACGACATCTGTGAACAAATCGGTTTCGAATTTTCTTAAAAGGTTTAAACTAAATTTTAACCTGCGTTCTGATAGTAATTCCCATCCTAGTTCTTCTATTAAGCTCGTAACATTTATACAATTATCATAACGGCCTTAACAAACCTAGCAGATCTCCTTTGCACGCGCTCTAATTCTATAATCATACCTTCCTCGTACGGATCCCATATACTAGCGGCATATTCTAAATGAGGCCTGACAAGTATAAAATAGCTTCTTTCTCGTACTCACTCATCGCATTTGCCTAGAACCCTTTTTACGAATCCTAATCTACGGTTTGCTACACTAGTTATTTCGCCCAGGCCCAGTATCTTGCCCCGGTCCCGTTATATTCATAAGTAGTGTGTGAATGGAAGAAATTTTTACACCCTTACCCCTCCAATGTTTTCGCTTCTATTTTACAGATATAGAGAGAGCTAGGTTAATGGATATCCTTGGAGTAACCCTGAATCTTGCTTGATACGAATTTATCAAGTAATCTTAGCCTAATGTGTAGCCTTATATATCCATGGAATCAACAGAAGGAGACAAAAGACCAAAATGAAGACGAACAGAGAGGTGGACTTATAAGATCAATAATGACATAGAGGAGAAATGCGTTTCCGAAGAGATAGATAGACATGAGAGAGGAGGAGCAGAGGAGAGGTGGTAATCGCTGGCGATGCTTAGTAAACACACAGACCCACAACTACGAGGAACGGGTTGCGGAAATGCAAGTAAAACCCAAGTGTATGAAGAGCGTGACAGAGCGGAGAATGTTATGCAAGAGAGGAATAGTCCTTGGGAGGGGAGTAAGGATTATACGGCCTGAAGAATTTATGAAGGGGATGCTAAAGCGCATACGTAAACTATCATGACTCGACTTAAAATAAGTCGTTCAACTAAGGTTAGTAAGAGAGGAAGGAACAGTTCTAAGACCTACCAACGTAGGAGGAACACGACAGTTAAATCTTGATCAGTAAGGTATTAATTTACTCATCTTTCCGTATTGAATTAGAAAGCCTGCTCATTACGAAAAAATTATAACATGACCTTTTCAATAACATGCCAATAAATTCTCATAAATCCACAGATACATTCTAATAAATCCCAAATTCAACCAAAACAAACATACAATTAAACAGTTATAGCCAAACTATCAGTTTCACGTAACTTCTCCCATCTCCAGAGTCTTAGATAGTAGTCCTTAGTCTTAGTAGTAGATATATCTTGCCCTAATTCAACTAGTGCCCAGTTTGATATCGTCTAAATCAGCGGTTTCCAACCGATGGTATGCCTACCTTAAGGGATACGTGCTTGGATGTACCGGAAGGCGGTAAAAATAACTATTAATGGTGTACTGAGGGTTGCAAGAGTGGCGAAGAATGTGAATTGCATATGTTTTTCAACATAAAGGGTATAAATTGTAAAAATGAAAACTGGGTAACGAAGAGATTGGCGAATCGAAATAGTTTGGGAGCCACAAAGATTACTTTTCTCTGAGTGCTATTAAAGTTCTTGGTACGAACTGTCTAGGAGTTTACCAATACCTAATGGAAGTAAATCCATAGTGCAAAGCCAAGACGAGAGTACTTGAACTAGCTGTTGTAATAAGAGAGTAGCATTGTATGTACATAAAAACTATTTTAAGCGAGAGACGATCAATTTAATGAGTACAGTTCTAAGACCTACCAACGTAGGTGAACAAGAAAATTAAATCCAGATCAGGAAGGTTTCAATCTACTCATCCTTCCGAAATAAATGAGAAAGCCAGCTCATAACGAAAAAATTAAATCATGACCTTCCCATTGAGCGCAATAAATAATCCCAACAAGTCAATCCTAATATTCAGGTTGAGTGATATAGTTTGGTCGTGAAACCAATTTTGCTCCGTTATGTTCGGAATCGAAAATCATCGCATAACTCGTTCAAAGTATAAATTTCTAGCTACATCTACCAGGCTGAGAAATTAGTTCAAATGACATGCCCGATAAAAACATATGAAGGGCAGAAAATGCGTCTAAATAGGATATTAGTAAGCCATTTCAATTGGCACAGTCTACTTAACCATGACCAGAGGTTTGAACACGTAAGATGAAAACTGCTTTCAGCCTAAAAATGATTTTGCCTATAATTTGGTACAAGGAGCAGGATAAAGAAATAAATTTCTTTCTTAGCCCAATGATTAGATATCAATTAATTTTTTTTATTTGAAACCAACAAGTTCTTACCGACTGGATATTTAGTATTATTTACTTTTGACCGATACACCAATGTCCGAATATTTACGTGATCCGATGGGCATAGTAGCCAGAATAATATTCCTATCCTGAGGGAAGAGGATTTCCAGTGAAATCTCGATCCCTCCTTGAGTGCCTTGCAGGAGAGCGCTACAAGCGTGGAGCACCATCCAACAAATGGGACGTTAAATCGTGAACTCCTGGGCGCTTTTCGATATTTTGTGACCTTTTAGTACGAAATCATACTCGGACTTTAACTAATTGGCCACCGTGATGTATAAGTGATGTCTCCATCTTGCAAAAGAAGAATGACAGTTAAAAGCCATGTTGTATTCAAAATATCCGGACACGTACATGTCATGAAAATATTCTCTGTGTCGCTCTGAAATACACCGGTCCTGAATTTCTCATGCAACCATGGGTGTAGCCTCCGAGTATCTAGGGGCTCCCACCTTAATCCCTCTAAAAGTGGTGAAACACTATATGTTCTATGTTATTATTTTTTATTAAATCTTTATGACCAGGGTCCCAAATGCTCGCGGCGTATTCGAGGTGTGGCCTAACCAGAGCGAATCCCAGAAGTGGCTTGCACAGTATCACCTATACTTAAATGAATAGAAGGCTAATACTGACAACAGGTTTATCTCCACCCTTCCTCCACTAACCCTTATAATTCTTTCCTCACCAATCCTACCCCAAAAGCTCGTGTGAGCTCAATATTCGGTCGCCTCACCAAACAACCAACAAACTGGAAATAAAATATTAAACTTAAGAATTCTCACCACTGTTTTTTCCACTCTAAGAAATAAGGGTTCATAAACCTTTATAAATTACATATATGCTTCAATCAGTCTCATCATTCTCGGCTGAACTCTTACAGTTTCGGGACAAGAATGGGGGCTATTAGCCACCATTTATTACCTTGAGCTCAAACTACTCCTTGGGGGCATTGAATGCAAGGGCTTATGGATCACAGGTGAGCACAAGTATCGTGACAAAGGACACTGACAAAAGAGCAATCCACAAAAAGTAACATATAACAGACAGTGACAGACTAAACTTTGAGAGAGCAGTCAGTGCATTTGAAACCTGGAAACCAATAAACGCATGACCACTCAGATTTTACATTATAATACCAGGTGAAAAATCAACTTTCCGAGCCTCTATATTAAGGTTCTCGATAATCCCACTGAAATCTGCGATAAATGAAATATAAATTACAAAATTCTTTCCACAGCCACGGCGTGAATATGAGAAAAACTTACAGGGAAATTATCTTAGCGATAACAGAATATCCCACACAGGTGGAAAAGAAACAGACACAAGCACCTGAAAAATCTGATGAAACTGGCACCCAAAATCCTTAGCAGAAAACGTAGGATCATTCACTAACAATACAAAATAATGCGGTGCAGTGCAGTGCTTCTGGTTAACCATTGGTTGTCAATCAGAGCTTGGTCGGCAATAGTCATCCATATTTGCTTATCCTCATCTGAACCACCGCATGTAAGAAAATCAGCCATAAGGAATGTAAAAATAGAGGCGACGCAGTTATTTCTGTAGGTTGCAAGATACATACATGTATAAAACAGAGAACGGAAGTAATTACGTGTCTTTACAAAAGAAGAAATATCAGGCTTGATGTAGTGGAAAAAAATCATCATAAAGAATGAGAGTAAATACATCTTTCCACTTAGATAAATTTTATGCGACCTAGGTTTTGATGTACTACATCATCACCAGGCGGCCTAATGGTGATGTAGTATATCGAAACCTAGGTAAAATAAAATTTATGTAAGTGGAAAATTTACTTTACTCTCATTCTTTACGTGTATTTAATTCAAAATAATACTGATAAATAACGTTAAAGTAGGTACCTGAGGCATAATTGAGGCGCACCAGCTACGGTATTGCGAGGAATCCAAAACGACAAGGCTGGAAAATGAATCAAATTTAAACCACATACTCAAGAAGAAATGAGAAATCCACTCTTTTCTCCTACCACATACTGCTCATGAGCTGGCGTCAACCGTGAATCGTTAACGTGAAACTTGGTACTGACTGAGCTAAGAAGTTGAAGTTTCCGCACGCAAGTATACGCCTCTATAATCATCCATGCGCCTAACTAGCGCAAGAAAATGAAGTTCACGTTTCTGTCAATCATAAACCGGCCCTAAGGATGCGGACTTCAACACCCGAGACAACCAAGCACCACTACGTAGGGTAGTCGACTGCCAAAAAACCGTAGTAGCACGGTTAAAAATCTAACACAACCTACGACGCTGACCCATAGATTTGCCCCTTTTCTCCTTTGGAAAAAAATCACCAATCGTTAACCGGCGTAAAAATACTATCTCCTAAATCAAAGTAACCTAAGCACCACAATCTGGGAAACACAAATGCCCACATAGAGTACCAGCACGCTTTAATATAAGCACAAGTTACGTACCCTAACTTAAAAATCTGAGCCTTTTCTCCCTTAGAAAAAAACTATCAGCATACCAAGGTATACACATCTGGGTATCTCGAAAAATCTGAGTCTTTCCTCTCTTAAAAAAATATCAGTACACCAGGGTATATATGATACCGGGAGATGTCATGCGCTGAGGCGATTCGTTTCCAAATCCAATCATTTTTCGCGCTGGCGGTTATACATTTCTGTCTCTCTTTTTCCCCGCGTGCACGGAAATCGCTCAAGTTTCTCATTCCGCAAGGAGTCTCCACGGCTAATACCTGAACCTCGTAATCCTCATTCAATTTCTCAACTTCCTTTTCCGCATCCTCCACGCATTCAGGGCGGACCCATCGCGCAGCCCACCCACTACAAAAAAATAAGTGCGTCCCCTTAGTTCCCCCTACTCTCGGCTCGCCTCATCCTGTGCCCAGTCACCCACCCTCACTAACCCGGGCGCCACGCTCTTCTCTACCGGCAAGGAGAGGAAATATAAAGCCTCGTAATCCTTCAGCGAGTTTACTCGGCACGCCGTCGAACCCCTTTTTTCTCCTTCAACCCAAACCATTGCCCTCAACTCGCTACCCCATCCTGTGACGTATCCCCCCCTCCACCCTCTCCCTCAAATCCTCACTCTTTTTTTACCCTTCCCTCCCTCCTGTTCGCCCCCGCCCTTCTAACCCCCTCCTCTCTCCAACCCGCCGCAACTTTCCCCGCACCCTATTCCAAGGCTAATTCTTCCGCCGCTCCCACCTGGCCGACTAAATGGTCCTGAGGGGAGGTGTGTACTGGAAGGAGGGGAAGAGTGAAATTGTGCCTTCTTTGGGGACTCGCGAGGAAGATGGGGTTCAGAAATGAGAAAGGGATGGGCGACACTCACGACGAAAAATCATGCACCTCGAGAGGTTTTATCGCACATACTCTTGCTGAAGTTTGATCAAACAAGCCGAAAAAAATTCACTCAAGATACATTTGACGATTCCAGAATTTTCTATGATTTCATGGAAGAGATGAATATCCTATCGTGAATGAAAAATTAAAAACATTGTAATATTCCACCAATTTATTTTACGGTACAACTAGTTTCGTCGCAGCGGCGACATCTTCAGGTACAAAGAGTCAAAGCACAAAATATGGTCCTTATATCCCATCTGGGTTTGTACCTGAAGATGTCGCCGCTGCGACGAAACTAGTTGTACTGTAAAATAAATTGGTGGAATATTACAAAATTTTTACTTTTTCATTTACGATAAAATGAACTTCCAAAAAGTTAAGCCTGAGACGATAGAGGCGAATATCCTATTGTTAACAAAAAATTTTTCTTTCCTACACGCAGGTTTCCCACACTGCGACCGAACAGACGTTTAGCCACGTGGAACCAGCAGTAACATTAAATGACCTGTTTTTACATAAAGTCCGAAGATTCCTGCGATATTGAGCGGAATTCATGCATGATGCAGAAATGGAAAATTTTCATTTATCCACAGAAGTAAATTTTACTGTGGTCACCTGATGATGATGAAAAAACATCGAAACCTAGGTCGCAGTAAAATTTATTTCTGTGGATAATTGCAATTTTTTCATTCCTGCATAAAAATGTGGAGTTTTATTAGAAAATTAGTCGACAAGTTTTGTTGTTACAAAATGGAAACTTTAACCAACTTTGAGGAGGAATGATTCCGATCCTCTTATTTTCCAGAATGCAAATTTGAAATCGAATCCTACGAGGTTTCGCATCGCTCCATTTCCCAAAATCCCTTGAATTGGTGAATTTGAAAAATCAGGAGAAGAAAAAATTATGATTCTATGAATTAAATTTTATTTCATAAAAGTAAAACATTGTTAAAACAGAAGCGAGTATTTCTAAATAAGGTGTATATACACAACTGAATTCGATTCAAAACATTTAAAAAATAAGTAAATGAGGAACCAAATCAGAGCATAAATTATTCACTGAACGCTTCTCTTAAGCGTCAATGAAAACTTTTTCAATAAATTTTACCCGATCAGTCGCAACCCCACGTCTCTACTTCAAGGTTTATAATCTGACCTGACCACTTAAGGTAGTTTGAGCGAAATATCATTTCACCGAGAAATCAATGATTTTGGTCGCATTTTAAAGAGGAATATCTCACCCTTCAAAAGATACCCAAATATTAGCCCCATACCGAACTACTCTCCGAGATTTTGGACGAAAAATACCAGCTATTTTACATGAGAAATGGTACGCGTATGCCCTCCTGAGAGACCTTATTTAGAAAATGAGGCATTTCTAACACCTAGATCTCGTCAAAAAAATAAAAGTGTGTACTTTGAATGTTTTCTAAACTATTTTCGAAAATAAATCATATTGCTACCGCAGTAATTTCTTTAGGATCACATGAAGCCTTCCGTTTTGACGATATTTTAAACGTTCCGCGTGAAAAAAATGAGTCAAGTTATAGACTGACATAGATACCTTTATTTTGATTCGCAAATTTTTTACCGTACAATTTCAGTAATATAGAATTATACTATTTCATTATAAATGATGTAACACTTAATTCATGCCTCCTGCAGCTGCTGTAATTGAAATGCATAATGCCAATATGGTCTTCATTATGACTAGGGAACTATCTCGCTCAAATTACCTTAATGGCCAGGGGGCTGTCTCCCAGAGGACTCGAAGAAGGTTGAGGACAAAGATGGGGCTGGTGAAGCGCGCGACGAGCATACAAAGGTGTTCAGAGCAAGAAGTATCTTAGGATGTACCCTGGCTCATCCTGGTTAAATGAACCAAAAAAAACTACTATCCACAAATAGATGGGATGAATTTTATGTTTCGCTGATTATGAATACGGATGCGACTCTTACACAAGTCGAGAATTCTACAATCTTTTGCCCTCAATTTAAATACAAACTTACCCCTCAGTCCATTCCTTTCGGGGAGGACACAGTGAAAAAAAGTTTCATTCTAGGTGAAAGGCCGGTAAAGCCGTCTCGGCTATAATTGATTTTCCTCCATTATGCCTTCTTGCAGAGCTATTTTGCTTCAATTGAACGCTTTTGATTTGAGAAGGATGGCATACATTACTCATGCAAGCCCTCCTGTTCTTAAGACTCCTAATATTCCTTCGCATAAGTGTAATCTCCCCAACAAAAACCCCTGAATTTCCAGGTTAAACCCTTCTTTTCCCACCATTGACTCAATTTCTATACGTTTCTTCATCCGGTATTTAATCAAAATAAAAATGAGTACAAATGGAAAATATGTACTTCAAATTATTTTTTTCAAATTATAAGCAGTATTAGAGATAATCCCCTCTTTTAGTGCAAAGTTTTCCCAGGGGAAAATCATTCGCCTTGACCGGGACTCGAACTCGGATACCTTGATATCGCGCCGCTGCGCGCTCCGAGTCACGACCAAGACATATGATTTATTTTATTAGGAATTTCACACTTATGTGAACTTGCGGGTGACTTCATAAAGGAATTACCGTAGCTTACCCCGGTATCCTCAGAATTGGACATCCTCTTTTCCCCAACCATTCATAACACTCCCTCATCCACCTTTAGTTCATCGTGTCCAATTTTTCCAGTGCCATATAACAAATAACGTCCAGACGGTAAACAACCACCAAAGGCAAAGGTATCCACCAAAGCCAAAGTTCTGAGCATCGCAACAGCAGGCTCCATATAAAATTTCCAAGTAATCTTTCCTTCGGTGAGATCAAAAAGCATCCTCCAGATTAATTCCTCACTTTCCATAAAACCCTAATAATTCTATGAAATAAGACGCCTTATGTCTTTATTTCTGGTTGCCATTACCATCCAAAACATTACTCTCAGTGAAATATTTCAAATATGCACTATTCGACGCCCTATCACCTCTGTTATTATTCTAGCCTAAATTTTAAAGGCGATTCTCTGAGCCTTAGATTTATTTAATTGGCGTTTCACGCATATCTTTCACAAGCGTGAAACGTTATAACTCAAACCGTAATCCATAAATGTATGGGATTGTTTGTGCAACATTATCATTTTAAGGGCACTATTGATGAAAATCGTTCATAAATTTCAACACGCAAAGAAAAGAAGCGGATGGGAGTTATATGGTTGGGGAATAGATATGATGCGCGTTATTAGAGGAATATAGAGGCTAATCAGCGTCGCTTTTATGCATGCAGCACCAGTGAGGACAAGGAGGACGTTTAATCTTTCTGCATCACAATTTATAGGACTGAGGAAGTCACTAAGAACAATGCCAATTAATACCACTAGTAGCAAGCACATCAGGCTAAGCCTTCATTGACTGCGGGAAAATATTGTTAACATTAGGGTCAAGAAGATACTACTCGTGGCTAAGATTAAATATGCACCCCATCCCTTACTAATTACAAACTACCAGGAAAACTAACCCGCCATCAGTGCTGATCACCGTAAGTTTAAGGTTAATTATATTTTAGTTCTGGAAGCGAATGAAACGAATCCCACAAATCTCATTCTCCATTTAAATCACAAAGCAACTCGATTAATAGATTTGAACCGCGTTTTGAGATACTAAATCAGCTGACAGGGAAATTACATAACTGCATCAAGTAAACTGGTATAATACAATGATGATACATATAAATTGCCTTTCAATATGCGTATTCTGACTTTTGATACCAATTCCAATTAACAGGGCCAATAAACTGGTATATGTTCGTTAGGTTAACCACAAAAATTTGTCGTCCCGGCCCTTGAACATGAGTTTGAATTTTGAAAAATAGAAGTTATCTTCAATCTCAGACGTCAAAATTGAAATGGTGCCACTTACATGGAAGACATCCCCAAAATTCCCAACGCTTCTTTAGTACAAGTGACTGCCGATACAGAGAAAACTAAATACGGGGTATGATAGATACTCCGGTTATACTTGAAAAGGAAAGCTTCGGTAAACTGCTATCGATAATTCAAGTTTTTTTCATATTTTTACTCTACATAGTCGTAGGTAAAAAGTGTCAATTAGCGCTAATACGTTGATTTTCATCTCAAAGGTTAATAATAACTGGAGCGCCATTGTGTTTTTCATCCTAAACTGGATTGAATTCTGTAAATAAGAATATAATTAAAACATATAGTGACATTAACGGTCATTCCACCGTCAAGTACAGCCACCTTTTTGTAAACCGCAAGTCCAATATTTTCTCATTAAACCCAAAAAACACAATGATAATGCCTCATTTTAAACAATCATTTTTTGCCAGCACAACGAAACAATTTGGGAAACATAGAAACTTCATGTCATTGAAGAAGAGCTGGGTAAAGCCCAATTAAAGAGTTCTCCACAGATTACAAAATTACACTGTCAACGCCAGACTGATTTTTCACCACATTTTAATTACACCTTGGCGTTATTTATTTATTTTTATTTATCGTAGCATATAATAAAGCATTTAAAAGCAAAATATATAGCGTGCCACAAGCACGAACAGAAATGGCTTCGGTAATGTCTGTTGTACGCGGACCAAGCCTCACTTTTAACGTACTTCATATTGTAATCGATAAATGGCTAAATGAAGTATCTGTTCATCTTAATAATGAACATAGACTCCTTAACTCATAACAAGGCATAAGTGCACAATGGGAGCACACCCTTTAAATAATGTGCACTCAAAGACAAATTCTGCAAAGCGCCGATCTCAACTGCAGTTAATGACGCTCCTCTATTAATAAGCCAAGAATGGTTACATCAACAATGGTTACATGTGCTTCGTGTTAGTTTTTCGAAAATCTTATTGTATACAGCCAGAGAATGAATCCTCACCTAATACAAAAAAAACTATTCTGGGAAACATTCTTAAATCAGACCTTTTTGAGTATTTCAACTTGCACTATGCGTCAGTATATAAAAATGAGTATATAAAAAACGAAGGATTCGCAAAATGAAAACTGTCAGGATGATAACCCTATGGAGGGTTAGGAAAATATGTCATGGTGGGAAATATGTCATTCAAATTGTCATTTTGTGTATATCGCCTCACTTATTAATAGAACTACAAATAGAATGCCACGAATCGATAACATATCAACCGAAGTAGCTTGTCAGATAAAAAGGCATTATAATTAATTGGAAAAAGCGTCGACGAAAATTCTGTCTACAATCTCAGATTACTTTATCACATTTAGATTCTTCTTAACACTTATCTCAACTCTTAACGATTCTCTCGTAACAAGCGCGCGCAAATATTAGCATGGCAACCAGCTAAACAATAGCAATCTTACTTGAAACCAATTATAAAGAAAGCTATCTAGTAACTGGACAATTCGAATGTTTTAATAGCGAAATCTTACTCCCTGTCTACAATACATACGTAAATAACCCTAGCAACGTAATTATAAATGCTATTAAACACAGAAATTACTTCTGTAGCATCATTTTATAGTTCTTTCCGCGCACAATAAGCGACCACAATAAAGACTGAGATCCGCTACATACACTTTCAAATACACGTCACCATTTCACTCCCCAAAACCTTATCCTTTATATCTATTCACGGCTGGCGTCCTAACTGCCCCTGCCACACGCCCATGCAGCGACTCGCGGAGTAGTATTAAAATGTAGATGTAGATTTAATGTGTGCCATATGTGCTCTACTATTGCAGCTGAATATTTTGAACCCATCCTGTAAGGATTTGTGGACCACGCGGAGGATGCTGATTCCTTGTTTAAACCGTTGACAATTATGCAGATTAGAGCCGTGTCGAACATGAGCGATTTAAATTGACTGGAGCTGTACAAAGGAACTGCAACAGTATTTATTAATGACAAAAAACCAACTAACCCAAAAATATTGTGTATGACTGGACTCGCTGTAGGAACAAAAGTTTTACCAGCATTGCAACGTATATTCAAGCATTGCAACATTTCACTAAACAGGATCAGAACATTTATCCCCAAGGATTTGGTCAAAAATCTAACTCATAACATATATCAGTATAACGTTTGGGATAAAATGCTCAACAATAACTATAATGGATTTAAAGTGAGGGCAACAGCCGAAGTGATGATGGCTCGGATTAAACAATGCATACAATACAATTAAAGAATAGTTTGATAAAATCATAACTAAATAAATCAACAATGCCATTAATCAGCTAAGTATTGGAACAATTATTTTTCAATAAAAGAAATAAAAGTAACGACGAAGGCATCAAAAAAAGAAAACTTTGGAGGGAAATAATTATGTATAAATTCATTGTATTTACAAGTTAAAATACAACGAATTTAACTCAGGAAATAAAATTAGTTCCCCTCTTCAGAAATCCGTTTATGAATGGCGGAAAATGCTCGAACGAAGCAATAACGGCGTGATATCTGCAATAGGGTTGTGTCAACCATGAGTGATTCGTTCATTTTGAACGATTCATCGGCATGAACCAAACGAATTGAATCACGTTATCCGTTCAAATCGTTCATAATGAATCAAATGAAACTGTTCTCGTCCATACGTCGAGTGGAGTGGTCTGTGAAGAATCACACGATTCATGAGTGATCGAGAACAACTTGATTCAAATTGAACCACAAAACGCTGTTCATGAGTGGAGAGCGACGTGATTGGAACAAACCACATACCAAACATTCCTTGGTCTTTTGGTCGCATATAGAATTTACTGATAAAAACCGAGGAATAATTTTCTAGAGGCAATAACGTTAAGTTGATTGATTATAACACCGAACATAACCATTTTCACCCGGACATCGCAAGTACATTAGTTTCTTAATATATAGTCTCCAATCGCCGAGGAAGTATGGGCGAGTTTTTAGGCTCACAACTCCAGGCGTCATGGTTGAAGTTGTTCTAAGGATAGGCCACTTTCAGGTTACGACGAATAAACTAAATTAATCTGAAGATCTGATTTCATATCACGCATTATCTCCGTGTAGGCATCTTCCCAACAGTACGAATTGGTTGGATTTGATTCTTCGCAGTGATATAATTCATCGTCGTCAAATCACTTATCTCAGTCATTTGGTTATTCCATGGCTAATCAGGAATGATTTAAAAGAACGAGTCATTCACGTGAATCAAATCGCATGAATCGAATCTTCGAAGTGAACCGTAATCCCCATCTGGAATGACAATGATTCCACTGTAGCTGCTCTCTTCAGTCGAGGAGAGCCTATTAAACACATCAATATTTAGTGGTTAATAGTCTTTCAGCCACTCAGAAAGTGACAATGCCATCGACACCCACAAGGGTACTGAACGATCATCGATGACATGAAGACTCGTACAGGACGAGTCAAGCAAGTCGTTCTCACGCTCAAGCATTGGCACTACTTATCATCCTCGTGGTGAAAGCGACACTCAAGTTGTGACAAGAGGGCCCAGATACATACCTACAGAAATGATCCTGTGAAGTATGATCTTAAAGTAAAACCTGACGGGTGGAGGAGTTGGATGTTACCTCGCACCAAACCGTGCTGTGCACATTAATAACTTTGTGTTGTCTTAATGGCGTTTATTCGAAAGGCTTCCTTTCTTGGCGCCTTTTTTGTGATTTTAAAATATAATCGCCCGGAAATGGTTATTAAGTCACGGAGCATTAGCGACCTCTTTCATCACAATACCCAGATTTCTCTCCATTATTCTAACCCGTAAGGCGCCATTTTTGAACGTCCGCCGATTATAGCCGCGATATTTTCTAGCTTGATATTAACACAGCAAAATTGTCACTTCCACTGCAAATTACGGTCCGACAGCTCAAGTTATCCGGCAGATTCAAATATTCACCGGAAAACTCTTACGTTGCTGTTTTTCAATGTCCGGACTATTATTCCTGTCCGGCAATTTTCCTGAGAACTTGTGATGTGAACTGATGTGAATTTCCCATATATCACCATTATACAGGAAAGGTAATGAAAACGAGTGCAATAACTATTGTGGAATGTCAGTGACTGGTACAATTAGCAGATTCTATGGCAAAATAATAAAAAATAGAATTTAAAAAGAGAATGCAGACAAGGAATCCGATGAACAACTTGAAGTGGCCGACCACTTCTCGGTTTATTTTTGAGATATTCATCCCCCTCCTATATCATTTCAATTTTATTTCAATGTTAAAATTACATGATGATCTCCGTAAGTTTTTCATGATCAAATGTTTCAGTCATTTGTCATGTGACACTAGTTACTTATTAGTTCTTGAAGACTAATGATTAGTTACTACTTAATCAATATCTATGAAATACAATTTAACTAACCTCCAGGGTGTACTTTACTTACTTTATACTTACCAGTGTGTTAATTAATATTTATTTCTTTATACGGCAATGTCTTAAAACTATAGATTAGCATTTTGTGCGTGATAAAATCCAATTGGAAACTGTGAAATAGGAGCAGAAGAAATGTCATGCCATGACATTACAAATGCATGTTTTCACCAGACTCCAAATCCAATTGCCACCAGTTTATATGGCCGAATACTGAGCAATTCAGTCTCATTTAACACAACGAGAATACAAATGGCAAATGGTCTAGTAGGTAGGCGACGGGCCGGAGGATCTCGCTTGAAGTCTCATAGGATACCTCCACCTTAAACCATTGCGGTGCCATTTTCTGAATACCGAAAATAAGAGTAATACTTAGGTGGGCGAAAGTGTAATAGCAGACCTCACACTGATTGTGTATATTTTATTCTCCTTCTAAGCTCTGTACAAAGGTGTGGACTAACACAGATTAGGACAACTTAGGTCAACGTAATATTATTAGAATGCACCGTGCATGTGAGAATTATTAGGGAGTTCTTTTAAATTCCACGCAAATTTAATGAGACTAAATTAATGTTAGTCGCATTTCATGTAACTATTTTATTACTATGAAAATATTTGATTTTCTTTACTTGGTTAAGAAAAAGTCATTTCATACAAAATTTAGTAAAAGAATGATTTTCTAACCCGCAGTTAGTGAAGGAACCATAAATCGCAATGCAACAATTTAAAGACAACTTGAGCAGATGTATGCTTCAGTAGGAAAAGTTGAACGGTAAAAATATTACTGTCAAGAATTTCATAGATGATTCGTTGTATATTTAACACCGGGCAGCCTGCCCGGTGTTAAATATACAACGAATTGTGAATTTTTGTGAGCTTTAGTTCAGCGAAGTTCCTTCACTAACTGCGGGTTAGAAAATCATTCTTTTACTAAATTTTGTATGAAATGACTTTTTCTTAACCAAGTAAAGAAAATCAAATATTTTCATAGTAATAAAATAGTTACATGAAATGCGACTAACATTAATTTAGTCTCATTAAATTTGCGTGGAATTTAAAAGAACTCCCTAATAATTCTCACATGCACGGTGCATTCTAATAATATTACGTTGACCTAAGTTGTCCTAATCTGTGTTAGTCCACACCTTTGTACAGAGCTTAGAAGGAGAATAAAATATACACAATCAGTGTGAGGTCTGCTATTACACTTTCGCCCACCTAAGTATTACTCTTATTTTCGGTATTCAGAAAATGGCACCGCAATGGTTTAATGTGGAGGTATCCTATGAGACTTCAAGCGAGATCCTCCGGCCCGTCGCCTACCTACTAGACCATTTGCCATTTGTATTCTCGTTGTGTTAAATGAGACTGAATTGCTCAGTATTCGGCCATATAAACTGGTGGCAATTGGATTTGGAGTCTGGTGAAAACATGCATTTGTAATGTCATGGCATGACATTTCTTCTGCTCCTATTTCACAGTTTCCAATTGGATTTTATCACGCACAAAATGCTAATCTATAGTTTTAAGACATTGCCGTATAAAGAAATAAATATTAATTAACACACTGGTAAGTATAAAGTAAGTAAAGTACACCCTGGAGGTTAGTTAAATTGTATTTCATAGATATTGATTAAGTAGTAACTAATCATTAGTCTTCAAGAACTAATAAGTAACTAGTGTCACATGACAAATGACTGAAACATTTGATCATGAAAAACTTACGGAGATCATCATGTAATTTTAACATTGAAATAAAATTGAAATGATATAGGAGGGGGATGAATATCTCAAAAATAAACCGAGAAGTGGTCGGCCACTTCAAGTTGTTCATCGGATTCCTTGTCTGCATTCTCTTTTTAAATTCTATTTTTTATTATTTTGCCATAGAATCTGCTAATTGTACCAGTCACTGACATTCCACAATAGTTATTGCACTCGTTTTCATTACCTTTCCTGTATAATGGTGATATATGGGAAATTCACATCAGTTCACATCACAAGTTCTCAGGAAAATTGCCGGACAGGAATAATAGTCCGGACATTGAAAAACAGCAACGTAAGAGTTTTCCGGTGAATATTTGAATCTGCCGGATAACTTGAGCTGTCGGACCGTAATTTGCAGTGGAAGTGACAATTTTGCTGTGTTAATATCAAGCTAGAAAATATCGCGGCTATAATCGGCGGACGTTCAAAAATGGCGCCTTACGGGTTAGAATAATGGAGAGAAATCTGGGTATTGTGATGAAAGAGGTCGCTAATGCTCCGTGACTTAATAACCATTTCCGGGCGATTATATTTTAAAATCACAAAAAAGGCGCCAAGAAAGGAAGCCTTTCGAATAAACGCCATTAAGACAACACAAAGTTATTAATGTGCACAGCACGGTTTGGTGCGAGGTAACATCCAACTCCTCCACCCGTCAGGTTTTACTTTAAGATCATACTTCACAGGATCATTTCTGTAGGTATGTATCTGGGCCCTCTTGTCACAACTTGAGTGTCGCTTTCACCACGAGGATGATAAGTAGTGCCAATGCTTGAGCGTGAGAACGACTTGCTTGACTCGTCCTGTACGAGTCTTCATGTCATCGATGATCGTTCAGTACCCTTGTGGGTGTCGATGGCATTGTCACTTTCTGAGTGGCTGAAAGACTATTAACCACTAAATATTGATGTGTTTAATAGGCTCTCCTCGACTGAAGAGAGCAGCTACAGTGGAATCATTGTCATTCCAGATGGGGATTACGGTTCACTTCGAAGATTCGATTCATGCGATTTGATTCACGTGAATGACTCGTTCTTTTAAATCATTCCTGATTAGCCATGGAATAACCAAATGACTGAGATAAGTGATTTGACGACGATGAATTATATCACTGCGAAGAATCAAATCCAACCAATTCGTACTGTTGGGAAGATGCCTACACGGAGATAATGCGTGATATGAAATCAGATCTTCAGATTAATTTAGTTTATTCGTCGTAACCTGAAAGTGGCCTATCCTTAGAACAACTTCAACCATGACGCCTGGAGTTGTGAGCCTAAAAACTCGCCCATACTTCCTCGGCGATTGGAGACTATATATTAAGAAACTAATGTACTTGCGATGTCCGGGTGAAAATGGTTATGTTCGGTGTTATAATCAATCAACTTAACGTTATTGCCTCTAGAAAATTATTCCTCGGTTTTTATCAGTAAATTCTATATGCGACCAAAAGACCAAGGAATGTTTGGTATGTGGTTTGTTCCAATCACGTCGCTCTCCACTCGTGAACAGCGTTTTGTGGTTCAATTTGAATCAAGTTGTTCTCGATCACTCATGAATCGTGTGATTCTTCACAGACCACTCCACTCGACGTATGGACGAGAACAGTTTCATTTGATTCATTATGAACGATTTGAACGGATAACGTGATTCAATTCGTTTGGTTCATGCCGATGAATCGTTCAAAATGAACGAATCACTCATGGTTGACACAACCCTATTGCAGATATCACGCCATTATTGCTTCGTTCGAGCATTTTCCGCCATTCATAAACGGATTTCTGAAGAGGGGAACTAATTTTATTTCCTGAGTTAAATTCGTTGTATTTTAACTTGTAAATACAATGAATTTATACATAATTATTTCCCTCCAAAGTTTTCTTTTTTTGATGCCTTCGTCGTTACTTTTATTTCTTTTATTGAAAAATAATTGTTCCAATACTTAGCTGATTAATGGCATTGTTGATTTATTTAGTTATGATTTTATCAAACTATTCTTTAATTGTATTGTATGCATTGTTTAATCCGAGCCATCATCACTTCGGCTGTTGCCCTCACTTTAAATCCATTATAGTTATTGTTGAGCATTTTATCCCAAACGTTATACTGATATATGTTATGAGTTAGATTTTTGACCAAATCCTTGGGGATAAATGTTCTGATCCTGTTTAGTGAAATGTTGCAATGCTTGAATATACGTTGCAATGCTGGTAAAACTTTTGTTCCTACAGCGAGTCCAGTCATACACAATATTTTTGGGTTAGTTGGTTTTTTGTCATTAATAAATACTGTTGCAGTTCCTTTGTACAGCTCCAGTCAATTTAAATCGCTCATGTTCGACACGGCTCTAATCTGCATAATTGTCAACGGTTTAAACAAGGAATCAGCATCCTCCGCGTGGTCCACAAATCCTTACAGGATGGGTTCAAAATATTCAGCTGCAATAGTAGAGCACATATGGCACACATTAAATCTACATCTACATTTTAATACTACTCCGCGAGTCGCTGCATGGGCGTGTGGCAGGGGCAGTTAGGACGCCAGCCGTGAATAGATATAAAGGATAAGGTTTTGGGGAGTGAAATGGTGACGTGTATTTGAAAGTGTATGTAGCGGATCTCAGTCTTTATTGTGGTCGCTTATTGTGCGCGGAAAGAACTATAAAATGATGCTACAGAAGTAATTTCTGTGTTTAATAGCATTTATAATTACGTTGCTAGGGTTATTTACGTATGTATTGTAGACAGGGAGTAAGATTTCGCTATTAAAACATTCGAATTGTCCAGTTACTAGATAGCTTTCTTTATAATTGGTTTCAAGTAAGATTGCTATTGTTTAGCTGGTTGCCATGCTAATATTTGCGCGCGCTTGTTACGAGAGAATCGTTAAGAGTTGAGATAAGTGTTAAGAAGAATCTAAATGTGATAAAGTAATCTGAGATTGTAGACGTTAAGTTACTCAGATGAATTTGATTTCTTCATTCACCGTCTTTAATAAAAGTTTCACTTCAAAACCAAGCAAACGCAATGAATAAGTGTATAGCAAATACTTCTCATCGATCCGAGCTAAACTCTGAAATAAAGTGAATCGGTCCGAAATGAAATTGGACTATGTTGTTTCGTACATATAAGAAAAAAGTGCCTTTTCGAACCGGGCATTATATGTACAGTACATCATATTTCGTACCTGTTTCGTACCGTGTACGGTTAAGTGAATGAGGTAGGAAACGTAAAATATATCGTAATTCTAAGTGTAATATAGTACCGGTTCACACGCCTGCATCAAGTAGCGTTGTTTGCACATTAATTGTGGAATCCAGTTTCAACAAGCGTAACAATTGATGAGGTCAAAGGACTGAGCATCACAAAATAATCAAATATGTTAACCACTGAACTACAAATAGGAAAATACTTATGACCCGCTTCTAACTAACCCAGAGTTAAGTAATTTTTATTAAATCCTTTCGGAATAATTTTACACATACGCTTCACGTAATAAGTGAGTTAAAAAGTTATAGTATTATAAAGTGTCATTAAGCATCGTGTCGGTGAAAGACAGCCATTAAGTACCTAAGGTGGGAGTGAGAGTCGTCGCCAAACACATCAACAAATCCCTAATTCAAGAAGTTCTCTATGTCTTTTGAAATTATATGTATATTCGATCTATCTCTAATTACATCACGTCAATTGTTATTGAATTTTGAACGACAAACTCACAACCAACGATGCCGAGCCTATTAATCTGGACGACGACTTCCTCGATTAGGCGGCCACGGGTTTGTTTTCCGTCTCGGTAATGCTTTGTACAGTCCCTAATATTGCACTGATTCTCTAAATTTAACGACTACAAATCATCAAGCAGGCGTCTCGATGTATCTGACAAGAGAATGATAACAAAATACCGAGTAAAATATATGGAACTACTTTCATTCTCACAAATATAGATATGAGCTGAAACAAATATCCATGACGTTTTCGACCGCAGCATTATAGACGAATTGCAAGCTAATACAATGAAATAATTGGCTCGCATGTTGACTGTTCCTGGAACTGGATAAGTTCCATCTGAGGTTCAACGTTATCATGGACGTCAAATAGATGTCTAAATACTACATGGAGCTGCCGACGGAAACACTCAACCAACTAGATCGTGTGACTGGATTCAATGACGTATTTATTAGGAGCACTTTCTTGCGTTCCATCAATGAGATACCATCCAATGAATACCAAATGCTTAAATGATAAGCTAAGGAGGCCTGAAAAATACCAAGGTATTTTTGCAGCAAGCAGAAGTAAAATTCAATGGGAAATCCTTCACTTGGTGTATAGTAGTGAGGAATATAAGAGAGGTCAATCACATTCTTCAATTCTTTCAGATTTCCGCCTGAATTAATAACGGCATCGTAACCATTACTATCACACAAGGCGAAGGCACAGACTAATTTATTCTCTAGCCTTCAGCAGACACTACGGAAAACCTTTACAAACCAAAGACACACAGAGACTCGATGGTAAAACCTCGCTCTTGTTTGGTGAAGCGATGATAAAAACTTTCAAAGAAACACGGTATCTGGAAGGGACATCAGTCAGTTCAATTGGGCCCACGCCCCGAGTGGAACAGGAAACGCACAGAAATGTGCGTACTAATCATATATTTTTCTTTAGGAAAATGAGTTTTGCTATTAAGACACCCTTTTAAATACTTTTCAAATACTAAGCTAAATCAAATCCTGTACCAACAAATCATTACATAATTCAAACGCAAAATTTCTCTTATACGTGCTACCACGAAATGCAACCTCGTATTTTGTCACTCTTTGGGGTAAAACTATATCGTGAATAGTTAAAGCCACAATTTCACCGCACGAATCGATGCAAGTGTCAACAAGTTCACAATTTGTATTTTTAGAAAATGTGGAAACTGAAAGATTTTTAAGGGTCTCAGAGCCTCACAGCACAACGGCAAAAAATAATGTCTCCTGCTGACCCAATGTCAATGATGAAAAGCAGAAAAAAATCCCGACGTACAACAGGGTTTCTTAATGGAATGGACACTAATTGTTCATTCATATTAATACGCACTACTCACGTTTTTTATACTTTGCTATCTGCAGGGGTGGGGGCGAAAAAGAATGGGATAAGATAACGAAAATTCCTCATACGACTGAAAAAAGAAGCGATAACCTGAAGCAAAGTATTGACGGTATGGATGGAAGAAAAGGCGGAAGCTACTTCTTCGATCAATCATCATCATTGGTCGTTCAATCCTAAGATTAGTTGACTGCCGCCCTCCACCCTTTCTTATCAAGTGCTATCTCTCTTACCTCCTGCAATCTCTCCCTACTTTCATCTTTTATTGGTCCATGAACTTATTCCTGGGTCTTTCACTCTCTCCTTGATGTCCATCGTACTTCTTCCTTCCCACGTGATGGTACTTCCGAGATAGGTGAAGGATTCACTTGCTATAATTTCTGTCATCTCAAGGTGACTTCTACATTCAGTTTCTCTCTTCCGTTTAATGAATACTTCGATAAATATCAACTATTAATAGTGACGATGTATTCAAGACGAACTATCCGAGAGAAAATTCAGCGTGTAAATCCATAAGACGAGCAAATGTGGTTTTGTGTTAAGCGAGTTTAATCGAATTCCTACTTTTCTCAACGTCTCAAGGAATTCTATGTCAATTGAAAATTGGAAAATATACAGCGCTTTTCAGTGACATAGTATACTTTAAATCGAGAAAGTGGGATATTTTCACTGATTTCACTTGGTACTGAGTCCCCCAGGCAAATAATAGTGGCGAGTTCAACTCTCACTTCGGGACGGGTACGAATTTTGCCCAAAAATAAAGGTTTTTAGCAAATGTAGAGTGAGCAATCATGAATACAAGCCAAAATCCAATGCATCTACTGATATTTGTAACATATCTCTCAAGAATGAATGTGCAAAAGTACATAAAAGACGTTACAGGCATGAACAGGACAAGCATAGAAACACATAAGCGATATATGGCACTAAGCTAAGAAATAATGACATAAGCGATTCGGCACAAGATGAATCATTTTTACCTGAATATTCGATCAATCATTGGCGTTCCAGAACCAATTCAAAAGATAACTACTTCGAAGACAAAGAGTGGCTTGGAATGGCAGAAATTTTTGTTGCTATTAAATACCTTTCACCGGTAAAAAATAAAAACGAGAAAAGCGGAGCGAAATAACATGAATTCATGTGAATCCTTAATTCCTGCGCATCAGGTCACTTTGTCTGGGGTTATCACTGAGTATTTACGAAACATCACTTTTTACCAAATCATTCTGATTTTCACCAGCACGATAAAGGACCATGACAAGCACTTGACGAATCAGAAAATACGATTACGAGCAGGGGAGCATGCGCTGGGGTTACATGGTGCAAGTTGCGCCATTGAAATTTTGGGGTTGGGGGAAATTTTGAAAAATTATTTTAATAAAAGTGGAAAAAAAATTTAATTTTTTTAAAATTCTGGACGAAGAGAGAGAGACAAACATAATCTGAGGCATCCTAAATATCATCTTTGGTGCATGGGTGCGGGGGTAAGATTAGGAAAAAATTTTTTTCGCGAAAGAAAGAAATAAATAAAATATTATACATAAAAAGTTATAGGATAGGATATTTAGGATAAAAATTAAGATTTTTGTTCTACTTATAATCCTTTTCTTTTTAATATTACATTTCAATGATACCATTATTTAACTTTATTTATTATTCAAATTCAAAACAACGAAGCCGGAAGGAATAACCGAATTTTAGGGGAGGGGAGGGGGGGAATAGGAATTTGGTGGGGGGTTTGCGCTATAGCTTCTGAGGGGGATCGGTACCCCTGATAACGAGTGTATCATTTTACTTGCACACTGTAGAAGTTAAATGGATGTATTGATGAAAAAAACAGGCGTATCAGGAAAACTTTCTCTTTTCAGGATTGGCGCGATATAGAGACGTTGCTGGCCACGCTAACCCCATTACCTTTCAGTTTAGGCTTTTAAACAGCGAGTATAAACACTCAGAAGTCCGGATGGGATAAATTAAGGTCCTTTTAACCCTGACGATCGTTTTACCCGAGGCGCTTTACTTCAGTCTGAAGTATGAAAGGATGTTCAGAGAAAATCACGTCGTGTAAAGCGAGGACTTGCTAGAAAGGCTGCGCGAAAGCATGAACAAGAGATAGGAAAATAGCCACTGCTCTAAATCCTTACCCGCGCTCTCGCAATCTCTGAACATCAAACTGAGCAATTAAGGGCCTCGTGTAAGACGGCCTTAAGGCGGCTGGAGCACAAATCATGAGTCATTTAGTGCTCACTTGGAAAGCTTTTCGAGCAAGTCGAAAAAAATCTTATACCACACTTCACTTAAGTTCATCGATTTTTACGGTAGAAATAATCACGCTTGTAGTAATATAAATGAAAAAGGAGCGGCATTTTAAATTTCTCGTCTTATTCATCTATATACTACCCAGCGAGCCTTCGCATGGGCGTGTGGCAGGGGATGTTAGGCCTCCAGCCATGTAAAGAAATAAGGGATAAAGTTTAGGGAGTGTATTGCGTGTATTATGGGAGTGCATTTGGTAAAGCTCAGTTTTTATTGAGCGCGGACAGAACTTTTCTAGAGTCAAGCATTGTTATGACTTGGGTTCACGGCGCGGAATTCGAAATTTCAGGAAAAAAAGGTATGTATCTTATGTAAATACGCGTTTTTTACTCGGAATGATACCTTGATATTTATTGACCACCATTATTTCGTTTTATGAAAACATGTAATCCACATAAATATAACATAATTAACCTAATTATTTCGAAGCGCAGGTCAAGTGCCATGAGGCTACGTGTTAAAATTAGACAAATTGTCAAGAAAAGTAAACGGTAACTAGCGATATTTTTCACATTTATCTATACATACGTATTATTAATAATTACTCGTATGCAAAGTCACACGCGCTTCTGTACACAAATGAAAATCGCTCCGACCACCTTAAAAAACTTGGGAAAAAGTGCTCAGAGCAGCCTTCCCAACCATTACACTTCCATCACTGCAACTGCTGCACAAACATATATGTACAGTAAGTCCTCGGTATGTGTCGTTTCGATGTAAGTCTGATTCAATGTTACGTCCATGCTGACAACGGTCGTCGGAAAATTTTTTCCTGTTTAATGCTAATGAAATAGACCGTATGTGCATATGCTTGCGTTTTTTGAAAACTGAGACAATCATCCCATCTGAAACAGCAACAGTTCTTCCCTGGATAAAGGCAAAAAACGATTTTTGAAATTAACGCCTTAATTTATCGCGGGATGAAAGTGATCACAAATACTTGGATCCGTTTTACGTTGTTTCGACTTACATAGCCCTTCTTCAACACGCATCTCTGACGTAAATCGAGGACTTACTGTAGTGGAAATTCTGGCGCGGTCTTCCACGGCGTTTCGTTGATCTGTAGTCTACCTCGGAATAATTATCTTTAGTGTTAGATATATTACACCTTCATGTCATCGAGGTTACATAATAAAAAAAGGAGAAGATTTACGCAGTGAAACACCGAAAACCGCACAGACTTCCAAGAAACCTTGAAACCATATTATTAACACCCTTCTCAAGAAACATTCTCACGAAACCTTGATCGAAACTCTTCCGGGGAACAACGGATATTTCACCAAGCTCACCAGGGAAACCAGGAGACCCCACCTTGGTTCACTTATTTGCAGCATTCTATAGTTTAGGAAAGGATGAAAAACCCGACGACCCAAATTATTTACATTCCACGAAAAACGGTGACGAAACTTTCACAGCATTAAAACTCACGCTCTTACACTATGTTTGTAGGAGGTTGTAGAAATAAATCAGGAAAGAGATAAAAAATAAAAATACCATATGTGGCATGCTAGGAAAGGCAATAGCAAAAAGTTCAAAAAAGACGAATTAAGTTGATGGAGGGATGTGAAAGGAGGCTGAAGGGAGAATTAGCGGATGAGCAAAAGACGAAGAGAAAAATTGAATTTTTATGCGGCACCAGGGCAAAAGAAAGCACAATAAGCTACGGAGAAAAATAATAAGTAGAAAGTGGCTCTAGAGCGGAAGAAAATTACGCGGATAATCTAAGGAACATTGCCGGATGGTATGCCTTAAACCCGAATTTTATGTCTTTCTCCCATCTTTCTGAGATAGCTGAATGTTTCCTGACCTTCATCGAATATGCCAGATATTTCCGAATTTTTTCGGACTTCCTGATCTCCATGACGTTTTCGAAAGAAAATTATTTTTACGACAAATTACGGACCTGCTGAGGCATATTTCTAAACAACCCATCAATCAAGGATTAGACTAAAATTATCGGATTAGAAGCTCCTAGTTTGCGGGGGCAGAGACGAATAATTTCGATGCAAGACAAAAATTATACACATTTACCCCAATCAAGAGGTTTGTAGTCAGCTTGCAACCAACAGGGATTAGGAAAATTGACGGCCAATCATCGAGGAGTTCCGAAGTATAACTTTCGATTGTTAAGCAGCTTTCATGGCCAAATAGGGGGATCAGTCAAGTTTAGTGTTGGATAATATTGAGTCCGTCAGTTTTGTTCCTGAAATTTTCGTAGAGCAACCACAAAGAAACAAGACATATACGCGTATAAAAAAGCAGATGTTTGTTTTCAGGCTTTCGTAGCGATCTGTATTATCACTATCAACCATTTCCGGGTTTTCTGCGGCGTAAGGTAATTTTTATGCACACTCCGCGTTTCGTTCTTCCTGATGTGAATGTCGTCAGGAGAATAATGAATTCCGTTATCTGCTTGCTACTCGTCGTCGTGTGCGGAACTGAATTCTTCACTCTCCTGAAGACATTATCAGCAGGAAGAACGAAACGCTGAGTGACCATAAAAAATTACTCTACGCAGCAGAAAACCTGGAAATGATTGATAATGACTAACTAGATGTGCTGACATATAGAAATGTGCTGCAACATCAAATATAACGGCCACCTTCCTCGCTTCTCAAAAAATGCTTGTAAAACTTCAACTAAATAAACTAAGATATTTTTGAATGACTAAACTAAATAAGTTAAATCGATGAGTATTCCCTTAAATCAGCACGAACGGATAGAAGTACTTAAACTTAATATTTTGGCGAATCATATGCTTGTATATCTTAAACAAATAAGTTTAATTTCAAAAATCAACAACCCCGATTTATGAATCTCAAACGTCCCTGAAATGCAAGGCTAATCAATATCGTCAAAGATCGAGGATTGATACCCATGATTTACCCAGCTCCCACTATCATCCAACTACTTCAAAGGAATAAGGGACTTGAGGGTGTTTTTTTCCACTCAAGGCAAATGTCTAAAGACCCATGGTTACATTTTGTAGATAACTCGTCAGCAATACCATTCTATTTATCATATCTGTCGTGACAGCCAGTCGAAGAATACGACACGGTAAGAAACAATTTGAGTGCACGTTCGGGGGTTATGCTATCGAGGGTTTAGTGAAGTAATTTTGACAGTGACACCTCAAGGACTTTTTTTTAAGCCGCTTTCCGGCTTTCACTTCATCTCCTCAGCCAAAATTCTTATGAAGCTTTCCTATAAATAACGAATGAATGAAATTTTTCCAATGATATTCATTCAATGCAAATTCTTTCCATACCAACCGACCCACCTACCATTAATTGAAAAAAATGGCCTCGGTTATCGATTTTCTCCCATACGTAACCAAACAATATTGCAGGTTGGATTGTCATCGGACGACGATTTATCGGTTCCGTGACTGAACCGTTGGAAAGCTGCAGGTAATACACTAAGGTTGCCTCGTGCATGTAGAGAAAAATTTGAAAAAAAGTAAATTTGAGTGCAACTTACTACGGGCCATAAATGTGTACTCGGAGGACAGAGTATGAGAACATGTTGCAGGACTTAGATAAGTAGGTGTGTATGTGCGATGGTTGGAACAGAAGACGAACGACAAAGTCCTCAGGATGATGGGTGACGAGAGGAAAATTCGTGAGGAGATTCGGACAAAGCGGAATATGATGGAACATGTTATTAAAAGTGAGGTGCAAACGGAAATGATGATGGGAAGATTTTTGGTAAGTAGGGGAGTAGAAGAAAGAGAATAGGCGTTATGGATGACATGAAGAGAGGTGTGACGTGCGCAGAGCTGAATAATGAAATAGTCCCCGGAGAAAATTTTCAACAGCAAAAGTTTATAAAAGGTATTTCGGTTTCCATCCACGTCTAATTGAACCAGTACACCACCTCTAATAAACCAACGTAATTGTTAAACATGAACATTATTTTGTTAAGAAAATATTTAAAATAGTTCTCTATGGTTATATCTTAATATGGCGCCACGAAGGGTCACTCGGGTCTTGAGACAGAAAAACACGGGCCGACCCGGTACAGAAACGATCACATAGCCGCGGGAGAATCGCACCTCAAGCCACGTTGGATTTCGACGTACTACAATCGCGAGTGAAATACTATAGGAAATTAAAGAGTCCCTCTCTCGATAAAAGCGGTCATTCCACCGTTGAGCAGGAGGGGGAGGGTGATGAACCGAACACACGCTCATGCTCTGTGGGATTTCCGATGACGACTCAATCGATGAATCACCCCGCGGACGCCAATGCCTTTATGTCGCCCCGCCATGTCGGACGCCAGTAAATTACGTCACGCCCGTCAATGGTCTTTTGTGGCCAGGGTATTTATTCTCAACACTAAGAAGGTCTTAACTTTCCCACGTCCGTAATACCTCCATCCTCATTCACGCGAGCCCAACTCCTTCTCTCCTCATATCTATCTCTTCCTTCAGCTCCCTTTCCTGTCTCTTACAACGCAGCAGCCCTCTTATTTGGGGGGATCCACAGCACACACACACACCAGACCCCATTTCTTCTCTTAGTCCCCTACCTCTTTCCTTTGCAAAGTTTAAATAGATCCTTCTTTCCTGTCCTTTGTGGGGTCACGTCGCCCCCACGAAGAGCCTCTGTTAAAACCAACGATTCAATTCAGTCTCCTGTGAAAAAAAAATCCCGAGAGTCCCCCTGCATGTACTTTCCATCTGGGTCCCTTGGAGGACAAGAGCGGAGCTAGGAGCACCCACGCCCATCCATCCCCTGCGCGCGATGATTATAACTTCCACCTCCCGACAGCCTCTGGTATCCGTCGCTTACTTCTCGGCGCCTTCTTCGAAAGAAGCCTCCGTCCGACTTCGCTTTTCACACATTGCAGATGTGACATACTCTGAAACTTGAGGCATTTCGTGGTCCATTTGCGAGGTAGAGATAAGCTCTGAACACCCGTCAATTAATTTGACTGGTCAAATTATGAATCATTCATCGAATGCCTCCATTTCCGCGACCATAGTAGCGACGACTCAAATTTATTATTTAGTAGCCGCTATGTACCAGGATGGTTCGATTCGATATATCCCTTGCTCTACCGATACGGGTTTTCGTAACCATTTCCACCACGAGGCCGCAATTAATGTGCTAACTGAGCTATTACCGCCATTACACACCCTTGAAAATGTGCACATATGCGGCATATGTCGTTATTTCGAGTAAAAATTCGCTGCCAAATCAACAAAAACGTAGAACAACCTTTTCAATGTTTGAGGATAATACTCAATAATATGCTAAAGAAATGCGCACTTGTTAACGTAGCGTAGACCTGTATCGAAGGAAGAATGCGGTCGATATTGAACAACCTTGCCTATGTACAGGACAAGGTTGCCCGAAGACCCATGGAATCGGGTGGCAGAAACAGAACTTCGAGAGATGGATTAACCACGCCCACCATGCTCAATACAATATGCAGGAGACATGTGCTTAGCGGCAAAATTTGAGGAAAATACGACTGAAACCGGTTCAATGCGGCTAATCCGGTGCAGTTGAAGACTCAATCTTACAAATGAAAATCGCGAAATTGTACTTCACTAAGTCCATTCGTAATTCGCGCATGAGCCAAATGAGTAGGCGGATTTTTGCTACGGGAGTGGCCGGTTCTGTCACCGCCACTTACTTCTAACCTCCTTCTTACAAAGCAGGACACAGAAATACGAAAGCAACCTTAACCGTGATCAAGGAAAGATGCTCCGTGAGGTATGGAAGCCAGAAATATTTTGAAGAGATAAAACCATCCCAGCTACTTTAATCTACTACTACTACTACTACTAAACTACTCTCCGCCCATGCCACCATTATGGAAACGCTATTAACTCATCGCCATAACCTCGAATAAGTCTCAGGAACTGGAGGTAAACATTGAATTCCAACCCATTCTTGACACATAAAAGATTCTGGAAGTATTATTATCCCCAAACGTCATTTTTAGAGTAATTTAATTAAGTCAAATAAGAGAACGAGAAAAAAACTTTGCAACCCACATATTATTGATTTACTTCACGACCCAGGTTTCGCTGCAGTGAAGCATATTCTGGTGTTTATTTTTTGTAATATCATATTTTTTCTTCTCGTTCAACGATGGAAAGATTCTACCAAGTCAAGACTGAAACTAGCTCCTTCATAAGTCAAACGATTTTGACAGAAGAACTAAGCTCATTTTGGCCGAAAACTTCAAACTTGGCTGAAAATTTAAACAACGGAATCATCAAGAGGTTGAAATGAACGAAGAAATAGCGAGTAGCAGAGCGTGCTTAAAAGCTGGTTCTACACGGGGAACGGCGGAGATGTCCTAACTGTGGAGAGGGTGGTCCAGCCCGACTGCCCCATCCCACTGATCGGAAGCAGCATCACTCTACCCGTGCTCCCACCATCAACCTAACACTGGAACTTGAACACATAATCTACAAGGCAAATAAAAGACGGAGACTCACCAATTACTGCCGCGGAAAGGGCGCCATCCCAGCGATATACGTCTCCGTTTTCTGCAGATCGAACAGTTTTGACAAACCTCCCAATGAAACCAGCAAATCACCGCGCCTCACCTACCGGCAAATAGCTGTACGAATTTCATTCCACAATGTATCATTTGAGATGGGTATATTACCGTTATTTTCATTTGAAGAAATTTACCGTGGTAAATTACGGTAATATTCGAAAATTGCAGTAATTTTCCGGTGTTTTGTTTATATTTTTCTATTAAGAGCTAACAGAGAATTTAAGAGAAAATCCAATGGCAATAGCGATGGGTTAACGGCATTAAAACAATTGCTATTGCTACATTAATGTATTATAAATATAAAAAATAAATACAAATACGTCAGCCCACGCGGAATTCGGCATTCTGTTGTTTCAGCCTTGTTTTGTATGACAAATTTTCGTTCAAAGAGTAATATCCGAACGCATAAAATTCCACAAATGTAATAATGATTAACTTCACGCTCTAGAGGATGCTACTAATACGTCCATGAGAGAACTATCTCATCCTCAGGCAATTATGCAATAGCATTAGAAAGTATTACATAATTCCTCAAGAAATCAAACATTTTCATTAATACCACCCATCCCATAACCACGATTTAACCCGCTCGAATTCCCGAGAAAAATTTGCCTACATTAATTTCTGATTTCACATATGACCCACCCCTTACGACGTAGGTAACCTAGGCAACGGATGTGTCCACTTAGGATTATGAGATGAAGATGTGAACTGCATGCAAGGCTATCTGAGCATAGAATTTACATATGGTTAAGATAAGACCAGACACATGTTAAGTTACCAACAAGTAAAAATCCAAGTCATATACTCCTTAATTAACCAAGTCCAATAAAACCTATACATCCAAAAAAATCAAGTCACCTCGATTACAACTTCTACAGATCTTCGAGCTACATTCTATGCGCCATATTGTCCATCCATTCGTCACAACTCCATTAGGAATACGCCAAATAAAATACGTTGCATGAGCAGTGATAATTCTGGCCTCTTGAGTGCAAAAATATTTCATAAGTTAAATTAACAAAGCCTACACTGATATTTTACCTCACCAATTACCCATGTCGATTAAATTGTAGTAATGTGCCACTTACCATTTACGTTCAGATAGCTTCAACATTGAAGACAAATCTCAGATACCTCCGTCGCCCATTCATACACCGCCGTTGGACACTCGGGATTGGACGTCCATCCGTCTTGAAGTTGAAGTAATTAAGGTCTTATTTGATACGGCGCGACGTAATCAGAGAAATTGGAGGAGACTAAAGCAAATAAATAAAATCACTTGAGGGAATAACGCAACTACACTACCCTAGACGGACAAAGTGACATACCTACAGCGTTTCTAACGTTGTTTCACATGATTCAGATTAACTTTTTTAAACTAATTATACAGATTCCGCCCCATTACGCTGCAGTTCGAAGGTTCGAAGAAAGGTGACATCAAGTTGAAGCGCGAAGTTCGCTTCGAGGCTTCTGCTAACGGTCGAATGGCCAATCACACCGCGCATCGAAAGCAACTGAAGAACAGCCGAGCGGAATCCGGCCGCAATCAGCTGACACTGAAGATTTCGTAAATTTGGCGGTTGGCCCATAGGAAATCGTATTTGCTTGTACCTGAGGATCCCAATGGTACGTACCCACTGCCCGAAGCGTCGTATTTTCCCTACACTTTGACTTATTATCACCCTAGAATTGTTTTTGCTCGCATAAAATTGCTACCTACTGACCTCAACAAAAAGAAGCCTGTGCGATCGAAAACATAAGAGGATCTGCTGTCAATTCTGCTCTAAAATGTGAGCGGATGACCTTGTTTTAACAACATATTGGGCAGATAGTAATGGCAAATGAAAGTTGAGTTTGGTGAAGAAAATAGAGCTATGCTGGCTTTAACGGACAATATCCAAGGCCATCACTGTAAAGCAGAATCTAGTCCTTAGTCTGATAATGAAACGAGGAAAACCCTCAATTTTTCCTCGACGAAACGATGTTACTGGTATGGTATTCTGAATAGAAATTCTTAAAGCGGAGTTTTGGTTACTTTGATTACTTATGTCTAATGGGTCAAATACCACACTGATTTAAGTATTTCTATCCATACGTTAATGTAAGGTATCACTCATAGCGCCTCTACCTGCCTCTGCCTCTATTGTGTAATTAGCAAACATACCACCTGCTATTTCCTGAAAATCACAAAGGTAAAATATTGAACAGCGTCAGTGGAAGCTTTTTGAAAACAACGGATGGTACCAGAAAGCTTGGAACGAGTAAAATAGGCCTCAACTGTGTTAACTTCGCAGTATCTGAACTTTTACGTGAAAAAAGCCATGTGTACTCGGGTATGCATGCCCATTTTACGCATGTATCCCTTACATCAAGATTCCCAGCAGGAGTTCTACTTTAATCTTAGTCCTTGCCTGTATCCACATTTGTGCTAGTACCGTACCCGATCTTGCTTTCCCCTCGACTCGATGAGTATTTCAAATATTCCAGCAGTACCTACCGTGTATTATTCCTTGTTTACTCCCGGATGATGACATGGATTCATATTGTACAACTGAAATTTTAACGCTACGATAAGGTCGACAATTTTGTTGGCATTTTAGAGTCTCAGTATTTGTAAATATTCTTATTAGTGGCAAAATCAGAAAATGATTGTACAAGGGGACTGCCTGCTGACAGCATTCCAATGGATCCACCTACCGAGAATTTTCTTAATGAGGTGTCAGTGTTAAACCTAATTTAAACTTGTGAAAATTTCTATCTTTGCCTTATTATTATTTACTAGTATTGTGTTGTAATGCATGGTGAAATATTGGGTTTATCTTTCATTATGTGACATATCTCGGGTTTGGTACCTACCAAAGGCCTTATTAACTTAATGGAAGACAATCTATGTCCAACTACTTGGTGTCACTCTTTGGTGTGGAGGGGAATTGGAGGCAAACAACTTTGATATAATTTTTTTTCAATAAAATGTTCAGAGCTCAATTTATATGTTTGAAAGTAATGGATCACTAAAGCACTGGGGGTGTGGGCTTGAGTAAATAAACTGAGAGAAGGGTCTAGAGCTTTGCTCTGTTATTATATGAAGTATTGGAGCTATACTCCAAACTGCTCTGACAGTAATTTTGACCTGGTTGTAGGAATTAATGCAGTTATACATTCTCTGACTAGGATCAGTCTTTATTATGATGCAGGTCAGCACATGTGATGCCTCTATGTGACTGTTTTCCCTTGTAGATACTGTATTTTCCATCTAGTTGAAACTGAATTCTTTTCAGATAAGTTGGCTCAAGTTTATCACCTCTACCATGGTTATTTTGTTTTCATTAGATGTCATACTATCAAAAGGTTTATGGTAAAGAGAACCAAGATTAAATAGACATTGATCTTTTTGGATTCATGGGGAGAGGGTATTAGATACTTCTGATACCTTTACTGTGATGAGGGGTAGAAAATAATTTGCAATTAATTTAAGCATAGTGTACACCAAAGAGGGTGAAATTTTTCATAAGAAAAGTCATTTGACTTGACCAGAATTGTTGGTTGGGTGTGTAACTGGCTAACAGTCCTGACCACCAATTGGTAGATATGGGTTTGAATCCTGGTCAAGTCAGATGATATTCTCATGGAAGATTTTACCCTCTTTGGTGTCAATCTTTGTTCCTGTGCTTGTGACTGCGTACCACATCATTTCTGCGAATGTAAATATTGGAAATTTGTTTTATTCTCAATATTTGCTTTGTTCCTATAGGGATTAGAGTACAGTGAGTGAAGCCGATGTATATTTGCACTATCTTAGAGCAATTTGGGTATTTTACCTGCTAATTTTTATGTTTTTGGTCTGACCATATCCCAATATCTGGTACATCATATCACTTCTCCAGATGTAAAAGTTCCTCATCATCACACCTCTTTCAAATTCATCATACCCTTTGCCTGTCTTGAAGTCATTTGGATTATCCGAGAGAAACCTGGCTTCCAAATAAGCGTCTTCTTCATGAAACGCACCAAGACTGGGCAATTTCATCTCCAATGGGATGAAGTAGGAAATACATGTCGAGTAACCTCTTCTAAACATTCAAGTAAGGATCAGGATACAAAGCACAATCTCTTTGAATTCCAGAATTTGAACGCTGACCCCTTGACAGTATGTCAAGTTCTATGTCATCATTCCCCCTTTTCCTTAAAGGAGTTAAAAGTGATATATGCATAGTGGGTAAGGTATGGAAGAAGTGATTCTGAGGTGGAGCAAGAAAAGGTTGTCTATTATTGTCAATGGTACTTTCATATGCATGCAACTTGGTAATTACGTAAGAGGCTTGATACAGGAATAAAAAAGTAAATTTGACCTTCATTTTCATTAATTCAATCAGTGGCTTCTGTGATCCATGATATTTCCTTCTTATATGTACTTTAATAAATATAGGTTTATATTAATATTTTTTAATCCTTTTACCATAATTCATGGTACCTTAACAGTTTCAAAAGTTAATATGTTAGAGGCATCCCTTTAGTGTAGTCATTAGCTCCAATTTAGAGACAATCTTGGTTATTTATTAAAAATCTGTTGTTATAGTGAAAATCTTAAGTAGCCACTACTGAAAAATCTCCACTCTGCTATAATTCTTTTCCTGTATAGGTATATGCACCTTTGAGCTTTGGAGATTTCCAAGTCCCAAGTGTCCATCTCACAAATGTCATGAATCATTCATATATTCTATTCTGACAGTACTTCTCACCAACCTTCTCACATCTGTTATTCACTCTTTTGACATCAGAATTTATTTTTGTGATCCCATCTGATTTAACCCATTCAATTACTCAGGTATTAGAACTATAAATTTCCTTTGAATTATATTCTCATCGTAAGTTCATACTCAAACTTTTTTTCTTTTGAATGCATGCGCTATGCTTTCGTAAAATATATCTTATTCCATAAAGTTTCTTCACATCTTGAAAATGAAAATATCATTCATTTATTTTACAGTTTTTTTTAATTATGCATTTTACAAATTAGTTAAGTAATTACGACTCACAGCTCAGCATATATGTCAATGAGGAGAGGCTATATGTTGCCTAAGGGCTTAACTCTCTTGAGTCTCTTTGGTATTTTACTGCTCTTTCAAAGTTATGATGGTACAACTTCTATTTTTGTTATAACTTTAACAAAAAGATATTCTAATTATCCATCTCGCTGGTCATTCAAACATTTGAATGAATGTTACATAAACAGTTTTTGTGAATAAGAGCATCAGGATGTTTAAATTATACTTGTATAATAAATTATGAATTTGCTCAAAATGGTTTACTTTTTTTAGGCAAAGTAAAAAAAAAATCATCGAGTCAATTCAAGTTAGATTTTTTCTTATTGCAGTTTTCAATGAGAAGCCTGCAAATACTTTATTTAGGACCCCTAGTTTTCAATTCTTTCAGCAACTGCTTTAGTACCTTTAGTCTTGTGCCTGAAAAGAAAAATGTAGGTGTATTTTTGATAGAAGGCTAATACCAGATTTTGTAATCAAATATGAACCTCTAGTTTTTCATGAGGGAATGAAAGTGCTTAAAAGATGGAGTACATGCATTGATCCTAAATGCGATTTTACTGCTATATCCACCTCTATTGTACTATTTTAGTGCATTTTTTGATACCATAGTTTTTGCGACGCTTTAATATGTGGTCTCAGGAAGTTAAATTAGGCAAAATTTGAAGAACAGTGATGGTATTTTACAATGCATTGAGTTAGGTAATTAAAAATAACAATAATGCATCATTATGCATTAAAGTATTGTGATTGCTCTCTTTGTGCTTCTTCATTTTCTTTTTGCAATGATTATCTTTAATTGAGAATTATATGTAAGTTTTATGTTTTTTCCTTAAGTTCAGGACTCAATCTTACTTTTTTCCAAAATCTTCTCCTTCCTGAATAGTGTCTGGCAAGTGCTGATTAATGGTTTCAGGCAAGAGAAATGCTAATATCCCAGCCAACAATGGAAATATCCCATAAATTATTGGTGGAATAATCGGGCTGAAAATATCCTGAAATAAGAGAATATTGAATTGTACATTATAATTTTTTCAGGTATTCAAATCATTACACTTAAGTGGCTCATAACTTCCAAGATGTACTAGCTTTAGTTCGGCCTGGGACGAAATTCATGTGGTATTTTGGAATTCAGAATGATTATATTTTTAATATGAATACTTAACACATTTCCATCATGAAGAATGTCCTCATGTCTGTTTTGAGGGGAAACTAAGTGTGTATAGCAAATTTCCAGATGAAATAAATTTTGCTGCACTCCTAATTTTTTGAGTAACTTAAAATATTTTTGTTCTACTGTCAAACAAAATTACTTACCAAGGTGGTGATAAATGGTGCTATCAGTGACCCTATCCTTGCACACATGGATGCTGCTCCTACACCTGCATTTCTCACCACTGTGGGAAAGAGCTCAGCAGAGTACAGGTAGTTCGTTGGAAAAGCACTAGACATCCCTATTAATCCAGCAGCTGAGAAGGCTACAACCAGCCATTCCATTCCTATTTTATGAGAAATATGAAACGATTAATAGTCATTTCATTCATAAATGAATATGTTGGTACTTTCTTTATGTTAATAGTTATTGTAGTAGTACTAGGTTGATTTTGACCATTAAAGTTTCATTTATTTTTTACTATACATGTCAATATATTTGCCTTGAGCATATGGTCTTGAACTTCCTTAATCATTAAATTAGTAGGTAATGGATATCTATCTTGTCAGAAATATCAGAAAAGATGAGATGTTGCAGTTCAATTTCTCTTTCCTTGATGCTCAATAGTGATATTAGCACTAATTTTATTGGTCCTACAATTCATATTAAAAATATGGGACATGTCGAGAAAGACAAATATGCTTCATACATTCGCAATGAAAAATGAAGAAAGTCATCAGAGTAAAGTAAATTTTCCAGAGTGTATGCACAGAGACAGATTTTCTGCCCTGCAATCCAAGTGCTAAAATTACACCCATCGCTGGAGGATACAGTAAAATCCTTTAGAAGGCAATGGAGGTGTTCACCAGCAAAAGACACAATGAAGATTGCAATGGTCTTGAGAAATGGTTAACACTTTCCTATGAAAAATCTAATAAGCCCAGAGGGTTAGACAGGCGTTTCCCGTTACACATACAGGCACATAATTTGAAGGTGGTGTCGAAGCTTGCAACTAATGTGGTGAAGTTGAAATAGAAGCCAGTATCTACCTTTTTTCTACAAAAATTGTTGGTGAATTATCTCCACCCAACTTCTCCATCCTCTCCCTTTATGGGGTTCAAAATCCCTGTCCTCTTCCATTCTATTCTTGGCTTTTCCCTGTCGTCAGCCAAAATTTATCTTCTCAATCACCCCTACCAACATTCGCTTGGCTCTCTGTACATTCTCCTTGTCCCCTTTTTCCTCCTCCTCAAAACATTGTTTATTATATTTCTTCCCCCACCACATGCAATACGTCATTGTTTGCCTTCTTTACTGTTCCGCCTTCCCTTTCCATTGCTTGCAGCACCCACATCTCTAAAAGCATCCACCCTGCCTCATGCCCTTTTAGGAGCCCTATTTTCCAACCAATCCCATGTGACTCACCATGCAGTAATTGATTCATTGTCCTTCCTGACTGATGTACACCTCGCAGTTGTCCCCACCCCAATATCTGATTGGGGGACTATTTCATTTCTGGAATATTTTACTGAGAGGAATTCCATCATGTCATGTATAGAATGCAGGGCTGCAACTTCATTGGAAACTAATGTGTGACGGTGGTGGTTTCCCCATTGCCTTTTACATCGCAGTACCCCAACCAATTCCGTGAACTTCAATCTCGCCCGAAGTTGTGGCTGTTGATACACCGTCTGATCTTTTTGACGTGTGCCATCAATGCCTTCTGCTGAGACTGCTGCCTCTCAGTAGTAGGGTCAAATTCAGGTTGTGGGCTAAAGTTGGTTGGCCAACCATGAAATTTTTTTCCATCATTTGGTCTTGAACCTGCAACCCTAGGAATGGGAGTCAAACACACTACCCCTGGTCCAAACTGGATCATTATTGATTCATATTCATCATTGATTGATTCATCAAATCACCACCAACTGATTGATATTCATTAATGATTGATTCATCAAATCCTCTTCTAATGTTTCATATGCATCATCAATATTCACCTATCTAAGAATTGGTTTGCCTCAGCTATTCACTCAGTTCTCTTTCCAGCTGACCAGTTGATTCCTTCATTAGCTTCCCTTTTACATCTGTGATGTATTCCATTCCTTGTCTTCCTCAGTAACAATACCCATTCATTTCTCTTACTATTATTGATTGTGTCTCTCAGAAAGTTTCCAATGAGTGTGTGTAGCTTAATTTGCAGAATTTTCATTCACCTTCTTCTCTCCTCAACTCTGCAGGTGACTTCTTTATCAGTGATGAGTTTCTCTGGCAAAGCAGAGCATGTTCCAAATGTATGTTGTGAATAAGTGCTTCATAATTTCCAAGTTTTTTAATTTTCTTGTTAGGAGATGACTACTGATAGAATGCTTATTTGCATGGGCTATTTGGCCTACTGTAGCTCTTCTGTTTCCCTACTGCTGATTTATGCTCATCAAATATATATTGCTGGAACTTTTAGCTCCCACTTCTCCATAATAAGTTGCTCAGCAACTTTGAAACACCTTCAAAGAATTTATTCCAAATCAGTTTGTGAAAATGTCTCACTAATCAAGTGCACTGAAGTTCAGATTTGTATATATTTTCGCTGGTGTGTGCAAAGTTAATGTAGAGTTCAAAATTTGAAGTGTTGCATAGAACAGTAATATGGCAAGGAAAGTTGTCTGTTGTTTTTATTCATTTTATGAGAATATTCACTGAACAAAAACATATCACACATAAATGAATGCTGTCTCATGTAGATATTTTCGTTACACATCCATACACTGTGTTTTGTCCTCTAGCAGCTGTTTTGCCAGAGAGTTAAATCATGCCTTTTTCATATCCTATGTCTGATGTAAAACACTTTCTTTGCTCTCTAAAGGCTAAATATTGATTCAGCATCATGTGAGAGTCATTCTTTTGAGATTTTTACTTGGAAAACATTTTCCTTGAGGGAAAATTTTGATGGAACTTACCATTTGGAGCTAAAACAATGAGTAGACAAGAAATTCCTGCTAAAAACTGAGATGATGTCAGTGTTGTGCGGCGACCAAGATGGAACATAGCATACATGCATCCTATGGTTCCTGGTATCTGAATGGCACCTTCATGGAAAAATAAAATGTTTGTTATTGTTATTTTTCAAGTGTTCACCCTCCGAAAGCATATCAAAAATTTTTATCATATCTTTAATGAAGATTAGCTCAAACATGCCAATGCTATTAAAATGGCTGTGATATGTGCTGAGAGGAGATTGAATTAATATGATAAATAAAAAATTTGCAAAATATTTTCAAAGAATATTACATATCTGTACAAAATAATCTCTCCAAGCTCTTAGATTTTTATTCTTAGTTGTCCATCGATGGTTTAACAACACATTTTACACATGAGTAACCTCTCTAGCAAATCAAACTGACTGTTAAGCTGTGGCATGTCAGTTCCAAAGAAAATCAACATAGTTCTTTTGGTTGGATCTTCAATAATTACTTACCAGATATAGCCACGTTGATGAAAATGTTTCCTGCAAGGCGGCCCATGTACTGTGCAATTCCAAAAAAGCCCAATCCACAAACTAGCCAATTGTACATAACAACTAAAGTTTTCCGTCTCAAATTTGGTGTTTTGAATAAGTCAAGTACATTTCCTCCACTTTGCTTTTCTTCATATTTCTATTCAGAGAGAGGTATTTGGGAAAAAGGAAATTATTGGATGCATATATGTATTACTTTATACATCTCTTCATTTTCTTCAGCAGTTCATCAGATAATAATGAGAAAACTATTATTAATATTGATTGTTAATTCCAGTAGTGTAAGTGCATTATGCATTTTATACCTGATGACTTAAAATTTAAATATGGCTAAGCTTCCCTCATATGGTCTTTGGAGCTGAAGCTACCTGGGGCTCCAAATATTTGTGAAAGTCGGACCCCCAAAATTGTATAAATTTCTTGCTTCAGATCTGCCACCAATTTTGTACTAACCTAGTCTTCAATAGGGGACCTGTGCAACACTGCGATAAAGTAAATTTCATTACTGTTAATATTTAATGCTTGGGGATTTTTATGCTACTCATGACTACTTTTGATGATAGTAGTCATAACATTCTCCTCGCCTTTATTTGAAGAACCAAAATGCTGGAATTGCCTAAACCCTTTCTAAATTCTTTCATTGCTTCTTATTTTCTCCAGTGACTTCACCTATCATTTTCTCCATTGAGAGCAAAGAATAAATTTTTAATGTCCAAAAATCCTTAGTTGCATTTCCATCCTACTGGGAGTATTGCAAGTGTTGACCTTGAGGCAGCTAATGAACTGCAGGATCATAGCACCAAAATTAAGAGGTACTTGAAGCCCCATTTTCAAGTCTGGGCTTTTCTGTTTATCTCTGTGTTCTAATTTTTCTGGATAGAAAATCATGATGCCATCTTTATCTTAAATCTTTATATTGAATCAAGTCTGGGAATCTCACAGACTTTCCACCTCGCCTTTTGTGAGTTGAGTAATTATCTCCATGATGACCTTATGTTACTTTACCGAGATGGCTTTGGCAGCAGTCTTCTCATGCTCTGCATAATTAACTAGCTATGTCACTTGCCATTTGTGGTGGATAGATTGTAGCAAAGCTATGCCGAACAATTAGTTGAGAAAATTTGAGCTGTTGTGTGAAAACTATCAAAGGCAAAGTATGATTTCTTTAGCAAAGAAGAAAAACAATTATTCCACTGATGGATATTGAAACTATGTTGCGCTCAAAATTTCTGAGTGAGTGTCATATGACTTGAGTAACCTCAAGCTTAACATCCATTCTGGTAACAAGTGGGAACAATAGGTCCTGCTTCTCTGCCACCTCTGGATATATATTATGAAGTATTAAGTGGCTCTCAGAAAAATCGTCTTACTTAAAATGTCTCACACATGAATATATATTATGGATTTCAGTGTTTGGAATCGTTGCCTAGGTAATTTGTTGCCTCAATTTCTACATTTAGTTCACTCAGTCCTTGGCGCCTGTAGGAAAAAAGTCTTCTCAGTCAAATCATAAATGGCCGTTTTTAATTGTTGTTAACGTGAGACTGTGGCGAATATTCAATAACAATTGAAGAGATATGAACTACTTGATGCTGTGAATAATAGCTGACTATTTTTGAGACCTAACAGTTACTTTGTAAATGCTAGAGAGGAAATATCTACTACAGGAAGTGTGTAAGAGGCATATGAAACTTCCATCTTGAGTCTTTTCTCTGCTGTGGACCTTTTACTGTTAATTTACTGCTACATTTTTTTGGTTTATTACCTGTTGAGAGCTTTAGGAATCAGAAGGTATGATCTAGATAGATTGATGTGGATGTTAATGTGTAATCTACTATTAATTTGTGGCCTCAGAGTGGGTTCAACAATCTCTCCTTTATTTGTTATTTAAATGATAGTTATTGGCACAATTTCTCCTCCATAGATGATATTGTCGAATCTTGGTTTTGAAATCCTTACAGTACTTGTATCCGTCTTCTAATTCACTCCACTTATTTCACCTCATATTATTATTAAATTGCCATAGAACGGTATTCACGAAGTACTTAGGAGTTAATTGTGCATTTGTGTAATTAAATTTGGAGAGGAATTAAATGTATCTGTAGACTGGACAATATTAAAAAAGAGGGCGTAAAGGTGTAATTACATCCCGCATGTAGTACCTACTAAATTTTTTATCTACCGCATTATGATTACTGGTAAGTAAAACTGGTAAGACGTGATTATTTACAATCTGTAGACTGTATTTACTTTTGAACTGCCGAGTTTCATCACTAGATGGCGACTCTATCAAAAAAGTTGTTTGTCTACGGAATACTAGGTTACAGTTTTTGGCGACGAGTCTAGAATCCATAATGTATATTCATTGTCTTACAATTCTACTTCCAGAATATAAATGCAGACGTAATATTTCACTTGAGTAATCTTTTAAATGGTAGCAAATGTTAAGAAGCTCAGAAGAAGTAAGGAATACTTGTGGCTTCTATTGAGGCAATGGTTTTATATTTTCTATTATATTAGCTCACTGCAAATTTTTGAGGATGATTTTATATCTGTAGCTCCACTTGCTCTGCTTTGAACTGTTTTTTTTAATAGGATTGAGATTATTTTTTTTTTAATATATGAAAGTTGATTACTGCAGGGAACAAATTTAGTGTTTAGTATATGAACTCAGGAAAATCTTTTAATATGGAAATTTTTACATATTAATGGTTATTTGAAGCAAAATTTTGACCAGAGCAGGAGCAGAGGTAGGGCATGAGCCAAGAAATTCACTGGATCTGGAGCTAATCCCTAAGACCTCACTCAGCTCCAAAGCTCTGCTCAGCATCCAATTTGTCATGCAAAATGCTCTAGGTAATTTATTAGCTTAAGACTAGCATAATTTCTCCACGTTGTATTCCAAGATCTACCATATTTTATCCACCCTACTTTAATTATTGACATTCATTGAAGTTGTGATTATAACAAAATCATTGTTTAACTAAGGCTCCAACATGGAGACACATACATTGGTGTACATTTGGAAATTTCTTTAAATAAAACCAACATAATTTTCTCTTGCCAAAAAGTAATGAGAATTAAATACTTAGAAATTGCATTTTAAAAACTTCTGGGAAAACAGCCATCAGAATCAGGAAGATTGGTCATCATGATATTCGGTAAACTGGCTTGTCAAGTCAAAATTCTGCTGTTCAATTCCCAGTCCTGATAGATATATGCTTATGCCAATTTTTACATACCATTATCCCCAGCCCATATAATGCCCTCTTTAAAAATCAGAAATGCATTATAATATTTTCCAGCATCATGTGTGCCAAGGGTAGTTATATGCTCAGTAATTTGTTCTGGTTGAGGATTTGTTTCAAAATTAAATATAATTTAATTGTAAAATTGCTTAAAATAAAGTGAAATCAAAATCTTATTAAAAGAAAAAAATTCCTTTTTTTATAATTTCAAAATTTTAGCGGTGAGGTACTGACCCTCCACCCCTCTTGCAACATCACATATTTGTAAAAGGGTTTACCCGTTAGAGTAAATGAGTAAATAAAATCACTGGTCAAGAGTACAATTACATTTTTATGTGCGTCCAGTTTTGTATTGACATTGGAAGTGCCCATGTCACTGTAATTTCACCGCAGACCACTGTGCAACCTTGAGCTAAGGATACTCTCTTAATCATTCATTTGTTTTTAGTATGTTTGAATTACTTCAACACAGTCACTACTTGTGGAAGTTAATGATCCCATTGTCTGATAAATTGTTAACATTAACAGGTGTTGATGGTTAGTATTATTCTCAAATCTAAATCCAAGTGTATTGTTTTTCAAGGCTTACTTACCCTGCAAGCCATTGTGCATGTGTGTCGCAGCTGAATTAAATGCATCCAAGTGTGTTATTGGCCATAAAATACAGTAATTATTTTCTTGATAGGTTTCTATACAAACCACCCTTACAGCACAATAACTTGTTGGTTGGTGGGAAGACTGCTCAAAATATGTACTTTGGACTCTCTAATTTTCCATGAGGAAATTCTTAGGTCTGCTACTTACTCCTCATTTATTAGCTACCTGCTCCACACTGACCTACCACTCCACTTAAATGAACCAGCAGCTTCTTGATACTTAATTTGAATGTCACTCACCTTACTCAGAGTCTCACCATTGTCACTGGAGGGTTTGATTTCTTTTGAATTTGTTTCTCCTTTCTCAATACATACAGATTCCTTCTTTTCCACTTTCGAATAATTTTCTTCTAGCTTTGATAAAGTACTACTATCCCATTTTCTCCCATTGGTCTTGGCTGCTGCTGTTAGTAACTTCTTCGCCTCTTTGTGACGGCCCATGGCTAACAACCAGCGTGGAGATTCTGGAATCAGCCTAAAAAGAGAAAATCACTTTAGAATTTTAAGATTAGATCTTTATGATTGTGATAATGTTGCCAGCTTTTGTTGGAGATGCATTTAGGCTTTTCGAGCTATTCCTTCAGTTACAGGTTTACATCCTATTTGGGTGATTTGAGCTATGACTTAAAAATGGTAATTTTACTTCCATATCGGTATATACTCTGAATCATTAACATGTCTTCAAACACCTTTAAAGTCCATTCAATGCGATTAAAATTTTTTTGGATTTAAAAATACCTGAAAGTCGTGTGCTAAAGGTGCTTTGATTTCTTTCTATAATATGTTTCTACAGTTAGCTGTCTACTGCTAACCATAACTTGATCCTTCTCTGGTGGCTTATAATTTTGAGTAAAAATCATACATACTTACTTCTCCCCAGCACCAAATTTCCCAAAATGCTAATTTGTATTTATTACCTTCAGACTTTATTGCTAATGAGGGAACTCTTCCTAAACATCTACAGTATCCTATATTGTGGTCTAATGCCTGAACTTTCACCTCTAATTACTAAGGTTTTTCTCAAGTGCATAGTGGGTATTTTTTCCTCAATATTTTTTCTTGGGTGGCTAAAGCCTAGTCCAGTTAAGTCCACAAACTGAATACCAGATAAGAGCTTGTATTGTCATGCACAGAATACAATTTAACCAACAATTTCTTCTTAGGGTAATATTTTTCGCCATTAAGTGCATAAAAATGCTGGTTTTTTTCCACTATCATCCATTGTTACCAAACACAATGAAACACCGTTACTAGTACCCTAAACTATACTCAAAGTGGCAGGTCATTTTGAAAATTCAATGTATGCTTTTAAAATTCCTCGGAACGAAAGTCTGAACCATTGGGGGGAGGTGGGAACGAAACTTTTCCTAGTCCGAACTGAAATCGGACCAGTTCCTTTTTTGTTCCCTTAGGCTTTCGTTCAACATATATTTGTCCCACTATTGTTCCAGAATCACTTTCATTCTGAGACTTTTCCTACTACATTTGGTTCAGTTCAATGAAACAAAACTATCTGAACCCACTCTGAACAATCTTGTATCCAGGAATTCAGTTTCATTTAACATCCCTGGCAGAGGTCCCTAATGTCACCTGGGATCACTTTTTCTCCCTCATATCTTGCTTGGACTCAGAGCCATGTTAATTCATGGTTTGTCTTCTTGCGTCAAAAAATTTACTCTGCATTTAAACAGCATTTTTTCCACAATCTGTGCCATGTAAACACATCGTATGTGGTGGAAGGGTTAACTGTGTCTCATTCCCCATCTAGGCAAATTTGAATATTCTTTATATGATAAAATTGAATGATTTATTTCTTTCATCCCCCAGTAATCTCTATTATTCAATAGAAAGTTAAATAAAAAGGTTCTGGAGCCAGAAAAAAAGGTTGTTTGCTCACCATCACTCGTCTGTGAGGTGGCTATAAGAAAGGAGTCTGTCCTCAAGAAGATAGCCTCTGTAGTGGTAGAAACATGTAAGACACTGCATATGGTGAAAGGCAACAGGAAATAACAAAATATTTTTCCAACGCAATGAAACAGAACAATCAGTTTAATATGTTTGCTGCCGCTGAAACACATGTTCATCTACGCATACTTACCCCGCAAGCCATTGTGCATGAATGTCGCATCTGCAGGGGTTTTCCCTTTGAATTGATAGCCGTTACTTTTGGTAGAGAGACCGTCCCTTAAAAGAGGCACTCAGTGCAGTTCTTGGATTCATTGGATAAGCGTTTTTTTTGCATTTATTTTCTTTGTATTATTACAGTAAAAAATTTTTATTAAACAATTGAATTTTCGGCTCCTAGAGGAAACCGTCCTAATTTTTGAGGCAGCAAACATGTTAAAGAGTTCAGGCAACAATAAGATCAAGACCATTGTTATAATTTAAGTACCTGATCTTTGGTGTGCAATATGTTTACAGTCATTAAGTTATTTTATATACATAATTTAGCTATGTTCTGATAGTGGTAGTAATACTCACCACCAGTAAGATAGTAGTAGAATTGATGGTAGAGATATGGCCAGCTGGAAATGCCTCCAATGTCGAAATTTATATGAGAAGGCTGAGAGAGATGAGTGCCCAACACTGAATGGAAGATGATAAAGTATAGGTGCTGCAGTTCTCCACCATCCTCCAACAACTTCCATGCCTTGAAAAATATTAATTTAAATATTACTCTTCAAAATATCCTGAAGTCGAGAATTCATTTTGGGTGCAAAGAAAGGTTTCTTCTATTTTTTAACTAATAAATTTTCTTTCTTAGTTGTACTTCAATAAAAATCTAAAAATGGACATCAATTATAATTCATTTACATACCATGAATTCTTGCAATGAACTGTTCCTGCTGTGTTAAGACTGGCCCCAGGATAGGGTTGCGGCCCCAGTCCAATCAGTAATCAGCCTTCACCAGGGCTTTAATGCTACTTCTAGGGAGTATTTAGTTCGCTGGCACTGAAGATAATCACTGATTGGCTGGGACCATGCCCTCCAAAGAGCTTCTTATGATGTCTAAGAATAGGTAAGCTGACTGAAAAGTCAAATATGTTACTAAATGTAACACCTCATGGATGCTTAGAAAATAATTCATATTGATTCCTAGTTCAAGTTTTCAGCTAGATAAAGATTTTTTTTAAATTATTGTGTACAATATGTCATCGCAATGGGGACATTTGAATGAGAAGCAGGAAATCAATTTATTCACCTAAATAGTTTGTAAAATAAGTAGGATCAATGTGGAACTAATATGCATAGCTTATATTACTTATGTACACAATCTTGAACAACATTTCCAGTGCTTTCAAGCCTTTATGCTAGCCCTTTGTATAAAGAAGAGAAACCACTCCTATGGACTCTGATGATGTGAAAGTAAATCACTATTCATGCTGATCCTCCAATCAACAGCCGATTGCTTTCAACAGTTACATAAACAGTATCATTACCCTAGACATAATCTTGGATTGACTCATTGAATCATCAAATTTCACTGTATCACTTTTAATGGTGAGTACCTTTTATGGTGAAGATAACTTATTATAGACTACAGTGGTTTAGATATCTTTTTAGCTAGTTTCATATCCTAATGAACCCATTTCCTATAGCTTTTTTCTAACTGGAAGTCTATGTATTTTGGCAGTGGGTGCTAAGGAAAAATGTAATAGAATCTGTAAACTCTTTTTGGAAACCACTTGAAAAATCTGCCAGATTTGTAAGACTTATTCACTTACAGATAACAAAGCTTGTCATCATTGTACCCCCAGTTGCAAAGGCCAGTAGGAACCGTAGGAGTAGAAATCCTTCAAACCATGGAATGTATGCAGTACCAATTCCTGTTACCATTTGCAATACAATTGCAGCCAGTAATGGCTTTTTTCTTCCAAACCTTGCAGCAATAGAAAAGAAAAGATTTTTAGTGCCTATAAAATGATGAAGTACAGAAAAAAATACATATTAATGTGGATGAATGGATAACAATACATAGTTCTTTCTCAGCAGTAGAGTTCATTATTTGTGTGCTCAATGAGTCTATACACTACATAGGGACCCCTATGTCTGTGATGCCCATTGTCACATTTTGTGGGCTAGTATGATAGGTGTGGACTTGGTGCATTTAATCATTAGCTTAAGGCTAGGTAATGAGATTTTTACTGTCCACAATGGCACATATTTGACCTTTGGATCAATTATTTTATGAAATGTTCACCTCTAATTTCCAAACCAAGTTTACAGAAAACACAGTGGCTATACTGCACAGCTTACTTTCCCCAAATTGGTTTGGCCTATAAAATGATTGGAGTGACTCATTCACCACTCACTGCTCTGAGGAAAATTCCCCAGTAATCATCAACCTAATCTTTGATGTTCTCTCCTCAAGAATGCTAGTTTGCTATTCGGTCACTCTTCAGTTATTAGACATATATTATAATTTCCAGGTCTCATACTACAAAAGAAATTTATTTCCTTTATGTATAGATTTCAAGTCTGGTTTACTCTGCTGTGTAAATCGTTAGCTCAAATCTTTGAGTTGGCCTCTTGAGCTCAGGCTGCTGTATTTTTAATGTTTTTTCATCTTCCTGTTTAACCACCCATAATTGTGAATTACACTCCCCTTGTATTTCTCTTGTCCCTTTAAATCCCATCCTCCCCATGAAACTACCTCTCTTACTAACAAAAGTCCTCTCTGCATGTTTATAGACTCACTGATGCTTCAGAATTTTCCAGAAGATGCCTTATCGATGTGCAACCAGTTGCTGGAGTGAATACGCTGTGAAAAGGAAAAAGGTGTGTACAATGGATAGCTATCACTTCCTCAAAGTCATGCCTTTATCGAATTAAACTGCACTGTATCTCTTAAGTAATTGAACTTCTACACATTTAATACATCCATAGACTATTGACCATCTATTACCTATTATTTGGCCGTCAGTTCTACCTCACCAGTGTATCATCCATGAACGATGTGCTTCTTAGAATCTTTGTTATCATGCTTCTTAGTCTGGGAAAGAATTAGACAATGCATTTTCCCTAGGAAATTTTTTTTTTAAGTCCTTGCTGAAAAGTCTTGTGAAATTACCAATAAAACTAATTTGTTATTTAGAAATCTTGATGGATCCAGAGTTCTAGATAACATAAGTAATCAAACAAGAGAACTATTACTGAAGATTTTTAAAAATCTGTGCTATGAATTATTTGAATGATGGATTTGTGTTCAAAGTATATTTGAGAGTAGAATTCCTTGACTTTGAATTTTTGTAGTGCTAGACAAGTTTATCTTTCAATTTTCATGGTGAATCAGGTTAATTTTACAGAATCTGCATTTAATATTTTTAATATTCCTTCATTATTTTACTGAACGCCATGTTTATTTTTATGTGGGAAAAATACTTTTTTAAATTAAAATTGAAAAACTTATTCCTTCCCACATGGACTGAACTCTGTATGTATACATAGAGTTAATATAGTACAAGGGATTACTTTATATTATTCTCTGTGCTCTTTTGAATATGTGCTTTCTAAAAACTTGAAATATCTTTATTATGGAAGAGGCAAGGTTCCAAACATTCTGAGTAAAAGATATTCTACTGTATTTGCCCTTTACATGTGTACGTTAAGTATTTGCAGCTCCATTGTTAATAACGTTTTAGCATACAAAATGTTTCACTCATTTAAATTATATTTTGCTGAGTAATTACAAGTGAAATTTCTATCATCATTCTTAAATTTTCAGAAAATCAGTAACTAATTAGCAACCCTATCAAATCAAATCATTTGACTTCATTTGTTTTTTTGCCTGCATTGTTATATACATGTTATGTCACTGGTGGAAATAAACAATTATTATATATAATTGATTAGAAGTTCCTGGTGCCAAGATTTACTTTTCTTGATAAGATATGGTAAAAGACATGAGTTGCAACCTTTGTCAAGTTTGGCTCAGATACTACTTGATAACCGATGTAGCATGCTCACAGTTTAGAGGAAACACCTTGACTGCACATGGGCTAGTTGCACTGAACTCCCAACAACTCACGCATTTGTACTCTTCACCTCAATTCAGACATGCACGCTATTCACATCAGTGTAGACATGCACACTAGGCACATGCACTTTTCACACAACACTATGATATACATCAGTACATTTGTTATTCCTATAAATAATAGAGTTAGGAAAGGATTTGTTAGACTTACTTGTCTGATATCATCCCAAATACAAAATTTCCCAGCAGAATCCCAAACATGAATGAAGTCTGGGCAATATTAGCTAATTGAGAACGATGACAAACAAGATCCCACTGAGGAAAAGAAATTTTGTTAAATGAATTATAATTATAGTGCACAACTAACTCTACAATGCAAATTGTAACATTAGAAATAGGCAGCATGATTTGCAGGTCTTTAGCAGATTAAAATAATGTACCAGAAAATAAACCCTCAGACCTCGCAGAGAACTGGTCAATTATCTGTATACATTTAATCAATATGTTATGTGTAATTTAGATCAAGTCAGTCTATTGTATGTAAGTCAAGGGCTTACACAAAAGTTACAGATGTGACTATCTATGTGGGCTGTGTGTCACTCCAGGAAGCAGAGGAAGCAAGGCCTCTGTGGTAGTCCTCTTACAAAATCCTTGGTTGGAAGTAGAGGTAAATGCAGAGGGAGAGGAGAAAAAGTTACAGGAAGAGAATGCAACAAACACAATAGGTACAGGGAATGCTTGGAGTATGCTAAAGGTTGGCAACTTAGAAAGGCAAGAAATTGAGAAGGGTGGGTGTAGACATCATGGGTCTGAGCAAAGTAAGATGCAATGATAGCTGGGACTATTGAGTAATTTACAGTAGAGAGGATGAAAGTGTGAGCTTACTTTCCTAATGAATAGGAGACTTAGAGGATAAGTAGTCCATGCAGAACAGGTAATGGGATAAGAGTTGTTGAGCTAAAGACAAATCCAATGAATGTGGCATTGAATGTTATTACTATGCCTACGTCTAATCATAAAGAAGAGGTGGATCGGGTATTTCATCAGCGGTAGGAAATAATTTGTAGAAAACCTGGTAGTCAGCATGTATTAATAATGGAGGATTGGGTGAAGAAAGAGATGGGTGGGAGGTGGATAATTATGGGCTAGGAAGGTGAAATGACTATGCTGAGAAAGCTGATGAAAATCCCACGTGGCCAAAGTAATCCTTAGAATTATAAATAGAAGGCTGGAGAGTAAGGCTAGCAAAAATTGATGACCAGTTTGGGTTGGAGAGAGATGGGAATGCAGGATACTATAGGAGTGATGAGGATGCTAGTAGAAAGAATTACGGAATATCAGCGGGATGTTTATGCTTGCTTTGTAGATTTTGAGAAGGCATATGATATTGTCGACCAGGTGAAATTAATGGAAGTACTGAAGTAATTATGAGTTGGGTGGAGGGACAGATGTCTATTCCTGACATCACACAAATATAGACTTACTGTAGAGTTATTGCATGGTTACATAAAAGTGCTTTAAATCAATTCACTCTGTTACAAGAGATATATGTGATCCTTTTACTCAATACTGTATGATTTTGACCAACTGCACACAAACAAGGTAGGTAATGTATTTGCATTGGTGCATCTACAATTTTCCATTAATTCTCATATGCACTTTAATGCAGTTGTTAGAATAGCTAACTGTCTTTAATATTATTCATGAATAAATAATATTCATGATTATTAAAATATAATACTTTGTACTCCCCACTACCAGTCATATCAATATTCAGTGACCACTACTGACAGCTGTGCTGCTATGGCCACAACATTTATGTTTATCCATGGGCAATTAGGCAAGTTTTTTGTTTTTGTCTGTGGTTGGCATCCTGCTATGCCAGGTACCCCTCAAAGGGAAGTATGAAATAAATTAGGATGCTAGGTTTATTTTAAGATTGTCCAGAAAGATCTAGGGCTAAGAGATTCATTTGGACGAAGTGATTTGGTTCCCTATTATTTCTTTGGCCTCTACACACATTCCAGTGCTTGGTTATGTTCAAAACCAATGAAGGGAAAACAGTTTGAAATATTCCTGGCATTTCATCTTTGTTTCCAAATGATGTTCATGATCTTTTATCATCATCATGGGAGTCTGTTTTAGGATGAAAAGTTAATGACCAGATTTCAATATGTGCATTTATTTTCCACGTTAAAGAATTTTAATGGCCAAAGACATCACTTTTTATAATTTTTAGTTTAAAGGCCAATCTGTAGTGAATGCAAGCCATAAGGGTATCGTTAGGGCCACTGATAGGCCGCAAGGACTTTTGTAATACTGATAGGCTGCAAGGACTTTTGTAATGAAAAACCCAAGTAACAGACCTTCCTCAAACATATCTATGTCTGCCCTACTTATATCTTTGTAGCAATTATTATAAATTTACAAACTTTGTAGCACATTTACTGGCAATTAGAGGTAAATGTATTTCTGATTGACTAGTCTTGAATTTCTGTTTTGCATCATACCTATCTAAAATAGGTATTGATCGGAGCTCTAAGTAATGTTTTTGCTCACAGTTAGGGTTAGGTTATAAAATTTGGCGGTATATTTCACATTGATAGATATGTGTTAACAGGTAATACTAACATAATTGACCATTGGGAGGCAGTAGCCACAATACAGGCTCATCCTTAGGAGTTACCTATTTTGTACTACTCTGTAATTCCTAAAATGAATTAAATGTAAAATTTCCTTGTCATTAGCTGCATTTACTTTAGGATGTTCACTAAGCCACGTCACCTCTTCTACCATGGTAGTAGTAGTACTAATTCATGGTTGATCAGAGGCCCTCATTGATGAGATGCTTTTCGAGCATGTACGATTTCCTCTATTTCCACAGTGCTATTGGGGAGTATGGACTGAGATCAGAAATTTTACTTGAATTTCTGTGATATTTTTTCCTGTGAAAAACATAAGGATAGTACTAATAAACTAGGAATCTTAATTATTTCTTTCTTTTTGCTCCACAATCTGGGATGTAGCACATTAGAGTGACATGATGTACTGTGTGGAAGTTTTTACTTTCCACTAAAATGGCCACCAGTCACTTAAGGTCCTCTCATATGCTTTATACATATGCAGTGCCTATTCAAGGTCATAAAATTAAAATCCTTACCCAATTGAGTGTTACCACATTTATTTCAATCATGTCATTATTTGGGAAACTGTAGTGTTTAAATGATCACCATGCAAACATTGCATTGCCAATTCGATAATGGAACCTCATGTCTGTCTGAAATTTAAGATCTCATCTACATCAAAATGATTGTCTTTTAGTTTTCATTCCTCTTTGCAAAAGCATGGGCTAATTTTAATATGTTGTTCATTTGAAATAAGTTAAGAGCACTTACCTCTGATATTATAGTTTCTTCGAATATTGAATGATCATAGTTCCACTTCTGACAAGGAATTAATGTAGAATTATCTTCACCATTCTCAAATCCCATTTTATGATAATTGCACTGGTCTACCTGAAGGTGGGAAGTAAAAATGATCACATGTATTTCTTAGCAGTTATTCACTCATATCATTGAAACGATTATGTGATTTTATCACTCTACCTTAAATTCCCCTATTCTCTAAAACATTTTTCTTTTCTTTGTTTTTAACACTTCTGTGCCAGAACCCCACGAAAGTAAATATTTCTCCTGTTACTAGTGGCATAGGCATTTCCTCTATTCCTCTACTTGGAGCTCTCTAGTGACAATGAATCATACAAAAATGTATTTCATCCATACTGATACCCCAGTCTGTTGGAAGCCCGTCCGTATCGACAGTCATGGGGGTCTCACCATCTACCTCTGTAGCAAACTCTCACGCTAGCATGAGTCCTCAGTCAAGTGATAGAAATTGCTGTGGTTTTTTAATATAAATTGGTTTGATTCTGCAAATATTTGAATTCCCAAATGAATACCTCGTACTGGACTGAGAATTTTAAAATGAAATTCTAGCATTGATATTAATAGATTTTACATATCTTAGCCTTCGGTAAAATGTACAAGTTCAGTTTGAGTATCATTTTTCACTAATGCTAGAAGTCCATTTAAAAATTGTTAATGATCAGTAAAACACTAGATATCCATTTCCAAGTTTAAGTTTTTGGAACATATATCAGATATTTCTACAGAGAAACAGGTTCATATTTCATTAATGGACCATGGATTCAAGCTATGAAAGGAGTTGCTAATGAGTTGTAGGGTCTAGTTCAGTTGCCAAGGAAATAACTCTCAATAAGCCCAGTCTCAAAAGGTAACAGCCTACCCGGGATTTCTGTTTCTACAGGGGTCACTTCCCCTAATCCCCTGTCAGGTATAGAAGGTATTCGTTCTATTACATAGGATAATCCTAATCAGCTATAGAGGGCATGAGGCACAATTGGGTTGATTTGTACCATACTTATTACCAGTGAATCTCTGCTAATATCTATCAATTTAACCTGAAGTTATGGATCTTGTGGTTTTATAAATACAGAAACAAAGATTAATTGAAAACAGAGATGCATTGAGAGACTTTACATCCTGCTCTAATTATAGTTTAGCTTCTTAAATGAACACCTTTGGTTACAATAGTTGTTAGAGATACATAGTAATTTTGAAATATTACATTTTTAAATTAGTCCATATGAGCCAATGTCAATGCATAAAAATGCAAATTTTTAGATTGAAATAGTTTAGTATGGCTCTCTATGAAATAGCTTAGTATGTATATTAACACATTAAGTGTAGGTGTCGCTCATGAGTGACACCCACAGCACAAGTGGCTGTCATATGTCTCATATGAGTGAGGGCAAAAGTGTTATTTGAAAAGCTGCATTGAAAGTATTGGGAAATGAGAAATGACTATATCTTACATGCATGTGATGTGTTAAGATTTTAACAGTTTACTTGTGCTTTTCTCTGGGCTGACTTAGTGTTGGAAATAATTTATTTGCTGTAGATTTATGTTGCTGTGTTTAGAACCTCATTTTTTGTATGCCTAGGGTTTTATGAGAATAATGGACGATGCTTTAAGCACATCATCTATTTCTTGAAAATCTGCCTATTTGTTTAGCTTAAGCAATAATGGAATAATATCTCATTGGAATCTTACCTGGGATCCAGATGTGTTTGTGGGCAAAAAGCCATTGGTTTCATTGCCACCTCCATCAGAGCAGTAAAAGTCTCCTGGTGGAGGAGCTAGAAACACTATTGAAAGCTGATGCCAGGCAACGGGAAGTTTTAGTAATGACAGACATATGCAGACACGAGCTTGCCACCATCCAAAGTCCCCCAAGGCATCTCCAATAATGTCTTCCTTTTTGTTCTCATCAGATGGATCAAGGGTATCAACTTTTGTTTCATTCTTGCTTTCTCTTCTTCCATCTTCACCCACTGTGAGAAAAAAATCATTTAGCCATTACAATAAATTAGTGTTATTGATTTATTTGTCTAAATTTGCTGTTGGCCCTCAAAGATAATAAATTATTGAGTGAGAAGCAATATTTGTGCAGTAAATCAGTTTTCTACTTGAGTAATTTGATAGGGTGTTGATATTGGAGAATATAGTGTATTTTTGTCTTCATAATTCGTATTTATTTACATTTACAGTGTTTGAATTAACATCAAGCCAATTCATGCCCAAACCTGAAACACTGATTTATCTTCTAGTGTGCTGTTTTCAAGTATGTAATTGATTAAATAAGGTCACATACTGCTCTGAGATTTGACTGCAGGTGGTTGGTTGATTATTTGGGGAGATAACAGAAAACTGAGGTCTTTATGCCAATTAGCATTGGTTGGTAGGTTGCTGAGAGAAAATTTATTTAGGAAACTGAAGAAATGGGAGAGAAACTCAGAATTGGAATCAGCCTACTCGTAATAATTAGATTAGAGGAGAGTGCTGTCGTATACTGTTAGCCTTGTACAGGTGCGTAGCCAGGGGTGTGGTTTGGGTGTTAAAACCCCCCTCCCCAAAATTTTTCGACGGCGAGGAAAAAGAGAAAATAAGAAAGGGAGAGAGAAAGGGAAGAGGAGAAAAGAAGATATGGGGGAGTGAGAGAGAAAGAGAAAGTGTATTATTACACAAACATTATACACTCTTTCTTTCCCTTTACAATAATAATTTCATTTTTCTCTTAAAAGTTCGCTCGAGTAATCTACTACTACCGTGACATGCATGTGTGGAAAATAAAATATTCTACGCTGTTTAGCGGGTCTTTTAGTTTTTAGCCCTGTCGTGTGTCCAACCGTTGCGGCTCAGCCGCACATTGGGTATTGTGGCTGTTAGTGAGTGGTAGCTTCTTGCCGTGGTCGGGGCTGGATGGCCAGCCTCGGGGCAGGGCAAGGTTCGCTTACCGGTGTGTTGCTGCCTGTTTACTGGTGTTTGCTGTCTGGACCTGTCTGCTCCTCTGCCGTACAGTGGTCTGTGGACCCACTTCAGCGGTCAAAAATCAATTTTGTCAAACACTTTAATTTGTGTTGTAGACGTTCTTATAATGAAAATAAATGATCATTTCATCAAATCAGTTCAACAAATAAAGTTTCATCCTTTGATGACACATGTTCGACTAGTACAGACGGACATCTGGGAGTTCAGCGCCACTGCTTGAAAATCATTTTCTCCCACTTGAAAAGGAAGTTAATATAACTTGACGTAGGCATTTTTCCACCACTAAGTTACATGAGTCACTCATTTAGAAACCTAGACTACATTTATAATCTTTCAAATCGTTTTTTCTTTTAGTTTTTAAGTGACAACGGTAAGATATTCTTATATGGTGCTGCACCACGCACTTTACCGGCAGCAATTAGGCATTTAAAAAAAGTATTGGATTATCTTGTGATGAGACAATAAGCTAGGACTGGTGAAAGCCCTTGTATAAAGGAAGTAATAAGAATTATGTGCTCATATGTGCCATTTTTTAAGCTATGCACACTTTTATCCCAAAGTGCGGGCAGTGGTGTTGCCGCAAGTTGGTCATTCTTACGCTCCATCTGAGCAGTTTGTACTAAGAAATAGCAGTCTTAACATTCTCAAAGCAGTTATCTGGCTAGAATTAATTTGACTCGTAACAATATACCCTTCTTGAAATAATGCATATCATATGGCATATTACATTGTATAACTATTTTTGGTAAAGACTTGTAGTTGTCATTGAAGACTTTTCGGGCACTCTTCCACATTTCCATTGTCCTAGACAACAGTTATGACAGCATTGCAGCTTTTATCTCCAGGTCAGAAGCAACTTCAGGTCAGAAGTGACTTCTGACCTAAAGACAACAGCTGCAATGCTGTCGAAACTGTCGTCTACGACAATGGAAACACACTGAAGAGAGCCCTTCAGTGTGTTTCCATTGAGGGAAGAAAGGCCTTCCTTTACGAGAAGAAAGGCCTTCAATGCCATCTAAACGACTCCGCGGAAGCCTTCAAGTTCACTTGGTGTAGTTGAAAATCGACACGCCCCTATTTGCATTCTTAACCAACATGACGAATTAAAAGTTTGTCCTGTCCATATCTATAACAGTGATAGTTATACAATGTAATATGCCATATGATATTTATTATTTCATGGAGGGTTTATCTTTATGAGTGAACTAAATTCTAGCCAGTTAATCACTTTGAGAATGTTAACAGACAACTATTTCTCAACACAAACTGCTCAGATGTAGCGCAATAAATACCAACTTGCAGCAGCACTGCTGCCCCCGCTTCAAGATAGAAGTGTCGATAGCTTAAAACATGGAACTTTAAAGCATTTAATTCTATTCCTTTCTTTACACAAAAGCAAAAGAAGGCACCTCCGTCTCAAAATTAAAATATTTCTTATGTGTTCCGTGATTCACTGTGCAGTAAAGAAATGATAACTGTAGTAATATTATTATTCACATATTTTCATTTACCGCAGTTTATCTTACATAAAAGAGAAATGCATTGAAACAGAACACAATAAAAAGCTTGCATTCATTTATGACTACCCGCACCTTTTAGAATTTCGTTATTCGCCACCTAATCCTTTTCCTTCTTGTTTCTATGCGTTGGGAATTTCTTACCATTCATCTCCTCAATGTAGTCAGGCGAATTCACCTAGCACCTGGTGGATAGGCAGTCATCAAAACATTCTTACTTCGCCAAGCCCCCCCTGAAATCAAAGTCTGGCTATGCGCCTGGCCTTGCAAAAGAACTAGGTACTACCAAATTACAATTTATGAGGGAAATGAAACTATGCTGCCATCGTGCAACTATTCCACAGCATCATGACTGGACCTGTATCTAATGTCGTTAAAATTATTTGATTAATTAATTCAGTTGTGATGTATATATTTCCTTAATTCTCCATGTGATGTCACTCAATTAAATAGGTTACTTATCTCCATGAAACTCCCAGGAATTGATATGGATATTCATATCATTGAGGACAATGATCTCTCATACGCATTTGTGTGGCAAGTTGCTTGAGACAATGAAAGTAAATGATCTTATAATCGAATTAGATAGAGGTTGTCTGGGAAAGCCTAAGAAAAAAGCAGTGGTATGTATAACCATTTGGAACATACTGTTCATGGACATTTGGGATCCATATCCACTTGTACGGGCCATTTTTAATACAATTCTTAATATTGAAGTTTCATGTACATATATATTGCAAGAACATGGGCATGGAATTAGGGTAGGGGCTATTTTTTTGTCTTTGGCTTATGCATTCTGTTAGTAATTCTAGCAAGTCCCTGCTTTACGTATTTTGATCACACATACATCCATACGATAGACTCTGCAGTAAAGAGCCTTGTGTAAAACAGCATTAAAATAAGATTGTATTGCCCAAAATGGTGTAACCATCCTGTAGTATAATTAGCAATCATGCCCATTTATATTTTTTATTCTCAGCCTTTTCCTATGCTATCTGATCATACTTATAATATGGGAGTGGTATCAGGAATTCAAAATTTAAGTGTGTGCAATCAACGATTGATATTTTAGGGAAATATTTTCAGTTAATTTCTGCTATTTTCAGTTTTTTGCACTCTTTGTATTAGTGTTGTGCTCCACAAACAATGGCACCTTTCAGGATATTTTTTTCATCTTCACCTGAGAAGTGTAATGGTTTTAAGTTCAGGCTTTTAAGTCAGAGGATCCAAGTTCGAATCCAGAGAGTGAGGGAGATTTTTCTATGTAATCTCGATTCCTACTTGAATGCCCTTGAGTGTAGTTATTAGTCCATTTCATGGAACATCAAACTGTACAGTGGAATGCGTGGAACGCTTAATGCCACGTGGAACCCTTAAGGCCCTTTGTAAAGAATAGCCTGATTATGACCACGGTTTCTCTCCACCCTTCCCCATTCCCCAAATAATCCATTCCTTACTAACCTGCTCACCTACCCTCTTTGGTTTGTATGACTTGTGTTAGTTGCCTCCCTAAATAAACAACTATTTGCTTGATGGTATGGAATACAAAGCTTTAGTTCACATAAGGTTTTGAATGGATGGTGCAAGTATTATGGGTGAATGTTTTGAATGTGCTTCATGATTTTTTGATGCTCCAAGGTTACATTTTTATTGTATTATACTATAACCCTATCCGAAATTTCCTGTAGAAGGTCTATTGTATTTTGGCAAGGATCTATAAAATGAGTAAGTGGAATCAATAAGATTCCTATAGAAAACCCTTAGAAAATTCTATTATGCTCATGTAGGAATTGGATTTTCTTCTTGCCCACTGATTTTTAATTTCATCCTGGCTTTTATGACACAGTTTACCAGATTTGGTGGAGCATTACAAAATTATGCGTTCATAACATACTAACGTAATGACTTGGCCAATGAATTCGCTTAGGACTATCAATAGCTCCAGGTCGTCTTGGAACAAAGGACTTATATTACTGGAATCGTATAGACATAATATAGGCATTTAAGGAATATTGAAGGTCCCAGAAAAGCTATTAGATCCTCTTGAAGTAACCCAATAGGATCCCGTTGGACGTCAGAATTTTGTATTAGACTCCTATAGGTGTTAAAAGAAGATAATATCAGACCTACTGGAAATTTAGTGGGGGAGACAGTCAAATTGTTTACTCTGTGCTGCAAAAATTGGCACAAACGGACCCGAAGTATAGCCTGGACATAACTGAGAGCAGGAGCCACCAAGTTCTCATCGTGGGAAGAGCCAATTGAGTGAAATTGCCCCATCTCCAAGAAAGCTCTCAAACGCGGACGCCTCAGCTAATCTTTTCACGTCTTCCTTTATTGCTGTTCTGTCGAGGGGTCGACCTCGCTCTCTCGCGGGGAGCATCAAAACGCCGATTATTCCGGAGAAACGAAAGGTTTGAGAGTCCTAATCCGTGTTCACACGATGCGTGTACCCGCGAGGGTAGATGTGTGAACACATTCACTATTGAAAATCCACCGTGTAAACACCCTATATTGAGCAAATGCTTGAACGCGTGGCCATTAAAAAGCCCGTTCTAGTTTAGAGGATTTGTCCGCGCATCTGCCCATCCATATATGTACTTACGTGGGTACATGCATCGCGTAAGCACGCCTCTAAGGTGGGTTTACTCTGGTAAGTTTATTGCGCAAGTTACTTGCTGTAAGCGACTTTCAATGTAAAATTCACGGTGTAAACGGCTCTGCAAATTCGCTTGCAGAGCTTGTTCAAATTTTGGCTAGTTGCTTGCGTATTGTTGCCAGTATATACAGCTACTGATTTGGCTCTGCACCAACTTGTGAAAAAATATTTTTGCCGGAGTAATTCTCCCTGTAAGCTCTTTCTGAAGAAACATGGGGAAGTAAATTGCCAATTAAAATTTTAAACCCTCCGCCTTATATAGGAGGCCTCGACCTATTTTTCATCGCCGAGTCTAGTTTATACCGCTGCACTGCTAGTCAAGATCTCTGGACTGCACGTAACGTCTTTAGAGTATCGCATTGTTGCGCAGAGCTACGCTAGTCGCGGGATCATCTTGTGCGACCTAAGGCAATGCCTTAGGGTGAGTGGGTGATATCATGCAATTAAGTCGCTCTTGCTCGATTGTGGCATTTGTGGCGAGAAAGGAAAATGACTTAAGTGATATATGGCGTTTTGTATCAAGCGAAAACGTGACTAGCACTTCAATACGAATCCTGTTTTCCCGTTTCTTCTCGTGTGAATTCATTAAAGATCCTTAGAAGATGTGCGGAGCTTAGTTTCGTTATACTCCATCAAAATAAACTTGTCACGGACCGGTTTATTAATGTATTATGGAGATTTGAATCGAGATAGTTTGAAGTATACTGCATTGTTCTCTCCTGGGCCGTCTAAATTTGTACCATTAAACGCATTATGAGAGTAAGGGATTGATGGGTCCCAGTGCGCTATAGATTGCCCTTGAAACACTATGCCTTTAGAACGGCTCTGGCCTAAAGTGTGGCTTATTTTTTTCTCGGATTCTCAATTTCAACCTTTCAAATTATGTTATTGGGTACAGAAAGGGTATCATTAAAAATTCGGCTCGATTAACTTAGCTAACATTTGGAGGTCATTCAAGAGGCATAAATGCGATTATTTCATTTTCCCAGCACAAAGACAAAGACATCGTTTCAATGGGTAAGGAGCCAAGTTCACTCCCATCCAGTACAAACATTTGCTTCATTCTTATGTATGTGCTATCACTTCCCAAAAAGAAAATTTTTTAGGGTGCTACTGCCACGCGCCGCTGACAACTCCGCGCCATGTGCGCGCTAGTCGCAGTCGCAGTCAGCTGATTCCGCCTGCGCCTGTCGTAGCAGTAGGTTCCGCCTGCCCTCTCACCTTCCCGAGCAAGAGTCGAGGGAGACACCCAATTCAGCGGCACACTCGCTCAGTGATCGGCTGATCATGACGTAGCGTCCGCTAACTCCGAGCGGTGCTCAGGTGCGCTGAGTGGCCACTGACAAGTGATTGTGAGCATCGTGAGGACAGATGACTGTGGCGAATAAAGTAGCAAGAAACAAAAATGAAAAGAATGAGACTGACAGGGCAGACATGCATTGCGTTCAGTTGCTCAGTGAGCGATCAGTGCCGCTGAATGCGCTCATTTCCACTGGAAGTCGCACTAACACACTGCAAGTAACACATTCAATGTTACAATCCAAACAGGACCGCCTTTCAGTTCTTATATTTTCATGTACATGTAATCATCTACTTAAGAGAACAATTTTCGCGTTCCATGCCTCAGGCGTACTTACTGCCCACGGTACATCGGACAAGAACGGTTAACTGAAAAACTTGCGTAGTTTTATGTAGTCATATATTCAGGATCTTTTTGAAATGCAACAAACTTTTAATTGAGGGGGTCGTTAAGAAGAGCGTGTCAAGTTTACTTTGAGTATAGCTTGGTACGCAAGTTAATGCCCGTCCTAACCGAAGAAAGCAATATTGATCGTATTGTCATAATAGTCGCATGCGATCAACTGCCTAGGGTAATTTTGAACCTATTTTTTTTTATTTAATAGATATTTAGTTCCTCGGAGGCCATACTCAGCCTGAGAGTAATGATAGAGGAAACTCCTGTGAACAAGCCTTTGCAAGTCGCATTCGTGGACTTGGAGAAAGCCTTCGACAATGTTGAGTGGAACAAGATGTTCAGGCTGCTAGAAAAACTCTGAATGGATGACAACGACAGAAGAATACCAACCTACTACACAGGAAGCAAGTTGTCACAGTGCGAATGAGAGACGGAAGCCGGAGAGAAGCTAAAACTAACAGGAGTAAGACAAGGATACAACCTCTCACCAACACTGTTCAACATGTACTTGGAGGAGGCCATGAGAGAAGCACAAGAAATTGAACTGAGCGGAGTAAAGAAACGGGAAAGAAATAAACATGCTCCGCTTTGCAGATGATATCGCAGCCATAGGTGGAAATTACGATTATCTAATGGTAAGTTACTAAACGCAATGGACGTATTGGACCAATGGACGATGTTAAGACTTTTCAGTGAGATTCTTTATATATCCTTTATATCTCAAGATTCTTTATTTTTCAATGTGTGATAATAAAGAAAAGTGCGTATTAATTTTTCCTATCCTGTTTCAATCCAACTACTCCGTATATCTTAACGCACTGAAATTACATTCTTGTATTCTGAAAGCGACCGCTGCATTACCGATTATGCACAAAAAAAAATGCTTCTGGTGGGTTGGTCTTCAATGAAATAATTTTAAATACCTCTCGCCAGCGTTTAACTATTTTACGTTTCCATCTTCAGGACTTGAGGTCAAAACATTAATGCAAATACATTGACTGTGCCGACATTCGACTAAACTGGCTGAGCACAATGTACTTCATGTTCAGAAGCATTTTTATTTGTAAAAAAAGAGTCAAAACCTGCTCTCGTTGATAAAAATCACAGTTTAGAAAATTCCGCGAGTACCACCGGAAAAGCTCAATATTTTTGATTTATCAGTGATGTTTTATTTCTAAGCAATACCACCCGATTCTTTAGAATTTTCTTCTCGTTGAAGTTAACCTAGCGAAGGACCTCCTTGGCCCACATAGAAGTAAGTCGAAAAGTAATTCATGATGGAATTCGAAGTCGTTTTTATAATCAAAGTTTGTGCGTGCATGTTTGGATCCGTCTGGTGATCGCGAGATCGACCTAATTGCGAAACTGTCCGCATTTCCCATATGGCTACCCGTGACATGCCAAAGCTTAATGAACTGATAATTGGATCTAGCGGAGTCGGATGTGACAGGTGCTGACGAAGATTATTCGCTGCTCCGCTCCTCAGCGTGTGCTGATGAGTAATACTATAGCGATTGGACGTCAAGGTAGTAGTCTTTCAATCATGAATGAGGTCCATGTCTGGCGTCGGAATTGTAGGTTGTATTCGGCGTGGCCGAGGCTTTATTTAATGTATCTATTATTCTGACGTGAATTGATCAACGGCAATGGAGCACAAGGGTATTTTTTTTGTTTACGGCACTAAAGGAATAAGATAGTCGAAAATCCTCACAGCGCTTATGAACCAAGGTTATCACAGCTTTGGTCGGAACCGAAAAATACTCTTCTCCCAAACTTTTGGTGGCCATGGCGATCCGAATCAACTGTTACAGCAAAACAAATGTTTTCACGCGTTTTATTTTTCCCCTGAAAACGTATGTACACCAGTATTTTTTTAAAAGTTTGCATTACAGAGGGTATCGTATATATTCCTTATCTATTATTTTTTAATTCCCTATTTTTATGGAAAATTCGGTGTTTAATTTGTGGTCTATGGCATCAGTTTGTAGAACCTATACGCACATGAAATGAAACTCTCAAACTTCGCGATTCTACTGAGTCTTATATTTAATCACGACCCGAGTTACAATGTCGGACGTCCTGTGAAATCATCAAGTTCAAATGTTCAAATAAAACTTCGCGGTTGGTTACATTTTAATATTTGTTTAAGTGATGTACAAATGTTTACAAATTTAAAATCATTACCATTTGCTGCGTTCATTGCATCAACCCTGCGATTTCCAAATTGGGTGTCGTTTCATGTGCAAATAGGTTCTACAAACTGAAGCCATAGACCACAAATTAAACACCGAATTTGCCGTAAAAATAGGGAATTAAAACTAATTGTAAAGGAATATATACGATATCCTCCGTAATGGAAATCCAAATTTCCTTGCGAGAGTTCTGCGGCAGTAAAAATAAAAGTAAGTTGTTATTCAGGAATAATCAGTATGCAGAATCGCCGGCGTCACTGAGGAGACTGGCAGAACTTGCCGAATCTTTTTTGTGTCAGCAATCTCCTATCTCTCTTTTCTGCCATCGATATGAATTTAGAGAACTCTTTTAATGGGCATGTGCAAGGGTTGTCTAAATTTCTCCTTTACAGTCATCTTAAATGTTCAAGTCGTGGATGCCCCACCTAGTTTTAAAAAAATGCTTTTTCATAAAACCTATGACTGAAAATAGCAGCAAAAGGAGATGAAAAACCTCTGTAAAAGCCCAGTCGCGGACAATAAACTTAGGGAGTGACACCCACTAATCAACTAACAGTTGAAAGCGCAGAAAAGCGTTGATTTGGTATAATAAAAGTGTCTGCTCTTCGCCTGCTGCAGAAAGACCCCTATCTGTTAATGTCCATTCTCCAGCGAAATAATGACTTTCGAATTATGTTTTTGTAAGACTTGTGCTAGGAGGTGACGAAATATCTCCTCGTGACGCTGAAAATGAAGGCGATAGTGTGATGTTCAATTCTCATGACATTGTTCCGCTGGGATAGTATATCGCGTACTTTGGTGACAATTTATAGTGTTATATAAGTTTACCGTCTCGAGTGAGATTTTTAAGACAGGCCTTTCAGGGATGCTTCCAGAGGACCAAAAACTTTCGTAGCTGTACGCCGCGGCGAAGTGCAGGATTGATTTTTGTGCTATTCATGCCCCCGGCGTTAGGACCTGAACATTGTTACGCATTTTTTTTCTTTTTGTACAATTTCGTAGTAATTCTCAAACCATCCCCCCAGCATCCCTATAGACATTGGTAATGGGTAAAGTATTTTATGGCTATTTACGGCTATTTCCTGTCTTGCGTATCCAGTAGATTGCTTATTGTTAGACGTCTTTTATCATTGTAATTTTGAAAAGGGTAACTTCTTGCGTCAAATATGAATTTACATTGCCTCTAATTCCTCTTGAAAGCACATTCGACTCCTTCAATATGCTTGAGTGACAGTTTTCTTTCATGGAAGCTCAAATGTAATGTATATTTTCCTTTAATAGGAACTTACTGGTAAGTTCCTATTAAAGATTAGGTAAGCTGTTGAGACGTCGTGAAGAAGTAAACGCCTGTCTCTTTATCGAAAATTAATGTTATTTTTTATTCTATCTGCCCATAGCTATTGATAAGAACGAGAAAGACTGTATAATATGCTCGTTCATCTCGTCACGATCTCCTCTTGCTTTTCCCAACGTTATCCGAATGACATTAGATCTTCAATCGTGGGATGATGTAGCTGTCTAGTTAGTTTAATGAATCAAGTTCACTTCTTTTCGCCCGCATGCACTTTGGATCTTCTGACCTACCTGACCTGAAGACGGAAATGGAACGACGCGGTGGAAAAACTGGAAAACACATCCAATACCCTACGCGGAAATCTTCATCACAACTCTATCCTCCAATGTTATTGTTTGTTAATGGTTGAACTATCGTTTGGAACCGCTTAAGTACTGCGTATGTCGTATTAGGGGGAAGAGAGAAGAGGCTCTTATTAAGTTTTCTTATATCGTGGGTTTGTGCGTTCAAGATCGTCTCATGTATTTATGTTACTCACGAGATCGTATTTTTATCTTTTTTTTGAATTATCGAAGGATGAAACATATTAATGTGCCGAACTTGAACAAAACAGTTAGCATTGTTTGTGACACCGAAAAGGTTTTGAAGACACCATTTTAGGGGAAGGGGGCCTCTATACCTTACGTGTTCTTGCTCTGGGAAGGAATGGGGGTTATAAATTGGCCAAAAATTACCATTAGTAATGCTTGAACGGCCCTTAACTGTATTCGCTTTGGTGGGGCAGGTTTGGACTTAAATGTACTTAATATTGATGTGATGTAAGCCGTCTCTCTTGGTACGATATTGATTATTTCCGTCGCAGAAAAACGGACAGCGAATCGAAATTATGTTTACCGGGCGTTGAATTCTCTCGAATCGGTTACCTACTCTTGCAAATGTATAAGTATCATCTTTGCAAATCTTTAAACAATATCATTTCTATTACTGAGAAAAGACCTAAGTAAATACGAATTTCCACATGTATTCTCTTTTCGCTCGCTGTTTATTTTAGGAATGGAAATCATCGACTACTTTATTTTTTATGTTCCTCAATTTTCGCTATCCCTCCCTATTAAGTGCAACCTTGACGTGGTAGATGAGCTTACGCATTCAATTACCTCTTGAGTTGGGCTGACGGAGAAAATACTAATTGCTCCAGATAGGGTCACCCATGCGACTTCACAGAGGTCTTTCGTCAGGCTCCGACCCTTAAACCTATCTCGTGAAATATAGACGATGAGAGTTAATTGTTGAAATGAAAAACTCATGGAGGGTTGTAGCGCCCAGGAAGAGAAAAAAATTCCCTAGATTAGGAGACCCGTACCAAGTCATTCGTTAGAAAAGCATACACTTTCACTGAAACACTTTCAGACACCATAGCCTTATGATATCTCCCATTCTCGGTCGATTGAATCCATTCAGGAGAATGATCCTCGCTACAAAAGAACAGGAAGTTCAATTTCGACTGTTTTTGTAACAGAAAAACTAGAGTGAGTTTTGAACAAGAACACCCCTAACTTTCCCTAAACCTCTTCAATTTCAGCAACCCTCAATCGCGGCATTCTGTACGAAGTAAGCATACCACTGACAGTGACAGCAACGAACATTATTATTAGAGCCGATCAACCAGAAAATGAGGGCTGTGATAATTAAAGAGTAATGATGAAAACATATTGATTTTTACCGCGCACATACACTTATCTCCTCACCTAATGAATGATAATACAATCAATGTATAACTTACACATTTTTTTATTCGATACTGCCGGTTTCAAACGTATTGGCGTCATGTTCAGGTTGTGGCATGGTATCGAATACAATATTTGTAAACTTTTCACATAAGAGTACCTGTATAATCATTCAACCTGAATTTCCTCATCATTGAAGCAGTTTCCACCAATTTTTCCAAGCATGATTGCATTCTTCTGCTCGAAGTATGTCCCATACCATTCAATACCATCCATAAAGCCCTCTTCCCGTTCCTTCCCCGCTTGCCCAACATCCTCTCCTCTATCACGGCCTTCAACATCCCCTCGCTATCCGTACTAACCAACTCAGTCTGCTTCTCTTCCTCTTTGATGGACTTCCATCATATCTTGGGAGGAGGGGAGTGGAGTGGGCTTCCCCTTACCTTTCTCGGCAGTACTTCCAATGCGTGAATCGGGCTAGACAGTGAATGGAGGAAATGTTCAGCGGTAATTCGTTACGGCAGGTCGCAGTGAGAGAGAGAGTGAGGAATGTGCGGTGAAATGGAGGCGTTGCGCATAGGTCTTTTTTATGACATGGACGGAGTGGAGATACTCCCCTTGCCGATGAACAAATAAAGATAGCAAAAATAGATAAGTCGTGAGCATAGGCGGTTGTTTTTTTCATCCAATTATTAACAGATTTAAAGGGAATTTTTCCAAGCTAGTGCAAAAAGCTGTGCGGTATGGAAAGAGACTTATTATTAACTTTAAACTTTGCCCCCAGAGAAAATTTGACCATACGAAATCCGAGTAATAACTATTGAGAACCTACGTTAATTTTCTCCCCAGACGTCGAAGCCTTTTAAATTAATAATAGTTACCTAATGTAAATAATAAGTGCAGGCTAAAGGTTTAGATTATTGATGTTATGGTGGCAAGGAATTGTACTCTTGGAGTTTTCGGCTAAGTTCAATACATACTGCAACAGTGGTCACAATAACTGCAGGAAAAATATTATTACGTCAATGAGAAAACCTGGCATCATAAAGTTTAATTTTTTCGCCATTATTTGTTACTTTTGCAGTTCATTACACCCTCCGTGCGACACGCATAGTAAACAAAATTAAGCCTTGCCCCATTAACAACCTCCTCATAGTGGAGAGGGTTATTCAGGTTGTCTTTCCTTGCGTGTGATAATGTGGGTTCAGCCACCCCTGCTCTTCCCGTATTTTGACTCCACCCTTTTTAATAACATATTATTACATTTTTGATCCTAACTCTTCTCATTTTTACTCCTCATTTCAAACTTTTCCCTCTTCTTTTCCTAGGTTTGTGAGGCTCCTAGAGTGGTTTTTTAGAAACATTGCCACGAGTGCCTTCCCTACACTTGCGTCATTGCTGTATTCATCGTCCCCTTTCCCTTTCGTTGGGAGCTCAGACTTGGTCTTGCTGCTAACTCTGATATAAATCTGTACTGCAGTCCTGTATGGAACTAGAGTTGAGAGCACATTACAGATATAAGCAGTTGAAGAGAGCGTTATGAAAAATTACTGGTACCCAATTTTTCTTCTAAGCCAAACGATTCGTTAGCAATTCTGTGACAAACTTTACACTTTCAGGCGTCACTTCGTGGAAGTATTTTATATTCGAATCCATATTGAAAACAATCCTTGTACATTTCAACCATTAATGTGGAAGAGTACAAGGATTGTTTTTAATATGGATTCTCTTCCACATTAATGGTTGAAATGTACAAGGATTGTTTTCAATATGGATTCGCATTCTGTGACAGCTGTGTAAAAGGTGTTTGTCCAAAATGGGCTCAAATGAGTTATCTTTGACGGTTTAAAAAAATAAAAAGCTTCTGGGGGGCTATTACATATCATAGGTGACAACTTTGTCGCCCTCTGAAATTTTTCACGGCTTTAAGTATTATCAAGAAAGTAGCTCGGAATACCTATTTTAAAGGCTTTTAATTCATTATCGAGCACTGAGTTACTCCATGACTTTATTGTGTAAATATTACTACGCTCTTGTATCTTGGTGCTGTATGACATACTCCATTCCGTATCACATCCATTCCGGGAAAATAGAAATGTTATTACCATAACAAGGCTAATGTACTATGAAAGGAATAAGGTTAGGGCATCATAGAGGACATTTTTTAAAGGAGCTAGTGCACTAGAGCTACCAGCAATAACGAAATATTTTTCTAATAAATTGTGCTATCTATGAAAGGTAGAAAAGAGAAGACATTTTAGTGGTTAAGCTGATGAATTACTTGTTCAAAGAGTGTGTTGTTAGCAGCTTTGTTCAATGTCATACTTGTTCATTGCCCTAAAATATCAGTTTATCGTAACAAATGTTCACTTTCATCATTTACTAGCTGAACCAGTAGATTTGCAGCAAATTACTGAGGGTGAATGTGCAACTAACCACCAAAGCAGGAACATAAATTACTGTGTGGAAAATTGAATATTTACTGGAGAGACTCGTTGATCATCATCGTGTTCCCGCGGCACTTAATGTGTATTGTATTGCATTTGCAATGAATCACCGGTAGTTATTTAGCGGAAATGATTGAGGGCGCGAATCATGGGTATTCTGCATTGTTACGGGCTATGTTAACGTATCCATCTATGTCCTTGTGAGTTCATAAACAAATATTCCGTCATATATATCGCAAGTTCTGTAGTTCCTAACATGCTACTGTGGAGTTCATTATCGCATTACTTCAAATGAAATTATGTTTACTCCTGCCCATAAGCGAGCGGCATATGCATCAATTTCGGAGTTTTTTTTACATAAATGGGCATCATAAAGTTGTCCAAATCTGTCAGATTGTAATATTAAATAGAACGAGGAGATTCTATCACATAACGGAGGTACTCGCCAGTCTGCTGCTGCAGTCAGGTCTGCTGATACATGGATCCCACGTGACTTTTATAAACAGGCTGCTCATTGGCCCGGAGCAAAATTAGCCGACTGTTCTGAAAGTTCTCATACACTGCGTTGTCGCCCGTGGAAGGCCGACGAATCGCAGGCGGGGAATGAGTGACCCCACTGATGCGTACTAGGAAAGAGTGACTCGTAGCGGGCGAAACCCAGAGTGCGACAAAGTTGTCGCCTATTGTACGTAATAGCAGAGTTCACTGTACCATCCAGTTGCTCTTCATTTTTCAAACCTGCCAAAGATGGTTACTCATGTTTGCCCATTTTGAATTTAAAACACTTTACACTGCCGACACAAAATTCATATCAGTACTATAACTGATATACATATTCCTATTGAAAGTTATTGCTGAAAAATAAATTTCGGTGATAATCATTGGTAACATGTATAATTTTTGAAATGTGCACTGAAACGCTTGAAAACGAATATAATTCGACGCTGCACTTAAAAAAAAAGTCGCCACGTTAGCTTTGATTGCGACATCCCTTGGTAGAAAGCATGGGATTCCGTCAGTGAAAATGTGAACGAAAGCATGAACTGCACATTGGCGTTATTCCGTTTTCTTATAAGCGTGATTCGAGTGGTAAGTTCTGAAATATTTTTATGGCGTACAAAATGTTTCATGGATGTTACCCAAGTTTCCGGAATGTTACCCAAGTTTCCGGGTTCCTCGTTCCCCCTGTCACTCCCCCCTCCTCCCTCAAGCCCTCGCGGAATCGTACGGGGCGAAATTATTCATGCACTTTCACTTACACTAAATGTGTAATGGAACAGTGAACTGCAATTGACAGTCTCAATTTCCGGTAAGCTAAGGTGACTGTAGCGGTTATCATGGTTCATTTAGTGCACGTTTCAATAAATTTACAATAGAACCGAAAGAATATGAGGACCACATTTAATGTAAGCACATCTGTTAATTGGGTGGAACTGTTTGAATGTAAATTTATGGGGAAGTGATACAAGAATTTCATTTCTTAGTTTTTCCTCTATTAAATCCTGGTATGATTTGAAATACCTATCGATAGTTTTTCGAAATTCTGCTGAAAATATTTAAAAGTTTTTTTTCGAATCTCTGACTCGGTATGACTCCTGGGTATTTGTTAGCATCAATTATGGAATATAGCGTGTATAATTTCGCGTATAGAAGAAACATGTAGCAATGTAATCAGATTGTTACTAAATATAGTTCATGTGCCGTCAAAGTGTAAAAATTGCATTGAATTGCCAAAAAAAATCAAATCGTTAAATTCAACCTATTCAAAGTTTCACGACAATCTACTTATAGAAATTCAATCGCTCCAACCACCTCAACTGGTTCGCAACCCTTTCGTGTAATCAATCTAAAAATCGGGTCAAAAAGTCCCAAGTGGCAGTTTTTTGCCCCGGTTAATACAATGTGCCCAGATCTGTGGCAATTGAAATTCACTTCCGTTAGATCGCTCATGTTATTTCCTGTTGGCCAAGTAAAATCTTCCAACTTACTGCACGAGCACAATATAAATAGGTTGAAGTAATAAAGTGTATAGTATGATATCCACAAAAAATAACGTCCTGCATTGAAAGGCTTTGCCATATCCTCTCTATTATGCGAGGCGTAAGTTTCTTCTTCAGCACTGATGAAAGCACTCAATGTTAACAAATGATCCCTAGATTTCCGGTGCGTAAACTCCGAAAATTACCCTCACGACGGTGGAAACCGGGTCATGCAGAGTAAAAGTAGGAACAAAACTGTCTTTGGTGTACATATGCTTACTTTGTCCCCGCGGCACAATGGTGATTAGAGCGACCTTTTTGCGTTATAAACTTTATAATTCCAGATCTACCTTCGCTATTTCTTCCGGAGAGTTTTTTAGCTTTGTTAAATAAGAAAATTTCAAGTTGTTTCCCCTACTATTTCATGTCTATTTACTAATCGTAATTACCAAAAATCATAATTCCATCAACAAGATGATATAATTGACACGATCAGGTGAGATGTAATGGAAGACTCTTGGGTTATTAAAATGAAATTGCCCTTTCCCCTAAAAAAGTATTTTCACGAAATATTTCAACTTACTTGACCAAAATCAGTTGACTAGTCTGAGGTACCTGATAATGACTAAATAAGCTCCAACGCGTCGTGACACGGGAAAAGCCAGGATATGTGTTAGGGGGCGGGGTGGGGTGCAAGAGGACAACCACCTCCAAAAGTTAGATGAGAGCTTAAAGGGCCATGCCGTTTTGGAATGTACTGCCATAGGAAAAGAATTCCAAAACCAAATATGAAGGAAGTTAATTTTTCCTGCGCTCAACTTATTTCTACATTTTGTCCAGTGCTTTTATTTAGGGGCACGCTGCCTCCATCTTGGCTACGCCTATTCATTGAGAAATAAGTTTTTCCTAGGAAAGTCTTATTTCAATTTAACAGCATGAGGAGAGGATCTCAAGACAAGGGAAAAGTGGTATCACATTATGGAACAATCGAGCCATTATTTACTCGGCTCCAAGACAATACAAGGAACAGGCGCGGGAAGATTTTAACCGTTTTTATGCCCCTTTGCCTTTCCGCATTAATCGAAAATTTTAGGGTTTTACCCCTAATCTTAAACGATATATTCGCTCGAAATGAGTCGCACGATGTGAAAATTTCACCAGTGGAGTTTTATGTGCTCTGGTGCTGTTCTATCTTCCTAAGTAACTTCCTCGCAAATATTTTTGTCATGCGAGGCCGTCTGTCCTTCGCCATTCTCACTTTTTCCTTTGTATTTGCTCTGTGATTGAGCAATTATAGCACATGAAAATACTAATACTTTTTCGTGAAACCGAAGAGACTTCCTGAGTAATCCACTGAAATTGAGGAGAGAACAATATTCTTCTATATGATTCTCAAGCTGAAGTCATTTTCCTTTGTTTAGCATTTTCGGCACTTTTTGTCGAGTAGTGATCGATGCTTATGTGCTTCGTGTGCGATAAAGCGTCGGGTACTCTTTGACGTGAATATCCTTGGATTATTTCCTCAAATTTACCAACTTATATACTGATAGGATCTCGTTGTTTAAGCGATAAAAATTAAAAAGAAATATTGTTCACCCGGTTTGTTTCAATTGCCAATTAATTTCCGTTCTACCGTTAACCTAGCAAGGGCCTTAATAACATCGGAATAGCTCCGGAAATTAAATGTTGTGGAAAATATTTAGGGAGATTTTTCCTGCGTGTATGATATTACAATATCCCAGGGTTTCGAATCTCATATGAACGTGTACTATGTGATTTATTTACTGTCGAAAAATCTTGCTGTGATCGTATATCAAATCAACTTTCGGCTGGATTTTGGCGCTGTTTATCTCAGTAGCTAACGGAAATGGGTTTTTGATTCACCCCTCTAGATAATATTTCATAATAATTGAAATGGGGATTATAACCTTAGACTATCTGACCAATTAAAAAAAATGACTTCGCGTTGACAGATTTTTTAAATGTTGCTTCAGAGTTAAGTTGATCTTGTTATGTCGTTTGCCAATGTCATTATTAACGATGGAAAAAACGTATTGACTTTTTTCAATATTCTAAAATATTGGACTAGTTTCACGAATATTAGTGTAATGTTCAAAGTTTTCAAGGTGCTGATTTGACTTCTCTAGGCGCTGAGACAGTTCTATTTCATTTTTCGATGACCAACCACTTGAAGAGTGAAAAACTGACTCCGTGATTCCACGTTATTTTATTTTTATGCGACTCGGGTGTCGGCGTTCAACGTTATCTTCAGGTAACGACTTTCAAAGACACTCATGTACATAAATAACTCCCCATCTATATATGTCACACCATTTGAGGAGAAGAATTTTCCCTATAGGGGTCCTCATATCGCTTTCTACCCTTCTCTCCAGCGCTGAATGCGTCTCTAGCCCAACTCCAAACAATACCGCCACCCAAGGCGAGTAAAGAAATACCTTGGCCTCCATCCACCCTCCCTGTCCTTCATGCTCCTAACCAAGTCTTTCAATAGTCAATGTCTTTCAGTAGTCTACATAGTTATTGCAAATTGTGAAAAAAAAACAGAATGATAGGTTAAAAACGATGAAAGGAGATGTTAAAGTGTATAAACCATTGAAAAAAATGACAAACGATGAAATGGAAATTAAATAAATAAAAATAAACAGCTGGAAAAAAATGAAGTGAGACTCCCAGCAAATTTATGTTTGATATTCGTCATTTCACAATTGCTTGTATTTTTATCGCCCCATTGTCTCTCTCCCTAGGTTTAGTTGTTTCATCTGTTAGTAGATTTTAAGTCTCGTATTTTCACGCAAACAACACCCCACTAGACAATTTCTCCCCCCTCCCCCAATCCGTGGTGCTCTTATGATGTGAATTGACTGGTTGTGGTGTGCTCCGCTCAGCGAGACTTCTCTTTTCGCACCACCGGCGCAGCCACTCAACCTTCGTCAATGTCGTTCCCTAGAAATGACACTGGACGTCGAAATTCGGGTCGTATAAAAATAAAATTATGTGGAGTCTCTAAGTTGCAGTTTTTTTTAAATACTGACATGCATCGATTCCGTGACTTTCCGCCTGAATCTGCCAGCTGTGCCAAGTATATACCTCTTACAAATACTAAGCTGCCGTTCAAGCTATGATCTATTTCGTTAAGATTGCCTCCCTCTCCGAATTGTAAATCTAAGAAAAATTCTTCAAAGCGGCGTGGACCGCGCGGCTGAAGCAGTACGAGATTAAGTGAAACAACGTCACGATTCACACTATCGCGTGCGTGCCTGTTTGAACTTGAATTCGAACTCAAGGAAATTCTCTTTGGAAAGACACAAACTCCTGTTTCTTCTAGGTACCCAAGCACGCCGATTACACAATGAATGTACTCAACTATTTCCTCGTATTTCAGTTGTGCGATTAAATCATATATTTTCTATTGGAAACGAAATCAACTACATTATTGTGCTAGCATTTTATTTTAATTGTTATGGAGTTTCCGGTATAAATCATTTGCTGTTGGGTTCCAAAGAACTAATGTATCTGACAGGAAGTGGTTCTTCCTTTAGCAATAGTGGTGGTAAAACTTACGAGGCAGTGACACGCAGCCTGAGCGACGCGTGGCGTCAAGGAAGGAAAGGCCATAGTGGAAGGCGTGCTTAAGATCAGAAGGAGAATACAGGCACGTGGTAACGCTGCCAACATAACCACAGTTACACTTGAGAGGGTAGAAAATTTTTTGAAAGGCAGAAAGCTTTTTACGACAATGCATTCGGACCAAATAAAACTGCGTCATAACCTGATACTGTTCGCCACGCATTTGAGAATCCCGTCCAAACAGCCACAGATGGACAAATGGATCAAGAGCCGCAGAGTGCGTTTTAGTTCACGCGAAAGCAAATTCAGCGTCATGAAGGTGAAAAGAAGGTTAGGAAAAAAAAGACCTTCGGAACCCTGATAGTCAAACGCGGAGATTGCCTTACTCACTCGTGCGGAGTCAGATCGTAACAAATGACATCTTCCGCTGAAACAGGCCTTATGCGGAACTGCCACCACATTTAGCTACCACTACATCTTTATTTCTGAATATAGTAAGCTTTCCCTAAAGAACTGAACGTGGGATACAAGGCTTGAACGTATGACCTCCGCGTTTGAGTTATTTTCCCGGCAGAAATATAAAGCACTGGAAACATTTCAACTCCAAAAAGAATAGTACCAAGGCACGCGCGCCGCGGAAGGTCGAGTCATCGTGGACGAAAAAACGTTTTTCATGCCCGTCACAATGGGATACAAGAATGCCCAGTCAGTCAGCATTGAAACTCCCATCAGTTTCTCTGTCGCCCGCAGTTCAATTGTTCGTGTCCGACGGCCGTTGGAAAATGAATAGCCGTAAGCGCCGGAACTAAAGGTTCATCGCGGGCTTACTTAATTTTTTTTGTTATTTCTTAGTGAGCAGGCCTCGGGAAGACTTCTCCAACGATACGTTGTGAATGGATGGGAGGCTACTGCATGTTTGAGTGATAGAAACTGACATCGGCGTTGTTCTATCAGTTGCACGTGATGTGTTCATGGATTGCCCGGATATCTTCCACGTAACGGATATATTGTTGGTATTTGAAGCACCTATATTCAACTCTCCAGAAGTTATTGATTAGATACTGAAAACCTCTGCAGTAAAACTATTGTATATATGTTGACTAGCCGTTAACTACTTTAATCTGCGAGTGTATCTGGCTGCTGCGTACTGTCTTCCTAATCCGAGGGTCCGGGTTCATTTCACTGGAATTTTCTGATGAATCCCAATCCCTACTTGGGTTCTAAATGGAAAGCACTTCTGGTGCAGTACGCTATCCATCGGATAAAACGTTGAACTGTGGACTCTTTGGTACCTTTATTAAAGTGCAGACTAATGCCGACGCTAGGTTTCTTTCCAAAATTCACATTTTCCCGAAACACATTTCCAAATAAACTCTGACGTCGGCGACCTCCCTGAATAACGCACCAACCCAAAGTAATATCCTTTCGGTAACAAAATCGTACAGTAAATCGGAAAGTTTGGTTAGCGGTTTGGTCAGAGCATTGGGTCAGCCCGTTGTAAGAAACACGGAAGAATTTCCCTTTTAGTTTCACTTTTTTACATAAAATTTCAGCTGGTGCCGAGAGTCTGCATTGTACGAGTATTTCCTATCAGGCTTTCACGGCCAGCCGCTTCTTCTTACCTCATATCCTGGAAACCATTGTCATCGAGAAGAAATCGCCCGCAGCGCTTGACTTTCTATTTTTTCTATTTTCATGACAACGACGCACTTGGGTGATGGTTTCACGGAGTTTACAGCTGTTTTTGCACAATCCATTGTATTTTTAGGCGGGAAGGGCACGAATCGCAATGAACTTCAAACAAAATACTACTTAACCACTGAAAAATAGCTGAGGTCTTAGGAAACTATTATCCACGGTCAATACCACTTAACGTACCTTTGACGAGGATGACTTGCTGCACCTCGGCCGTCTATTTCGCCGATAGAAGTTAATTAAAAGTCGCGGAATCGTCTCGGACCTCGGGTACTAAATTAGTAGGTAAACTTGAGGACGAATTGAAAGCGTGACACTCGATGATTAAATTGACAAACTTGGATTTTTCCTTGTGGGCTATCTCCACCCGGTGAGTGTTCATGATATTCCATTCAGGTCACTGTACGAACGACGGACGTCAAATAGAGAATAACACTTACAGTTGGTTCGTCAGTTATTGTACCTAGCTCCCTCGATGGAAAGTCGCGAGTTTTGGTTTAGCGCGAACTCATAAAGTTCTTTCGGATACTGGAAACCAGCTTATGCGTAGGATTATCCGGCTAGGAACCTGAGGACCACGTTAGGGAGGTACGGGATGGTGTTAGGAAAAGTAGGCTGTCTTCCTTTCAGAGTGATCAGCGTGAGGTTCAATATTCACTCGGTGACAGTGGTGAGTTCTACTCTATGTTTTATCCCCTTACCATCCTAATCATTTTTCACCTAAGAGCTTTTTCCTCTTTCGTTTTCCATGGCGTATTTACACAACCATTTACGCTCAACAGATGAAAGTTCTTCTTAAGTTTTCTCTCCGTTTTTCTTTCAGTAAAATCCATAGAAGATCGGATTTCCGTGGTGACTTTCCTTGTCCTAGAGAGTTTATAGTTCGGCGGAGGCGAAGTTATTTCAATGGAATCCCTACATTCTTGCGAAAGCTCACACTCAAGGCGTTTAATGGGACGTTAAACTTGGGAACACTTGGCGTCTTTTAATGAGAGCAGGTTAATGTGGAGGCCGGTTCCCGAACCTCCATTCTCTCAAAATCTCAAACGAAACACACCTCCCAGCTGCTGAACATTGGAAAAATTGCCCAAGTCGTCGGTCGCCTCCAATCTCTTTCATCTAATAAATTCCCCGCGAAAGTGTGGTTAAATTTTTCTATAATGTTACTACAATTCTAGCCTCAAACCTTGTATTTTGCCCACGCGTCCCACCTACATCAAACTACCCATCAATGGGACGAACGACTTCTTTTATCGGGCAATTCCTCTGATCGACTTCCGCTCTGAGAATTGAGTTCAAGGTGGTTGGAGCGGTAATCATGGGTCATTGAATGCGAATTTTACTGGCTTTCCTAGAACGTCAAACAAAATTCTTGAATCACTCTCCACTTAAATACACCTGATTATCCATTGGAATGGCTAAATCTGTAGTAATATAAATGATGCAAGAATGATCAAATGCCAACTTAATTAAAAAACAGTCGTGACTTGGATTTACGGCGCGTGATTCAAGATGTAAGCAAAAATCCTATGTAAATAAGTATTTTTAACTGTGGACGATACCTTGATAATGGCTCGCAACCATTATAATAATGAATAATTACTGTTTTATTTCGCGTTTAGGATAAAATCTGTACGTGCTGAATTGAAATATTTCGACATGTATGTCAAGTTCCATCAGCTATATGCCAAAATGGCTACAATATTCCGAGAAACCAAATCAGTAACATGCAATTTTTCCACTTTTTACTATATATTACTTATAAGAGCACCTATGCAAAGTTTCAAGCAAATCTGTGCATGGACGAAAATCGCTCTAACTACCTTTAAGGGGATCGGTTGGTGAGGCGGATGCATTACGTGCTTCCCCTTCCCAGGAGTCGAGTTAGAATCCCGGCAGTGGAAGAGATTTTTCTGTGGAATCCGCTAAATTAAATTGAATTCAATCGAGAGCATTTCGTGCGCAGTTCTCCATCCGTCAGATATGGGATATACCGTGCTCTCATCAGTTCCTTTTGTTGAGAGCTGGCTAATGCCGACGCCGGGTTTCTCTCCACCCTTCCTCAATTCCACTCTGATATTTTCCCTATCAGCCTACCTATCTGTCCGTAATGGCGCACGAGTGACCTCAGTTGTCGGTCGCGTACTCTGATAACTTAATAGAATTATAGTTCTTGAATTGAATTATAGTTCCTGAATTGAATTATAGTTCTTGAATTGCAGTCCTCAATACCGCAGTTTTCCCGACTGCGATGTGTGCACCTCGAGACAATTCAACCAAGAACACCTCCCATATTATCGCTTTCCTCCTCCTCTGTCTCAACTCCCTTAAACGGAAACGCTTTAACTTGTTTGGGCTCGACCCAGATACCGTTTTCTTCTTTAAAAGTAATATATTATCTGCGCTATCTTTAATATCCCTTTAAGTCTGAAAGTTGCACTACATTTGGTTATCGGGCTTTTGGAGAACCTTAATATGTACATTTTACTTTATTTATAGGAAGATTTTAGTCGTACACTGAAAAAAATAGTTGGATAATGTACCCACAAAACCAAAATAAACCGGATACACTAACGAAGTCGAATAAAATTGGATCGAGTTTTGTAGAAATTTAGGGAGTAAAGATAAAAAAATCCTGGGGAAAGAAACTCATTCGCTAAGAACCGCGACCGTATCCTTTTGTACTGCTCTGTTGCTAACAACGCAAAATCATAGCCGCGAAATACGATGTACAATTATTTAAGTTCTGTAAATGCGTGAAAAATTGTTTCTAACATATTATTATCCCCGCCAAAAATCAGTCCATATTCAATATTTGTTACGATAGTTCTGCTTATTTTGCTTATCTTTTCATTACATTCAATTTTATAGAAGTCCAGTTCTTTACGAGCTAAGGAATGCCAAAACTCTTAAGAGGATCTGCCGTCATCGCACTGAAGAGCTCTTCGGCTGTCAAACGATGTGGCTGGCTAATCCAACTAGAGTCCTATTGGACCTTCGCGGTCATTGTCAAGACCAATACTGTGATGTGTTAGATATTAGATGACAAAAGATAGTACTGTAAATATTTGGTGTTTACCAAATATTCATGACAAATGGATGGTAAATTCGTACGCCAGAGTTGCTTTATCGATCAAGAGCCATCGATTCTCGGACCAACTTTTTGCTATCTAACCAGCATTGGATAACTCAACCAACCTATTATTTTAAGTGTAACACTTCATTTCGTCTTCAGCGACTTAGAGTAAACAAAACAGAAGACATGAGATGTATGTCCGGCATGACCTGGGGATCGGTGGGAAAATTACGCAAAAAACAGAATCTCTCGGAACGTTCAGCGATTCGCGCTGGTCCCGCCTCTTTTCTTTTCCCTTGCGGCGGCCCGCAGCGTAGCGTGTGGATTTAATTGTATAAAAGCGAGACGAGTAATCCATGGTGTCACTTGCAACTTGAGGTAAACAAAACCTATGATATATCTCGCGGTTACCACTTTACTCATCCCCAGGAGAGGGAAGGTAAAAAAATATGAGGTTATTTTTCCGAACGTACTGTGATCCTTGCAAGTCCCCTCGCGCCGCCTTCCTTGGTCCGACTCACTAGGTCCCTTGGGCCCCGCCTCTCTTGGTCCTTCTGCCGATGCCTCAGCTTTCAAGACCGGCCGAACTGCAATCTATTGCTGACCGATGACAAGCTAGCAGTGCGGTGCGGCTCCGGTTTGGGCCTCGGCGCTCGCGGCTAATATCTGGATGGAATGGATAGATAGATGGGCGGATGGATGTCCTTCGGCGGCGAGCTCTTCAGTCCGTAGGTTCGTTTGCGCGGTCAAGTCGCCACCGACGCCGCCGTGGCCGTAATCGAGAGGGACTGACAGGCACAAGTCCCATTTCCGTTCCCGCATAACCACACCACCGACCACCCCACCCCAAAACCCGTCGTCACTCATCCCCTCTCCCCTTCCACCTCCCTCCTCTTTCATACTTCCCTTCTCTTTCATACTTCCCTCCTTCTGCTTTCCCTCCTGCGGAGCGCATCTCCTTCTTCTGCGACTCCCACAATGCCGCCTAACCACACCCCCTCCTCTCTCTCTCTCTCCTTCTCTCCCATCCTTTCCGAGGGGGGCGTGGCGGTGGAGGAGTGGAAATTAATATTGCGCTCATGATCGAAGCGGTTGCTTTGGGCGCATGCGGCTTAATCCATCGGAAAGAGTATTTTTATATCGGCTCGTCGGCATTACCATAGTGTGTGTCATTGTAAACTGTAGTAATCGATTCGATGATTGGTTCTCAGCAGCTCTCCACCCCGCTGTCCCACCAGCCAACCATCCTCCAAAAGTATTCGCTTTGACGTCACTCATAATTTACCTTTGTCTGAGCCATTATCATCAGCAGTCAAACACCAATCGGAAGATTGGTTCGCTGTAGCTCTCCAACCGCTTCATCTCTACGTGGTTCTTCAGTTTGACCTCTTCCCTGATCCGCCTGATGCATTCTATTGTTGGTCTTCCTAAAAAATTCCTCCCGCTAATTTCTCCTTCCATTGCCTAATGTTTTTAACTGACTATTTTGTTACCAAATGTGTCCAATAAGTTTTTCTTTCCTCAGATATTTTATTATACTGGTTTTCTCTCCAACTCTTCGTAGAATTTCTTACAAAATGTTGTAAATATCGTTTAATATTCGCGTTTTCAATGTGCATGCTGGATGTTGGACTGAGAAAAGATTTTGACTCAAGGTCTGCAATGTTGCCGGCCCAAAAAGTACTCAGTAGGTACCATGAGTTGGGCTTTACGAACTGCTAGGTGGACCGAATGCAGTGATTGAAGTAATGTGGAAACCAAGATTCCTTTTTGGTAAAATCCAGTGTTTTCCAGGATAGTCATTTCAGAAAATCCTCTCGTATGTGCTAAACTCGAGCGTCGTAGACATGGTAGAAGATCTACCATCTACCCTCATCTCTACCATCGACCTGTAAGAGTTGATGAGGACGATGCAGTTGACGACCACCGCAACTTTACTCCCATTGACTCCATGCAGCGCTTGACCTGGTGAAATGTTCGGAAGAACTTTCTGCAATAACCCTCCTCAATGTTACTCAAAAACCCCACCACTTCTCGGGCTCCGAGAATCCGAGCCGTAATCGAGAGGTGAAAATTACCCCAACGTTGTTCGTCGTGTCTCATAGTAAAAGTAACGTAAAGGACCCGACTTCGTCCATGATAACGTACGTAGGTATGCATTTGGTGGTTTGAGCGAAATATCATTTCGTATAAAAGTCCTTGAATTTTGTCTCTTTGTAATGAAAAATATCGCATATATCTGATTGTACCAAAATATTATCCACTTACCGCACTACTTCTTGAGATTTCTTGCCAAAAATAGAAGCTAATTTCCATGGGATTTGGTGAGACAGCGCGTTGAAGATACTTTTCATAAGAACTTTATTCATAAGAAATTAGGACTTTCTGACACCTTTATCTAGTCATAGAAGTAACAGTGTGTACCTACCTATCATGCGTTCTTATCCATTACGAAAAAATGTATTACTCATCGCAACATTTCCAGTACACTTTCGGGATAACCCACGGTGTAGAAGGCGTTTTCTGCGCACAAGGACGTACTCGCTCGGGGTGAAACAAATACCGACAAGTCTAAGCCTTTAATGTATATATTTCATGTACGTAAAATACTGAGAATTTAAGCTATGTAAAACAAAGTCAACGTATCATCAGTGTACCTTGAATTACTTGAGGCTAATCACAACTGCTTCAATGCATAAAAAACTTTTATGTCTCTTTTTACGACTTGGAAAAATCTTTCCGCAAGCCACTTCAAAACCATTTGTCCGTTTTGGGGTCACATAGTTGTGGAGACCTTGATTCCTACGTTAACTAATCTGGCATGGCGAAGAAGGTTGGATCTTAGGAATTTGTCCCCTTTTCAGTTTTACTTTTCTACCTACGATCCCGTGTGCCTGTGATATAATCCCGTGGAGGCCGTTCCCATAGGAATGAACCCGCGATCGGAGTCAGGCGTTCTCGTTTTTCTTTCCTTTCCTCCAGAAAACGGCGCTGTAGGTGACCGCTTCGGTCGTTCGATTTTTTAAAAAATCGTGGGTTGAACACGCGCTTGTTGGAATGAGTTCTTTAAATAAAATGGGGTTCCTTGTGTAATAATGAGCGGAAGGACACATATCCGATCGTTTACTGAAGTGTCCGTACGCCATGGACGTGTAATATTGGACTATTTGATGTCTGTTCATGTATATATACCTCCACTTGCGATATGGTAACGTCAGACGTTGGTCCCCATCTGTACGGGTCACGTGTGATCAGGCGCTTTTGATATATGTATTCTGTCAAATATATTAGTTCCCCGAAATGCCTGTGTTCTTATTTATCATCATTATACTCGACGCTTTGAGAATTTATCCTGTCTTCCTACGCGGTCACCGTGATAAAAACGAATTTGATCGGCCAATCTTGTCAGCGCTTACGCATATTTCCGTCTATGATGATGTTAAGATCGTAAAGTCCGATCCTAAAAAAATACAAGATGATTGCTCAATGTGGTGAGCTGGACGACATGCATGCGCAAAGTCGATGAAGTTTTCTCGTGCTGAGGGGTTAGAATGGCGAAAAGTGAGAGTCAAGGACGTAGCGAGGTAGGGGACCTAAGAAAGGACTTGCACTCCCCCTAGCCCGGTCAAGTGGCGCTTCGGACATTAATCCTTTAACAAGGCACAAGAGGGCTGGTTATATGAAGGGTCCTTAACAGAATACCGCGAGAAAAAAGCCCTAAACGAAGCCCTTCTCTGCTATCTGCTATTGGTTTCTGCTGAAGTCAGTGTCCTCTGATCTGGCCATGTGACTGTGGTAGGGACAAAAGATTTCGAAGAAATTCATGCGATCAAGCGAATACGTAAGTGGTAATGAGGCCCAACATATACTTAGGGTCAACAGTGTAGCAGACCTAGAGTCAAAATTACCCAGTTATATAATGCATTAAGTACGTATGGATAAAATCGATAGTAAATGATGTTTACGCCATATGGATGATAACAAGTGCCAACATAAACCTTGTTTATGCATTGCCCATAAAGTCTTTGTTTCCATTGCCATTGAATTAGCAATCTGTTGGCTTAGCGCTGATGTCTGATTATTTTATAAATTTTTTGACGTTTCTTTAAATAGTTGATGTTTCAAAATTTGTTGATATTCCTAGATTATATTATGAGATTAGCGTTTTCATGCAATTCAAGCCTATTTTATGATATTTTAGCAGATAGATTGGAACGTAAAAATTCCCACATTTTGTACCGACTGACTCTGCTTGCCTTACAATCATTGAGCTGGTTCGAAAGGGTCATCTAATATGGGTATTGTTGAGTCAATATCCAAGTTTTAAGGCTTCTTTATCCTTGAAAGGAAGCCTTCCAAAAAAAGGTTGAGTTGCTCATCTGTATGCTGCCAAATCTGAGAGCTTACTGGAACCACATTAGTCTTGGTTTGATCTATCAGTACTACATATACATAGAAAGTTCTTCAATTTATGACTATCGCTCAAAAAATTGTAGAACTTTCTCTCTTTAATCTGTAGTTGCCCTATGTCATTTCTTGGACTTCGAGGGCTCCCACTGAAGAATGAGGATGCTTTCAATCAAGTTTCATCTGTACATTCTATAACACTAAATTCTTGCTTTTTCAAGCTTTGTCTTTCCACTCAACCACCCAGTTTACCCGGGTAATAAATTTCTTCAAAATTATATCTCAAAAATCAATAACAAGCGCCCTCATAGTTAATATTTTAAGATACTTACATGCTCTGTGTCTATGAAAGTGAGTTTTCATTGCTTTCACTAATTATGAATTTTTATTTATAACATTTTAAGGCTCCTCCTAAGTTTACCTCACCTGTTCTAGGTAACTTGTGTCATACAAAATAATTCATGCAGAAAAGAGCCATTAATATTTTATTTATGTGAACTTCCATGAAATAGACAGTTTTTTATGATGCTCTTTACTCATACATTTTCAGAAATGCTACCATTCCAAGATTTACTGTGGCCCTATTGCAAAATTATCATCATAACCTCTTAAATGAAGTCAAAGATGATTTAAAAGTTAACTTTTTCTTCCTCTTTGAATCCTAAAAAGCTTGTGGTCTATTGGCATCACTGATATTTTTCATACATTTCCTAAAATGAAAAAAAATCATCATTAATTTTTTTTTTAAGAGAGTAATGAATTAGGACAATATTATACAGATTACACGAGGCTGGCTGAAGAGAATTCCAATAAGGATATTGATGATGAAAATGGGGATGAAAAAATTATTTACTCCTGGTGTGAGATTTTAAATGTTATTTCTAAGAGTATGTTTTCTGGAAATAATCAAGTACAGGGAGGGAGTATCTACTATGCATCCACGCTAGTAGTGGTGCTTCTCATTCCAACTTGCAAAGGCTTCTGTTTGTATTGCTAACTACATCCTACCATATAGAATGAGGTACTTTATGATTCCTTACTTATTTCCAAAGTCTTCTCCTTCTTGAATGGTGTCTGGTAAGTGCTGATTGCTGGTTTCTGGCAACAGAAGTACCAGTGCCCCAGCCACTAAGGGGAAGATTCCAAAGGTGATCGGTGGTATTAAGGGGTGGATGGTGTCCTGCAACACATCAAAAGTGTTTGTGCTTTTTTGAGAATAAAAAAATGAGAAGTTTTTCTGCTACATCTGGGTTGCTTGATTTTTAATTGGATGTTCCCTGGTTTTGGTGTCCTCTCTTTGTCTGCCAAGTTAGTTGCTAGATACTCCAAGTCAGCATTCTTTATTTAATGATATTAATTCATAGTTAATGATATATTAGTTGATGGAGGTCATTCCCAAATTTGCCCTCCAATAGTCTTCCTCTGCTCTTATTCTGATTAATTTAACTCAGCTCTGGATTTTAAAAGATTCAACATAAATTACCAGCAATTTTTGGAAAAGTAACAAATGTTATTTGACACAGCTCTGATAAATTTGAAATTGTGACATGGTAATGCATTCCAAGGTATAAAATACTTTAAGAAATACAATTTTTTCCAGCTTATATAGAGCAGGGGCGCATAAGATATCCCCCAGTTTGGGCTGCCATTACTGTGCACTTCGGTCTTGCCTAAATTAGATGATTGGAAATCTGCTGAGGATTTTTGGGGGAAAAATTATGTCTTAAAAGCTGGAAAAAACAATTAATGCATTGTTACAAATATTGAGATCATAATTCAAACATGGAAACTAGAGGTGCTGCCAGCGATGAATAATCTGCTGATGACACCTATTTTCTTAAAGCTTGGTATTTAAGAAAGTGAATTATTTTCTCTGGGTACAATGTGAAAAAATTCTCAGATTATTTGGGCAAGTATGGGAAATATTTTTTTTTCACTTGTTCATCATTAAAAAGGAAGTTCTTTCATGAAAAGAGAACTTGCTTTGTACTTTCCACACAATTTTATTCTTTCCGACCATGGTTTCGACAAAGTTATGTCATTATCAAGGTCACCATTATCATAAGTACAAAGCGAGTTCTCTTTTCATGTGTCGCTGTTCCACAAAGTGAAGCCTGAAACTGTAGCTTGTGTTCGAAGTGTTTTCACTTGTTACTCCTAGGGGGTATAAGTGTCTACATTGCTGTATGGCCAGCCACACAGCAGTGTGTATATATAAAACACCTACAAAGCTGTATAGCCTGAAGGAACACATCAGTAGAGTCTTTCGCAATGATTTCGTAGGTTTTGTCATCTCTGAATACAGATGGTCGAGCATCAATGGTGAATTACTCTGGTTAAGCTCATTTTTACATCTTCATCTTCAAGGCCAAACTATGTTTTATTAAAAATATCATGACTTAGATAGGTTGATATGTTCTAAAACCTCATACAGTGGCATTATTTCATTTAGGGGTCATTTACAGAAAATTATTATTTTTGAGGGGTCATTGATATTAATAGTCTAAGACTTAATCTAACCTTGCTACTTTTGGGAGAAGTAGCCAGTGTGAGAGGGGAAGTTGGGGGGAAGTAGCCATAAGCATTGACTCATCTTGCCCTATCTCAGTCAGGATGAATGGGAATCCAGAATGCAATGTTCAGAAATGTGAGCCTTTCATACTTTCTTTACTAATGAAAAACAATTGCACTCTGCCAGCAAAAACTGATGAATAGTTGATGGGAGAAAAGTGTGATAAACTTGTGAACACAATCCTTGAGATGCTAACGTGCTTTCACTGGTCCATTTGAGAGAGAATATAGCCTGAGGTTAAAGAAAAGCCTTCATCTACATGCCTTTTGATCATTTCCCTTCCTATCATCCCTAGCTACACACTTTTATCCCAAGATGGTAATGGGTAATTGACTCTTATGTTTGTGCATACCATAAATCACTATTATGCATTACATTCTGTTAACCCTCTTGATAACCTCACTGAATACAACCTAATCGTTAACATTTGCCATTACTCTTCAAAACTTGGTTGATGTCACTTGGCCATTTGTAGAATGTGTGTTGTCCTTGTGTAATGTTATTATATTTCCCTTCTTTTTTAAAGGTTGTATTACTCACCAAAGTAGCGATGAATGGTGCTGTGAGTGAACCAATCCTAGCGCACATGGAAGCCACGCCAATTCCTGCATTCCTCACAACAGTAGGGAAGAGCTCACTGGAGTACAAATAGTTAGTGGACAGAACTACTGCCATACCTATTAGTCCATTTGCCGCCACAGCTACCGGTAACCATTCCCTTGCTGAAAGATAATTTATGTGCACTTCGATAATACAATGATATCGTATAGAATAATTTTAGTGTAAATATATTATAACAATTTTTATTTAACCTTTTGTAATTGCATATTGATATGAAATCAGTGCTTTAATACATATAATAAAGTAGTAAAATGTCATTTGAATTAGACTAATTGTCATAATTTTGCATGTATGCTTCCAGGTTTTTATTGTTTTCATCAAAACTTTCATTTATGATAAGGTAAGGATTAATGAGGTTGATAGACCTCATAAAAACCAGTTAAATTCTGCAATTCTTTTAGAAGAGTCATTAGCTCTTAACTCTCTCATTTCTAGCTCTGCTTTCTTTCTAATTCCCATAAACCATCTCTCATCATTTTCTCTCTCCTAACTTCTCTAATTTCAATGTAGCCTCAGCAAATTGTAAGATCTGAAATTTTTAGAGGGTATGCTCTACCCTGTAATTTCATATTGACTCTTCTTTATTTGCATGTTAGGAGCTCTCCTCACTTTTTGACATCAGAGCAACTTTTGCTCTGTATTCTTCAAAATTACCTGTTCCCCCCTTTTTCAGGATTGGCATCAAACCAACTGATTTAACTTTGTTTTCTGGTCTAACTCTATCCTGATTCTATCTCTATTCAATTGATGCCGCGTCGCCAAACTGTGCGGCACCGCACGGCGACCGATCAAACAGAGGAAAGGCCGTTCAGCGGGGAAAGGCGACAAAGCCCGTCGACTCCTCCTGTGATATTGCAGCGCAAGCAAATGTAATGGACATAACCAACTCCATCTGTATTTGCGATACTCGCATTCGTACATTCCATTGACATTAAAACCATGATACACGCAGAAAAAGTTTTTTTTCTCAGATTTGTGTCACTTCACGCATTCCACACATTTACCTGTAACGTTGATAAGTATTCATTGTATCCTCATACATGTTAATAACACGAAATATATCATCAGAAAATTCTCCATTATTCTACGAAGTTAATTTTGCAAAAAATAGCAACTCTTTACCTCTTGAATTTTTCCATGGTCGATGTCAGTTCCTCTGTTCCCATAGTAGACTTTCTCCTGCCATGCGTATTTACTGTATGGTTAGCGCCACACCAAGTTTAATTGCAGTAAAATACCTTCTAACGTGACGCTCGTAATTTTTTAATTGTTTGCAGGAAAATTTGTCGTTGATTAGTAACTCACGGATTTTCCAATAGCACCGGCTTATTCTTTAATTTTCGGAATGAGAACCCCAGCCTTTTAAGACATCTCAGCATTGTGCGTGGGCAAACGTCAGGAAAATCCTCCAGATCTCACTTCAATGCATCCAGTATTTTGACAATAGTAGGGAACTTTTTCTGTGGTAAAATGAATGCACTTTTCGGCAAAAAAAAAAATTCCTTTGGTGAACTCGTCAAGTACAATGCGAGACCTTCCGTGACTTTTTTCAAAGATGACTCCTCACTATCTGCAATTTCTCTCCTTTCATTAATGATGTTAAGGACAGTTTTCTCACTCACGCGCGCATGAATTGCTGTATTGTACACAACTTTATCGGTGTTAATAACTAAATCACCTGCCTCTACACTGTCAAAGAACTCCTTAATATTGGTAATGATATCCTCATCGCGTAATCTCAAATTTTTGGGTCTCTTTCTTGCACGATTTCCTTCCTCAGAACTTTCCGATCTTAGATTTTGCAGTCTAAGGACACTTTATTTCATTGGAGACATCTTGCTCGCATGGAATTTTGAGCTGAACTGAAGGGGTTAACGACAACGGAAACATATTTTCCTCGGCACCAATTGCTAGTGCCACTGTCAGGAGTCAGCACTTTGAAGGTTAATTTAAGAAAATGGTTCTTGAAAGATGGTCACATCAATACTAACTGAATTGAGTGAGGCTCTCTCTCATCCTCTATTGTCTTAGAGACATCTACATATACTTTTATTAGCTGGGAAAGGGACTGAAAAGAATACTTACCCTGAAGGACACAGGCAATAAGGAGGCACGATGCACCTGAGAATAGCTGTGATGCTAGAAGTGTGTTTCGACGTCCAAATTTATGCATTGCATACCAACTTATCAGTGTACCCAGTATTTGAGTGGCACCTAAAAGAAAATCAGGTATTTTAATTGACTTTCCAGCACAAATGGAAATGTGAAAACTGCTCTGCAGTTATCTCTCTATACACTATATATGTAGTTTCATAGATATACTATAAATTTTCATGCCCCTAGAGTGGCACCCAATTTTCGAAATAAAGATATTAATGTTTTCCATCTATAAAAATTATCAATGGACTAGGGCCAAAATTTTTTCGACTTATGTATATCTCTTAGCATTTCTGATACATGGTTCAACAGTTTGAGCTGCCTTTGGTAGAGCCAAAGGGCACTACCCAAAACTGCTTAGTAAAGCCCTCACCTTTCACTTCCCATGCTTCCACAGCCCAACACCGCTTAGTAAAGCCCTCACCATTCACTTCCCATACTTCCCCAACTTCACCTTGCTGCTTCCCCCACTTCAATATTGAAGTAATATTATTTGAGGCAAGCAAATACAATTTCGTCTTCATATCATGCATGAGCTCTTTATTTGTGGACATTATTGGACTTCAGTTGGAGCGAAGGAAGTGAGTGAAATGCAGGTATCTGGTTGCAAATATTTTAGTCTAGTTAGACTAATATATGTATTACAGTTAAGCTAAAAATAATGCATGAATGAAATTCTGCAATGAATATTTTTTATGCCTCTCACCTGATATGGCCACGTTGATAAAAATGTTTCCACCTAAGCGGCTCATGTACTGTGCTGCTCCGAAGAAGGCCAATCCTGCTGCTAGCCAACTATAGTAAATGGCTAATGTTTTACGTCGTAAGTTGGGTGTTTTTAGCAAATCAAATATATCTCCTTTTTTTGGCTTTGAAAGATTTTCCTTAAGATAAAATATAAAGAAATATGGTGAAAGTAATAAACATTTCAAGTTTAACTGGAATGCTACTTTATGCGTGCATATTAAATGTTCACTGTCCAACTGGTCCAGTGATCCATAATACGTCTATCATCTATTTTTCTGGAGGAAAATGTTCTACTGTCTATTCACCAGGAAAACTTGAGATCCTTCATTAGGGTAGCAATGATTCATTGAATTTACCCTTCACAGGTTGAACTGTATATGAACTTATAATAAATCATTATTTTCATTGACTTTGATGCTATGATAGGAATTTTTAGCTCTAAATCATTGTTTTAGTCTTGAAGAAAAATGTCGAATTACAATTCCAAAAATCAGCAGTTGTACTATGCGTCAGTGCAGTTACCGAAAGGTGCAATTAAGTTTGGAAATTCCATGGCAGGAGAATAATTCAAAGTCTTCTCTGATGTTCATTTTTTTCAGCTCTCTAAATCCACTGGGAAGAAGAGTATCTTTGAAATTTAACTGATTAAAGCAGTCATTGAAGCATCAAGGGTTCTGAGTTTGAGTCCAAAACTAAGCGAATGATTTGTCCTCCTTGGAATTTTTGTGCATCTTAGACTTGAATATTATCTGGTACAAACAATCATTGACATCTTTGGCACATTGACTCACCTTATTTGATTTTATATTAGAAGTATTCTTTACATCATTTCCGTTGCTTATATTTTCTTCTTGTGTTGTGTGTGATGAAGGGTTTGCTTTATGCGTTTCATGAAGTCTTTTCAGGTGGGTGAGATGCATGTTATTCCAAACTCTGCCATTTACCTTGGCTGCTAATGCAAGAACTTTCTCTGCCTCCTTGTGCTGGTTCATGGCCAGTTGCCAGCGAGGTGATTCAGGGACCAGCCTAAATGAAAGAAACAACAAAGCTAACAAGCAATAACCTCCAACCAGCAGTAAATGAATTGAGAGATGAGGAATGGGACTTTACTGAGCTATTAGAAAATAAATTGCTACTGAGTGAAGTGAAAAAAGGAATGGGTAATGAATGAGATGATACAAATAAATGAAATAGAAAAAAAAGTGGAAGAATAATAATTCAGAGAATGGAAGAGAGAAATACAGAAGAATGAGTAATGAATTGAGGAGGATTATAGATGAAGTGAGGGAGGATTGGATGAATTGGGAGTATGGGGAAATTAAGGCATTAGAAAGCAAGGGAAAGTTTGAAGAGATGTATAAGGTTGTAAAACTGATAACAAAAAGGGAGCCAAGGAGAATCAGCCACTCCTCACTCCTCCTCAATCAGCCACTCACAGCCGGGGTCTCCAGGCATGGTCCATGTGTACCTGTGCCCAAGGTGATGTTTAAACCATGCGTTTGTTACTACTACATAATTTATTTCTCCTACAGAAATCCATTGCCTTCTCACCTCAATCTTTTCTCGCTCATAATCTGTGCCCTCCCATTTCATACCCATCTGTCTCTTCTCCCACCACTGAGTTCCAGTCATTCGTTACTATCAGGTTTTTCTTGCCCAGAACTTTCCTAATTATCTCCTTTTAGCTGTTCATATACCCCATCCACCTCTTCCTCCCTATTATTACTTGTGGGCATATAACCTGGACCAATATGAAATTTGTCAGTTGTGCTTCTATTTCTACCACTAATAACCGATCGCTCAACTGTTCAGTGTTTACTAACCTCTTTCCTATTTTGCATTCAATACTACAGCTACCCCACATTGACTCTCATCCCCACCACTATTGATAACTCTGTAACTGTCACTCCAATAGTCCTTGCTGTCCTTTAATCTCACCTCACATAGCCCCAAGGCATCTATGTTCCCCTTCTCTATTTCCTGTATGATATTTTCTACCTTTCCAGCCCTCTTCGTTGTGCTAAGGTTTCAAGTTCCAATTTTAATCAGTACTTTTCTCCATCACTTCTTTTTTGTTCTATTTCTTGGGGTCCTTGTATCCTGTGATGACACTGTTGAGCAAGGATTCCATGCGATGGTGACCTTAGGGGCTTAGTCTTCCCCGTTGCCAGGCATGACAACTACCCTATTGGATGGTGTGACAGAATTGCCAGGATTCATTTCTCTTTGGATAACTTTCATATTCTGGATATTTGATAGTCGAGAGGGCATCTCACCCCACTCCCAACTGTGTTTTTTGAAAGAGGAAAGCAAACTGGATGGGACACGTCGTTAGGGAAGATTACTTGCTGAACAGAATATTAGAAGGAAAAATCGAGGAAAAGAGAGGGAGAGGAAGATGAGGAAACTATATGTTGACAGATATTATGAATAGAAGGAGTTACGAAGAGCTGAGCTCAGGATGGATGAGAATAGAGGGAGCAGTTCAGTTAAAAGCGGTCTGAGGACCGATTCACCTCAGAAGAAGGTGTAATCTGTGAAATAAAATATCCAGGAAGGTCTACTGCAGAAGTATGAGACTTCCTTTTTTTATCCTATGATTACAGATATAGTCTTTCAGGATTATGAGTCGGAAAATAAATCAATTTATTGTTACTAACTCCTCTTAAGCTGAATGTGAAGTTGTAATTGGTTATATGTTTGGCAGTCGATTGTATTTGGCCTTTCTCAGAATATGTCTTCCTGAGTTTTAATTCTGAGTGGCTGAATATTATGAAACAATGTCTGAAAAAGCTTAATTGGTTCCTTATTTGTTCACCACCACATATGTGTATCATTTTTTGCAGTTAGCTGAGCCAAATTAAGGAATCAAATTACAGTGATAAATTCTTCATTAAACTTGCCATTTTCTTTCTGATTTCCTGATTTTCTCTTTTCATTGCAAAATCTAGCCATTTTACTCTACGATGTTGCGAAATTGTGGTATTGAATCCTATTCAAATGCACCAACTATAACATATGAACTCTAAATTTGGCCATTTAATTCAAGGGGCCTGCAAGAATATTTTGCTATCAATAAAGGATGCATGACCATAAAATTAGTGTAATAGATTCATATCCACGGTGGTTTTATTCCTTTTTGATTAGCTGCTTTACTTACCACCAGTAAGACAATAGTAGGATACATGGTAAAGAGGTAACCAATTGTAGTTGTCTCCAGCTTCGGAAATAGTATGAAATCCCCCCAAGAGCTGAATAGCCCAATCCAAATGGTAGATGATATAGAATAGGTGCTGCAGTTCTCCACCATCCGCCGACTATCTCCATACCTTCAAAATGATAAAAATATATGTCAGTAACTTTGATGGTGAAAGAAAAACCATCAAGCATCCCTGGCAGTAAGTTATTTTGCAATCCATCACGTTTGTTTTTTTCCCATTTATATCACAACATTACATCTGGCTCTGCTGAACCCATTCCACTAATTCATCATCACACACTGTCTATTTGAGGGGGCCTAACCATCAAACACTCCAAAAGTAATGAGACTTGATGCAAGCCAAATATGTTCATTAAGTCTGAAATCTTACCTTGTATTGATTCTAATGTTAGATCACGTTGGGCAGTATATGAGACACTGTTGAAATATTTCTGGCGCTGTAAAATCTTCCATTCTCATAATTGCAAAGTCTATTTTTTAGGGGAAAATGATTTATCCATCGTGCCCTTGTAGCACATACGGTTGGGCCAACGTTGGGAAACGGTGCCACGGTTGGGGAATGGCTGGGTTACCTTTAGGCCGTTGGGCCAATGTTGGGAAACGGTGCCATTTGCACCGTTATTTCTTATCCGTTGGGCCAACGTTTGGAGGTGGTGAAAGTCTCAATTGAAAGGAGGAAACACGATCGAGATATCGAGTTGACATCGAGATATCGAGTTATCACAAAGTAGGTGGATCGGCAGTTCTCATTGAGGTTAAAAAATGGAGGAGGCATAGTCAAGAACACTCCTTGGTGAAGGCGAATCAAAATTGTGGCTTTTTGCTTCATCTTCGCCTTGACAGTCAGTTTCTGGGAATAGCATTGCTTTTGAGTTTTAAATTCCCTAGTTCTGACATAAATCAAACTTGACCCCCAGGAACGTGGGCCTGAGTGAGACCTATAGCATGCCGACCGTAATGGCGGAATCGAGTTATCACAAAGTAGGTGGGTGGCTTAGAGAAAGGGGAAGGTTATTAGTTCGGCACTTGCATATACCAACCAATATAATGCCTGATGGCAATGCACATTAATAGAAAAAATGGTTGTATGATTGTTGGGAAATGGTGGGGGAACTGTTGAGCCAACTGTTGAGGAGTCGTTGGGCAAATACAGTTGGATAACAGTTGGCAAAATGGCCATGAATAACGGTTGACCAACCGTTGCATGTAACAGTTCCTCAACGTTGGCCCAACCATTAGTGCTACATGGGTGTTTCTGTTTAGTGTGCTGGGTAGACAATAGTTGTCATTGCTGAAAGTTGTGTTATCAGCCTGGGGTGGCTTGTGGATACTTTCTCCTCTGTAAGGTCACTTTTTACCCCTTCCTCCCTGCTAAACCTTCCATCTTGTCTTCTTATGCAAGGTACTTTTAAAATTTACTATCTCATTTTATTCTTATTTTGAAGAAATAATCAATTTTTTCCTTGTCTTTATTATTCAGATTGCATCCTTGGTTCATGTCAGCCAATCATTCAGTCTAATTTTATGAAAGGAGAAAGATAGAGAAGGAATCTCATCATCAGTCTCAGATGGACTTATTACAGAAGCTGGGGGAAGGATGGCTTTGAAAACTATTTCAATAATGGAAAACCGATGCATAAAGGATAGTATTACAAATTGTTAGTCCTGCAAATACATTGCAAATTAGATTAGCTTTTTGCTGATCAACAATGCATGCTTATTATGCCGTACCCTCTTATAGAGACACAGGGGCCCCTTCAGGACAGACTAACTAGAGATGGGCAATGACCAAACATTGACAGTTAAATTTACACTAATTCAGACTTTCTCAGGAGATAGAAATATACGTAAGTGTTCTCAATCCTTAAAAATGAGTGCTACCCTATTGTATGAACCCCAGAGATTTACAGCAGGCCTACTCAGCCAGAAGTTGAATTCACTTGTGAATGATGCTAGCTTTTTTGACTTACAAATCAGTAGTCACCCAGCTATGTTTTGCTCACATGGTAACTGCTGGGTATCAGGCTCAATAATAATAACTCAATAGTAAAGATAGTAACTCATCACAGTCAGATGTATACTAGACAAAATTAGATATGCTTATACAACATGGGGCTGACACTTAAGACCAATGAGCTGTCAAATTCTGCCAAGATTAACATGCAATGTTTTAACTTTATTTGAATAACTCATTTTGTTTCTTTCACCTTTGTTACGTTCAACCATGAAGATGCATGTACGACAGTATTCTAGCCCTTTGCAGTGATTTCATTAACTTCTTTTTTTTAATTTGAAGGTTTCAGAAATATCTTCCAGTTAATAAAAAACAAAACCCATCCAAACAATGAAATAATATTCCCCCATGAAGTGAAAAATGAATGCCTACTTAATGGCAAACTACCTACATTGGTAAATATGCTGGAAATCAAATACAGCAGGTGGATATGAGAATGACTTGAATGTAAATCCTAGTGTGACATATTTGCTCAATGAATTGTCAGAGAGGCAACCCATGATGAAATATTCATCATGCCCATCAAACAGGTTAAATTTATTTTGCATTAAGGATTAAAATGAGGGGAAAGATTTGATTTGTCCTCCTTATTGCTGCTGAGCTTCTTAGAATTTGCCTGATGCAGAATTCTGATACATACCTGCAGTAGTCAGTTGTTGCTGTATATTTGTTGCACTGTATTGTTGTATGTGATGTGACCTGAGGTATTGCTGCAAGAGGAGGATGGAATGGTGAGTGCACTGGGTGTGTGCCCTGCCATGCAAAATCCCAACTTAACACTTTTTTCTAGTGACACCACGTTTGGTTTCATATGTGCAAATTAATTTCATGCAAGTTTACAATTGGTGGTAAAACATGATAGTGTGTTTATAATTACTTATTTTCATTAGTATGCTGCATACTATATAACTACTTCAATCCATGGGCCCCACAGGGCCACGCTACCTCTCGTTGCAGTAACAGAATAGTATTTGCTACTTTGGCCTTACGAAGGTTCTCCCACAAAAAAATGGTTAGCATTTATTTTTACTCTCCTTGTCCTTCGTTTTAAGAAGCCCAATATTTTCTCCTGCACCCAGGGCCTCAATGGACCATAGCCTGCCTCTGATTATTGCCTTTAAAGCTATCAATATGAAATTTTGAATGGGGTTTGAATTTACAAAAATTCAAAACATTTTATAATTCATTCTTACAGATCACAAAACTTGTCACCATGATTCCTCCTGTAGCAATGGCAATCAAGAATCTGAGAACAAGAAATCCTTCAAATGATGGAATGTATGCTGCGCCAATGCCCGCTGTGGTTTGAAGTGCGATTGAGGCCAACAGTGGTATTTTACGACCAACCCTGGAGCAAAAGGAAGCATGCTATTTTTACTACAATTTAGAGACCTTTAAAGACCTAAAGAAGGTTGGGAAAATTTTTAACATTTAGTAACTTACACATATACTAATTTTTCAAAATTTTCAACATCTTACTAAATAAAGTGAAAAGTTTAGTTCATTTTTTATGCTGCTCATATGCATCATTTGCTCTTGTTTACATAGTTTAAGGGAAAAATGCAGTAACAATTGTATTGAATGTTGGTGTGCCAGAAGTGTAATAATTTGTTCTGAGTGCACTGAGAATATTTCATGTCATTGGTTAGTCGAAGAAGAATTTATTACCTTCTGGGTTCCCACTGCATTTATGTATGTACTTTAGATGGCATCTTCCAGCCTAAGTTTGACGTAAGGGCAGCTGTTAGAATGGAGCTAGAACTACTTTCACTTTGATTTAACTAATGTCGTGGGAGCCTTGAAGAAATGAATGTTTCTTCATTTTTCTGAGGATACCTGAGGTTGTGTCATAAAATAAGGGAAGTGAAAGGTTGGTCGATAATGACCTTAAGGCTGCTTTACATGGTACATTTTATTGTACAAGCGAATGTATGAACTCTTGCATGAGGAAAATTGTGCTGTGTAAAGTGGCAAATTGTATGATTGTTCTGATTGACTGAATTGGAAATAGAAGCTGTTCTAATTCCAGTGGCGGCGCTAGGCGTCGGCAACCGCTGACAGTCTCGCAAAAAAGTTTAACAATGTTATTAAAAGTTTAGTTAATCGCATATATTTCCATATGCGTGAGTAGTATTTATCCATTGTCGCAGAGTGCTCTAGCAACACTATGAAAGTGAGGCAGTACCGCACATGAGACTCAGGGAATCCCCGAGTAGTTAATTCATTCTGTTTCTTAAGCAATACCGCATCCGAGACTGGGAATTCCCGTTTCAATCGCTTATTTTTATTTGGGAAATTGTTTATTTTAATTTGTGATTGTTTATGTAATTTTGTCAGCATTTGATTAGCAATAAAAGTCATATACTCATACATCAGTCTCATTCTATTTATCCTTTTCTTTCTGACTGGGAAATGAAAGAGGCCTCGCAAAGGTGATGTCACCGACGTCTACATTTGGTCTAGCACTGCCACTGTCTAATTCCATTCATTTTGTTGTACATTTTATGATTTGTTTGTGCCATATATGTACTGTGTAAAGCAGTCTTTAGAATGTAGGGGAAGTATCCTACTCAGTAAAGGAATATTCCTGGGAGTCATCCCCTCAAAGGAATTCTTGGAATGCTGGGAATGTGGTGAAGGGCAAAATTTTCACAGTTTTTGGGGCACTTGATAATGGTTTGTTTTGAGGGAAAGAAGCTCTGTATGTAATGGGCACACTATGAAATGAAAGTATATATGTAGTGTTGACAATATGATTTCATGTTATCCATTATGTTATACACATTATTAATTATGGAAAGTCCCACCTGTGTATTTATATGGAATATTCTAATGGAAGTTTCAAAAAATAGCTCTTTTACATGCTATATTGATGTTAGTTTTGATGCAGGAGTCATTAACTCCATTGATGCCAAAGTCACTGACATGAAAAATCGCTACTCACTTGTCTGCCAATATTCCAAAGAAAACACTGCCCAACAGAATGCCAAACATGAACAAAGATTGAGCCACGTTAGCCCACTGAGATCGATGACACACCAAGTTCCACTGTAAAAGAGCATTATCACTGTGTTACAATTCTTGCATATAGAAAGTCCTCCACTCAGGGATACTTATATGATGATGGTGTATCCAGTAAAAACTGAAAATCACTCTTAATACCATAGCTTAACCAATACAGAAAATCATTTTCATTTCAGCCATGTTAACTGAGAAAGTGAAAAATTCTTTGTGTGGCCTTTCTGAGAGGATCACTCCTACCCAAGTGAAGAGCAGCAAGTAGAGATGGGTAAACTACAGTAATTTTTGTATACAATAATTATGGTAATTTTCGAAAATTACCATAATTTTCCAGTAATTTTTAATTTTCTGCATTTAATAGCTCAAAGAAGATTAAATAATATAGTCAATAGCAGTAGTCAGGGGTTAATGATCATTACTATTGCTACAGTAATTCATTAGAAACAAAGAAAATGTAAAAACAAAATACGGCAGCCCACATGCAATATGGCTTTCTTCTGGGTCTGAGAAAACTGCATCCTGTGTTACTCTGCTCTCTGCCAGGAAAGTACCATTTTTGCTGTAATTTAGAGCTGTATACTTTGAATGATCCTTGTAACTTGTGACATTCTAGTGATTTTTCCCATTTCACAGCTGTTTAAACCTCATGCTTGTTACTGAGAGGGCAGAGAGGTCAGTCTCTGAATATCAATAGCTTTTATCCAAAATCACACTGTGACAAAATGACTGGTCTTATGCTCTGTGACTGGATTGGAGATGTGACAGTCAGAGCTGTGACAAAATGCCCCCCTCACATCCCATTCCAACTTAAAAGGAATGGGATGGAATGTGACTGGGAGAGCTCTGCCTTAGGGCGGTTCAAAAACTCATCAATTCTGAAAATTTTTCACTCTGTCCCACCAATTTGATACTTAACACTTTCAATGCAGTTGAAATTTTTACTTGTATCTTACATGACAGATGGGTTGCTAGAGCTAAAAAATACTGAACAAAAAGAATAAGGTGGACGCAGTGGACAAAATTTTGAAGGAACATCAACTGAAGCATATGAGTACATAAAGAATGGAATAAAGAAAGTGGGCGTAGAAGTTCTGGGTGTGACAGATAAGAAGACACCTAACAATTTGGAACTGGTGGAAGAAATCACACAAAAAATTGAGGAAAAGAAATGGGCCTACCAGTGATGGAAAAATTCCAGATCAGAGGAACATCGGAAGGAGTATATGTATAGGAAACAAAGCACAGGTGAAGCGAACAACTAGGACTGTTAAAAATTAAGAATGGAAAAGGACCTGCGCTAGGGTAATCAGTAAATTAGGATATCAGCGGTCAACAGAAGCATGGATGGTACTGAAGGAGATGAGGTAAGAGATGAAACACAAAACAAATTTGCAGATCCTTCCGATGGAAAACTGGGAATGGCACTTCAAGAAATTACTTACTGAATATCAAGAAGAGTTCAAAAGGAGCTATATGTGGAAGTATAACGATACAACAATAATAGTAAGTGAGGAAGAAGTGAATAGAGCAATTAAAGAAGGAAAGAACGGCAAAGCTACCGGACCAGGAGGGTTTAATATGGAATTAAAAAGTAATTAATATGGAGGATCCAAAAAAATAAAGTAATAACGACCTTAATAAACAGTATTTTTAGAGGAGAAAATATTCCAGATGAAATGAAGTTGAGATATATAACACCAATACATAAGAAGGGTGATAGAAAAGATAGCTACAACTATAGAGGGATCTGTGTATCAAATCCACTGATGAAGATATTAGGAAGAATTATTAAGAGAAGATCTTCGAAGTCGACTAGAACAGGAATACAAAACAGCTGAGGTACAAGGTGGATTCACTGCTGGAAGATCGTGTAATGACCATATTTTTACAGTACTACAGTTACTTGAAAAATGCCAAACTAAAAATAAGGAGGTTGAATTGGTTTTTATTGACCTTGAGAAAGCATATGATAATGTCCCCAGGGAGAAGTTTTGGGAAGCTCTTGAAATAGCCGGAATAAGTGAACCAATAAGAAGAATACTACAACAAATGTATGAAGATAACAAATGTGCAATTAAAATCGGTCCAAATATATCACAGCCCTTCACAACCTCCAAAGGAGTTCTTCAAGGATGTTGCATCTCACATACATTATTTAAGATTTATATAGATGTCAGCCTAAGAGAATGGACCAGAAAATGTGGACAGATGGGATTACCTCCAAATGGAAATATAATATTGTCGAATCTTCTTTTGGCTGACGACCAGGTCATAATTGCACAAGACACTGAAGATATCAAGTACATGTGCAGGAAACTAGCTGAGGACTATAAGAAATGGGGTCTAAAGATTAACTGGAAGAAAACTCAACATCTAACCAGCAGCAATGAAGATGTAGAAATTGACAGGAATAAAATCAAAAGAGTATCATTGATGGATCCTCAAAATTGGATATAGAGAATCGGATGTGCCAGAGTAGAAGGGCCATTGGAAAACTGAATCCCTTATTATGGAGCAGCAACATACTCAATTGAACAAAAATAAATATATTTAAAGCAATAGTAGAAAGTATAATGCTTTATGGAGCCAAAATATGGACTACAAATGAAAGAGAAAAAAGTAAACTATGAGCCACTGAAATGGACTTCTGGCGGAGGTCGGCTAGGAAATCAAGAATAGAAAGAGTTAGAAATGAGCAGATAAGAGAAATCATGGAGGTAGAGAAGGATGTAGAAGAGACTAATTGAAGAAAGAAGATTACGATGTTATGGACTTGTCCAAAGAATGGGGGATGAAAGAATACCGAAAGCTGCTCTAAAATGGGTTCCGGAAGGCAGAAGGAGAAGAGGAAGACCCAAGAAGTCATGGTGGGATGGAGTGAGGGAGGAAATGGATAGGAGGGGGTTGGATATGGAAGGTGCATTTGATATAGACTGGTGGGGATTGGGTGATGGACCTGATGAGTGGACCCTACTTATTGAACGCAACAACAATTTATTAACACGGACAAGGATGACCTCGGACTTAAAACACCAGGAGTTTACCGGACTCCCTGCGAATGTGGTGAAGTGTACATTGGTGAGACGGGCCGGTCCATTAAGACGCGGGTTAAGGAGCACATGAGTATGCCATCCGGAGCAATCTGCGGTGGCAGAGCATAGTCTGAGCGAGGATCACCGCATAATACTTGACGACACTTAACTACTTAGCCGATCCAACGGATACTGGGAACAACTGACGAAGGAAGCCATAGAGATCCGGATGGAGAAGAAAAACTTTAACTGGGACATGGGCTATGCGCTAAGCGAGGCTTGGAACCCAGCCCTTCGCAGAATCAAGGCAGAGAGAAAGAAGATCAACGCTAGCCAATCGGAGCCAACCTGACCATTTTGGCACAAAAACTGCCAGGCATATAAGGAGGCACCAATTCTGACACTGACATGCCCTGAGGACGATGGCGGTGGTAGCCATCGAAACATCGGCCCATAACGACCTGACCCGGTGGAAAGCCCGAGAAGACTTCATCAGCATAATACGCTGGGAAAGAACTAAATCATATGCTGTGAAGTGGAATATCCCTAATAAAAAAAGAATAAACAAACTTATAAGAAAAACACACGGAATCCGACACGGACACTTCCACACTGATGCAAGGTCTATGCCGGACTGCGAAAGGGTGAAAAAGTAATGGTACACATGCAAGGAGCTCCCCAGCGGCAAAGTTTCTAAGTTCATAATTGAACCAGTGGGTGTATAGTTATTAAGTGCAAGTAGCAATTTTCCTGATTCTTCCAGCAATACTAGAAAAAGGGAATGAGCAGGAAGGAATCACCACTTAAAAACATAATTAATTCAACAAGAGTTGGCTTATATGAAGTCTTACCTCAGAGATGATAGTATCTTCAAAGATAGAGTGATCGTATGTCCAACTTTGACAGGGTACTAAGATTGTTGAGTTTTCTCCAGTGGTTTCTTTTAAGAGTTCAGTTTTATTGTAGTGGCATTTATCCAGCTATGCGCGAGAAAATAAATGTCATTTATATTTGTACATTTGAGGTGGGTACATATAATGTGCTTTTAATTATTTATGAATCATAGCTCTATATTGTATGGAAAATGTTTTTGTTTAAAAAGACGTGTTATTTTTCAATTATGCTCTCTATTATGTGATCACTATCCATTTATGTACATTTTATATTTTGTTTCTTGTAGCAATCCATTGAGTAATTCAAATTTGATAATAGGATGAAGGAACATAGTTACAAATATGTTTCATTTTTTTATTCATCAATTTATTGATGAGTGGACCATTTGGTATGTAATTTACCCAAGGAAAGAAATAATTTATTTTTATTTATGGAAGCCATGGGCTATTGATATTGTCATCATATTTTAACGCTTGGACCACATCTTCATGTGATAGGACTTGCGTGTTCCAATGACTTCTAGAGCTGGACTGGTGGTAGCAATTACTATTATTCCCTGGAAAATTCATTGAGTTTATGTTATTTTTGTGAAAGTATGAAAGAAATGGCCATACCTCATCCATAGACCTGTTCTGTGGAAACTCGTCGCCTGTGCCAGTTGCATTCCACCCATTGCAAAAGTAGTTGCCTGGAGGTGGGGCAAGGAAAACTATTGACAGTTCTTGCCAGGCAATTGGAATTCTCAGTAATGAGAGGGAAAAGCAAACACGTGCTTGCCACCATCCAAAGTCACCCAGGGCTTCCCTCACTATGAGCTCCACTTCCTTTGTGTCACTTGAATCTACACTCTCATCATTGGCGTTGGCAAATTGTGATTTTCCATCTTCATCATCTGCTGCAAGTAAATGAAAAAGTCATTTGATTTTTAAAATTTTCATTCATTTTTTAAATTCATTTCCATTGTCCTTAAAAACAGACAGGCCTTTTAGTTAAGCCTTTTATATTGAGAACTTAAACGTAAAATGAGGGATATGTTCTGGGTGGTGAAAAATTCACTTAAGGTAGTCCAAGCTAGATAGTTCCCTAGTCATAATAGAGACCCTATTCGAATTATACGTTTTAATTTCACCAGCTGTAGGACACATCAATTAAATATTGCATTATTAATGGTGCAATAATATAGTTTTTTATGAAAGAAATGGTAAGTAATTCAATGAAAATATGTAAAAAGTCTTTCTTTTGACTAATTGTTTTCGCGCGGTGCGTTTGAAAATCCTTCAAAACGGAAGATTTTTTGTGATACTCATGAACCGACTGTGGTGACAATATGATTAATTTTCAAAAATAGTTGAGAAAACACGCAAACTACACGCTGTTAGTTTTTTACGACATCTAAGTGTTATGAATTCCTCATTTTGTAAATAATGTCTCTCTGGAGTGCATACATGCACCATTTCCCATGTAAAAGGGCTGGTATTTTTTGGCAAATATCTCCGAAAGTAATGAGGTAAGGTGTAGAATTTTGTGTCATTGGATAGGTGAGATTTTTCCCTTTAAAATGAGACCAAATTCATTGATTTCTAAGAAAAATTATTTTTCTCTCGAACTACCGTAAGTAGGATTCAAAGCCGCTACCTGGGTAAGCAGGTGAAGTCTTTTCCCCGCAGTCACCAAATGCTTTTAACTCAGTTGTATGATCTAACTCTCCCCACATCCTGCTGGATGTATTGCATTTACCTTTGGCAAAACACGACTCTACCTCTCCCCTTGAATACCGCAGGCGTCATTGGGAGTCGCAAGAAACTTACGTAGTTCTCAAAGTGGGCGCTTCCGCCCCCTGGGGGGCCGTGGCTTGAAGCTAGGGGGCGAAAAGAAACAAGGAGGCGGTTTGGGGGAGCTGGTGGCATGTTCCTGATCGAAGGATACCATGCCCTCCAAGGATCTCTTTCTAGAAATGAAATTAGCGCACGCACATAGACTGGCAGGCTAGGAAAGCAATAGTCTTATGGGTGCTTCGCGCGCTATGCTACCGCGGAAGCGTTGGAATAGCTTTTAGTGGTCGGAAAAATCTCGTTCTTCATAGTCAAAGACGAGCAATCGCGATTCCAAAGTCACATCTATCCCATGTGCTTTTCAGGAGATATCGAAGGAAAACTAAGTGGACTACTAGAATTTTAAACCAATATCACTACGAAAAATTCAGAGTTTAATATCTTGGTACGCAGACACCGTATGTGTGTAAAATATAAGCGAAATGGATGAAATCGAAAATATCATTGGTCAGTTGTGTTACAGATGTGTTGAAGTGTGTGTTACAATGAAACTATCTAACGCCCATGAATGGCAGCTGGTACCCAAAGATTCGGGTTCGAATCCGGGTCAAGTCAAATAGCTTCCCCGGGGAGAAATTCATCCCTTTGCTGCACATTCACCAATATAAATTTTGTGCCCAACGATAACTGTTACTTGAGTCAGTCAAGGTAGAGAACAAAATTTTTTACCGTAAACATGAAATAATATCGACCTAACCATTCTAAATATGTATCTCTCATGTAGTTTTCCGTTTTTCTTCTGAAGCGGATTGTCAGAGATGTGCTGTTTTGCTGGTTTATTAGAGGAGCATTGGGAGGGAAACAGGTACCTGGGAATTTTTTCTGCCATGGGCAGGTTTCGGCAACTACCTATTTTGTTACTTATCAGTATCCCTCTGGCAGTTACAGCTGCAAAGCAAAAGAGATTCAAACCTTTGGAGATATGGCGTCATCGATGAATGTGGAAGATCTATTTAAGGCAATGAATCACAAACGAAGAAGTCATAATAAGGCTTGAAGATAAAAGAAGTAAAACAATATTTCATAGAAAACAATGCAAACCTACTGGAAGACTTTGGCGATAGACTAGTCCATTGAAAACATGAAAGGGGACAATTACAGAGGAAGACCAAGGATGGAATACGTCAGGCAAAATAATAACGACGTCCAAGTGAAGACTCATGCTATGAAGCGGATGGGAGGGTGAAGTTGAGAGCTGAAGCAAACCAATCATCCGATTGATGGCTTCCAATGATGAGGATCACTAAACGCATACGGTCAAGGCAGGTTAATGGCACTAATCTCTTGATAAAAGGCGGCAATATCTTCGATATGACTACTTCAAGGAGGTATTATCTGATCAGAAAGTTTGTCCCCAACTCGGGGTTCGCATATCCTGTGGGGTACGCACTTAGTCGTTTAAGGGTTAGCGAAAAATGCTGATTAGTGGCGGAAAAGTGGCAAGCATTTTCTTACATAGCGAGAGGTCCATATGACGGGTGATATCGAGGGAATTGGACGACCGAGGAGTACGAAAGTCAAAAGGGCTCACAACTGTTGCTAGACAAATGTTACAACCCCTATAACACAGACGTTGAAATGTTTAAGATATGTTCAAGATAGGAATACTTTTGAGGATAATGATGTTAAATTATTTACAGTAAAAAGTACCATTCGCAGTTGTTTCCTAATCTCCCATTGAGACTGCGCCCACTTCATCTGTATAATTCCTAATCACTGAAATTTTCGCCCCTCCTCTGAGAAGCGTATGCCACTGCATCCTCATCGCCGACGACACGCACGACGGAAAAGGGTTCTCGTAGCAATTTGAACCTATCAAGCACCTAGTCCTCCCTATGGTGACGGAAATGGAGACGGAAGTTACCTCCACAGTTGTAAGAAACTCTTCTTGCTTTCAAGACGTGAAAATATTTGCCCCGGGCTGAGACGACGGTAGATCGTAATAGATACGAAGACTAACCAAGGCTGCACGTGAGGGAACCATGCTAGTATTTAGTTGAAAATATCTAATCAGAAAGTGCTTGAGATTCGATTAAAAGCAGCACTACTAGTGTCGCCGAGCTTTTTCAGAAAGCCCTGCTCGGAGATGCTTTCGGAAATATCTGGAATTAAGTGGTTGGGCTCAATATCTTGTGCTGTCACCGACCTCGTTTACGCATATTCTTGCTTATTAGTGCTCCCAGGCTTTATCTTTGTGGGGTGTAACTTTCCAGTCCTCTAAAGCGTCGTGCATCGTTCATTCTCACCTTCACAGACGAAAATGAAGGTACCTAATTGTCTAGTTCTTGGAGAGAGACAGAGGCTCGTCTGAGCTCTAAGGCCTTCGAGTGAAAGCGTGCATATGGAAGTAAAACTTGATAATTTACTCTATGTCTCGACTCGAATTTTAATCTACAATGCCTGTTTGCGGTATTGATGGCTATAGTACCTGCCTAAATGGAGTGATAACATGGCCGGTTACCCGCTTTTCATGAACATACACGCTTTAAAGCTAAAATTTATGTTAACGGCGAGGATTTGTGAAATATTCTTCATCAATATGAGGAAAATCAGGATGATAAAATAAAAGAACGAGCTTACTATCTATGTAAATACTTATCAAGACGAAGAAATTTGATGATTGAGTTTGCTTCTCGAATAAAAAGGCGCCCCCAAAATAAGTAAGACCGTACGTCGTTCACAATTCGCAATATTTTAAAAAGTTGCCATGAATTTTTATGCTGATCACAGTTGTCATTCAGCAATTTTTTTAAGGTGTGAACCGTCTTGAAGATCCCCTGGTTATTGTGTGAATCCCCTTAATTCTAAAGTACGTTGTTTTCAATTTTGAAATTGAACTATTAAAATTGGAAACTTCAATTGTGAAGTGACCTTTGCCAGCAGTCATCGATCCGGAAATTGGTTTGCCGAGGACCTTTAATTTCCTTTCCCATCATTTAACCATTTTATTCCTGCCCAGGTCTTTACTTGGCATTCTTTGTAATTTCCCCAACGTATCCCATCCCTGCTTTTTCTCGATACAATATCATTTTCATTTCATGTTCCTTGGCAGTTTTGAAGTGGATGTTGAAATAGGTAGTAGTCAAATGAAAACATTAAGTTGGACGAGTGCATGGATAACATGGGCAGATGTTCAAAATGCACTGCTGCAGTTACTGTGGCTCTTCCGTGCTAATCTCGGGAAGCGCTGCCCCTTCTTAGGCGAATAATGAGGCACCCATTCATTTTTAATGCCATGGTGCGCTGACACCTGCCAGAGTTTGGACCACGGAATTTTTTTTCCGGATGAACACGACGCGTCTCCGACTGAAAAGCCTCCAACAGGAAAACTTTTAAAGAGCGTGAAAACTTCTGAAAAATAGTAAATTTCCTCAAAAGCTGGGTCGGGATCCTCCGCCAGAAAAATTGGTCTATGTCATACCAATTTCAATCATACAGTCTGGCACCAGCAAGGCGTATCTAATGGTTCTTTGAAAAGTAGCTTCATTTTATTATAGTTCGCACCTAGTTATGGAAAACTCTTTAAACCAATCTTACTTCATCCTGATGTCATCCAATAGTTTCCTTTCCTCACCCACCATACTGAGCCTCCCAATATCCTCCAAGAGTTCACTCTCCTCACCCAATCTTCCTTTCCGTCCACCGTTCCTTATCCATTTCCTCCACGACCACACCTCAAGCGCCTGAAGCCCATTCTCGTCCTCCTTTATACACCACGTTCCTGCACCGGACTAAGTCAAACGACCAATTGCTCCTCGGACGCGATGCTTGGTTGCTCGAATCAAAACGATTATATTCTCAAATTTTGGTTGAGGTACTATGTAACAAAAATGGGAGCAGCCTGCCTATGGAGTAATGAATGACGCGGGGAAGTAGTCGAACTGTGATCTCAGAGCGTCGAGTGAAAATAGAACCGATCCATTTCGAGAAACTGAATAGTGAATATCGGATTTCTTGGTCATACGTCACCCGTGTCAATGCGAGACAACTTCTACTTATAACAAATGGCGGACGTCAAGCCAAAGGGGAGGGGTGGGGTAGAATAATTTGGAGGAAGGAAGTCGAAAGAGGATAGTTTTACTTCTCAATAGGTTCACTCGTGTGCCTATGAAGGATTTTATTCATATAAACGGCGTTTGCTTTGAGTTGAGGCCGCTATTTTTTATTTCTGGTACCGAGCGATTTAAGGACATGATTTCTCCAGGAACTTTTTGAATTTCTTCGAAGACTTGATACTTTATAATGGTGACCGTTGCCAATTTTAATTCCGATGCCCGTGTTAACATTACGATATTTTTCAGCGGTGGGCGTCGATTGGGATATGTGATGTCGCTGCTGGATGTTTCCCTTTATTTAGCATCCCTTTTTTCATAGTTTACCTTTATTTAGCATTTTTGATTTCTTTCTTTTTGATAGCATACTTTCAAAGGAAAAGAATAATTGGAAAAATTGGGGTAATATCAGAACATTAGGGAAATACAGAATGGTTAGGCTAAAAATTGCATGCATTGGCCCTGATTTCTTGTTTACCTTCGATTACTTAAATACGCACTACATTGCTCACGAAAGGAATCACAGGAGTGCTGTAACTATGGAGCGGCAGGAGTAAATATAAAGGATACAGACGATGTGAAATGCTTGGGAATCATCTTAACTTTAGACCTAAATTAAGAAAAGATAATTCGGAGCATTTGCAACGATGCATTACAGAAACTGGGACTTATTAATTGCTGGAAGGCTCTTGGCTGAACAGGTGAAAATAAAGGTGCTACTTCGCTCTGCTTAGGCCATATCTCGAATATGCCGCGAGAATTTTGAGACCCCGTGCAGAAATATTTAATCCACGAAATAAATAGAATAATACGAAAATCTGCACAATTGATTTTAAAAAACCTCTACGAGCGAGTAAATAGTGAATCACAGCGAATGAAAGTGACGTACCTACTATTAGGGGGTAGTAGTAGTCGGCTGGGAGCCACTTAGGACTTCGGGGCCAGACGATATTCTTTAATTACTGGAAAGATTATGATCAGGTGAGAGTCAGTATGGCTAGTGGTTAATGATTTCGACACCACGATATATCTCTAAAACTGATTGAAGGGAAAAAAGACTTAAGTATTAATTTGCATAACTAGTGACTATAACAAAAGCAGAGCGGGACACTAATACATTCCGTTAGTATGCAATCCATCTTTGACTCCTCTCCCTTCCTTTTCCATTGCCCTCCTCATTACTTGGCTCGTGTCATAACACCCCCTGCTACACCCCCATCTGGCAGCTCGCAGGATAAATATGAATATGTAGACATACTGGAGGACTCTACATCGACAAGTGTACCGTGTATTTTTTCGCGGGGCCACCTTCAACAGATGAGTGCAGAACTTTGTAAACTTTGTATTCGCGCTAGTTGATGGTGTGAAGTCCATCCGTGTTTGCAAGGGAAGCGGGTTCGAGTCCCGCCTGGGTAGAATATTATCTGCCCAGGACATGGGTGTTTGTGTCGCGTCCCTTGTTACTGTTATTCACCCGACGTAAATTGGCCCATGGTTAGGCTAAAATTGAATGCATTGACCCTGATTTCTTGTTTACCTTCGATTACTTAAATACGCACTGCATTGCTCACGGAAGGAATCACAGGAGTGCTGTAACAATGGAGCAGCAGGAGTGAATAAAAAGGAGACAGACGATCGGGATAGTGAAGATAAATAAATAAATAAGCCAGTTGGCTGATTTAAGGTATCATTGAATCAAATCCTTGAAGTATACTCGCTTATCAAATCGATTCCCTACATTACTTTAAATTGACAAATTCGTGATGTACCCTGAATGAACAGAGCAAGGGCTAAGTTGAGGTAAGGATGTATATCGACGTGAAGCGTATTTAGGGGGTGGAGGAGATGGTGTCTCCCTGTCATCCCTGGTAACGTTAAAAAGATGATAATCGTAAGGTACTCCATTCTTCTCGTCCCCCACCCACCCTCCGGGAAGTACTAATTCTCCCTCCGCTGATGTCGCTCTATCCACTGACAAATATTTTTTATGCAGGCAGGCATTAAAAATTTCCTGTCCCCTGAATTTCTTTTAGCAACAATTAATTTCTATTTTGGGGATCCTATCTTAATCTACTTTCAAAGGCTTATATATTGTATTATTTTTTCCTTCGTCGATGACTTACTCTTCAACTCATCTTCATCAACCTTCCATAAAATCGATTGCATAGTTTGTCATCGAAACGTCGGTACATGAACTCCTGGCCCGGTTGGAAACCCTAAAAGAATTTATTCAACCCTTCATGATTGTCTTTTAACCGTTTGGCTTTATCCTGGCGGAGGTTAATCGCTTTCTGATGCAACGACATCAATACCACTATGTATATAAAATGCCATTAATTTGGTGAGCGAGAAGTCTGTCAGGTAACTATTCACTGAAAAAGATTTTGTGGTTAGAGTTGATATTTTTCTCGTGATGGGTTAAAAATGCCTCTCGAACCATTGACCACCGCATACGAATATTTATTGACCCAGGCCTTTGTAATTTTAAGCGCCGATCATACTCCAAGTTTCTATCCCATATAGACAGCTACTGATATGTAGGTGTGTGAATGGTAAACAAAAATACTCACCCTGCTCCAATTTGGGGGCTTCTGCCAATGCCATTTCTCACCGCTTTGATGTTTCACTGAAAATTATATGTTTGCCACCTTTTCTGGGAGCAGTAAAGCATAGAAGCTTCAGCTTACTTTCCAGTGTCCTCTGCCTACAAGTCCATAGCTGCAGTAGCGGTCCCACAGTATGTGAGGCGGCAAACTCATTTTCGCTCTCACCACAACCTCCCCTCTCCTGTTCCAAGCACGTTTACCCATCTTCGTGAACGATCTCCGAACCTCTCCGCCGTAAATTCAGAGGGAAGTTCAAAAGGCGGAATTTCTGGATGCTGCGTTCGGAAGCTTCTAATAATTGTTGCGTAGGATTGTTACTGAACATTGTCTTGGGTTTTCATTCACGAGTGCTTTCAAAGAGCATACTTTGATATTATTCCTTGATTTTGAACAATTATACATAGCATGCTTTCGTTTCGTCACATGATCTTCACTGCAAATCTTTGGTAATCCCAGATGCGCATTTTCGCGTCAATATTTGCGTGTGAGATTTTAAGGAAATTTAAGAATCTCTGAGCTCTGAAATTAAAGTAATTTGAGCTACCGAATAATTATTTCAACCTGCAAGTATCATGATTCAATTTAGTCAATTTTTCTCGCAAACCAAACAGGCTGAATTATTAAACGGTATTTTTGAGATTGTAGACCATTTCACGAATGTGAATATTTGCGTACACATTACTGAAACTATTTTTAATATTGACCCGATTGAAAAACAGCCTCTTAAGCGAATGATAATGATATATTTTCCATTATTCCGTGATACGCAAAATTTGTTTTTCGCCGAATATCTTGCATCATCTGTTGCGTCGTCTGCTTGTTTTTCCGACTCAATGACTAACATGGCCGAAATGCGCTAGGCTACTCGGAGGCGAAGAAGCGTTCGTCGGTGTTTGTGTTTTCGGGGCTAACGACGTTCATATATCGTTTATATCCGGTGAAAAGTTTTTCATAACTTATTTAATTGTGTAAGTGCATTTGTGGCAAATAGAATACTGCTATAAAATGGCGGAAAACAATGCTTCTGACGATCCCAAGAAGGTCACGGAAATCTTTGAAGAAGCTTTTACACTTTTTCAGTCGATTGAGAAAAGCCAAGGGCCTAGTAATAGTCCAGATCTTTACGTAAGTTACGAATATGTTTGGTGATCGCGGCATCTATTTCGATAGTGAATGAATATTTTGCTAACTAAAACTCTTTTTTCCTTATCGTCTTCATAGGCAAAAACTAAAAATGCCATTAGTCTCTTTGAAGAAAGTACTAGAACTGTGTCTATGTTGGGTCTCTTTAGTTCCAATGAAGGCGTGGAAGAAATAGCTACCGAAGATTTGAAGTTTCTTCTGTTACCTGCATTTTTAGGAGCATTGACTATACGTCTTGAACAAAAAAATAGACTACGTCACCTAGATGCAGCTGAAATTTATTTCAAGGATTACTTACAAAGGTGTAAAGAATATGGAATCACAAATATTACGATACCAGGGAAAGATGACGACGATGATGGTTAGTGCTGTTTACAGTGGTTTAATAATGGACCAAGTATTTTAATATTTGGTTTCGGTTGGAAGTGTGATGAGTTCACTATATTTTACTGGACATGGATGTATGGACAGGATAAAAATCTTCATTGTGATACTTGAAGTGCACTCTTAGGATAATTATGTCTGTAGTAATTGTGCTGTGCATGTCAAGAAAACAAGGACGTCGTTTGATTTCAAACTCCCTGTTAGAGACGGTAAATGAAACAAATATTTTGTATTTTCTTTAACCTATTGTATCTCAGTGCTTCATGTATAAATTTGTCAGGACATGTTATTATCGCCGTTTATAAGTCTACTTGGGTAAATCTCCGCTTCAAAGTTGACTAGGATTCGTACTGGTAGTTCAGAGGGACTGCTTATTCTTGTCGATGAATAGAATGAATGACCGGTTAAGTTTATTGATAGGAATACCCTCTGCACAATGATCAATAATTCTAGCATTGTGTTTGAGAGTTTTTGTGTCATGTTTTGATTAACTCGATCATTTTGAGGAAGTGCATCAACTTTCTCTTTAACAATATACTAAGGTCATTTCTTCTTTATCATAAATTGCAGATTCGAGTTCAAAGACAGCTAGTTCTTCTGGAGTTCCTCCAAACTTAATGTCAATGGTCACGAGTAGACATGAAAAAATTCGCAGATTTAAAGAACAGAAAGAATGTGAGGAACACATGGACCAATTAATGAAAAGCACTAGTGGTAATTGGTCTGCAAATGAGGAGCAGAGAAGAGATTATTTACTCACCCTTATACGCTATTGGATTAATCGGGCTGTTGATGAACTCCTTAGTATTGAAATGGAGAAACCAATCCTTAAGCACATGGAGGAGGTAAGTTTGAATGAAGCTTTTATTATTACAAAATCAAGTGGTGCCACGACCACTTTTTACTGGCTGCTCGCCCATACATTCTTAAATTTAAGTGTATTGTTTTTCTTATTATTACCTTAACTTTTTCCCTGTAAGTGAAAAGTATGTCCCATCATAGGATGCTTATGTTGCTGTGCTTATGACAAGTATGTCTCCTCATATTACTCCTTAGAACTACACATTCCACCACTTTCAAAACATGGCTTTACAGGGATATTGTTAGTTAGAGATATTCTTAAAACCTCTCTAGGAAAATCTGTAATGAGGATTTACTTTTGGAGCAATGATATGACTTGTTCTATAAACTTATTGTGATTAGTGTTTCAGTATATTTTTAACTATTTTAACATTACCTGAGGATTTTTATTTGACCTTAGAGTGACCATCTTCATAAAGCTAATGCTGTTTTTTCTTTATTTAAGAATTCTTAAATAAATCCCTATTTGGCTTGCAGAAATACCTCATGATTATATTAGTGAATAATGCTGAATGGGTTGATAAATACCTGCAGTTAATTTGCTCATGTTTTTCAGAATATAATCTTGTTACTGAGCCATAAAGTAATCCCTAATCTCAATTATTATTTATAGATAATGAGGGAAAAACACATGTATGGAAATTTCAAAATTTATGTCCTGGGAAAGTCATGGCTACCTCTTGCTTGATATTTTAGGCTATATAATAGTAATTGAAATATTCATCACGAGTCACATACTTTGGAATAGAGTAGTATGTAACATTGAACCATAATTTTATGCATGATTGAGCAATCATATATTTTTGTCCGCCCCAACAAACTGCCTACCATGGTAGTGAGGTGAATTACTCACTTTCATCATTACTCTTTAAGGCTGCAAGCATGGATTCTGGCTCCGGCATGGGTGTTGTATTTTTAAAGGTCTTAGATTTGATGGTGCAATGTCAACTAGGCATTTGAATTACCTAAAATCTCCAGTCTAATGTGCTACTATTGCGATTGTGAAAGTTCGTGTCGCTTTGCCGTTGATGATTTGAGACCTGGGCATTAGAACTATTAAAGCCCTGCCAATTGTGTAGTTAAGTGTTAAGCATCTGCTTGACAACCCTTTTTCATTGCTGGGAACACTAGTGAATACAAAAATGGACGATAGTGTCCTTATCAAGAAAAAGCTTCCTTTAGCTAATTGGTTTTGTCCCTCAGTTCTTACATTGCCTGAGGCCCTCCTCTGTTCGCCTTCTATGAAGATGGGAGCAGAATGCCTGAATCTTTTGCTACAGCTACTGCTAAGAATTATTTACTATAATTGACACAATCGTTTGATCAATGATATTGATGTTCCTTCCAGTAATTAAAATTTTGGGTTACAATCGTTGGGTCTTCTTGCTATGTGCATATTGTTATTAAATCAATATGTGCTAGTGGATAAGTTGTGAGTAAAAATTTTAACTATTTTTCGGATTTCTGTTTTGTTGCTGAGCTACAAGGACTTGTTCTTTTTTCATGCCAATGTCCATCTGCTATCACTTGCACGCCATCATTACCACCTCCTTTTGTAATCTCCAAAATGTCTCTGCTTGAACCCTACCATGACGTTACATTTTTCCTTTGAGTATCAGCCTCCTGAAAAACTTTTTACATCCCAGTTCGTTGATTTTCAACAGTTTCTAAATGGTCAGAATTCTTGCGCGTGGCTTCAAAACGAAATTAGTTGGTAGCATGCCATCTGAATGGAAAGTAGAGGTTTTCAATAGTCATTAGTTATAGCTGAAAGTTTCTGTTTATTTTGAGCTTGATTTGGTCAGTGTCAACGTAGTAGTTTTTTCAAGTGGTCTAGAGGAAGCCCCCTTACCAAAGGCCATCATCCCTAAGCTAAGATCATGTACTCTTTAGAGGATGGAACTGATTTCTTTGCTTGGTAGTAAATTTAATTATTTTATTAAATTTGCAATAAAATTATTTATTGTTTGTGAAGTGGAAGTCTCTATCTATCCATGTATTCATTCATATTTCAGATGAAGTTGAAAGGCAAGAATGTCACTGATGATGATGATGATGAAGAACATGCCTCTCATCGGAGAAGAAAACCTCCCCCTTTACAGACTGTTATCATCACAAAAGATAAAGTGCAGAAAGCTGTTTTTGGTGCTGGCTATCCTAGCATTCCCACATACACTGTGGATGAATTCTATGAGCAAAGGATGAAGTCTGGAGAGTGAGTATAACTCATTAAACTGCCTGGATCGTTATGGAAACATTTTGTCTGTCTTAAAACTTTCTCAGGATAATTTTCTAAGTTTTTTCTTGTATTGGAATAAGTCATTGTACATGCAAGTTCTCTGGTATATGCATGGCTGGTCTAATAGGGAAGTGAGAGTTATGGATGCAGAGTTCATGCAAACATAGATGCTAAAAGCGATGATGGCTGTAATAATGTTTTGTGGCATTTGCCGTGTTCTCAACAAGTTCAATCCTACCCAGAGGATGGATAAGTTTTGGCAAACAGTGAGGGACGTTGGTTTTTCCAAGAGACATTATTATGCTGCTGTAATGTTAAAAGAATGAATCGTGTCTCATTTTTATCTTCTTTTAATGTAATTAAAAATGAAAGACCACAACACTGACCACAGTTACAATTGACTGCGTTCACCATGTTTGAAGCCAGATTGACACTCTAATGTGGTCACGGAAAATCTGTGTAAGCATAGGGGCAGAATTTTTAGATCTGTGCCCGGTACTCAGATCGTGCCAAGCTCCCCTCCACTGTGTTGGGGTGCATTACTCCTCTCATGCATCAGGATGGGTAGTTCGTAAGATTTTTGAGCTCTGTAGGTATTTTTAGGATAGAGAGTGGGTAACCTAGCAGGATTGATGTTTGAAAACATGGACCTGATTACAGCCTCTGAGTTAATCAGGGTTGTGTAATCTGTATTGCTGAAATAGCTTTGAGGAAACTCAATTAAGTAACTGACTCACTTAGCAAAAATGACTCCAAAACGTGCACTCAAAAGAAGTGCGAAACTTCAGGGAGAATCTTATGCCTCAGTAATTCTAGGTAAGATACAAGAGATAACACTCAGAATCCCAGAAAACTACTTGCTGACCGGCATCAAGCTAATTGTAATATAAATTTAGTAATAGTAAACGTCCATAGCATAAAGACTAAACGAGCCAAGTTGAGCACATGTTTGAAAATGCAGATAGAGTCATTAGAACAGAGAGCTGGCTTGCAGAGGATATCAGTGATAGTGATGTTTTTCCCTCTGGATATAAAAATCTGAAGACATGATCAACCAGATAGGACTGGCGGCAGAGTATTCTTAACAGTTAAATCATGTTTGTATAGTGCTGTACATAATTTAATTGGCAATAAAATAGAGAGCGTGTGGTGTACTATGAATTAACAGAACAATAGAAACATACATGTTTGTTCATTTTATAGGCCACCAGATTACAATATAGATGTTTTGTATCAATTAGAAACTTATATCATCATTTACTTCAAGAGATAACGGAAGCGTGATAATTATCGGTAGAGATTTCAACTTCCTGGCAATAAATTGGGTAACATGTAGTGTCAAAATAAGTTCAAGGAAAAGTGATATTTATGAGGCATTACTCAATACACTTTCAAACCACTCTCTAACTCAAGTAGTTTGGAACCTACAAGAGGAAATAAAGTCTTCGATGTTTTAGCTATCAGTCACCCTGCTATGATTAAACACGTTGATATCCTTGAAGGAATTAGTGGCCCTAAAGTAATTTCTACAGCCTTGAAAACAACAGTCGAGTCCACTGTAAAACCTAAACATAAAGTCCACTTATTTGAAAAATTTGATTTCATATGATTTGGAGACAAGTAGGGAGCTTTATTCACGGTATTTGTAGCTACCACAAAATACAAGAGCACCCAAGTGTCATGAGATATTTTTTTGAAATTCTGCTTAAAGGAATCAATGAACATATTCCTCAGAAATTCAAAAGTGCGACTAAAGAACTTTGTTGGTGCAACGAGGAAGTTAGGCAGGAGCTCAGGAGACGGAGGCTTGTTCTATATATATATTATATATACCTATATAAAACTTCCATCAAGTCTGGTATGCAACAATGGAACTTGGGGTGAAAGAAATTTGTTGCTCAAAAATTAAGAATATAATGCGTTCTACTCTGCAAAAAATCCTAGGTGAATTACTGGATGAAAACCTCAAGTCATTGTGGCCTCACATGAGAGAGCTCCAGGGCGAATCTTCAATAGTAGTCTTTATGTGATAAAAACAGCAAAGCAGTCACCAACAGTATCAACAAATCCAACCTATTTAACCACTACTTTGAAAATGCATCCACAAAAGATACCTCATTAAATAATTCAGACATTCCTAGCATCAGTGAACCTATGGCAGACATAATTATTTAACGTAATGTAGTAACTTAACAACTGCATTCAATTGAAGCTAACAAGTCCCTAGGTCCAGGAGGAACCTTTACGCATGCTCAAGGAGTTTGCACCATAGATTGCTCCATTTCTAGAAACCATATTTAGTAAATTATTATCCAGAGGTGAGGTACCCCCAGATTGAAAAATACCCAACGTCCCACCAATATTTAAAAAAGGAAACGGACATGACTTAGGAAATTACCAGCCTATATCGTTAACATCACTTTTATGAAAGACTCTCAAACACATTGTTGTAAGCAATTTTATGACCATCCTGGATAATTGACACACTTCCTATATATGTAGCAGTCAATGTGGCTTCTGGAAGGGTTGATCCTGCAAAACACAGCTTGCACTCTTTATGACATCCTCGAATAAGGCAAATCAAAAATACAAGTAGACATGATATTAATTCATTTCATGATAGAATTCTACAAGATTCTTCACAAAAACCATAAATACTTATTGCAATCATATGGAGTGAATGAAAAAATCTTGAATTGGATGCAACCCTGAGGAATTGCAACCAGATATTTTTGGGTAATCATGATTTAAACATTTATTTTATGATTTGATAAGCTTTTATTTTTGTGTTTCTCCTCTTGTATGATACCATACCATGACATCAGTGGCCTCTTAGTGATGTCTCTGAATGTAATTAACTAATTGGCTTAGTATTTTTTGAGTGATTACCATACTCAGAATTACGATGTATTTCTTCAACATTTTTGTGATGAATGATATTTTTTTATCTCCGAGGATAATTGTGGAATTGGCAAGAAATCTTTACACCTTTTCAATTACATAGTTCAGAAATATTATTATTTTTATTATTTTTTGTGACCTTTTTGTAATAAATTATTACAATTGATAAAATGTAAACTTTTACAACAATTGTTATATTATTATTGCAAAACCATATTTCACAAAAATTATCACAGATTTAAAAAGCAAACTTTCTATTTATTCTTGTTAATTTATTTAATGATGATCTATCCAGTGGTGTTGAAGAAATCTTTTGTTGAATTCATGTGTCTAAATCTGTAAACAAAATTTCTCACGTTAGTACTTCAGCTGATGGTGATCGTCACCTTTCATTATTTTTACCATTTTGATGCATTACCTAGTGTTCTATTTGGTGTGAGTTCCGGTAGTATAGATAAAAACAATAAATAATTATTTGTATATAGTAAATTTATAAACTATTATAGTTTTTTTGGCATGATAATCTTTGAAACATTCAGGCACTTGAATAGCATTATGGTACTGCTCAGACTCCCACCGGCTTTGAATCTTCTTTCCTTGTGATTTTACATACTTCTAGCACAGGAATGGTTGTTTTTCATCCTATTTGGTGATATACGTTTGGAAAGTGGGATCAGTTGGCAGCTAGAAATCGTGTAGGTGACGGGCCTGATGTTGGGGGCCCTCGCCTCTTGTACTCGGGCAGGGTTATTTTTTCTGCCAGATTCTCACCCAAGTCATCAAATGGAGCTATTTTGCCATTGGATTTTTATACAAGTATGCGTTACGAAGCACCTTGTGCTTAATGTAAAAAAACAACTTTTTGGCAGCCCATGGTACTGCAGCACATTATTGGAAAAGATGCTAGTTTCAGTGACCACTCACAGACTCTTGTATTTCTGAATTTTATTTTTCCTCACTAGTGCCATCCAAACTCTCACTGCAAAATAGAACTGAATCTCTTCAGCAGATGCTGAGAACCATTCCTCAATCAAACTACTTTTGTGGCTCGTATTCCCATTCAAAAACGACTCTGCAAATTAGTTAGTCTTCCAACAGATTGATTCCCAAAAATAAGGTTGCACAATAGCATAAAACATCACGCTCATTAGCATTATCAGGTAAATTTTGAAGCTCTCTCGCATTTATGTATGTTACACTACATATTACATAGTTTTTTACATTGCCGTTACTGGTACTCCAATTCCAGCTGTCAACTTCTTCCCATTTCTCGAGCGGTTGATATTCCACCTTGTCTTCATTACTACCTTTGCTATTTGCATCCCTTCGAACACTGTCATCCATACCATCCAGTTCATCGGATGAACCTTCCTCTGCACTACTGCTCAGGCTAACACTCTCAAACAGAGCAATCTCTGTTCCATTACTCCAATAGCATTTTCCCTTTCTACTAGCCATTTTCAGGAGAACAAGCACAAATGAAATAATCCCGTGTGTGATGCCGAACTAACCATCTGCATCCAAAACTTGGGGCTTATAAGCCATTGAAATTGTTGAAGGAACTACTGTCTTACTCTGTTATAATTTATAAAGAGGTGTAATGAAAAGGAAAGTGATGACAAAATATTTGCTTCTGGTGATATGCTGTTTGCAGCAAGATGATATCATATCATTCGGTACATCCCTTAACTCAGAAAACTAGGTCTCGTCTCTAAAAGTCATGTTTCATATAATCAGAGGAAATGAATCTGACTGCAAAAAACAAAGGTAAGCATTGTGAGAAGAAGTAAATCACCTAGAAGACGATTTGTACAAACAGCACAAGTAGTAAACACACCACCGTCGGTAGAGATGACATGCAGATAGAAGTGATTGCGAAGCAGACAAACTACATATATGCATACAAGGCACAGGGGAGGTTGATATTCTAGGATTAACTGCTGACTAACCATGTGATGATTCTGAATGAGGTGTAATGGAAAACAAAATTGATAACAAAGTAATATCTTTTTATGAATAATCATTCAGAGCAAGATGTTCTCATATGATTGGGTAGGTCTGACTTATTGAAAAAGAAGTCGTCTCAAATCAGCATGCTTCCTATCCTCAGACGAAATGAATACAATAGTGAGCAAATCTACGATAAGCAATGTTAGCAGAAAGCACTTCGAAGACGACTACTCATATGATGGATAAGGAGTGAGTACAAAGCAAGTGGCAAGCTCTCCACACCAAGCAGTTATAGCAGGCGGGCAGCCATGACCATAATGGAGTCTGTGGACTTATAACGTCACAATATTGAGCAAAATTATAAAAAAGAGGGGTTCAAACACATTTTACCTATATAACTATCTTTCTACAAAACGACAGTAAAGATTTTACCTCGAAATTTCATCCCTTTAATTAATTATGTGAGTTAACATACAACGCTGCATACAACCAGCGAATTGCCGGCTCTTTTATTCAGGCCCAAGTCCGGCAGGCCGGTGAATCACCGTCTCTTCAAGCCAATAGGTTTAAAGGTTTTGATAGCCATAAATTAAAAGTCTTGTTAGATAATGTTCATGTTATTAAATGAATGTACATATATATACTGAAATGAGAAAGTTATTTTTACATTTGCATGAGGATTGATGTAAAGTAAGTTGATGTTATTACATTGACCATTGGAGTGGATGATCGTGGTACTCTTCCATTTACTTCAATGTAGTAGCTTCATGAAATCAGACAATTTTATTAATACTTATGGCTGAAATACTTGATGCATGCGTAAAGGTTTAATTTTGGCTTGTTGAACTTGATTGCTCAAAGGCTTATCAGGTAGTGAATCAACTTTTTCACAGGTTTCCAGATCCATGCTGCAGGCCTACCCAATCCTGTCAGGATCCAACTGGGCACAAGGCTCATCAAGATGAGGGTTCAGATGATGAAGACAGACCTAAAACTGAGCAGGAGGAAGCAGAGGAATTGAAGAAGGCTAGGGATTGGGATGACCATAAAGATACCCACCGCCGTGGATGGGGAAACCGATTCAACCGAAGTTGAAACCTATTTTTGTTTAGTGACTGTATTCGGTGATCAAAGCTCTTTTATGTGCATGTGTAAATTAACATTAAACTTGTTTTTAAACTTTTCTTCATCACTATTTTCAATACTCTATTTTGAGAAAGAGATAATTTCATTCTCATTCTTAATTCTAAGCTTCTTTTTTTCTAATAAAAGACTGATTCAAATAATGTTCATCTTATTTTATTTTTGCTCATTTTCGTATCCTTTTTCATTCATTGTTAAGTGTGTGATGAAAGATGCTGTCTCGGGTAATATTTTCTCTTGTAGAGCTTTTTCATGACTACAAGCCTTTATAAGCTTTTTCTGGATGATCATTTTGTCATAACATTAAAGGATTTCATTCCCAGTACACACTAAGTTATCAGCCAAAAATACTTCACTGTACATTCCAGAAATGGATCTTTACAACATTAATTACATTTTGATTATGTTAATTGGTCCTTTGGTGAAGTGAAATTAGAATTTTGACAAATAATGTTTGGGGACCACCATTGATTGGAGATCCTTACTTCAGGTACAATTGATGATTGCATGAAGATATCTCATAATATGTGATTTCAGGCATGATAGAGTGGAAATGGAACATAACTGCCCTATGAAAAAATGGGCAACTTACCCAACTGGTTATAGTAAATATTATCACAGTGGAAGTTGCTAATTTATTTATAGTGCGGTGAAGATATCTCTGAAACATAAAGGTCATTTGCTCATATGGATAGTATTTTGAAGCATTTGTGTCCCTAGTTGTTATTGAATCAATCATATTTGTTTTAAAAAATGAGTTAGGACACTCCAAAGGCATCTGAAGTAATAACTGTTGCTGTAATGTGAGATTTGTATGAGTGGAAAAGCTGCATACATGCTTGTTTAATAAATATTTACCGTTAAATATCACTACATTTTAACATTGACCACTTACTGTATATGTGCTTATTATTATCATCTCTCCCTATTGTAGGGATGAAACAATGGTGGCACCTTGCCATATCACATCTTTTTTGTTTCTCTGTAACACAAACCTTAAGATCTCTTTGTTTAGAGGGACATTTTCTCACCGATTGCCCTTTGGTATAGGGGAACTTGGCCATGAGAATTTGGTTTTCATATGTAATACCCCAATTTTACACATCTCAAAAAAGGTATCATCAGTATCCTTTAATGTACAATATACCAATTTAGCGATGATCAACTTGTCCATTGCACTACTCTCTTATTCAACCTTTCATTATATATTCTAGCCAATTAAGCATCTTTTGTCAAATAGAATATTATCACAATTATTTTTCTTGTGAAAACTTTCACTGTGGAACTTCACAGTTTCATTTTTCCTGAGAGTGCATTTATAGATATACATCATACATTTTTGTAATAAGGTACACATTTTTGAAGCTGCAAGTCTATTGAAATATGCCACTGCTGTCAAGGAGAGGAGTGAAAATTTATAGATGTGGCCTGAACTCTTGGTGCTAAGCTACATTAAGATTTGTGAGGCTACTTCTTTGTGTGGGTACACCTATGGTGAGCAGCAACATTGTGAATGAGTTAAGTTTAGCCTATCAGGCGATTTGTTTTGGAAATGGAGCACAGATGCCATGTACTCACAGCATAAGATGTTGTTCACTTTCCACAAGAGTTATATTCACACACAGTCCTTGAAAATGGCATAGTTTATGTCAAAACCTTGGTCGGCATGAATAAAACTCAGTGGAAAGTGGACAAAATCTTTTATTGTGAGATCATGGCATGTAAATGAGTTGTTAAGGATAAATGTTTACCAAGCTGGAGACTCATGAAACTTGGATGTGGTCTCATGTATGTAATCTCAAAAATCGTATTTGAATATCCTGAAATTGATGTAAAACATCATTTTTGAATGACTTGGGAACAGAATCACAGCTACATTTCTTAGAATCATACTTAGAAAAAAAAATAGATGATTGAAGTATTGTTAGAAAGCTTGGAATGAAAATTTCTTCTACTGTGAAACAGTGAGTTGTTTGTTCAAATACAATAGCTTTGTCTTTATTTTTGGCATTTGATTCTTGTCAATTTTTGGATGCAATCATGCTAAGGCTTACTGGCAGGTTATTGTGCACCCACCCATGGCAGTAGTCAAGGGAAGGTAGGGCAGCCCCCATTCTAAGTCTAATAAATTAATGAAAGTATTTGACGAAAAGTAGAAATAAGATATATGTGGGGAAAGTTAAATTTTGATTGTAATTGGTTTTAGAATCCTTTAAATATGGCAACACATTATACAGTTGTTTGGGTTTATTTAGCTCTTATTTTAAGTTGATCAACTTGTATAATGAGTCAAAATTTCCAATGCGTTTTAGTGTGAAGGACACCCACGTGGGTGTCCTTCCCCTCCTAACATAAGTAATGGCTACACTCATGCACCCACCCACAGCCTATTCAAAGCAAAAGTTGTGAGGATATGTTAGGGAATATGTCAAATTGTTGTAAAGCCAAATTGTAGATGTAATTCATACAATTTGTGTGTAAGAGCCATTTCCTTTAAATGGGCCTAGGTGGCATACACTGTTTTTAATAATATTTCTCCATTTCCATGAACTGTCCTTTACTCTATCTTAACATTCAGCATTCCAGCACCCAATATAACCTACCCCTTCTCCCTTATATCTTCTAACAGCTTTGTACAATCACCCACCGTACTCTAACATGCTACATAGGCTCTTGTCATAGAGAGGTGAGGCCAAAACAGGACAAAAATGAAACATTCATTCATTTAATGTATTTGTCATAAAATATCCATTACCTTAACTAAAGGAAACCCTGCCAACTTATTCTTGAGAAGTTCTTTCATTACACCAAAATTTTCAACCCTCTGCCTCATATTATGATGATTGCAGGCATATCTCTTCTAAATTAGCCCATCCGTCATTCTCCGTGTTTGTGGAGGTGGTTTGTTTGTGGCAAAGAACTTACGTTAAGTGGAGCAAATTCAAATTCTGGTTCCATCGTGATGTTACAATCTGTGTGGTTTTCATTGCATCAATGTTTACTGAGCAACAAGAATAATTTGGGTTATTGATGATTAAAAATAAAATAAAAATCTTTTAACTGATGGTTTAAATAATTTATGATTAGCCCAGTGCCTCATGGCCTGATGGACTCTCCTTATCCTTGCCTGAAGAAAATTGCATCATTACAAGAGAACGAGGCATTAGGAGGACAGTACTTCCATCTTTGTCTTCATCTCTGCATCCATGGCTTTCTTTCATTCCCCTCCCCAACACGCACTTGAACAATCCACTATGTATCATGTTCTATTCTCAGTTTCTAGATTTCTGTGTGGCACTATAGGTACATGTTGAAATATAACACATTTTGTGAAAATAGACCTGCAGGAAAGAGTATTTTTATTTTTTACATATTTCTGAATGATCTGGAGATTACTTTCAGGGGGATATGGTTTGATACTAATTCATCATTAACATATTAAGTGCAGTTATGAGAACCTTCTTTCCGTAGACAACGGTGGACATCTATTATTTCTCAGCTGTTTGGAAAATGCTGTTTAATTTAACCCTTTGAGTGCAAAGACACACTTGTGAGTCATTGGTGCATGTTTAATTGGGGCAATTGACTCTCAGACTGAGTCAAGCATCATAATGGTATATAGTACCTTTTTCTGTTACTCCTCTCTCAGACAGAAACAGTCTTATAAAAATGTGTCCCCTAAGAAAGGATTAATTTTAGAGGGTAATTTGAGTTTCATGTGAAGTGAGTGGTGCACTCCAGTAGGATGTACCCCTCTGAGGATATCAATTGAGGTAAAAGAGGCATGAGATCTCAAAAGTCTTTGGTGTGGTCCTATCTGTATATTTTGGGCTGTGTTTTTCTCTTTGGTCCCAGTCAGTTCAAGTACAAGGGCCTTACAGCACTCTTAATATCTTGTTTTTTACATAATTTTTGTGCCACATTGAATTTATTCAGCTTGTCTAGATTGCAGGATTGTTTAGTGGGGCTTTTCATGCACTGTATTTAATGCTTACACTTTCTCCATTAAATGTGTGATTCAGCTTGTGAACTGGGAATGCCACTGATATCATGTACCAGTGAAGTGCTTCCCGATAGTAAAATGTTTTTGAAGAGGAGTGAATAAGCATACAAGGAATGAGGATTGCATTCTCAAATAAAGATATGATAGCAACAAATGAAACTTGCTTCAGTCATGCCTGGAGACTGGACGAATTCATGTTCTGCAAAAGAGGTAATGGCTGTGAAAAATTGATGAAAAACCAATATGATTCACATCATATTGGGTAAGCATGGTCGTAGAGGCTGGAGAAATGTCAGGATTCACGAGAAGAATAAGGCTTTCAGATGAAGTGAAATTGTTATCAAATGGGATGTAAAACAGTTAAACTTTCTGCTTGACGATTGGGTTTGTGCTGGGCCCAAGTTTCTCTCCACCATTCGTGCATTTCCTGAATAAATTTCCACAACCAGACTACTCTCTTATCCTAAAAGGGAAAACTGATTTCAGTTTTAGTCACCTTCTTGAATACCATTTTTACATGACTTACCTAGATATTTGGTGTATTTTGCTTAAATATCTGGTATTGTCCGAAGTGCTTTTGAGAGATCTGGATGCATGCTTGTGTTACATGTGGAGAGCTTTGCAAGTACATACTGTTCTCATTACAATCAGATGATGAACTGTAGACCATCAGGAATGTATGGTATTGGTCATTTCTATACCACGATTTCTCTCCAACTCTTCTTCTTTTCGTAAATTATCCTTCACTATCTGTTCACTTGACATGTCCCATTTGGACTACAATACTATGAAAACAGTAGTTAATCAAATTCATATCAATATAAAGAATGCTACACATTGACAATGAGCAGTAAATTAAGGAAATAAATGCTATGCTCTGCAATCTTTGTTTCTTTGGCAGTATGTTATCCTTTGAGCAATACTTCACCCCTTGGTACAGAAGTTAGTTTATTCCGAAACTCATTCTAGTAACTCTCAGCAGGGAATACAATTCTATTAATTTAACTATGTCACAGCTTTTATGGTAAGTCATGAGTAATTTCTTCAAGAAAAAATTGGCCACATTTACCACTGTCTACCACTGCCGAAGAGCTTTCAAGATTGAGGGAAGAAGGTTCTGGAGGACAACCCATCAGAAGCCAATGGATCTCTTCCTTTGCATTGCCGACCTTGACCCATATCTGAGCTATAGTTGCATACACTCACCTTAATGTCATATCACCCTGGCGAAAATATCCATTGACGTAGACAGTGATATAGCCAGTGACTATTCAGTGACTGACAGTGACTACTAAGTGACTTTCCCTCTGAAATGGGAGAGTGACTTTCCCAGTGACTAAGTGACATGACCAGTGACTTATATGTAATTCTGCCAGTGATTTTTCAGTGACTATGCTGTGACTTTCCCAGTAAAATGGGACAGTGACTAAGTGACATGACCAGTGACTTTACACTGATTTTGACAGTGATTTTTCTGTGATAATGCAGTGACTATCCCAGTGCCTAAGTGACATGCCCAGTGACTACTAAGTGATTTTCCAAGTGAATTGAGACAGTGACTTTCCCAGTGACTAAGTAACATGACCAATGGTCTATCAGTGTCTTTACAGTGACTTTCCAAGTGAATTGGGAGTGACTTCCAGTGACATAACCAGCGACTTACAGCCACTCTGTCAGTGATCTTTCAGTGATGGACAAAGACAGACTGCTTCCTAAATTGTGATTTTCACTGTGACCAAGTCAGTGAATTACACTTGGATCAAACCAATGACTATAACCTTAATAGCGACACACCCAGTACTTCACAGTGATGAGGGAGACACTACTGATGACTAAGCAAAGGATTGACATTATATCCACCAGAGAATTACCAGCATCCCCTCAAGGGATAGGAATGCATTTATAGATTGTCACTCGTCCAGCTATTATAGCATTTAATTACAGTCCTATTCAATGAGAAATTAGGGATGATTCCAAATAACCCAAGAATGCTCATTAAAGTATCTCAGTAAAATAAAAAAGTTGGACAACTGGATGAGACTTTGAGATAGTTGATTACCTAGCAAATCTTTATGCATTAAGTTGAAAAAATTCTCAGGTTGTCATTAAAATGAAATCTCAGTATAGCTAAAATATAATAGCCACATCAGCCACATGCATGAAAGTGTCATCAAATACTTCTAAAGAAGAACAAATGTTTTAAATTTGAATACAATATATTGTTAAACAATATAATACATTGTCAAAAAAAACTAAACAACAGTTGACACTATTTACAATTTTTAATTTTCACTGTCACTGATGATAGCGGCAGGTTTCCTCCTTGGCACGTCAGGACTACTATCGCTGAAATGATGTTAGAAAGACATGGAATTTAATGACATACGATCAGACCATAGCTATTATTTATTTTTTTATTACTTTTGCAATCAAGAATGTACAAAATCATTAAGTCTACTGGTAGTACAAACAGCAACTTTCAGCTGAGGGCCATCATGAAAGAATAAAATATTTGTAAAATGAGATGAAGTTCAGAGAAATCACACACTATGTCTTTTTGGCTATTGCATTAAAAAAAGCAGACAATGTAGAATAAAAAGTTTCCATTGGTGATAGAATATGATATTCTTTACGATAGAATATAAAGATTCAGACTTCCTGAGAGTCCACAATTTCACAATCAGTCCAATACTTATGCTCATTATAACATTTCATGCTGGCAGCTCAAAAAATCATATGTATACATATTTTTCATTCAACTACAGTTATGGATACTCTACATGAAAGCGACTTATACCTAACACTACTTCAACACAGTAACCTTTCCTATTGGAGTTGCATCAGCATCCTTTCATTTGTTATAGCCATTATCTGTATTAAAGCATTTAAATTTGAGACAAAAAAAGAGAAGAGAATTTGATTTGAGCCCAGACATCACGATTCCCGGCACACATTCTCCATCTTTTAATTCCCATCTTTCTCAGATCAACCTCTACATCATCCAACCACCTTTTCCGGGGTCTCCCTCTCAATCTTCCACCACCAGGATTACCACGAAATATCTTTTTTACCATCCTATCCTCGGGCATTCTCTCGACATGTCCTAACTACCTAAATCTGTTGCTCTTAATTTCTGTCATTATTTTAGGATGTTTTTGGAGTTCCTCGAGTTCTCTGTTTCTCTATATTTTCCACTGTCCACCTTCCTTTGTAGCACCATAAATCTATCTTAGGACTTTCCTTTCCCATCTTTTAAGTAGCTCTTCTTCTGCCGTGGTCATGGTCCACATTTCTGAACCATGTATGACCACAGGTCTAATCACTGTTCGGTAAATCTTTGTTTTCAAGTTCCGACTGAGGTTGCCTGACTTGAGCATTTTCAATAAAGCTCGATAAGCACTATTGCCTGCTGCAATCCTGGCTTTTATTTCTTCATGTATTTCATTATCTCTTGTCACCAGCACTCCTAAATACTTGAAGTTGTTACATCTCTCATACTTATTCCCATTTAATATTATAGCTTTATCTCAAACAGTAGTACTTTTCCTGGAAGAGAACAAGTTCTGTGTTTTGGCAGAGTTCACTTTTAGCCCAACTTTTCCTGCCTCCATCTCCAATCTCTCCAGTCCTTCCTCGAGATCTTTTAGTCTTCTTGATATAATATTGACATTTTCAGCATAGGCTAGATTTTGCGATATACAGTTGAACAATGTACCACCTGGATTGCTGTCTTCTGTTTTCCTCATCACCCGTTCCAGTACCACATTGAAAAGAATGGTGGATAGCATGTTGCCTTGTCGCAAGCCCTGATTAATTTCAAATTCCCTGGAGAGGTTCCCTTCTATTTTGACCTTACATGTTGTATTCTTTAAGGTCATTTTTACCAGTCTGATTAATTTGGTTGGAAATTCCATATTCACCATAGTTTGAAACAGCTTATTTCTCTTTACACTGTCGTACGCTTGCTGAAAATCCACAAACAATTGGTGCACATCCACATTATATTCATAGCACTTTTCCATTATCTGTCTAACCATGTAAATGAGGTCTGTTGTTGATCTACCCTGTCTAAAGCCACATTGGTAGTCCCGATCCCCCAATTTCCCCCAATCATTTTTCCTTCCTTATCTCTGCAAAATATTGTCCGTGGTTGAAACCCTTTTCCTATATCATGTATTTTAGTATAGAATTTCTGCACTTCCTGGGTGTTGTGTTGCTCCTCCAGCTCCGTAATCCATTTCCCCTCCCAAACTCTCTTTTTCCGTATATGACTTGTCAGCTTCCTTTCTCTTCTGTCTGTAAAGCTCTGCACTTGCTCTTGTTCTTCCACCAATCATTTTCTTCCTTGCCTCATTTTTCTCCCTAATTGCTTCTCTACATTTTTCATCAAACCACCCTTGCCTTTTTACCTTATATTTTACCCCGAGGACTTCATCAGCTGTTTCTTGTAATGCATTCTTTATTATATTCCATTTTCCTTCTACACTTTCTCTCTCCCAGTTCTGTTGTTAAGTCTCCAAATTCTTTTCCAGGTCAGATTCATATTGTTGGGCAATTTCCTTTTCTTTTAATTTTGAGACGTTGTATCTCCTAAGTGCTTTCCCCTTCAGTGTCGATCTGTACATTGCAATATGTTGTCTGTATTTTACTCAAACCATGTAATGGTCTGAGTCACAGTCCACTCCTCTGCAGCTGTCAATCTGAAGTATATTGGATGCATGTCTCCTATCAATTATCACATGGCCAATTTGATTGAAAGTAATCCCATCCAGTGAGCACCACGTCTTCATCCAGCCTTCCTTATGTGTTTTTGCTGAAGCCATGTACTCTTTACCACCATTAAATTTCCCACGGCAAAATCAATCAATCTTTGCCCATTATCATTTGACACATCATGGAGACTTTCCTTCCCGATGGTTTCTCTATATGCTTCCTCTTTAACAACCTTTGCATTGAAGTCCCCTAAAACTATTTTTACATCTTGTCTTGAGATTCTATCCATTTCACTTTCCAGTAGCCCATAGAAAAGATCCTTCTCCTCATCCTCCGCATCCTCTGTCGGCACATATACACATGTGAATGTGATGTTGAAGCAACGGGCCTTCGTCCTTAGGGTGCATATCCTTTCGTTTATAGGTTTGAAATTGAGAAATGCTGCGTTATATTTCTTATCCACTAAGAAGCCTGTACCTCTTATTGCACCACTCTCTCCTCCACTATACATGATTGTATATTAGCCACTACTTAGAATTCCATCTCCTTTCCATCTCACTTCTTGGATGTTTTATTGGATATTTAGGTTTCTAACATTCCACGTTGCTATCTGCATATCAAATTTGTAACAAGAGGTTCTTTACGATAAAGGGTCATTAGCCCTATGCTCAACCCCCAACCTGAAGGACCAGAGTACTTCTCTTTGTCTGGCCTATCCCCCTTGACCTGTCCGGCTTGGGTGGCCCTACCAGGAGCTTACGCTCCCGCCGGCATAGCTCTCAAGTTCACTTAGGCACACAAGCTCCCTCATCACGACAAGATGCAAGTACTATCGAGAGAGGACCTCAAATGGGTTACACAAAATAAAAAGAAAATACTAAAAGTTCTTAAAAGAAATTATTGAGAAATTAGAGAGACATTTAATGCGGAGATCTAAGTGGACTTAGCATTGGTTAAAAATCTTTAGGAAGTACATAAATGCAAGCCCCACTGAACAATTCATGACCATATGAAACTGAGATACTTTCAGGCTTTGAGTCCTTGGTCTCCTTTTTCCCTCTTCGCCCTCCAGAGTTATTGGTTTTAGTTGATATGTGCTGCCTAAACAGCTTTAACTGTTTCACCCTAGCACAACTGTCAGGGGTGATCCTCGCGAAATAGGCCCCATAATGATCTGGAAAGTCATTTCTTCATGTTATATACAAATCATCATTCATTGTATTAATTTCCCATTGATAAGACAACCCCAATGGCCAGAACATCAACGTGTAACCCAGTAAACCAACATGCATGTCATGATTAAATAAAAAATATATGCACTGTAACAGCAAAATCCTGCAACTACCCAGTTATGACTAACCCTTTACCACCAGTTAGGCCGTCAAGATTATGTTCCACAGCTACGAACTGGCAAAACTTAAAATTTCAACTGTGCCTTATATAACCTTAATTTTGGCGTCAGGAAATCACCTCTGCCCATTCGATGGTTTCAACCATACACCCTCAATGGCCTGGCCATAAACCCCCACCAATATGGTGGCCACCCACTTCACCGGGGACGATGCTGTTTTGGCATTCGCCCATGCTGCCTCAGAATAAAAGACTCCACCCCCTAAATATATCTTCCCTCTGACTACCTGGCCCACCGCAATGCCATCCACATCAATGGTTGGCTGGGCAGATTTTGCTTCTTTAGTTGACCGTTCTGAAAGAATAATAAAAGGAACTTATATTATTGATGATACTTTAGAATGGATTTTTCAGAGGGGCTTGCTTAGGACTTGAAGAATATTACTTCACATTAGTAAATTCTTCAACTCCTTCAAATCTGAAGCAATATCAGACTGCCTCCTCCGCTCTTCCACCTGGTATTCCTCTTCTCCTTGAACGAGAGCCTCCAGCTCCTTCATTTGGTTTTCCTTCTCCTCCAACTTTTCTCAACTCGTCCCTTTCCTTTAACAGGTTGGCATAACTCTCCCCTCCTCACTCCCCCATCTAGCACCTGCATATGGTGTCGGCCACTATTTTCTTGTTTGAGGCCAATATGCCTCTGTCAATGCTTTTGGAAGCAGCCTGCATCCTGACGTGCTGCCCCGCTCTAACTTGCTGTTTTTCTTTTATGGGGTCCAGTGATGGGACACCCTAGCCCTCATCCACGTCCAAAAAATTTCTTATTGGCACAGATGCCCTTTTGGATGCAATTTCATTAATCAGCACCTCTTCCATTCCTGTAATGAGATTAGTTCCTCATTAAGGGAATTAGCTCTCTACATTAATAGCAAAGATGAGTACAGTAAAGCTTTCATTGTTTCACAAGATACAAATTAATGTTTCCATGTAGCTCACATCACACTTCCCAAATTCCCCACTATCCTCAATGATTACATTCATTGAATGTAATCATTGAAGATAGTTTAGTATCAATGAATTTAATCATTGAGTTTAGTATCAATGAATGTAATCCATGTAGAATTCACTCAATGATTGAATTCTACATGGATTAAACCTGGAAATGATCATCAAATTTTTGTTTTTACATAATAGTTAATAATTGATGCTTCAAGGTTCTACTGATAAAAATTTTTTAAAACTTACCTTACAGTTTATAGTCTCAATCACTGGATACCCAATGACCAAATCGTCATCGAATAAATCCTAAATACATAATCATGAAATTAAAAACTTCAATTTATAGTTATGACTAAATGCTTTACAAATATACTGCAAAAGACTAAAGCTGTAATAGCACAGTAATTAATGACTATCTGGCCAGTTTTCTCGAGTCACTTTACCCAGTGATTTTTGTATTCCTACCCAGTGACTTAGGTTTACTCCCCTCACTGGGTTTACCACTAGGCTCACAGTGATCTTCCCAGTGACCAATTCTACATGGATTAAACCCGGAAATGATTCAGAAATTGTTTTTATATAATAGTTAACAATTGATGCTTCATGGTTCTACTGATAAAATATTTTTTAATCTTACCTTACTGTTTATAGTCTCAATCACTGGATACCCACTGATTATCCCAGTGACCATACCTTCAATGAATAACTCCTAAATAATCATGAAATTTAAACCTCAATTTATATTTATGACTTGATGCTTTACAATTATACTGCTTAAAGTCTAAGAGCTGTAATAGCACAGTAATTCATGATAATCTGGCCAGTTTTCTCAAGTCACTTTACCCAGTGATTTTTGGATTCCTAACCAGTGACCGAGGTTTACTCCCCTCACTGGGTTTATCACTAGGTTCCCAGTGATCAATATGTAATTGATATATTTAGTTACAAATCTTTAGCTAGTACTTTCAGTCAAAGGTAGAATACTTAGGCACTCCAAATCAAACATTTAGTATATTTTTCAAAATGTACAAGACAGTGACTTTCCAGTGACATACCCAGTGATTTGGTTTTAAAATCTGGAATCAATGGCTAATCACATGCTGTCACTGCCTGGGAATTCTCTCTCTTGGTCATATTTTCCTCCTCCCGGCTGGTAACCCGTGGCGGCCGTATTAGTTTCAACAGGGATGGTAGTAACCAGAAGTAACCGGGATAGGAGGGAACTGGGGATTGCTTTTTATTCCGGTTTATCCAAATCATCAAGATCCGAGGAAATCACGCAGCGTAAGGAAACTATGGACATCCATATAGAACCTTCATCCTGCTCCCGAGATCCGCCTCTATTGCATCATTGATAAACCGACAATAAATTATTATCCTATGACGGCATATAAGAAATTAAATTTGTGACGAAAGTAGAGTTTTACCTACACTAATTATAGAATTCGCTGCCAAATAAAACTTGATCTTCGACTCCCGCAACAAGTCTACCGCAACTTACTTCCCAAAATTATTCAAGTAGACCCACCAGTGAAGAGTCAGGTGCGTACGGCGAGTCATCTTTTTTTTAAGTTTTAGTGGTTGTGGTGGTTATTTAGCATTGCTTAGATAGGGCGCGAGAACACTTGAAAGCCGATTAAGAAGTGCGCGGTTAAGCGTAATGGCTGATGGAGAAAGGAAATTTGGTCACTTAGATTTAAAGCATTGCGTGGTGACTATAATTGGTGATTTCGATTGATTGTGATGATGAATTTGATTGGTGTGTCAAGTTTTAACTACGGTGACCTTTTGGTGAATTAATAAGTTTGATTTTTGTCGCGATTTTTGTAATGTCACTGATGGGTTTAGTGACCTTGACTGTATGGAACATAATGGAATTTGCAGGTTTTTGGTGAAACGGAAGAATACCTGAATAGACCCACTTGAAAAAGTTGATGAAATGGCGCCAAAACATGCAACATGGACTCACTGATTGACCGTCTGGTTAGGAGTTACCTTCTGAAAAGACCGAGAGGAATGGTTTTCTCATGGTATGTCGATCTATTCCTGGATACCTAACAAAACGTTCTATTAAATAAATACAGCTCAGTTGTCTCATCAATATTAATGTGTGGATTTATACTTCGACTTAAGCATAGCCGTAATTTGTGTATTGTTCAATCAGAAGTACTCTAGGACGAACATTTCATAGATTTATTACATAATGCGATACAGCTACTGTACAGGCTTTATAGATCATGTAAATAAATAGTATATTGCATGTACGACTTAAGTATTGAAATGTAGCAGTATTTTGTGCATATTTCATGTGATTGAAATCCTTGGAAATTAATTGTCACTAATACCGCATCAATACTGGGAAAACCTGCATATCGCTTAAAGCATAATGAATATTATGCAGCTAAAATGTATGATGCCCAGAGACCTCAGTGATGTCTATTTGTTAATATAGCCTCATTTCTAATGATTTTTCCTGTTTTGGTGCACGGGCGTATAGCCGGGATTCATGCTAGGGGAGGCAGGGCACCCACCTTTCGCTGTAGTTCTACGTAGACGTTCTACGTGGCAGGACAACAGTTTGTCTGGCTCCGTGTAGCAGAAATGGAATGAAATATCTCGTTTAGGGTGGCCAGTTGCCCCTCTCCTGGCAACTCATAGCTACACCCATGAATATGGCTACATCCTTGTCTAGGTGATAATTACGTTTTATATTATTTTCATTGAATTTGTTAACGTTGTGGAGTAGTCTAGTGATGCCGACTTTGGTAATAAACAAGAATATGCATTGTCACATAGATAATGATTGCATAGCTCCTGGATGAAAACTCTTAACGGCCTCGCCGCATAATTTTTGCGCCTTTTTCTCGTGATAACTTGATATCATGTAGTGAATACGTATATCGTAGTTGAGGTAGCCTCACCAAAGCCAACACCTGTGAGTTAAGGATTTGTTGAGCGGAAAGTCTTATAAAATTATTCTATAAACTGCCAAATTATATGTACATGTTGTTTTATATTAACAATTATACCATAGAGTTAGTGGCTTAGAGTATAATTACTCTATGATAATACCATGGACTATTTTTTGTGTTGGAAATATCGTTGAAGTTCAAAACCGGCAAAAAATCAAGTGTGGTTCGTGGACAGTTGTCTTACACCTTGAAGTGTGTGATTTTGTTAAGTCAGACCATATCCAACCACTCTGAATCTTCGGTCGCCGTTTGTGTTCTGCGTGAATTCATATCCCATTCAAATCGCATCGCCAAAATTTGGGATGAATGATCTCTGCTTCTAATGCGAGTCTAGGTCTGAATTTATTCGGAGAAGGAAGGGATGAATACTTCACTGCAGTGGTTTTAGGGCCACTCGCGTAAGCCCTGAAATAGGGTCCCGTCCCATTTACCCTACCCGACCTCTTTCTTTTTTTTAATTTTAGACTGATGAGGCGCGTTAACACAATGAAGGACTCGCTCTGTACCCAGGGAATACAACATCGTTCCCCAAACTTTTTCGAGCCCTTTCTTTGCCTCTAACCTACAACCACTAGCTTTAAAATCGTAGACTACCTGACTAAATAAGTAGGATTATAATTGGTAAGTTTTACAAATTATGATTAAATTAAGGCTTGGATTGGATTTTTGGGGAGGCAACCGACAGATGAGGTCATTTGCGCCGTAGGGGATAGGTAAGGGGGGAAGGGTGGATAGAAACCCGGCGTCGGTATTAGCCTGATATAACGAAAGGCGCCAAGGGGTCCACGGTATAACGGCTCATCCGACATACGGAGTACTGTAAGTACTTGAAGTGCCCTCCACAAGGCACTCAAGTAGGGATCAGGTTTCCTCTGAAAAACATCCTCCTCTGAAGGGATTTGAACCCTGGCCGCCCGTATGATTAGCCAGTACTCTAGCCACCACACCAACCCGATCCCCCAATTAATGCTTATTTTGAGTCAAATTGATAATTTATTCATCCTTGGACACGTATCTATGGTACCCCCTGAGTATAGTTTTGTATACTCTGTGATGGTACCATTCGGTCAGGCCCCTGCCTCCAGCGCCCTCCTCCCCCCTTTCCTTTTCGCCTCCCTAGGTGAAAGCACCGCCCACTTTGGGAACCACTGGAATATATTTTTGACGAAATTCGCCCGGGAAGGATTTTTCTAATTTGATGTTGGTTAACTTTACTGCCCCATTCAACATACCCAGTTGTATTTCCTGTCATTCAAAAACTTTCTTGTTGTAATGCCCTCGTTGGAAAACCAGATGTCCAGTGTTTTCTGCACGATCTTGCGAGAATACATGAAATGAATGAAGTAAAGACAGTTTTTATTATGAAAACTTAAAATTTATTAATCACAGAGGGTGAATGGTATGTACAATAGGCGCATCACGGCCTTCTGAAAGAAACTTCTTTCGGTGGAAGGCGTGTGCGAGAAATGAAGGGATTGCGGCGATCATGCTAGTCTACTGCTCATCAGGGAGAGGTGGCCGGGTCGCTAGGAAGTCCAGGGCTTTCTGGATGGCTTCCGGGATGGGCGGGGCGACTGGAAGGTGAGCGCCTTGTGGCTGGAATCCGTTCTCGTCGGCGATGTACTGGAGGGATATCGGCGTGCCGTCTGGGGCCGTGTAGGAGAAAGAGCCTTGTGCCACCTGTGCTTCCTGATCGGGAACTCCGGCGTTCTTCAAGAAACCAGCTTCTTCGGCCACTATCCCATTACCAGTTTCGTAGCTGCGAAAAGAAGGACACCGTCATCATTACGCAATCAGACAGTCAATTACCGTCATCCGTCGTCGCATTTAAATCATCGATGATATCGATACCTTGATTTAATCAAAGAATCGATCAAACGATGTCCTTGCATTCCTTGATTTCATCAAGAAATGCAAGGAAAAGGAAGAGTCGAGTCGAAAGTATTCAGTAATAGCGTCGATTTTAAATGTTACATTAATGTTGCCATTTCTCAGTTGCAGACGTAAAAGTCAGTAGTGAGTGAGAGATTAAAACGGCACTAATTGCCTTTATTTTACTTTTAAACCAACAATGGATATTTTACCGTGATCGTGACAGATTTTGAGATGCGCTTCGTAATTTGTTGTTCAAATAGGTATCAGAGTAAAGCTTATCAGGAAAATTAACTGTTTCCGCGGTATAGTATTTTGCAAAAAGGAGTGCAGCTGACGAAAATAAAGTAAATTTTCTGAAAATGATTCCATGACGAATAATTTCCTAAATTTTACCTCAACAATGTACTAGGGATAGATGCTAAGTGATATAGCCCAAGCAATTTGTAGATAGTTGGTTGCATCTGATAGCCTCCAGGTGCCTCGATAGATGTATATTATTTAAACTCTAATTCAGTAATTTTGAAAAAAGTACATCTTCATTCAGCACGTTGTGAATGGTGAGCCCTCACCGAAGCAAATCCATCTATGAATTTCAAGTTGGCAAGATCCACTTCCATCATCCATCCTATCCTACGAATATCATCCAAGGTCCAGAATTACATTACACCTGACTGTACTGGGATGAATACTCTGATTTTAGAAGTCCAGCGACGGTAATGTTCGATATTGTTGGAAAGCAGGTATGCACCTCCTTTAAACGTTTGTAGTAGCATGCTTCGAATAGGAAGTATCAAATGTGATAATATTCTGTATTAATTTCAATCACACATAGACGACGCATATATGGATGCTCTTATCTATCCTTCAATCCTTCGGTGATAACAGCTTCCGCAAAAATTTTGTCTAACGGCATGTGTTAATCTGATATCTTAAGCAATGTTAATAAAAAAGCTCAGATTCATCCTAGTTTTCAATTATTTCTCATTTAAAGCGCCGTGAATTTTTGCGGGAGATTTATGCTATTTTCACTTGTTTCCTGTTAACTTATGTCATTAGTGCGAAGGACGTACTTTTTGGAAGTAAAGACTTAGAGAGAAGGGATGCGTGCATTTTCCAAGGGTCGAGGAGTGTAAAATGTGAATCAAGCTAAATCAGGATGGTATAAATTGCGAAAACGGATACATTGGTGCTTTGCAATCGCTCGCATTCCCCGCGGACGCATCAGCTCATCTCTCCTCATTCCATCTGAAAGAAAACTCGCCAGATTTTAAGATAATTAGCGTGCGTTGATTTCTTACGCATCCTGCGTGAACATTCCCCCTTATCTTTCCTCGTTAAATTTTGGAGAAAATATGCCGTTTTTTTAGATCACTCTTGATTTATCGCGATTCAGGTTCCTTCTTCCTGGGTTTAATCTGCGGTGATCTAAAAGCGCACGGGTTCTGCTTTAAGTCGGCCGGAAGTAACAGTGTGCAGGTGGCGCATTTCAAAGGGGAACGAATTCATCAGTTGCCTCAAGTGTTACGGCTTCGAGTATTTTCTAAGATATCGGTTAATCGCGATCGCTGGTTCCGTGAACTCGATGGAAACTTGGCGACTAGCCTCTAAGATTAACCAAAACTGTGTCTTTTGACTTGCTACTCTTTGCGTTGCTACTGATTATAGTTTGGCGTTCTCTTTTTAATTCTACTCTGCGTAAAAATTTCTTCAGAATACATTCAGATGTTTTTCGGCGTCATACCTTCTCATCAACGCTCTCTTAAAATGCTGAGTCTCTTACTCGACTAGACGACATCATTCGAAAGTTAAATATGTTGGGCATGCTGATTCCGAGTATTAATCGGCCATTCCTTTTCTGACTGGTATCATAAACTATATTAATCCTGTATAGCGTCTAGTTTTGGTGTAGCATTTGATGTTAGTAGATGGGTTTTCAAAATATGATAGTTCAATGTCCTATTGTGAGATTTCGCGTTTTTTTGAACGCACCTATATTTTACTCTGGGAAATAAATATTGTTTGTGAATGATCATGAAATTATTAGATTAAAGACATAGAAATTATTCCACGCTGAATTTTATCATTAATCCGTTATTTATTTCGATAGTGAAAGCTGCCCTGATTGGACGGGGGAAAATTCTTATGTGCTTAATCCTTTTTGGATGTGCTTCAATAATGAGGTCATTTGAACTTAAGAGAGGCAGCGTTTTGGGTTCGTTTTTAAGTTGTAAGGAAACGATATGAGCAAGGGAAGGTTAGGACTTAAGAGATGTCTATTGTATTGCTCCACTCTCCGCTGCCGGCTGTCGTGAAAATACTTGAAACGGTCCAGTGTTTATGAACGCATCGACAGGGAGTGCGTCGGCCTTGAAATGTTCTTTGGTCAGCAAACAATTGGGCTAAGTGGGTGGAGTACCGCTGTTTCCCCACCACTGTTGACTCTAGGGTTGGACGCAAGGACGTGCGCTTGGAGAAATTGTGATGGTTAAGAATTAATTCAGTATTGTAAATGAGAAGATTATTGTAAAGAAACCACCATGCACTGGAAAGGTGAGTTCAGAAGTGAAATGATTCATGCTTCTGGCAGAGAAATGTTATGTGGTAATACCTCAGTGGAGCTTACTCCGGTCCATTAGTAGTGGTAGCTCGGGCTCTGAGGTGCTCAGACGTATACTATCATGCAATGACTTGTAATAAAACGCGGTATTTATGACTGAAGTAAGAGTCGAACTCACGACCCTTGAGCTGTTTGGAAGGTAAGTAACCAACCTGGCCAGACTCACGGGCTGTGCAACGTTTTCTGCGTCATTTTTGCCTTTGGTTGGTTATTTTGTTCACAAAAAGTTTGGTGGTTGAGCTTAACGATGGTGAAAAAGTTATTCAGTGATATCATTCTTGCCTGGGTATGAATGAAATTTGAAGGAAGGTTCAGTAAAATGCAATTGCGTACCATGCCATACGGACCATGAAAATGTCATTACCTGTATTTGTAGGTTCCGTCAAATCCAACGTCGGTCTCTTGGCGGACAATCGGGATTTCTTCCTGTGGGCGGGCTGAGGCAAGGGCCAGGGTGGCGAGCAGGATGATTGCCTTCGAAGAAAAGGTAAGTGGAGTTCAGTTAATAATTGTATTGCAGTTATTAATAAAATGCACCTGCGTGGACAAATTGTTTCCCTCACAGCTGATGATAACTGAATAGCTATTTGAATTTTGAAGTATTACGGTGATAGACAATACATGAGTCTCTTTGCCGAAATTATCCAGATTTTTAATGAGACCGGGATTTGACTTAGAAATATTCTTGCTTAGAGGTTCTGATATTCTGCACTGTTTTCGAGCTGTCATGCAACTAAAGGCATTCCACTTATTGGCAAATATTCTGAATGAAAAGCGTATATTTTAAACTGCGAATTGAGAGCACGGCTTATTTTTTTCTGTTTTCCCCTGCGCCCTTTATCCTTTACAGGAACTGCGGAAAAAAGTTTTTTGAAGGGCCAAATTGTAATTTGAGTTGTCTCGAGGCAAGAATTAAGAAAATGTTCTTCATTGCTTGATGATGTAAAACTCAAGTTCCAATGTCCTTTTTTTTACTCGTAAGTTTATGCAATAAAGTAGCGAATTACGTCTAGCTATATGAAAATAGTATTAATGTACCTTTTGAGTACCACTGTAACCGACACGATGGAATCTTAATTTTGAAGAGGAATTTTATGATCAAATGTGCATCTATCTTATCCTTGAAGACAATTATCCAAACGGTCATATCGGATTAACATTGAACTCGTTAATAACGCTGAGTACATTCTAAAAAAATCACGGATAAATTAAAAAATGAACCTGGAACGAGATTGCACCTTGCTAACGACAGTATCTGTAAAAACCGTGATTGGGAAAAATGCGTGGGATGTATCCAGTAAAAATTAATTTAGTGACGTGTACCGATTTCTTAAAGTTACGCCGGAAATCCCCGCTTCTATAGATAAAGAACCTGGTAGTCTAATCACGCAGTAGGACAGTTTTCTTTTGCAGAAGTCAGGAGAAAATAGCTACCTCCCGCTCGAGCGTCATTCCGTTTCTCATAGCAAATCCTGGATTAATTTCAGGTTCATAAGTGTTGGCCATCGTGGGGAAACTCCTGTCTCATGTGAAGTGAATAAAATGGAAAAATGTAATGCAATAAAGATTTTTACGCAATATATCAACAGCACGATCTGCATAGCGTTCACAACGAAAAGCGTTGGTCATTGGAATGCAATTAAAAATTACCCTTTCGAAGTTAGGGTCTGGGGAATGTTGGAAAAAAACGCGTGGCAGATAAATAAATGAGGACAAATTCTAAGTGGATCGAAACAGGGTATCGTTAGCAAAACGTCCACCCGTGCAGGCCAATCGAATAGCCTAGGTTGTAACCATGCTGGCGATAGAACGAAGAAAACGACAAAATGTTCACGCAAAGCCCTCCTATTTCGAGTGACGATCTGTCGGAGCACAATGGAGAGATGGGCGGCTGGAGTCATCCGAGATCTTCAGCATGTAATCCTATTGAAACGCTACTAGCGGAGTCAGCGGCCGGATAGAACTCGGCGAAATAGTCCGTTTTCGTGTGCACCTTTGTGTGTCCCATGGCTTCTTCTTTCTGGTTCTCTCGTGGTGCTCTGTGGTTCGGATGGATCCGCTGTTCTTCGCTCGGCTTCCTCTTCGGGTCTGTGTTGCTTCGATGGGATCTTTTGGCGTATTTATACCCGTGCGAAAGCCCAGGGAAGGAACACATCTCCTCCCTGGGGAGTTCGTCTCAACAGTCCTCCCCCTCCATCGGGCCCCTCCTCCCCCCCCCCCTCGGCCACACTCCCGACTCCTCGAAGACCCCACGGTGTCCTCCACCTCCAACCCCCCCCTTCGAGAACCCCTCCAGAGTGGTGAGGGAAGGAAAAAAAACTCATCGATACCATCCCACCCACATGGCGACTGCCTCAAACTCCTCGCTTTTTTTTGAGGGGTGGGTAAAGCCTTTCTTCCCACCGGCCCCTCCTCACCTCTCCTCCCACCCCCCGAAAGTATTCTCCACTCCCTCCCCTCATCCCCTTTTTCTTTCCCAACCAACCCCCCCTCCCTCTCTCTCTCTCACAAGAATCTGAGAATCTTTCACTCTCCTCGGCAGCCAAGGCATGGCTCGATGGTCCATCTCTCTTTCTCTCTCTCTCCATCAACTTCCCTTAACCTGTGGCGTCGACGTCGCCGTCTTCCACACGAAAAGGTCACCGTCGGGAGAATTTTCACATTTATCGAGCGTTGCAGTCTCCATTGTGTCCTATATATATAGATGGGTACCGTGAAGAAACAAAACGTATTTTAAAAATGTGAAAAGCCAAATTTAGCTCTGTAAATTTTATATTTCATTGATATCTTAAATTATTGATAAATTGAAAGAAGATGTTAAATTTTTCCAACCTTTACGATGACACACATGATGTGGTACGCAATAACTCTGTAGAATGCAAAGAAATATACCAGAGGGTGAAAATCACCATGGAAAAATAGTTAAATTTGACTGGGATTCAAACCCCTATATGACCAAATTACTTTTTCAGGTGTGTTAACCAATCACGCACAAACACTGGAATTTATGCGAGGATCGACCTTAATTAAAATGGCTTGGTGGAGTAACTGGGTAACACAAATGACCGGTATTTGGGGGATCCAGATTCGGACCCCAGACGTGTCAAATGAATTTTTCATGGCGAATTTCTCTTGTCTCTGATGTATTGAAAAAAGAGGTCGAGGAAAATTAACGCACAATATAGGAGAGTTCTACACAAAAAATAGAAAGAAATTATGGAAAGGTAAGCACTCTTGCCTTAAAAATGTGTGATATGTTGGGAAATTTGGTGATGACATCTATAATTTCTTAGCCAAGACCTATCTTATGCCGAAAATAAATTATAATTCATATTTTATTTGATCGGCTGGAAAAATATTCGTTAACATTTACGTTTTTCTCGTAAAATTATTAGTTGGCGTTAAAATTAGTGATTATTTTCCTGAGAAAAAAACACATGCGTGAGGATTCTCTCGATGGACCTTAAGCAAGCCGATGTGCTGACCGGTGTGCTACCCTGTTTCTCTATTATACTAGCTATTTTTTTTAGAATTTGAGGCTCTCGATCGTTATACCCCAATTACCCATCAGGCATTGCAATTTGAAGGAAAGGAAATCTTCCACGATACCACCAATTTTGGTGGCGAATCCACTTACATCTCTATTCTCTGCAAATGGGTTATGTAAATGCTTTGGTTGTTAGTGTTCATCCTTTGTACAGTATTTACTACGATAGTCTTTTTGGCACAGGTATCCGTCTCCGTTAACGAATTCTATGTCGTTTTGATAAAGACCATTAAGTGATAGTAAAGTGTACGCTTAATTCATAATCGTGTACTTGATGGATATTATCCAGCCATTGACAATTTATAGAGTTTTCTCATGTCATGCATCTTAATTCATCCACTGTGGACAACATTACTGCTTTATAATCGTCAATAGTATACAAATGCATTGTTATAGCTTTTACAATGGTTTGCGAATCGATTGAGGAACTTTACATTGTATTTTCAACTCACTGAGTGTGTGTGAGATATTTTTGTCCTTTCCCAATTCCTAAAATTTTCCTAGCAGCTATTTAAATAGCTTATTGCCGTCACTCATGTCCTGCTCCCACCAGCCATCCGTGCATTGTGTGTCGCACATGATTGACATCCGCTCTCAAGGCGAGTAAATAAGAGTAGATAAAAGAGGTATTGGGTTGATGTGGTAGCTTGAGTACTGGATTTCCGTCCCGGGGGACCAGGTGTGAATCCGCGTATTTGCGTACATTTTTGCAAAAATCCCTACTTAGGTGGCATATGGAGATCACTTTAGGTGTAATGATCCGACTTTCGAGTTTGAAGCGGAACTTAGGACCTCCTTGACGCCATTCACAAAGAGTTGACTAATGCAGGGTCTCTCTACACCCTTCCTCCATCAACCGTATTAACCTTCCGCTTACCACCCCGTCCGCATACCTCTGAAGGTCGCTTTACACGGTACATTTTATTGTAGAGACGAATGTATCAACTCTTTCACGAGGAAAATGTGTGTAAAGCGGTAATCTATGTGGTTGTCTGAATGACTGAATGGGAAATAGAACATGCTCTAATTCCATTCATCTTCGTGTACAATCTGTGGTACATTCGTTTGTGCAATGAAATGTGCCGTGTAAAGCGGCCTTTATGGCGCATGTGACGCCAGTTATCGGTTGCATCCCCATAATAACCAACCAAACATTGGGAAGGAGCGTCTAAAAATATTGTATATTACAATAAACCTTTTTTGTACATAAAACGTTTATTACTAAAGAAGTGGAAGGAGCCGACCGTATCAGCCATGTGTGAATTGGGTGAAAGTGATGAAGTGAAAGAGTTGGAGAATAAGGACTCTTTTTGGGGAGAGTACGCAGAGAATTCTTGGGAATAGGAGAGCCTGTATAAATCAGCGCATGTTTGGAAAAGAAGCGAAAGTATTGTAACAATGAGGATTTTCGGAGGAAATTATCAACAGGGAGGGTGTTTTCTAGGCTTTAGAGCAAGTTCTTGGTGTGCTGAGTAAGTATGCGTATGGATGTACGTTTATTACAAAAGATGTTTCAGAATTATCGCGTGAGAAAATTTTTTTTCCCACCCCTATTCGTCTCGCCAAAGCCGTCATGCTCTCTCCTCCCTTAAGGTGCGTTGGTGTCCTGTCTCCTCGACGCCGCGTCGGGCTGTAGTAATTGGTCCCTGCAGAAAATGCACTCGTCGTTAATCGGCTGAAGTGCTTCGGCGGTGAAAACGTTTGTAAGCGAGCATTTGGAGGAAACCGCAGATGATCATTACAGTGGCGCGTGTCTATGGAAGTTATTTGCAGAGGCTTGAGTCTCCCTTAGTGGAGGGGAAGGGGCGTGGGGAGAGACTACGTGTTATTCTTTCGAATGCATCTGCCTCCTCTTCTCCGGCCGCTTTCACTCTGAGGAGGCACAATAAACCCTCGTAAGCGCGGTGGGACACTTGCGTGAGTCGAGGTCTCCTTTGCGCTCTTGGGTTTTGGAGAACATTTATTTTTTCGAATTTTATAAACGAGCTGAGTCTTCCAATGAATAATATGAATGCATAATTTTAGATGTCCCTATAAATTATTCTCGGAAATGAACTTGAACCCAAGGCGTCCGTCCGGTGCAGCTTAGCCCATGGTTGCGTCACCGTAATTTATCCCACGCATTATGATTGCCAAGGAATGAGCTTTCCAGGGAGTGGTTAGAGGGATGGGATAGCAGGTATTCTCATTTATATAATATACATTTTTTGTGCTCTTCTAAATTCTTGGTAGGCTTCTGAACTGTCTCTAACGTAGCCTTTCCGTAAACCTGTAGCATGCAGTTTCTTCTCTAAACGTCCGCCTTCCACTTTGGCAGCGAAGTTCTTACTCTCTTCATTACCGTCTCCTAATCGTTACCTGTCTCCCTCATTACTCCGCGTACCACCCAATTTTTTTCTCCATGCTGACGTCTCAAATTTCTCCAGTCCAACTACATCCTCTCTCTACAAGTTATTAGTTTACAAAATATCAAAATATCGCACTGCATCAATCTTTGAAGTTCTAGCCCAGTGAGTAGAATGATCCAATGGGAGAGTTAGGTTCCAAGTATTGCCAATACCAGCGTAGACAATACTAGCTGAAGCAAAGCTGAATGATTTTTCGTATGTCACCTCTCTCTGAATTACCACAGGCTGCTCAGGGGAAGGAGCTGGACACGTAATTCTGGACGCATGGATTTTCCACGTCCTTGGGCTTATTTTTTGGTGAGTATTACCGCCAAGTATCAAACCGACCTCACGGGCTTGAAATTGGCTTATTATTTATATGCTGTTTGCATTGAGTAAGTTTATGCTGACATGTTTTTTTTAAGTTGGTATCCAATGTAACAGAAAGAAGAGAAAATGAGGATAACTATTGGCTATTTCGAAGTGATATTAACGACTGTGTGCAGTGAGAGCGGAGAGGAAGTTTTCGAGATGATCGTGCCTCTTTCAATGAATAATCATGGTCTTTGACCTTGATAAACGTGGGAAATGAGGGCCGAAGTTACTTTGGTAAATTTTTCCTGCTTTATTGAATCCCTCAAAATTCTCGTGAAATCGGTACGCTCTGTTTTTCCGCGAGTAAAGGGGTATATTTACAGTCACGAATCAGTCTTTTATCCGACTTTTCTAGGTATTCTCGAATGAAATGCAAGGCATTTTGCGGGAAATACGGTGCATTTTACTTTGCAAATTGAAAACTGTTTGCTTACAAATTTGTTATCAACGGAACCTCCTTGGGAAGTGCATCCAAAATTCATTACCCGGTACGTATTATTGTATTTTTGATTTACAGTTCTTCGACGCAATCGAAAGAAATTATTTAACGCCTTGACATTTTTTACAAGAGGAAACACGCTTGCTTAACTCGGGCCTCTTCCGGTCATAAAAATGTTTTCGTGGTGAATTACCCTGCGTTTCTAAATCTATCTTGCCCCATTCGTTAATATAAATGGATCTTTTCCATAAATCAGGGCCAAAAATAAAAGCGATAATTTTATGTCATAAATAATGACGCCTTAGCTGGCTCAAGTCTTTGTTGATACTCTATTTCTGTTTTTGTGTAGAAAAGCACGCGAGACTCTTTTCACTTGAATTCCTCGTTCGGTCTGTACTTCTACCTTATCGATACCAAAGTGTATGAGAGTTTTCTGTTTTCCTGTTTCTTTATTTTCCTTCACATCATAATGTTTCTAAGAAAGAAGCACTTTAGAAGGAGAAAGGAGGAGGAAACCTTGAGTTATAAGTAGTGGAGGATAGAGGAGGAGATGCGGGACCGAAGTTCATCTTCCGATCCAAGTAGGAGCGGAGGAATGTTGAAAGCGCTCTATGGGAGAATTCTATGTTCGCCACCTAGATTTTCCAAATTTTGCTTCTTTGGGCCATCTATTCTAAAACACAACTTTTGGTACTACTAAACTACTACTTAGGAAGAATCAGTTAAAGAAAGAGATAAATGAATGCCATTTTTTCAAAATTCTCAGGTATTTTCTAAAATAAAACCTTGCTGTAGATAGAGGAGTTTATTTTTTTGCCTTTTGTTATTTACAGCCTCATTTAACATTTCACTTTCAACAAGTATGAATTCCAACATTGGTAGTGTTGAGCTGTGCAATTATGGTTTACCCACTTTCAATTAGGTCTTCCAAACATTGCGTATTAACCTTTCTATCCTTCCTGAAACGCTATCGTTTACATCCGTCTTGGGCCGTGCATTCCATCTAGATAACATCATTGTGACATTCACAGATTCCACTTCTTTGACTATCACAGATCCCATCATTTTAGCACTCTTTAACGATGAACGGTGTGCGATTAAGATTTTTCACTATTTACGTCACGTCTCTTAGAATTGCGTACAAAACCATACTTTCCGCTCTGAACTGCTGTCGTTCCTATTAGTCTCGGGCCATAGATTCCATCTTGGGAATCTCGAACATCATTCATTTCCATCCTCGATAGCGGAGAGGGATAGGTATCGTGCGATCGCTTTTACACAGCTTCGGGAGTATCGGCGCTTTCGAACTAATGACTACAGCACGTGCCCTGATGTTTTCGCTCGGCATGCGTTAAAAAATGATCCAGGCGTTCGCGTGCCGTCGGCATATCCCCGTTCTCCGGCTCGAAACCCTTCGTCTCATCTTCCCATATGTCTTGAGAACTCGCACCTAGGTTTTTTACGTCTTCTCACGATTCACTTTCCCTTTCTCCTTGGGGAGTACCTCCTTAGTCGGAGACCGTGTTCCATTCCAAGTTAAGGCGTACCACCCGTTTGTGTCGGGAGCACTGACAGAGCCAGAGGGAGGGGACTTGTGATATTCAGCACCCCCCCGCCGAAATTTTGAACTTATTTTTAAAAAGTGGCTTATCTTTGCTCGTATCTATTCGTTGTTTACACTGAAGCAGAAGTATTCATAATAACCGGAGTAGCTTTTTTTTCCCCAAGTCTAATTTTTTTAGGCCAAGGATAACGAGTTGATTTTCCGTTGTCTAATTCCACAATAGTATGTTTTTACGTGTCATCTCTGTGGTCACACACATTTTTACAGCCGCCTGACAATTGTGAGACTGACGCTGCGCGAACTTACATTCATATCTTTTACCCCTCGAACTTTCTGGTATGGTTTGCCCCACCGGGAGCAATTATCATTTTTCCAGCTAGTTCAACTCTAGGGTCGCTAACCCTTCCTCCATTTGTACTGGTTGTCCGTAGAGAGGTCTCCGATGCATCCATATACATGTGTCAGTGTATTTAATTTTCCCGTATAGCAGCATTGTCGGGGTTATTTTCTAAAAGCTGGTGCCTACTATATTTTTCATCGTGTTAGCTTTGCCAAGTTAGCGTGCACAGATATTGCAAAATATTTTGTGTCTAAGGTTAGCAAATTAGAATTATCTCTTTCCGACAGAATTTCATTAATGAAAAACATTTCAGGTTTTCGCTTCTGTGTCCTCTCTGTTTTTATACCCTTCTTTTAATAGTGTTTGATGATAAAAAGCCTTTGATTAAATGAATATTGTTAGGCGTGTATTGGTTGAATCGACTCATTGTTTTGTTTTTTTTTCTAAATTATACTCTAAATTATATTTTACCTGATGATACCCTAACGGGTGAAACCGATTGTGCGGAGTTATAAAAGAGATTTTGTGGAATTTACATAGTTGCTTTACTTTTTATCTAAGTAGGAAGCACCTTTTAGAGTGACAAAATTTGGCAAATCGAGGTGGTGTACGCGAAATCCTACCCTATAGCGCCTCCCACATCTTTAATACAGGGCCGGGTGTACGAATTCTGGCCACTCTTGCGAATACTTGTGAAGGCCCTCCCTCTATGTACGCGATAACAGTGAAAAGGAGGTAAAAATAAAAGAAAGAAAAGTTTTCAATAATGCCGAGATGTCGTTATCATTTCGAAGTAACAATTTAAGGTTATTGACCTGGTAATCGTGTGTCCTTGAATGAACACTTGAATAGTTTTTCAAGGAAGTCAAAAATTCTCTACCCACTTTTCATTTAAGTACATCTGTCGCTGCGGTCAAATTCGCCGTACTCTCAGTAACGGAAATTATACAAGAATTATATTTTACATAGTTTCCGCATGGAAAATTTGGCGAAAGCTATAATTATGCATACTTTTTCAAATCTTTGACTCGGCGTTCAGCGTTAATACATGTTAGCAGTATGTATTTTTCGCTTCTGGAAGAAAATCTGAGCACGTGTTATCACACTATTACAAAATATATCTCATGTGCCACAGGGCTACGTGTGAAAATATCTTCAAAATGCCGGAACATAACAAATCATTCGAATTCCATTTTTTTCACTTTAAACCAGAGATATCATTGATGGAAACATACATGCAAAGTTTCATGCAAATCTGTTCGTGGACAACAATTTTTTCAAATACTGAAATAATTTTGAGAAATCCGCGGTTCCCCTCCTCATTTCGTGGTTTCTCGGTTTTTTATATGGCCCAGTCCTGCTTCTATTTCTACTTCTTTTGGTGGTACACCTGAATTGGAACACAGGCTAAGGTCCCACTACTCCGTCTCCATCCTCTACTACTTATAACTCAAGGGTCACTTTCCCTTTCTCCTACGGGAGTGCCTCTTCAGACAACCACGGTATACGAGTCACAAAACCTTCCTCCCACCCCATGGATGAATATATGCCTTTCTTTCCTCTCCCCCTCCACTCTTCCTCCGACCGATCTCAACCCTCTCGTCCCTGAACCACACACTCTCACCGTGGTAAAGCACACCCATCCTCTCCAGTCTCCTCAAAGGCGCTCTTATCCTTTCTCCCGCGTTATTTCCTCTTACGCCACACGAAATATTTTTAGAGGAAGTTCCCTCCTGCCTTTACCTCCACCCCCTTCTCCCTCCACCCCCGTTCCTCACGTCGCCTCTTCACTCCGGTAGCGTGGGCCCATTGAGTAGATGTTTATGTCGGTGGACATTATGGCGGGAAGAGTTTTCCGTCACGCGTCGTCTATCACAACGCCCCACGCGTTTACCGCTTAATTGAGGCTGATGAGGACTTATTCATCATCTTTTTCTGTTCATCGTTCAATCAGAGTTGCCTCATGGAAGCTCTCTTTTGTATTGCACTCTTTGTGACGGCCTCCTCTTCCGCATCAGTAATTTTCTGACATCCTATATTTATTTCTCTTCCTAATTTACCGGAGAACGTGCTGTGTGGTTCTTTCTTGGCGTAAATCCTCCGGCCTCGCGTTGATCCGTGCATATCATTCCCAAAATTCCAGTTTTGGCCCTCGGATATTAAAAAATATTCGAATGTCCAAGATAATTATGTTCACCTCTTTGGCTGAAAATCTCCCACAAAATGAAATTGAGCAATGGATTTGGAAAGACAAAATTTCTCCAGGTACTTCGGAAAGTCTGATTCTTTTATACCGTTGGTTTGCAGGATCATTACCTATAAACCCAATCGCCGATTTTCTCCTCTGTTTGGGAACCTTGAAATATTCGTGAGATTCTAGGTTTTGTGCGGTACCCTAATATTGGCTTAAACGGACGACTCGAAATAAATGCTAATAGCAAGTGAAAGCACTTACCTTAGTGCCGTAAAAATGTTCATTCTTTAACTTGGGGTAGTATTTTTCGAGTGCGACCCTTGTTGTTTATCTTGAAGCCAAATAGTTTTGGCATTTTAAGTCAATGAAGTCCTGGAACGCTGAGTAAAATTTAGAGCCTTAAAAGTATTCCAGCTTCCTTACGTCGGATGGAATAGTACTAATTATTGCTCATCGTTATTCCCCATGACTTCCATGTGTTGTACAAAAATTCGTATTTCGAGGGAAACACCTATGAAGTGTTTCTGCAAAATTTATGAACCGAAATTGAATTACTTTCGGCGAGAAGAACTGTACTTACTTTCAGTTGAGCCCTATTTATATGAGTAAAGTTTTCGTTTTCAGCTGGAGCTCTCTCTCTAGTTATTTCGATTACTTTTGCTTCAGTGTACAAATCAACTGCATACGTATAAAAATACCCATCGCTGGAACAGTGTATCTATAGAATGCCGCTCTCATTTTTAACTTTGTTTCATTTATGTGACGTCTGATTTATTAGCATCGTACCTGGGTGGGGAGAGTAAGGCACCATGAGCAATTTGTTCTAGCTGAATAAGGTCACGAAATGGTTCACTTGGTAAGGAATACTTTCACAGGCTCATGAATATGCAAGCTTTCCGTGATTAACCGTCTGTGGAGAAGAATGAACTCGGAAGCTTTCTAGATCCCATCTTCAAGCGATGTATACCTTCTCCTCCTTCCACAAGCATTCATTTTTTGGCTAGTGCCACATGATCGGTGAATCTCACGAAAAAAATTATTCAGGAAACGTTTAAAATTCTTAGGCGACTATATTTATGGACCGTTTTGCGCGATACTCTGCCCAAGACCTAGGTATGAATATGCTAGCCGATTCTTGATATTGAGGACGAAATCCAGTATGAATGATTTGACCCGTTCTTGAAGGTATCATAGTGCCATTGAACTTGTACTGGCAAGGAAGTGGAAATGTCCTTAACACCTTGGCGCACGTCTTCTTTAAATTTTATTTAAACTATATGTGGCATCCGGGGACCAAAACAGCTATCGCTCTGCTACTGTGAAAGCTAACGTGATTGTTGGACAGAAAATATTTCCATCGGATCAAATAGCTAATAATGGAAGCTGGGTTTTTATTTTTGTAATATGCGTATTATTTTATCAGTAAGGTACAAATCAATCAATAAGGTCGGAATCTCTCTCGAAGCTATAAACATTGTAGAAATTTATGAAATATATGAAAGGCCAAAAAAACCCTTGTTGGTTGATTCAGACGCACCAGAATTTTTTGCTATCTACTAATAATGTATTGTTAAAATAGTATGAATACATATTCATGTTTTGTACTTGATGTGAACTCATCATTCAGTCGCAAGGGTATGTACGCTTTTTTTACCTTCATGAGAAATCAGTAAAATAAACACCTAGGAAAACCTTCTTGTTTATCTAATATTTACGTAATCTATGAGAATATAAATTTTAGCATTTTATGAATTAAATTTGTAACATGCCTCTGTCCAAGACCAAGAGAACCTCCGGAGAGCGAGTAGCGAACTGGTACCGCATACACTTGAAATCAAGTAGCTATGCTAGTTTCATATCGATTATGCTTGCTATATTATTATCATAATTGCGAGTATCCTCAAAATAGTGCTGGATCAAGTATGGCGTGAAACGTATTTGAGAGTGAAGTAAGAGAATAATGAGAATTGGTAGTTTCAATGACCAGCTGAAAATGCTTCGCGGAAGGTAACGTCATTCAAGGCAGACTCGTCAATTTGTTCGACTGGCCTTGGTGAAACCAGGATAGCAATGGGAAAAGTTGCAATGGTTATTCGCGTGGGTTGTGATACCATCTTGTGATTCGCATTTGTGGGAGCTCCTCCTATGCATAACAAGCCTAAAATATAGCCTCTTTTGGTCGGAAACCATAGGGCAAAGAAGCATTCAATTTTTTTGGGTTTTCTCTCTCTTACAGGTTATGAAAGACCGAAGTTTGTCCAATTGGCAATGTAATAGGAGAGGTGAGAAAGAAATTAGGTGTTACGATACGATGCGACTTGAAACAAGATGCCGTTTATGGTGATGTGTCTGAGAAAATTCTTACCTTGAAAAGTCATGAAATTACTGACCCGGTTTTCTTTACCGCGGATTTCTCAACTACCTTGATGGATCTTCAGAATTCTCCTGGAAAAAAATTGGCAGAAAAAACGTTTAGTGCCGAAATTTTGCGCTGGCATTCGGCGGCGATTTTAACCTCGCAAGTCCGTTTCGTTTCCGCTAGACTGCTTCACTCCAAGAAGTGCTGACCACTTCTTTTGCGTCATCCGATCGACTTATTTCTCAGCATGTCAATTTTTAAATTCATAATTTAAATATTTAATGCAATTACCAAAGTCCCCGTAAATTTGATCGGATGTAATAGTGCTTTACCATTTCAGCTTATGTTAATACTGAGAGTAATCAGAGTAGATAATACTTTGCTCCAACATAATAATCATTACATTAATAGTGACAGTTAGTAACTTAGGGGAGTCTTTAAGGATGATCTGTGTTTTGAGTACCATATAATGGATATTGCTTATGCATTAGGGCCCATCAAATACAGCACTTCTTAAAAGGATTCGTAGTTACTTAAAATTATCACGGCGTGTATTAAGTAACAGTAAAAGTAATAATTTCATAAAGTCATATCTAAATATCCGTTAGACTTTCTTTTATTAGAATCAAAGACTACGTTAATTATTTTGTTTCTATTCACAGATTTTAAATTAACCAAAGAATAAGGTTATATGTTGTATACATTAGTCTAAATACAATAAAACCTTACGATACGAAAAATACGTTTGAATGATGCAAGATTTAGTATCGGTATGGATATTGGAGTTTTACGTGTCTTTTTATTGACCCTCAACTGTTAATGTCATTTCTCACTAAGTGTATGTTGACTGAAGACAGGATAAACAGCATGAGAGAAAAACTTGGCGTTCAACCATCAAAATTCGAATCGAACCAAAATTTATGTAACTTCGATGACTGAACTTGAATGCGGTTCCCATTGAGACTGACCGTTAGTTTAGGACCAAGATAAATTTTAAACTGGCGGAGACACCAATAGTATTCTTCTTATCATTGAGCAGGTCGAGAAATGATGTTGCGCTCCACTGCAGCGCCAAATGAATTATATTTTGCGGCAGTGGAATGTCATTTAATTGTGTGCGAAAAATTGATTGATTTGTGGTTTTCCGTGATTCCGTCATACCTTTATAAGATGGTCACATTTGAAACATTATCAGCATTCCAGAGAACTCATATTATTTAAAAAAATTATGACGCTAGGCTCCGGAAAATTAGCTCTTAAGGAAAATACATACAACATGATTTAATAGGTTGCAAAAACATATTATCCATTTTTACCCTCTTCAAGTTGGTATTTCTGAACATGCTATTTATTTACGCTCTACTTATAATACTTAATTTCAACTTTTGGAATAGAGTTTTACATTTATTCGTAAAATCTAAGCTCAGCGGAAATAAATTAATTATATTAACATATATTGTTTTAATAATTCTCCTAATCTCGTTACCTTTTGAGTTGAAAAATTAACTGTGATATAGCTAATAATATTATTTCCCCTTGGTAATTTTTTAAAATGCTGGTATTTGATGTAGCAGTAATGGTGCATAGGTCTCTATTCAAAGTATTCCATTGCTTAGCTTACCTAATTAAATTAGAGCAAATTAATAAATGTGAAGTCCTAGCACTATTATCCGATGCACTGTGAATCATTGACTTCTTCCTAAATAGTTGTAATGTTGCAAGAAGAAGGTCATCCTCTTCATATTTTGGAGTCAGTTTTCAACCCAATTGACTCATTTCAATCGAATCATCGTTAGACTTTCCATTCTTATGGAAATATTCCTGACCAAATATTTGAATTTTAAAGCAAGAGAAATACTTCCGCTGCGAGATAAATCTCGACCCACCGACAGATTGCCATCAATCGGCCATAAATATCAGTAATGTGATCTCTAAAATGTTACGGCTAAGAATGTTGTAAGCTTTAATGCGAAATAATAACGTCCTTAGTTCCCATCGCGGCGAGCATTGCTGAAATCGAAGTGCCGACGTCTTGTTCTCAGTGAAGTCTGATTACTTAAGAACAAGTGAGGGATGAACGGTATGAGAAAGATGATGAACGAGAACATGGTTTGGCGTGAGATTAATGTGGCGAAGGTAATTCATGGCGGATTTCATCTCGACCAGAATTTCTTGAGTAATTTTCATTGAACAAGGCTCACAGCGTGGCACTTCAGTTTTTCGGCTTCAACCATCAGCGGAGAACAACCCCGCGGTAAAAGGTCAGGTTTATCCCCATTCTTTTTGCTTATTAGTCTCAGTAGTAGACAGCTGGCTGTAACCTTTCTTCATAATTTGTTGATCGAATATTGTGCTTCGATCAAGGAGCCGTCCTCATGTTTTGGAGAGAGGGTATTCGGTTTAAATGATTTTGTATACTAGCATTTGCGGAGAACTTAGCGGAAAAAATCCGAATCAAGTGTAAATATCGATGTTTGGATCAACATAATTTTGCTCACATTTCAAGTGAACAGTTATAAACGTGGAGTCAAGCTAATTAAAATATTTCTTGCGGGGAAAGTCGGTAATGTCGTAACGAAGATGTTCATTAAATTATCAATCCTAATAAACCTTTTAACATGATGTTTTATTTGTTATGATCATTTTTTTAAGATCATCGGAAGAAATACTTTATCGCTGACCGTCATTGTTCACTGAGACATTGGAAACTACCACTCTCGGTGAAAAATCTTTGAATTTGGTTCAATGAGAAAGTTTTCGCTTAATTTCATTGGCTTTGAATGGGAATTATTCCGCTTATAACCCTCATTGATTCACATTAATGCTGAAATCAGTGTATCTAATCATTCACTTGAAAGCCCTTTCAATAGGGGATAGCTCCTGAAATCTATGTGGATGTTCGCTCCCTGGGGGTGTGAATGAGTCAACCCATATCCGACTGAGCGATTCATATTCTCACTGTACATATTTTGCGCAAGCGGTTCTTCTGGTGGAGTGTATGAATTTTGCATCATCATAGTGCGACTCGTAATTGGCAAACAATGAAGAGAGAGTCCGATAATATCTTTGTAAGTAAGTGGCACTATCTCTGTGACTTGTTACTCGTCTTGATTGGAAATTCCCACGCAATGTAGTTACCTCATTGCCTTCAGTATCATGCCGATAATTACGAAAGAGGAATGTATTTCACTGAACTGTCTGCACCTTAATCTGGGCTTTACTGTAAATTCATAAAGTTGCTTATGGATATCATCGTCAGCACATTCCTAAGCAACGATAGTAGCCCGTGAAAATTCCAAATTTCTTTCTACCTAATGTTGGCAAGTACTAATCGGTGTTAATGAAATACTTAGGGAATAATCAGGGAAATCGAGCCTCCTTTCATTTCCATTTATCCATCATCAGCCTTAATCCTTATTAATTCACCCCTTATTTTTACTGTTTCACTATATTTGTGTTACATTATTGATGAATTATATCATTACAAAATCAATTTATGGTCTCAATGTTTTCGGGCTCAACTTTGTGGAATTTCATTGTGAATAATGAGAAAGAAAACTTTGTTTGATTCCACCAATTTATTTTCAGGTACTACTAGTTTCGACACGCCGTGTTTTCTTTTTCATTACTCAAATATATATTCTATTTCCTATGTTTTTAAATATGATCGTAGCCGTGTTTTATTTTGGGTTGCATAAATTATTGAGGCATTATGTTCTTTGATGGAAGAAGAACTCTTTGCAGTTTTTCACTGTTTTATGTGATTAGTTTCAATGTTTTACGTAACTATCGAGCGTTGAAACCGGTCAAATTAACAATTTCTCTGAAGAAAAATGCATTATTGTCTTCTTTTCTTATTTAAAATTTCTAACTTCTACCTAATCGGCCATGAGACAACATTATGAAATCATATTGTCTTTGATAGGGTTCGCTTCTTGGAGTTAGGATTAATTCGGGTTGGGCAAGGTTTTCTCGTGCATTATTCCTCAATTGATGGAATGTGGCTTCTCTCTTCATCTTCGGGTGAAAAACTGAATATTTATCGTAACTAAAATAAAACTTTGTATACTCCACTATAGGTTTAATAACACGACCCGGGTTTCGACACTTCGTGTCATCTTCAGGTGGATCACCTGAAGATGACACGAAGTGTCGAAACCCGGGTCGTGTTATTAAACCTATAGTGGAGTATACAAAGTTTTATTTTAGTTACGATGAATTACTTCCACAAAGTCAAGCCTGGAACCATTTCCTTTGTGAATATTTATCTTTTTGTGCTCTCCTTTTCTTTACTCTGTTTGGCACCATTACAATATTATATTTTTATTGCTATTTTTGTGGAAGTGGCTAGTTTTCCCTTGTTCATTATAAGTAGTTTTCCTTATGCGAAAGAAGCATATACGCACTGAGATTTTAATGGATTCTAATGTTGTAGTGAACTGATCCGATCGATTTAAACGTATTAACGAATTCTTGTTTTCTAGGAGGGTGCCCTAACATTTACGGGTGATAATGGACCATGCTAGGAATTCTGCTCGCGTGAAAGGACCATCCATGAATAATTGGGTGCACAATGAATAATTAGTGGGCCAAGCGTTTTATCCTCGGCTTCTCCATTAATTAAAAATGCGAATGTTAGATAAGCGGAGTGAGATATGAGGAAATGATTGCTTGAGAATGTCAGACCGGTGCTCCCTATTGATATAATTTTCGTACGCACGTCGACGAAACGGTAAGAAAGACGTAGGAAGAGTTGAGCGTGGCAGTGAAAGTAGAAGGAGGGATGATTATATCAGTTATGTGTTCAGATGATAAAACAAGTGAGATAAATGGCGGATGGGTAGCAGGTAAGAAATGCCTTTTAAAATCAAACAAAGGTTCGATCCAGAGGTCCGTCTTAGAGAACCATGAGGGTTAGAGCTTCTTAAGGTGGCTCTTTTCTTCCGAATCCATGTTCGTTGCCAAGTGGGGTGGTTGAGTTCCACAGGAAACCTTGAAGACGCCCCGGCGGTGACAAATGTAGTGTTACCGGCGACTGGCTACATCGTCGCTATCCTCGCTCGCCATTCTTCCTCGAGTCATGCGCACAAATAGCCATACAAGCTTGAATCATTTTCCTTGGTGCGGCCATAATAGGAAAACAGCATTAATTGATGTTTTTTGTTCGCAAAAAGGAAAGAGTAGTCTTTACTTTGAGTGGATTTACAATCATCGTTCCGGGCTATTGCCTTCGCAACGTCCTCCGGAAAATCACAGAAAAGGATGTATCGCTATTTTTAATTTAAATTAAAGCATAGCCTACCGGGCAATAGGTAAACACAGTAGAGAAACCTTTCCTATTAGTAAGGACAAATGATTCTTTATTTACAAAGGAAAAGCTACTGAAGATCTTCAACTATCACCGTTTAGCCCCTACCGGGAAAGAGGTAAATATCTGAAAGGATATTTTTAGCTCAGTTACAGAACCCATTTTCAGAAAACGGACGAACGACAAGTAGCATGTTAATTTCGGGCCGAGAAGGAAATGATTTATCTCATTCTACCTCTTCCCACCGAGTTTCATGCATGCATACGCGATGGTTTACCGAGTTATGCACAGCTAATCTATAAAAAAAGTTAAGAATAAGCTGTGGCTCTAGGATGATTGTGTTCTTAGGCTGCCATTAATTAGCTGCTGAGAAAATAAGGAACTGTTAGTGCTTGAAGAATGTATTTTTTTAATTTCACCTAAGTTCCTGTAACGTGATGCAACAGTGTTTCTTTGAGACGGCCGAAGAAAGGTCTTAAGACATCTCCGTCTAGTGGGTTGGAAGCGAATTTTCTCTTAGGGAAGTGGGTGATGGCAAGCTGCCTTAGGCTCTTTCCATGCGTCTCTTTGCTAGTAATGGATGATGAAAATTAATTAATTTTCTTGTTCCTGTTGCACGAGGTCCTTTAAAGGTCTCAAAGAATCGTGAAAGGCTTATGCAGTCATCCAATGGGCCGCCGCTCAAAAGACAAGTCAATGATGTTAGCTTAATTTGATTTAGAATAAGAGTGGCAGTAGGAAGGAGTCCTTTGAGCATACGCTAGAAAGAACACGGTGAATTGAGCTCGCCCAGATGTACAATGAAACTCTTTGAATCAAACTGCTATGATCGGTTAGATTTCATGCGTAAAGACCGCTGTTCACGGTGCGTTTGAATGTACAATCTCATGTGTCATAAAATGTACAAGAAAATGAATGAAATTAGAGCATGTTGTGTGTCCTCTTCAGTCATTCCATTAATCATACAATTTGTCGCCTTTCACGGTGCAATGTTCCTCATGGAACAGTTTATTGTACAGTAAAAGTACAGATTGTACAATAAAATATACAGTGTTAAACGGCAGCAAAACGAGAGAGAAAACAGGATGAAGAATTTTAAAATGTCGTAGTTTCCTCCAGCAATTAATGAATCTTAATGGCTGGGATCGAAGCTGCAATAATGTTTAAGGTAGCGATTTGTAGATTTAGTTTTTATGTGCTTAGTTATGTTTTAATATCTGAATGGAATGTTAATGTTATAGTTTATGTATTATATATTGGTCATTTCGTAGGTGGGTGTTTAGCACGCTAGCTTGACTCAACGTTAATAGTTCGACCACATTAGTCGTGGGTGGTTTGACCATCTCGCTTGAGTAGAATAACCGTTAAAAGCTGAATTGCGAGTGAAATCCCCTTTTGAGTCGTGAAAACACGATAAAATATTTACTAATTGGACTCCCCCTGTCTTTGGAAAAAAACCCAACGTTTCATCTCCTCGATTGGAGACTTTATCATGGGTTATTAGTTGTTTGTGCCATTTTTTTCGGGTTTTTATATATGAACAAGTAAGTTAAAGAGGGAGATGTGAGCTTGGGTAGGGAAATTTCCGGAACCGTTTTCCAGAAATTACTGGAAGCCATTAATTACTAATTTTCTGTCCCAGGTCTCTCTTGGTATTGTTATGCTTCAATAGAGATCTGGGGAAGGTTGTATATGTAGGCAACGTTGTCTATCAGGTATCTTTCTTCTTGTCTTTCTTTCTTCTATTGTCTATCAGCTTCAACTGAGAATTACGTTTACAACACGCGAAAAATCCCAACAGTAATTTGTTAATTGAAGAGTATGGTAGTTAGCTCGACGGCTAGTGCATGGCTGATATGGACACACCCCTTACCATACACCCTTGAGCTGTAGACTCTTGTGTTAAAAACTATTCGTTGCTATGATTTATTTGAATCCCCGCCAACAGACCCCCATCCCTTCTCCGCGTGGCGTAATCTCGATTGAGCGCTGACGATTGATGTAATATGGTCGTAAACCAGCGTAATACCGCTGAAAAAACATTCGCTACGATGACTTTATGGAATTCGCTCAACAGGATGTAAGATTTGTGGATTGGTACCGTTTCTTCCTGTGCCAGTTTACGGAGTTAACTTCCGAGAAAGCGTCGCCTTACCAGAACGATTCTGTCCATATGTTTCATAACTTCTTCGTTCTTCCCTAGAGCCACTTCTTATAAGAGAGCTGTTCGAATGCTTTTTTTTAAATGCTTTGTGATGTTTTGGATTGGCTAAGGTCTTTTGCTGGCGTGGTCTCATTTAACTGAATGTAAGCAAACTGTCACATCAAGTTAGCTAAGATATTAGTGAATTTATGTGAGGTGTATATTTTTTAGAATTTTACCAATGGATTTATATTTTTAAAGGTATATCTAAATAGTCGTCGATTTTGCTGGCTTTCACCTTCGTTGATTTAGATTTGCATCATTTCCTATTCGTTGAAGAACTCATACAATGCAGAAGGTATTCTTCAGGGTAATTGAATTATTAAGGAGCAATTATTGTATTTACTTATCTACGAAGAGGAAAGAGCGTCGAAAGAAAAACTTTTTTTGGGATTTTTCTTTTTGTATAAATTCTCTGACGATGTAAACCTTCGCAAAATGATATTATTTGCGGTATTGTATCATAGTGGAGGTTTTAATTTTCCTTGTAAAAATAATTTTCGAGTGACGTATCAGAAGAATACTGTAACTGCCGTATTTAAAATGATCTGAATAAAAATATACTATTTTCATTCTCTTCTCTCTTGGCTGTGAATAATTATTTGCGGCTTATGGCCAGTTGCAGGAACGACACATATATATTCTACAAATTTATGGGTCCCATAAGCTATGGCAACCATTAAATAAGAGTTGCAGAAACATTAGATAACTTTATCAGTTTCATAACTTTTGCAATGTTGTTTGATTTCCATAAGTAGCCAAGATGGCGGATGGGCAATGAACCGCTTGGAGACTTAATTCCCAGATAAAAGAGATGTTTTGAGACAAATAACCCGTTAATTTACTCTCAATGTTAAATTATTATGTGCATTAATAATTATTAACAGGCTAAACATTCATAAATTTTATCCGGCGGTGGGAGATTATATTATTATAGAAGAAGAATATTCAAAGCTATTGACTGTTGGAAAATAAGTATGTAACTGGTAGATGTGTTCTTACAACTGGAATATTTTAATGAGATCTATAACTTTATGGATATGATAATTATTGATTCCATAATTAAATGTTCTTGCAACCAGCCATTAGTAGGATAATTTCATCCAACACCAAGGAGCTGATAAGGTCGTAAGGGTTTCGCCGTTTCAGGCCTTCATGCCACTCAGAAGAGCTTCAATTTTCTTCATTTCTTAAGACCTCGAGACGCCTTAGATCAAATGCTGGAATAGTGGTCTTATTTTAAGGGGATCATTTGCGCGGGAGCTATAAATTCGCGGAAACATCTTCCTACCATCGACTGTGGTCTTCTGCATATACAAATTCATTTGACGATCCCAGTACATTTTTCGGAGAACAGCGCTCTAACTTGATTATTTAAACAGGCATACCTTGCTTATGCTAACTTGAAAAATTCTCTTCCGAATCGATACAGGTTTGAAATTTCATTGTATTAGTATCATCATCGAATTGAATTGACTGTCATATTTTAAAAATCATGCGCACATAATTTCTCATCTGTGAATTAAGATATCACGGATTTGGTTTTTGCAAGCGTGATTTGAAGATTGAATATTTGTTCACGGGTTTCCAACCTGGTCAGAAGTTCAGATACCAGCGTATCGATGGCTACCTCCGCTCATGTAGCGCTTATTTTGGATTATTTTGGGAAAAGACTTCTTGAAACTCTTCGAATAAGGTAAAGAAAACTCTTTGATCACGTCACGAGGCACATCTACCTTTTATTACGACGAACTTAATATTTTCCGGGTTAACTTGCTGTAAATTCATCGTGAATGATTTGCAAATTAAACATGTAATTTTCACTAAAAGTTTTTTTGTAATTTTTTGGGAAAATTACTAATTTCTCTCGCTGAATCAAAAATTGTTCTCCGTTTCTCCGATGGTAAAATTTTATGAACGGTGTTTCAGTAATGCTGTACAATTTTCAGGAGGATAAAGATTGTAGGGGCTAAATATGTATCATTTCATTAAAAGAGGGATAGGGAGGAGTAGTGACGAGAGGGAGGTAGTTTTGGGGTTATATGTTTGACGGAATGGGAGGAGGCCCAGCCCCCTCTGCTTGGATTGGATTGGATTGGATATTTGGGGAGGCGACCGCCAGCTGAGGCCATTTGCGCCCTAGGGGATATGGTAAGGGAGTAAGGGTGGATAGAAAGCCGGCGTCGGAATTAGCGTGCTCTTAACGAAAGGCGCCAAGGCGACCACGACTTAACGTCTCATCCGACATACGGGAGTACTGTACTTGAAGTGCCCTCCACAAGAAACTCAAGTAGGGATCGGGTTCCCTCTGAAAAACATCTTCCTCTGTAGGGATTTGAACTCTGGCCGCCCGAATGGTACTAGCTAGTACTCTAGCCACCACACCAACCCGATCCCCGCCTCCCCTCTGCTCTTGTCCTAACCTACTATTCCTTCCAATAAGGAAACGGAAGGGATGAATTAGGAAGTCAAGAGATGGACTCCAGACTATCGATCAGGGGCGATAAAATGAGGTCTAATAATGGAATGAAGCTGTTAAGTGAATATTGTGTGAAGAAATTAATGTAGGTGGTTGAGGGTTTTACGTACAGATTTGCATGAAACTTTGTTACGTGTACTGTTTAGTTTTACTAATAGATAAAAGCGAAAATAATTGCATGTTACCAGTCGTGTACAAAAGTGTACTTCTCCCCATTTAGTTGTATGGTAGTAAATATGGGTATTTCAAGATAGACATAAGAGTAGAATAAACGCTGTGGGTATGATTTATCTGAGGAGTGTTTGCGGCAAATGTAGGGTGGATAGGGTCAGGAATGAGTGGATAATAAATGAATGTGGGTTAGATGCTCCAGAAATGGACATATATGAAAGGAGTGTGCTTCGTTGGTTTGGCCATGTTGAGAGAATGGACGAGAGTCGAATAACGAAGCAGATTTACAAGAGTGAAATGAACGGTGCGAGAGGTAGAGGTAGGCCGAGAAAGTTGTGGTTGAATGTGGTTGAGGAAATTCTTAGGAGGAGGAATATTAGGAGTCTTAAAAACAGGAGGGCGTGTATGAAGCAGTTAATGGTGGTAAATGAGACAAAAGAGGTTTGCAAGGATAGGTCAGTATGGAGGAAATTATTGAAGCAGAGTTAAGTGCACAAATATGTATTCATGAGTGAAACTTTGTGGCTGTGCCTTCCCCGGAAGGGAACGGCGTGATTGGTATGCATGTATGTACCAGTTTGGCTTCTCGGCAGTTTAATGCTGTTTCGATACGTAGCCAAATGGCACTTAACATATATTTCGAAGTAATTCGATGACATATATGCACAGATTCTATTTTAATCGCGAAAACGTACGTTTCATATTATTCTAATGATTGTCATTATATTTCAAGGCATGCCGAATGAAAAACAAGTATTTATATACGATTTTCACATAAATTTCGTATTCTGTGCCGTAATCACAAGTCATAACAATGCTTTACTTAGGAAGATATTTTTGAAACATAATTCTGGCATAATTTATATTACAACATGTATGTTATTTCCAACAAATAAATAGGCGCTCTTAAGTGCAGTGCGGACGAAGAATTATTTTTCGACTTACTTGAAAAAGATATTGAAATGTGCACTCAATGACTCGCGATTCGCGCACCAACCACGTTAAACAAATTTTTAATAGGCGACGTGAAGGCCGTTGATGAATGAAGCTCTTTACCCCACTATGAGTGAGTTCGCTGACGGCAAAAAAATTGAGGTCACATGAAACGGTGAAATTATGGCTTTTGCAATCTGATACCAAAATGTTTCCGAGGGGATATTTTTTTTCAGCCGTTCCGTGAATTTGAATTTCCTGAGTTGTTATACGAAAGTGGTAAAGTATTTACCGTCGTCAGGCGTAAAGATAGTTCAGAGTTATGTTCTACTCCTTTTTCTCTTCGCTCTTCGTGATCATGATTTTTTCAGTTCCGCATCCAATTTTAGCACAGTTTGGGTAAGATAATTATTCATAACATGAAGAGAAAGCGGGAAGATGGCTGGGGTTACCGGACGAGGCTTGTGGCTAGTATGGAGCACATCGAAAGAATTTTATGTCCTTCTGACCTTTGATTGCTGACCTGAGAATAGTTGACCATAGATGCGTAATGATTTGAATTTCATATATTTTCTAGCATTCTTCCTTCGATTTTGGATGACTCAATTACTCGAGGAATTCAAAGCTGGTATGTTTCTGAGCGACACGGAGAATATTACCATGACGCCTCACTACATCTCTAGATCTGATAGAAGCGATAAAATAAGAGAGATACGTTGCCGAACAGACAAATACAAAAACTCATGCACCACAAGTATGAATGCCCGAAAGCAGGTACTCTTCATGTTAAATTTCTAAACGCTGCGGAAACCTTACTACATCTACATACTCCCCTGCGAGCTGCCGCATGGGCGTGTAGCAGGTGTTAGGACACCAGCCGTGTAAAGATGTAAGGGATAAGGATTTTGGAGGTGAAATGGTGACGTGTATTATTGGAATGTATTTAGAGGAGCTCAGTTTTTCATGCAATCGCTTATTGTGCGCGGAAAAAAGAGTTTTTGCACCTATCTGTTCGGATATGTATCTCTCTTATTTTATCGCTTAGTCAAACCTAGAGATGTAGCGAAGCGTCATGATAATATTCTCTGTGTCGCTCTGTAACGCACCAGTCTGAATTTCTCAAGCAAACTAAGCCTAGCAAGTAGCCTCCGAGTCTCTAGGGTCTCCCACCTTAATCCCTCTCCAAGTTTTGAAACACTATATGTTCGCTCGTAGCAGCAATTAACGAATCTTGCGGCTTTTCTTTGCATTCTATTAATTTTTTTGGTTAAATCTTTATGATCAGGGTCCCAAATGCTCGCAGCGTATTCGAGGTGTAGCCTAGCCAGGGAGAAGTAGCATCTCTCTTTTACTTTTCCATACGGGAACCTTTCTATTATACGCTTGGCAAAACCTAGTTTCTTTAATGCTCTGCCGCATATGCTTTGTATGAGCGTTCCCCTCGATGTATCAGAAGTTACGGTAAATCCAAGATATTTTACCGTGTCTGAAGATTTTATGTTTACTCCACCCACGGTATAGGAATGGTATTTGTGGGATGACTTTTGCAGGAAGTGGCAGGACAGGCAGGTAGGATATATGCACTCGTGTGAGTGACTTCGTAACATTTTCGTTCGATCAGCCGGCTTTCTTTTTGCCGGCATGTCGGGTTTCTTTCAATCCGTTGCTAGCCATGCCCCTTACCTCTTGTGAACCGTTGCTTTTGTGTCTGCTTCCGGTCTGGAATAGAGTGGAAGGTAACGTTACTAATCCGGGTGAGTCTGGTTATGTCTGGGAGACGTAACAGATGAAACACGCTCAAGGTCGCGAGGGCGATGGACCAATTCACTACTAACGGCTGATTGGTCACGATCCAGCATCATCGCCGAGCGAATCTCCCATCGATCGCGAGAGGAATGGGAAGAGAAAGTGGGATTTTTTAAAAATCGGGACGGATGCTGAGGCCGAGAGGGCGTTATATCATTGCGATTGGCTTGGGATTTACCCTTTGCTTGTCTGTCTGCTTAATCTTTTCTGTCCATCGAACCCATAAAAGCTTATCCTAAATCAATACAACGATGGGAACATTAGTGAATTTCGGAGTGAAAGCTTTCCGATTGTCGATTTTAGTATTCGCTTTCAGTATTGATGTAAATGTTTGGGAATCTATTAATACCTCGTCCTAATACCGGTTTAGATGACCAAATTGAATTTACTATAGGATTACAATAAACCCGTTGTTTACTGGTTGGTGAAATTAACCTTTACTGGGTGAAATCAACCGATGAGTGGTTTAATGAATGTTTTAGCTCGCTCCTTGTGTTTCAGTCATTTTTATCATCATCATCAACTGGTATTCCTCCAGCTGGCAGGTCCCAAACACCAAAGCTGTCTACAATTCGTCCTGTCCCGGGTCTCTTCCTTGGTTTCCTTGCAACTTCTTTTTATCTTCACTTCGTCTGTTATTTTCAGCCTTCTTCTTCCTCTTCTTTTTTCTCCCTTCTCTGTTCCCTCGACTGCTGTATTTAAAATCCCCTTCCCTCTTAGAATATGTCCGATTCAGTTACCCTTTCTCTTCTGTATTGTTTTCAGTAGTGTTCTTTCCTCCCTAACTCTTTCCATAACCTCCTCATTTCTTACCTAGAACTGAGGAAGAGACTGGTGAAATGTTATGTGTGGAGTGTTATACGAAACGTACACCTTGGAAAGAAGAGAGAAGTATAGGACCAATGCTTTAAATATGTGGGTATGGTGGAGGCTAGGGAGAGTGAAATGGGTGGATAGGGTAAGAAATGAGGAATTGTTCTCATCGGCACGTTTATGCTGGAGTTAGAACCGGAATGATGCAAATGGAGTAATCAGATGATTGATCAATTAAATAATGAAATGCATAATTAAGATGACCTCTCTTCACAGGTCATTTATTCTCTTTCTCTCATGATTCCGCTTATTTAATCCGCAATTTCGCTCGAGTTTATCGATAACTAACGCTGTGGAGCTGAATCGATTGATTTCGTGGAAATACATCCCAATACATCTTCCGTTACCAATTAGTTCTACTCAAAGAGTTCATGGAGTACGTAAATTTTCTGTGGAGTATTTTTTTCTGGAAGTTATTCAATTCTACAACGCTATGGAACATGTACTTTTCGCAGAAGTAAAAATTCCGTTTTTGATGGTCTCATCTTAAGACTTGGAAATCAGTTTGAATTTGAATTCACTTATGCATGAAATATCCGTAGTCGTGTTTTCCTATGTAATAATTGCCTACTATTAGCTGGAATCACGATTCGCTCCATGATCGTTTTGAAATGGTTGCTATTAGGACATTTTTCTCTTCCCGATGCGTCGTAACCAGTATCCGGTAGTGAGAGTTTATTTTAATTTTCGATCCTCTACACGCCACGTCCGCTTTTTTCTTAGTTTGGCTCTGTGGGGAAGCGAAAGACAGCTGTGGTCATTCACGAATATTGGAGATGTGGCTTTTTGGGTGGTGAAGGATACTCGGTGTCGGCATTGCTTTTAAGTGTAGGCTCCTACGGGACTAGTTTTAGACTAACACCCTAGACTAGACTAACACTCAGTAAAAGTTTCACATCGCATCACACTTACTGATGCTATCCACCTTTGTTGCAAGTCGGGATCGGGTTTTCTCTGAGAAATTCATCATTGCATAAAGGATCTTTTTTATTCGGGACCAACGTAATATAATGAACTGTCAAATAGCGGAATAGGAGTAAAAAATTATAATGGTTTTCCTATATTAGGCGTTCGTTGGTTTTGGCTTGACGAAATATTGGAATACTATTTCATCAAATTATTTGTTTTTCTTTTCTTCTGGCGACCTAATTATTATGATTAATCTGTCCTTTTTCAATCGATTTTATGTGGTTTTTTCCCCTTGCGCACCTCTTTTTTCATGATTATATAAACCCGTATCTTTGAGATTCATGTTATTCAATTGAAGGTACTTTCAAATACGGGCCAATTGCTTTGTACGGTGTAATTTGGCTTCTTTTTCATGTGCCTCCAATGTCACGTTTTTCGATCGTCGGCGCTGGCGCGATTTTTGATAATATAATGATTTTTGTAAGGAAACAATCAATCAGTAGTTAGCTTATTTTCGGATAGAGCCTGACACAATTAATCGGCCTTGATATTACACAACGACACCATTATTGCTGCCCTATTTTAAATTTAATTTTGGAAATCAGGGGATAATTTTCGTAAGAGGGGAATATAGGTGTTTACAGAACCTAAGGTCTAAGCGAAATATACCTGTTTGCATAACTTAGTTTGGTTCTCCTCTGTATTTTTCTGCGTAATCTTTAGTTTATCATAGCAACTGAATATGTTATAATCAAGCTGGCCTTTTTTGAAACTACTCTGATTTTTGAGTGCTCCTGTGTTGGTACAAATTATTGCAGATGTTTGAATAACTTTAGAAGGGAATCGAAAATGATACATGCCTTTTCTCAATGTTTTGGCTTCACCCTGAAGTTTTTCTGTGGAGTGTCTAGTTTATCTAAACCTCTCACTCCTGCAACTGTTGTGGCAAAACGCGTCATTCCGAATATTCTGGTACGAAATTTCTGGAAAGGAGCAGTTTAGTTCTTTACTTGACTTCATTACTCTCGTAATGACATGAAGGGGTCCGCGATTACTTTGATGTTGCGTTGGTACTCGCTGATAACCTTAAACTTAAAATCGTCCTCAAAGCAAAATATCTTGGAATTACCTTAACTTCTGATATATCGTGGGGAACGCTCATACAAAACATCTGCGGCAGAGCATTAAAGAAAGCAGGTTTTCTTAAGCGTATAATGGGAAGGTCCTCGTATGAAAAAGTCAAAGAGAGATGCTACTTCTCTTTGGCTAGGACACACCTCGAATACGCCGCGAGATTTGGGACCCCGGTCATAAAGATTTTACCAAAAAAATTAATAAAATACAAAGAAAAGCTACACACGTCGTTAAAACTGATACGTGCGAACAAAGTGCTTTACAACTTTTAGAGTGATTAAGGTGGGAGCCCCTAGAGACTCAAAGGCTAAACGATAGGCTTAGTTTGGTTGAGAAATTCAGAACTGGTATGTTTCAGAGCGACACAGAGAATATAATCATGACGCCTCAGTTCATCTCTAGGTCTGATAGAAGCGATAAAATAAGAGAGACACATTGCTGAACAGAAAGGTACAAAAACTCGTTTTTTCCGCGCACAACAAGCGACCACAAAAAAAAACTGAGCTCCACTAAGTACACTCCCATAATACACGTCACCATTTAACCTCACAAAACCTTACATCTTTACACGGCTGGTGACCTAACATCCCCTGCCACACGTCCATGCGGTAGCTCGCAGGTTAGTATGTAGATGTAGAAGGGTACGCTGCGATGCCTAGCCTTGGAGTAGTGGCGAGATTCTTGGCGGAATCAGCAAGTAGCAAAATGCGTTGCATCAAGCTGGTGTCTATTTCAGCGAGATAATCTTGTTTCGGGAGTACCGTAGGGAATAAGTTGCTATCGTCTGATTGGGATTAGACGTTACGGTTTTACTCCTGCATATTGATCAACCAGCGACAAGAATCCTCCGCGGTAAAAATAATCGGATGCTCATTTTAGCTTTCATCGCGTTTTAACTGAGTACATGAAGTACTGGTATGCAGTAGCATTGGTATCTCAGGAAATCAGATTATCTTTTAGGTGACCTTTATTATTATCTTTAGAACTTGGCGGCGTAAGCCAGATTTTGGCCTTTCTGTAGCGAGTACAAATCTATTATACAAGATTATCTTTTAGGTGACCTTTATTATTATCTTTAGAACTTGGCGGCGTAAGCCAGATTTTGGCCTTTCTGTAGCGAGTACAAATCTATTATATTCTCCCATTTTTAGTAGCAGATCACCACTGCTCGTTCATTATCTTTATAAATGATCTGCCGTCGAGAGATAGAATAGTGTAGGTCCTACGTCCCTCATTGGAAAAATAAAGTCTTCTGTAAAATAAGTGGAAATGCCGTTGAGAGCTAGAATAGTGTGTCTTGAATACCTATTGTTTGATAAATGAGTTCTCAAGGAAAATATATGAGTAATTTTACCTGTGCTGCATGTTTGTGGGTTAACCCTAACGGTTGACTAACCATTCATGCCGTAAGTAGAATATAGGTAGGTGGATTTCCGTGCCAAAAATATGCTACCTTACATTTTTGCTCTCAACGGCGTATATATAATTGAGGGCTGAAAATGATTGGTTGAGCCTGGTGCCAACTATCGCAGCCGTCGACACCCAGGTCTAAGCCCAACCCTACTAACACCACGATTAGTATGTCTTACTGAAATGGTTTATCTGCAATTGAGCGTTCAGTACGAACTCAGATAAGCCGCTGGAATACCTCAACGTTTGCATTATTTGGTCTATGATTTAATTTTACCTGCTAGCTCGTCCTATTGATGGATATGTTAGTTGATTGCCTGAGTGTACATACCATCCAACCGCCGGGAACTCTCCCACGCAATTGCTGTGTGCCATCGCAAGATACGTCTTCGAAGAGTGCTTGTTGATTTAATATCTCCACTTCTCTATCCTCCTAATCATAGATGTCTTATGATCAGTGAGTGCCTTTTACTTTTCCATAGGTGTTTACCACTCGACGTGCTTAGGCCTGTAATTATAATAGGCAGCCTATTGTGAAACTTACCAATTTGAAGGAGCATTCCTTAGCGACCATCCTATTTCATTGGTACGTGTGGTGTCAAAGCGTAATTATGATCCGATGGTCTGGCCAAGCTACGGTCTTTTGGGGGTGCATTTTACATTGCATCATTGATAATGTTCCTCTTTATCCCCGCGACGATTATGCCATCAAGTCACGACCACGATGGATGTGCCACGTGACCTTAATTGCTGGCCGGAGCAAACTTTTTTAAGTATTCAACATCTGTAAATCACTTTTTAAGTACCTTTTTGCGTTTTTCAAAGAGAACAGCGTTTATCATTCCAAAATCATCGGTATTTTAGATGCACAGTTGTGAAAAAAAGTAGTCTGCAAAACTTCTTGTGCAGTGAGAATCGATATCTTCTTTTTAAAAATAATTATTATCGCATTCACGTACTTTAATCCTGTACATTATATTCCAATGTCCTTATTTTTAATGGCGGCTAATTAATGTAACACACAAGGACAACTGCCCTGTAAACAGTCTCATGTTGCTTTTTGTGCCATGCCTAGGCGCAATGTCATAAACCGTAATTCAGTTTTCTGAATTTTTGATGAAAAAATTAATGTCATTGTTTCAGGTATGCCCAAGTCCTCATTACAGTCGAGTTTTCTCGGGTTTCTCATCGAGTGTTGTTTCTGGATACTACCAACGTGTCGATGTCAGACTCGGCCATCGTCATCAGGATTACCCTCATGACGATGATTATCCTAGATTATCCCTATGACGATGGCCGAGTCTGCCGCCAAAACGTTGGTTAATATTCAGCTACATCACCCGGTGTGAAACCCGAGAAATCTTTACTCAAATTGTACGTCGGGGAAACCTTAAATGTTTTAACCATCATTTCGTTTGTTGGAACCCCTGGAGTTCTAGTGAATAATTTAATTAATATATAAATATATCAATGGATATGGAGTTTGGCGTTGTATGGGGCAGAAACGTGGACCCTCAGAAAGGAGGACGAGTACATGCTGCAGGCATTTGAGATGTGGTTGTGGAGAAGAATGGAGAAGGTGAGGTGAATGGAGAGAAAGACTAACGATAAAGCGCTTGAGATAGTGGGCGAGGAAAGGAAATTTCTTAATGAAATTCGAGATCAGCAGAGTAGGTGGCTGGAGGATGTCATAAGGGGCGATAGGTTGCTCAAGAACGTGATGGAGGGAAGGATGTTGGGCAAGCGCGGAAGAGAATAGGTTTCATGGACAGGATGAAGAAGAGTATATTGTATGCTGAGACGCATAAGGTTATACTTGAGGGAGATAGGCCCCTGAAAGTGTAGAAAACCGGGAGAACATTCTCTGACACTCAAAACGAAACCTATCTTAACCGGTACAATACTATCAAAATAAATATCAATGGAGTATTTTTTATGACCTTGCATCAGTATATTTGTTAAGTTATAAAACCATGAGGAGGGAGTTTTAATTTACAAAAAAACCCTCTCCGTTACTTCCAAACCAGTCAGCTCTTCTCTTGGCGTGAAAATTAATCTTTATTTCATCAATTCCTGCTATTTTTATAATTTCTTCTACCAGTTCTGTCAATGAAGCTGCCGTGCTTTTTTTCTTCCCTAGTATTCTCTGCTGCGACAATCTGACCCAAGCACGGCGTCAAATTCTTCCTGTGCAGGCTCCATCATTTCCCCTATAGTGCACGAGGAATTGCATAACGGCTATTTTTTTCTCTTCTCCAAATTTTAGTCCGGTCTTTCACCGTGCTCGTCAGGTCAACTTTCTCGATGGGAGGGTTAGTGAGGGAGAGAGAGAGGATATTTTGGATGCGAAATTCTGAAGGGAGACGAGACCTCACGGCATAATTTCACTCGGAAAACTTCCGGAAACCCAAACTCCGTTATCGAGAGATTCCTCGACTGTCGATATTCACGAGCAAATCCCATGGCGATTCGTCCGTTTCGACTCGGGTTATTTGAGCAGGAGTTGGAAATGACGCAAGTGAAAACGAAGGAATTCACTTCTTCTCAACGTCTTGGCATCTCCGAAGCTCTCTTTCTCACATTCGGTTTCTCGAAGTGAGCTGCGCATATATACGAAAACCCTGTATTTTTTTTACAATTTAGACTCAGGTGTGATGAACGAAAGCGGAATTCGTCTCTCAGCCTTAAAATATTTATATGTTGAAATGTACATTTTTTTTATTATCGCCATAGCCATCTTAGTAGGGATGACTGAAATTCGTTACACTTTCTTGCCCTATTCGTCGACTGTAGCGATTGATAAAAGGTCGGCCGATCCCATCTTTAACCCCCTTGATGTGTTCGCGCGTATCCAATTTTCTTTATTGACGCAAAAACTTTCTTTGTGTGCGTTCCGTGTAATCTTTTATCAGAATCTGCTCTATATATCAATTCTCGTTAGAAAAATACTCTCTGCGTAAGAATTTTACTGTGGGGAAAATTTCGCTCACCAGGAAAAGCATTCAAATCTTCGCCATCTTTTAGCTAAAAGGAATTTCGTTTATCTTTCTGCTGTATACTATTAAAACTGAGTGGGGAAGACGGACGAAGAAATAAACGGCGGGTAAATTTCCGTTGTTATTCGCTCAGTCGTAGATTAAGTTACTCCTAGTAGTGTATGAAATTTTGGTGAAAATATTGATGAATGCGAATATATCGCTCCAGTGGCGCAATTGGTTAGCGCACGGTACTTATATGACAGTGTCCGAGCAATGCCGGGGTTGTGAGTTCGAGCCTCACCTGGAGCATTTTTTTGCGTCACGCTTTGATTAAATTTCCGTGCGAAATATGTTTAGTTTTTCATCTTTCAATCTTGTTTCCGCGAAAATGCAAGCTTCATCATAATCCTCTGTGAACCCTCCTCTCATGGGTTTTCTTGATTGTTTGTTAAAATGATTTTTCCTTTACTCTTCCGATCCGAAGTCGAGGTATTGAATGCTGAAATCTTTTTCTCGTTCTTGTGAAAAGAGATGATTCTCAGGAAATGTACCCGACACTTCCTTTTTCCTTGGCTTCCAGGGTAACATGGCGATGTGTAATTATTGTTGTTTAGTCCTTTCTGGGTATGTTAAATTGTTACCAACAGGTTGTTTTATTTTCCATCTAGAGCAGAGTCGTTTGAACTTTTCACCCTTCATATATGCGTTTCTTAGTTTGGTTCTGTTGCGAGGTGACCGACGGCTATAACTATCGACGTCGCTCGGGAGGGGTGGGTAGAATAGTGATGAAAGAATTATTTAGGGGTGAGAGGAAGGTCGAAGAGAAACCCGGTGTCGGAATCGTAACGATTGGCTCCTTGGAGTCCACAGTTTATCGTCCCATCCGGCGGACCGAGTACTACAAATGCTCTCCACATACCACCGTGGCAGGGATTGGGAGTTCGCTGAAAAAGCTCGTGTCTCTCAGTAACTAAACACTGGTCATCGGAATGGCAAGCCAATTCTCAAGGCAGTCTGCGTTTCCTAACGTTCAGGTAAGGAAGTTGGTTATCAGAGATGCACCATCACTTTGAGGCTTGGTAAATTGATGATACATACTTAGCGGATACTTAGAGATGGAAAGGGCATGGAAAGTTTCTAACCAACGATAAGACCACAGAATGAAGCGGACTTCTTTATCGGGCATGCTCTGCCGGAATTCAAAGTCGCTGGAGAGCTCTGCCGGAATGGTTGACTAGCAAAGCAACAGTCACTCGGTGACCATACGCACGATAGACTATCGCTGAGGGATCGGAGTCTCATCCCATCAGTGTCGAACCTGTGCGAACTGGACGTAATTGAAGAGGTCCGCGCAGGTCTGATCGGCGAGTACCAGATCACTTAGTAGTAATCGGCGTACTGCCACATACTCTTAGTGGTGATACGGAATGGGATTCGGACTTCACGCTCGGAAATCTAGCGTCGCTTAGTATGCCATATGAAGAACTCAGAAATGAAGATGTTTCACTCGTCCATCCATCTTCCTTTCTCTCGCAACCCACGGAGATTCTCGCGCTACACTACCCGTCCTAAAGCGCACCCAGTATTCTCCCCTTCGTCTTGGAGACCCACCGTTCATTATCGCACGGCTCAACGGCGCAAATGACACTTGGCATACTTCGCCCTCCTCCCACGGCACACAGCCTCTTCTCTCTCCCCGGGGCTTAAGCGTTTTCGGAATCCTTTCCTCCTCCGCCGCGGCTCACCGCTGACTTTCTCCCGTCTTTTGTTTGACCGCGCTCGAAGCTCGGAACGCCTTCCTCCCTCGGTGTTGGAATTTCCATTCAGGCGGTCCAGGAGAAGCAAGCTGATCGCACCGTTGGGGAAACTGTGCCTTGGAAGGTCGAGCAAGGTGGTGGGCGAGCTGACAAACGGGTAAATGAAAACGTCAAACTGCGCTCCCGGGAACAATAGGCCGGTGGAAGTTATGACGGCTCACCGTATTAACACCGTTCACGTATTCCGGTGAAGTTCGAAAAAATGTGTTCTCCCACTCACCTCATGTAATTGGTAGTAATCCAGAGTACCGTTAAGGGTACGCTAATAACATATGCATGACAGAAGTGCGGGAAGCACTCCGGGGTATTTGCATGATCTTTTTTCGAAAAAATAATGGTGCAGTCGTATTGAGACATGTCAAAGGACTACGAAAAATATGATTTGGTTATAATATGGTTTGCAATGATTCATCATGCCAGTATCACTTCCGTCCATGCCATAATTAAGATATGCTTTTCTGTTGAATGTGCGTGCGCACGCGAACCTGCTCTATTTCCAATCAGTTTGTTGTACATTCTATGATACATTCGTGTGCACAATAAAATGTACCGTGTAAAGCGGCCTGTATGCTCTCATTTCCTACTCTGGCTAATGATGTGGGATTAGCAATTTTCCTCACTACCAACCTATATTTCCGCCACCCCCCTCAGTTGTTTTTTACATATGGTTTCGCTTCTTGTTTCTCCTGCATTTACCATTTCAACGCTATTACTCACTGGCATAGTCTTACTCATGAATTATGTCACAGTTACCTAGGCACTTTTTCGCTCTATTTAATCATCAAGGCTACCAGTTATTGTGTTAGCTTTGATGATTTGTTCGTTTATTACCTTTTTAATTGTCCCGAGCTTGTTATTGTAACTCCTCAGATACTTAACGGGATTATGTGGACCATATTCAAATTAATAGTCTTAAATATATTCTATGTGTATGAAGAAACTTTTTCTTAATCCCTCATACTATGTCGGCGACTTTGAAGTGGCGGTAACATTCACTCCACCCGCGCTCATATTGGTTTTCAGCGGCGGTGACTGAACCGGAATGGGTGAAAGAGACGCAATTAGCATTCATGCCTTCTCTCTTAGGAGCCGGCTCTGCATGCGGTCATGCAGCTTCCCTGGGAGATTGTCCGATAAGAATACGTTATTTTGTTCTCTTTAAACGAGGCTGACTCATCTTGTGCGAACTTCGTCTCGAGGCAGAGAGTGGAAGCATCCTCGTTACCAGCGGTATTCTCTTTTATGTGACTCTCAGAGATCTCGTATCGTGATATGCCCCGAACCTTATACGCAGATAGTTTTTAACTCAGATCAGAATTAAACGATTTTTCCGCAAACAAGTTCTGTTTTTTTGCTGTTGCTGTCGATAATATTTTCAGTTAAAGGTAAAAAGATTAATTCGCTTTCGCAGGTGTGTTCCGGCTCCTTGCCATTAAAGAGGGGAAGATTTTTAGATCTAAAACGTCATTTCTCTGAAAACATCATTCAATACTTTTTCCGGGTACGGATTCTCACCAATGATACCAAAGGTTACCTTTGGTCAGATTCATCATCAGCAGTCATCAGTCCGAAGTTTGGTTGGCTGATGCTCTCCACTGCGCTCTCATAACAGCTTACCACTCCGTTCCTACACATACTGACGTCCTATATAATTTGCCTGTTGTATTACATTCTTGATTATCCTTTGTAAATCTTTCCATGTATTTCTCCTTTCTCCGTTGTTTTCAATTGGCTAATGTGAATGGCCAGAGGTTCTTCAAACCCGGTTGTGTTGTCGCTATGTGACATCGTCAATGAGGGGGTTGACCATGTCCTAGTTCCGTTCCTTTGTTTATCCGTATTTATACTTCAGTGTAATGTCACATATGTGCTACGTTTGTTGTTGTCGACTAATGTAACAGGATATTTGTACCGTTGGTGAAGGTTGTACGGCGTGGGTTAATTCAGCTTAGAAGGAAGTTCAATTTTAACCCCACGAAAAAATAGTGTGTGAAGGAAAGAAAAGAGTAGCGAAACTACGTTAGGATGGCCCTGCTAGAAACTGCACGAGGTCGATGGTGAAACAACGCCTGACTAACATAAGTTGTGTTAAAAAAAGAGAAGTATCAGGCTTAATGTGGTGGAAAGAATTCATCATAAAGAATGAGAGTAAGACAATTTTCCACATACATTTAGATACATACTATTCGACCTAGGCTTCGATGGTCTGATGGCCTGATGATGATGTAGTACATCGAAACCAAGGTCGAATAAAATTTATCTAAGTGGAAAGTTGCCTTACTCTCATTATTTATAAGTTGTGTTGTTTGAATTCAGGCGCGCTCTGTGATTTACTTGAGGAATGTAGATAAAATTTCATTCTCAGCATATGTAACTTCTACCTCTTACGATGGGAAGCCTAACTTCTGTTTTAGTAGGTGAGTTAGATAACCGTTTGCCAGATTGAAAATCGACTTTCCAATTTAGGCGAATGTTCAATGACTAAGCGTTTGGCCCTCGTCAATTTCTTTTTTTTACATTAATAGGTTTCGCATCATGCTTTTTTTTTCTAGAAACAAAATTTTTGCGTCCTATGTTGGACACAATAATGTATTTAGTGTCATCGCAATTGAAATCAGTATTTATAATTCATGGATAGACTTGTGCAGCTGAGCTAATGGGTGATACCCGCGTCATATGTGCAGTGTTATGAGTCATCGTGACACTTTCCAAAAACAGTTAAAAATTTTTGTACGAGACGTTGACGTTTTCCTTCCCGAGTCTCTCTATCTAACATTTTTCTTTCAACACCTTTGAAATTTTTCCCGAGGGATTGCTAAAAATTTTTTTTTATGAGACGGCGCAAACGGAAAAACTTCGTGAAAATTAAAACAAAGGGACCGACTTCTCCTGCAGATATTTTGTGGCTCAACGAAACTTCATCATTTTTTATTTAAATTGGTGATAGAGTCCTCGGTACTTTAGTTAATGAAATATCATTCGTTAATTATCGTGAAGTACAGAAAAATGTTTTTTGTCTTGAGCGCGGTTTACGGGGCCATGTAAAATTAGAACTTTTTCCACCGTTAAGCTATCAACTATCCACAGTAATATAATTGGAAACCAAAGGCTTATCAGATTAACCTTTTCCCCTCCATCATGTCTCTAACTTCGAAGAAGGTTAAATAATCGTATGCAATGGGAAAAGTGCCGATTAATGTTCTTTTATTACGAGGTTAGGAAGATGTGATGGTGTTCGGTGGAATCTCGGCTGACTTGGCTTTTTTAAACATTGCAAAGTTGAGTCTTTTCGAACTATCCCTACCTGTGATTCTATAATTTTATAATTACTGATTATATAACTGGATTACTATCAGGAATATTTTTGTTAGCATGTTCGTGCTGTCCATTTGTTAAGGACAGGAATAACGTTTTGCCCACCTTGGAATCCGTCTTTGAACGTCCTATACATATCAATACCTTAATGGAGGTAAAAATGGAACCATACAGTACAAAAGCTCAGGGAAATTTTGAAGCCATCAAAATGACCAATTTCAATACAAGATCATTGGATCAGTTTCGCTGTTAATCCACCCAAAGCATTGCTCTTAGTAGCGGAATAATCAGCTACTGAAAGATTAATCTAGAAAAATTGGACAAATAACACAGAAGGCATAATCGGAAACCCTACATCATTCATGGAATAATGATCAAATAGCGCACGATAGCGTTCGATAAATAATTTTCCACAAAGAAGAACATGCTTCATTTTCTTGGGTCAGGGGGTCAGTTACTCTCTTCTCCTGTCTGCAAACATACGTAAGCTTGCGTATTTTCCTATAGTTTTAGGAATATAAATGGTTGCACATGCTTAAATCACTTGAAAAATTATTAAGCTGGTAAGAGCGATACTGTTCTCTCTTCCTTTCTTGAAATAAAGTGAAGACTGCGCGAAATGCCAATGTTGGGGTCGGTGTTTTCCGCATGAGATTTGTGAGTTCTCCTTCCTCCCATTACGCATCTCTCTTCCCTGCTATCTACCTGCGACTGAGGCTTAATGCAAGCAGTATCGATGCGCCGAGAAAATGCAACGTGGAGACTGATGCGAAAAAGGTAAAACACCGGAGATGGATGGAACCAAAGTTGCGGACCTCGCGAAAACCGGTCCGTCGTTTCTCTACCGCGTGAAGCTTTAGTCGATTCATCACCTCCATTGTACGGATCTGAGATTTTAAGGTTCCCTGGTCGACGTACCGTCTGATTATGTCAGATTGCAGTACAACTTTCTTTTTTTCAGAATCATAAATTTTCTTTTTAAGGTAGTTTGAGCGCAATATCACTTTACCTAGAAATGGATGAATTTGGTCTCATTTTATGGAAAGATATATCACCCTTCCATTGACATCAGAAATTCAACCCCTTACCGCATTACTTTCCGAGGTATTTGCCCAAAAATACCAGCCCTTTTATATGGGAAAATGTACGTGTATGCACCCCAGAGAGACCTTATATTAAAAATGAAGCATTTTCTACACTTTGATCTCGTCAAAAAATCAACAGTGTGTAGTTTGTGTGTTTTCTCAACTTTTGTGAAAATTAATCATATTGTCACCGCAGTAAATTCTTCGGGATCACAATAAACCTTCCGTTTTGATGGAAGTTCAAACGTGCCGCGTGAAAAAAATGAGTCACGTTAAAGACTTATTTAGATATTTTCATTTGATTACTTACTATTTCTGTCATGTAAAACTATTTTATTACACCATTTATAATGCAATATTTAATTCGTGGGACTCACATTTGCTGAAATTAAAACGTATATATCGAATATGGTCTCTATTATGACTTGGGAACTATCTCGCTCGCACTAACTTATATTAGTTATTCGTGTCAGTTAGGGGGGATTGAGATCGTTGTTTTGCTGGCGGATTGGATTTTGCTGGCTGTTTTTGGCGGATTGCTACTATCCGGGGGGATTTAGGGGGCATTGAATGTCCAATTAAAAAAATATATTCTACCGTTTAAGGTAGGTTTTGTTGAATGTCAGCTAATCTTCTCCAGGTTTTCAACACTTTCAGGGGCCTATCCCGCTCTAGTATTTCCTTTTTCTCCTCAGCATATAATCTACCCTTCTTCATCCTGTCCAGGAAAGCTATTCTCTTTCTTCCTCTTCCCCGCCACCCCAACTTCCTTCCCTCTATCACATTATTGAGCAACCCATCACCCCTTATTACATCCTCCAGCCGCCTACTCTGCCGATCTTGTATTTCATTAAGAAATTTCCTTTCCTCGCCCACCATCTTAAGCACTTCCTCGGTAGTCTTCCTCTCCGCCCATCTTGCCTTCTCCATCTCCATATGTCAAATGCCTACAGCCTTTTCTCGTCCTCCTTTCCGAGGATCGACGTTTCTGCATCATACAACGCTCCGCTCCATATCAAGCTCTTTACCCGCCTCTTCTTCACATCCTTACTCAATGTCCCCGTCATCATCTCCCTTCTATTTCTAAAAGCCTCGTTAGCTAACACTATTATCTTCCGTATGTCTTTGCTACTACGCCCGTTTTCCTCTACCGTGCTACCTAAGTATTTAACTTGTTCTACTTGCTCCAGTTTTTGTCCTCGTACTTTAATCACAGGCCTCGCTTTCTTTGCCCTAGAGAGTCTCATTACTTTTGTTTTCTTAGCATTCATAAAACATTTTTTCTGTAATAGACGGTATAGTGATGAAGAAGATGTAGGAAATTATGAGATCAAAATTCTTTTTTTTTAAATAAAAGAAACTTTTTTATTCACCGCCTTTTTCAATTTTTTTTGTTTTCGCGAGCGGGGTGTCACCTAAAACCCCTGGCTCGGTGGCTGCCTATCAAGCGAAAGCTACCGTAAATGATTCGACAGAAGTCAATTTTCAGACATGTGAGAGAGGACGTTCACATGTAGTAACCTGGAAATTTAAATTAAAATCTTGATCAAACATTAGCGTGAGCGTAAACGCTGGGGTCGTATATCTCAAATGTCAGTGAAATTTAATTTAAGGGCGACGATTGGCGTCCACGGAAGTTTTTGGACCGGTTACGCGTTTCATGGCAGTTGCATCATCGAATCCATCGGATTCTCCGCGGTCATCCTTCAATTTTCTGACGCCTCCTCACGCTTTAACTCAATGGAGAGGTATCCCTCATTGAGAGAAAGAGTATGAGAGTCACTACACGGTTCACGGCTTGATTCGAAGCTCTGCCATCGAAGCAATATTTTCCGGCAATATCCAATATAAACCATATTACCCGCTTTCGCTTCTATCGTCGATTGCCGACGGCGGAACTCAATCCATCCTCTATATTCTTACGTTAATGGTGGTGTGAACATGCGTGAATATGTGAATGCAAACGTCCTTCTGAAAACATTTCATCCATTTTATAGAAGATATTCTTGTCCAGGTGGCAGTGAAGGCTTTTCGGGCTCTCTTCCGCGTATTTCTATTGACGTATACGGCAGTTTCCATAGAATTACAGCTATCTTCTTCAGGTCAGAAGAAGGAACTTCTTCTGTCCTGTTCACGTCTGCAATGTTATCGAAACTGACGTCTACGACAGTGGAAACACGCGGAAGAGAGCACAAAAAGCCTTCACTGTCATCTTAACGATTTCGCAGAAGCCTTCAATTTATATTCTGGTCTAATCCGTATTTGTATAGATCCAATACCAATAGAATAACGGACTTGAGGACTGCATAAAAATCATATATATGTTCTGAGATCCACCGAAAACACATCGTGCAAAATATTCTTACGTGTACTAAGAGATTAGGTCGCATTGGACGAATACTGCGATGAATCTTAAATTCCTTCTAAGGAATTAGATTAAAAAGCATTTAATAAACCTCCTTTGGTGCGAATTATATTAATGTTGCCGTAAAATTTCATGTTCATAACAACCTTACGAATTATTTTGTATGATATGAGCCTATCAAAGTGCCAGTTACACAGTTTGATAAGTCATTAATTGATGGGTAGATTGATAAGGGTTATCTTGGGTACCTATTGAGATAGGATGGAGATAAGCCAGGCGTCGGATTTAGTCCACTACTGATGTGGTTGGTGCGCGAATCGTGAGTCATTTATTATAGCATTGTTATGACTTTGGTTTACTCGTAATTCGAAATTTAAGCAAAAATCGTGCGTGCGTACGTGTTTTTTTTATTCGGTATGATACATTTATATTTAATAGGAATCATTATAAAAGCATGAATGCATGTTTTTATGTTTAGAAGAAACTCTGTGCATATGTCATCTAATTATTTCGACATGTTTGACAAGTGCCGTAAGTCTACGGGTTAAATTATCATAAAATTGCCAAGAAAAAAAATGGGTCATAAGCAATTTTATTCGCTCTTATCACAGTCTCAAAATACTCTATGCTCTTATCTACACCAATTACTAGTAAGTGCATGTGCAAAGTTTCACGCGATTCTATTCGTTAAAAATCGCTCTAACCACCTTAAGGAAATGCGCTGAGGGGACCAGAACTTTACGTCCAATCCGACGGACGAAATACTACATTCGGAGGTGCTTTATGAGTGTTTTCCCTTGATTCTCTTGAGTGAAAACGCATTGAAAATATTTTAAACATATATCCAATCCACGGGTGAAAACTTGCTCTGTTCCCCGTGTGATGTTCATATGATTTTCCCTCAGCATTACGCGCAACATAGAGTAGATCATGGTGAAGCATGCGATAAACAATGATGACGGGGTGTAGTCATTACCTGAGTTCGTCGGTCGTGGGTACGATTCCCGGGTGGGTACTATCTTCTAATTTTGCAGTAACTGTAGGCATCTACTTTTTTAAATTGTCGATATTCTCTGTTTCGTGCCTTATTCCTTTTGGCTCTTTGTGGGATTTATAAAAGTACCACCGTATAAGTAATTTGCAGACGTAAGAAACTGCACGTGTCTGTATGACTTGCACTTTCGTTCGATTCTTCATATCATGCCCCATCCTCTCCGCCGTAATATTGACATGGGTATTCTGTACCACCTGGCTCGCGTATTTCACCGCTATTTTCTTTGTTGTTATGAATATTCGCCGTTTTAGCGATAAATTAAAATCCAGAGCACATGTAAACGAACCAGATAGTGATTGCTGAGTTAACGGTGCGACATCGTAGTAGACTCTACATGTCTGCGGTACGTGTGTGCGGGAGGTTCATATAAATGATTTTTTATCACTTTCTATTTAATTTTTTTGGAATATTTAACTGTAAAATTTTAGATTTAGGTTTCAATGCCCCTAAGGCACATTTGTCTTAGCTCCAAATAATGTTTGTGAATAATTTATCAACAGGGATTGTTATTCCACTTAAGAAAGGTCTCCTCCGCCGGGATTCTAACCCAGACCCTCCTGATCGAAAGCCAGTTCTTTAGTTTCCCCACCAACATGGTCCCATTTCGTTTCGTACTGCTTTCGCTCAATTGCGGTTAAGTATCCATCACAGTTAGAAGTTGGGGGTGTTTAATGTAAAATTGACCCGAGAAACCGACTCCTCCTTTCTTGGCTCGGCGTCGTGATCAACCGGGATCGACTCACGGGGTCGAGTCTCTCATCCCCTCTCGAGGTCTCGCGCTTAAAGAAAATGATGCGAAGAGGATAAATCAATCAATCAAAAGGATCTCCTCTCAGTCCTCCTCGCCTTTTCTCTCAACGCGGAAGAGTCTTGAGGGAGACAGAAGAAAGCACACGCGGAAAGCACGGCGCACAATCCATTGACGGGTTGAAGGGAGTGTGGGTGGGTGGAAATACATGGAGGTGGAGAGAAGATTCTGTTCACTCCCTCCCCGCCCCTTCAGATAGGATTCGAATGTATTCTCTCCACAGGGGGTGGCGAGCTTATTCCATCCTCCTCAATGCGCACGTTTCTACCTCCGGCACGCCCACCAGAGCACTGCACTGGGCGTCTTCAGCCGTACCTAGTCGCCAGCGAATGTTGTCGGACTGGGTGGCAGGGAAAGCAGTAGTCTCTCGGGTGCAATTCGTGCGTGCGCTAGGCTACTGTTGAGGGATCCGGGTTTCCTTCGGAGTAGGGCCTGCGTGATCTGGACGAAGCGGAGTTGGCCCGCGCACACTGGAGTCGGACAGGTAATACTTGATAGGTTGACGCCGACGATATGTTTTCGGCGCAGGCCGAAAGAAATGCTATTGGTAACCATGGCCGGGTTTTCATGTATTTCTTCATAACGTCGTCAAACAGGAAATGGTACATAAAATCGAGAGTGTAGCGAAACATTTTGAAATGAAAATAAACATAAGAAAAAATGAAGAAATGAAGGTAGGAAAAGAGGAATGAGTTGATGGAAAAAGGCTGGAACAAATACCATCCTTTTCATATCTTGGAAGTATTATAACATGGTATGGAAGTTATACGGAGGAAAAAAAAGTAGAATATCACGCGGAAAGGCAGCCTTCAGTTAAACCAGTCGACTGCTACCAGCAAAATAAATCAACATGGGCGTTAGGATAAAATTTGTAAATGTTTTATTATGTATGTATAGCGTTATGGAGCAGAAACATGAGCAGTCAGGGTGAAAGAGGAGAAATATTTGAGAGATTTGAAATATGGCTATGGAGGGCAATGGGAAGGATAAAATGAGAAACGAGGAAGTGCTGGCAAGGGTAAATGAGAAAAAGGAACATTTTCAGATCAATAGGAAAGGCGAACTGGATGGGACACGTCCTGAGGAAAGATTTTCTTTGCGAGAAGGGGAATATCTTCAAGAGAAACCAGATATCCCTGTTGGTGTTGTCAGGTTTTTAATGACTAAAAAACTCCCCCTTATCTCCAGCGCCAAGGTCGGTTCCAATCTTATAGCATTACTACGACCTCGGCTGTTCTCGGGCTACTTATTGATTTGCTACACTTCTTCCATCTTCGATCTCCTGAGGAAAGGTTGTCTGCTGAAAAGAATATTTGACAGAAAGATTGAGGGAAATCGGGAGAGGAAGACAAAGACACAAAATATTGACGGACATAAAGATGGGCAGGAGTTGCGAAGAGCTAAGGGAGGCAGCACAGGATGGACGAGCATGGAGGGAGCAGTTCAATTGAAACCTCTCCGAGGTGAGATTCGCCCTAGAAAATACGACATGTATATAATATAAAAAATAACGACATATTGCATGCCTAATGGCGTAATTACTACTGAGTTTATATTGTATTTATGGCTTATCGCATGCGATCTTATCAATCCTCTTAGCTATATTTCTCCACTTCTGAGAGTGTTTTTCATTCCAAATTAATGAACTACCGAATGATTTCACGTAGAAAGAATTAGAGATCAATTTTGATTTATCGATTTGTTCACTTTACCTGGTATTCATTGAAGTCAAGGCCGCAGTGTGGAAATAAATCATTTGCAGAAAGGAAGTGGAGAGAGGTTAATGTTCTAACCGCCTTCTGGCTGCTACTGACTAGGTAAGTAAACGATACCAACTACGGTCATTAGTGCAACGGCTCTCCACCCGTCGCGGCTGATTAGCTGAGTATCACCATGGTCACAATGATCGCACTCGCGCTTACCAGACTTCAGCGACGGCGGCGTGCAAAAAACGGCCGGCGTACTTGGGGCTGAAACAAAAAAAAACTGGCCAAAAATCATAGCTTCCGAATTTTCTTATTTAAATCAACAATATATTTTCCCAGTGAATTACATGTATGCTTCCAAATTTGAATTCAATTATATTGATCCTAGAGATTGATCCATGGGCTTCTTTTAAACAAAATGGAAATGGTAAACATCCAAAAATCGCTTCGCTGCCACCTGAAATTTAAAGCTAATTTTAATTTAAGGATAGTAGTTTAATAGCAATACTTAAAATATTTTTAAAAATGCTGATTTGGCTATTTATATGATAAAATACTAAAAATGATTAATTATAAATAATATGAATGCTCTGAGGTATTGAATGTATGCATTTAGTCAGTATTATCAAGTAAGAAAATCTTTCAAAATGTTACATTGGGCAATGAGAAACCTCAAAGGGAGTAGCAGGACCACTAAAGAGAAGGCCTATAAAACCCTGGTTCGACCAACACTTGAGTACGCATCTCTTGTATGGGATCCACATGAAAAGGAGACGTTATGAACTTGGAGGAGGTGCAAAGAAAAGCGGCTGGGTATGTGCTAGGGAAACAATAAAACAGAGAGCGTAACAGAAATGCTTCGAATACTGGGATGGGAGAGCTTACAGGTGAGGAGGAAAAGGAGCAGGCTATGGGGGATGTACCTACAAAACAGTGAGTGAGAAAAAAGCATGGGATGAATTTGGGAAGGAAATAATAAAGCTAAACTTTGTGGGGAAAAATTATCACCAGTTCAAGACATTGCCGATCACAAAGGGCAAATGTAAAACAGTTATCCTTGAATAGGACCGTACGGGACTGGAACGACCTACCAAGAAAATTATTTGAGACCTTCCCAAAAAAATCAATTATTTTTAAAAATAGGTTAAAGTGGTAGAAGATTTCAAGGTTTATTCTTTGAATCGGCTGTGTTTATTGTAACTACTAGGCCAATGGCCTACTTGTAACTGTTTAATTGTATTAGTAATAATGTAACTGAAGCGGTTGGAACCTCCATCATAAGGAGATCCCAAGCTTCTTCCGACTCATTTCTTATATATTTGGCCTGAAATTTGCTGATGTTATTGCACTGAGGAGTAGCCTTCGGAAGGGATTCTTGAATTCATCTCACTGTAAAATTTAGTCGTAAAAAATAGGGGTTAACCACCACGCAGTTCCAACGGTCCAGCGCGAGGTCACTCCTGTACTTGAACGGTGTTTAAGCGGGCGGTAGGGATAATCCCTGTAGAAATATGTGGCGAGAGACTGTCTGTTGCTCACCTCTGTGCTCGACAATCCAGCCACGTTGATTACACCCGATCTAGAACGCTACTGTTCATCACTTAGTTTTTTGGCCTTCTGTTATCCTCCCAAACAGAATTGTATTGTTTGGCTAGTGTTCTTTCTTGTTTAATGAAGTATCTACTCACTTATTACGGTTCTAGCCGCCACTGGGGTGGTCTGTAGGGGTCTTTCGAATTCCAGCCATGAAGTGAGTGGTAGGGAAGGAGGCCTAAAAGAGGGGAAGAACATAATTTTGGCGATAATTTGCTTGGCATGTTTTTTTCTGTATGCAGGGGTCTTTATTCAGCAGGAAAACATCCTTGACCTCGATCCAAGCTTTTGGAATTTAAAGCTTTTGCTCCCGGCGGTCCAATCTCCCAAGTTTTCCAGGAAAAAAGTGTATCCAGACTCATTGGTAGTAGTGGGGAAGGCAAGCCCATACCAGTCCAGAAGTTTCAGGTTCAAATCCCGCCCAGACTAGTTATTATTTGTTTGGTACGAACGATAGTCCGTCCTTTGGGGGGATTTCGTGCATTCAAACACCTTACCCTGATTTTATTTGCCTTTGTCAACTTTATAGGCGAAAAAGAGCTGGTGAACCCCATTTTTTAAAATTTTACAATCGATCTCGTTCATTTTTGTGTGAATCTGTGTAATACTTGAGACATTTCTTCCTTACTGGTGCCTCAGGTCGCTATGCCTTCGAGTATCGCTCTCCAAAGTGCTGAACGTGAGTCGATAATGTGTGACGTTTTGAATTAACATAAGTAAAAATCAACAAAATCAGTAAAATGTCAGCTCTTGATTTTTTGCTTTATTAGCGATGGTGAGCTAAAAATGCATTATGAATCATATGTTAAACTTATCGCTGTTGCCAGAGTATTGAGAGGAAGTTTGTCACCATTCTTAGCGAATATTGTTGGCTCTTAATTACTAGAAAGGTCGTGATACTTTGCACAGCGTCGAACGTTATAGATGAAGTATTTTTCTTTCCATCTGCAAAAAGCATGATGACCAATGCTTTAGAGGGTGGCTCATTTTGTCTCCGAAGTGTGCTCAACGAAATTAATACGTCTATTTTACATTGGACTTCATTTTGTTTTGATAAGCATTCATTCTTTGCAGCTCATTTTCTCTGTTTCGATGACTTCGCTGCAACCATTTTCACTGTTATCCATACTCCTCTTCCTTTTTCTTATTTTCAGGCACCTAATTTTAAACTACGTGGGCTGTCAGTTTTTTTGGTCCATTGATGTTTTATCTGGTATAAATCTTTTGTTTCTCACATTTGTGCTCTTCTTGAATTTTTAAATAATTTTTTTGGCTCTCCCTAACCCATTCCACACGGTCTCATTCTCCTCCAAAACTCTTTATCTTGCGCCATAATTTTTTGAAAAGTTGCATTTGTTAAGAAATCATTCGTTAATCCAAAATTCTGAACTACGCTGCTTTTCTTCACCATTATCTAAGGAGAAGGTTATATCACTGCAGTGGCGAAATCCGTTTCTTAAATTGCACCAATAAGCTAGACGTGACATAACGTTCACAGGAGTTTTTCGTGTTGAAAGGCCATAAAGACTAATTGTGTCTGTTATAACTACCGGTTGAAGACACTTCCGGCTCTAATTGATCTCTCGCTCTATAAATTTTACGCTCTTGTCTTGTCATTAAACGCTCGTAAAAATGAAAGCGATTTAGTATCCAGCCGCGTTATTTATGACATTAACTGGCCAACGCAACGCTGGATTGAGTCTAGTCTCGGACATGGATTGACGTTTGAACCAAGATATAGGCCGTAAGTTGGAGGGTGCATGCCTCATTTGCAGTTGGAGTTCACCAAAAAAACGCAAACATTACGACTACTTGCGGGTTCGAATTCCGCCTCGGGTTTTGACGTTGCTTGTTAAAATTTAACTATTCGTGAAGGATTTGGTGTTTTCCCGGCGAGCGATGGTGAGGATGGAATCTGAATTGGAAGGTCGGCAAAAACGGCTGCAGCGGACGTTTCGAAAGCAGAGAGTGCTTATGGCATCAGTGCAGTAATAATTGAACTATACAAACAATAGGCGTCCATTGATAAGGCCACATCCATACCGTAATCAAAGCAAGGTCTTCTGGTGGAAGTTGGAAAGCTACAAAAGTGACAACAATAGAATCCATATTACTCGATACATAAGGATAAACATTCCGTAACGGGCACCCAGAGCCCCGATAAAGGCTGCAGAGTTAGCCGCCGAAGCGTCGGAAGGAGCAGTTTTCTTGACCCTGTGGAGAGTTTGAGAAGATTTAATATGCGTTTAAGTCTTGGATTGGACGGCGTGATCCAAAATTGGAAAAAATTGGAAAATCCAAAATGGAAATAATTTCCTAAGGATGTTTCATAAGGGTTTGGGACCAAATGCGCGCAATAGATAAGTTGTATGGGCCATTTTTCGGAAAGTAAATAAAAATAGACCATATGCTCTCGGGCACTAAATAGTCTGCTACTCTCTTCCTTAATATATTAATGAGTTCGGTGGCTGCTACGCTCAAAGAAGATAGGACTACAAACCAGGAAACAGTATGTGAAAACGTTTGTGTGGAGCGTAGCACTCAACGGATCGGAAGCGTGGGCCATTGGAAAAGCTGACCAGAACAGACTAGAAGCATTTGAAACCTGGTGCTGGAGGAGGATGCTGAAGATTTAATGGACGGACAAAATAAAAAATGATGAAGTGCACAGAAGAGTAGAAGAGGAATGGACAGTATGGAACACCATACAAAAAAGAACGAGATGGATTGGACACACCCTGAGACACAATGGATTTGTGAAGAACATAATGAAGGCAAAATAGAGGGGAAAGCCCCCAGAGGAAGACCAAGGAATAAGTTCATGGACCAAATAAAGAGAAAAGTACACAGGAAGAGATACCAGGAGCTAAAGGAACTAGCATTAGATAGGAAAAGGTGGAGGGCTGCAGTCAATTTATCCTAGGGTTGAACGACCGATGAATGGATTCACGAGTCAGCCGAGGGTAGTATCGCTGCTCCTTCGCGGTTACTTTGGCTTCGTCAAATTTTATTTCATGGCCCGGCTCGCTCCCTGCATGCTCAGCGATCGCTGATTAGTTGAACTGCTTATTTTTGGTTGCTCTGTTGTGTTCTTGCAAGTGAGCTTTTATAGCCCTGCAGGTCTCACCAACGTAGGACTTCCCGCACGAGCATGGTACTCGTTGTACACCTTCATAGAGTTGGTGAAAATACTTGTCTTTGGCCTTCAGCAGTACATCAGCTGTTTTCGTCACTCAGTTGAATCTTATGACGACGTCGTATTTATTCAAGACCCTAGAAATCCTTTCACTTGTCTCTGAAATGAAAGGGATGGTGGCGTCGGATCTAGGCTCGACTTTCCTTTCCTCTGCCTCACTATCAGTTGTGACTTGCTGTCCTTTCTTCTTTAGCGGCCCTTTTCAGGACCACATTTTTCTCGTACACATTCTTCTGAAGTCTGTTATCAGGTGTTTCTTTTCCGTTTTTGCGATTCAGCGCTAGCAGTGGGAACCAGAACCAATGGAGAGGCTAACCTATGCACAGTCATTCCATATGCGCTGCCTTGTGGGGGTGGTTGGAATTCAGCAAGCGGAGATACTGACGTGATTGGGTGCTGGGGATTGAGTGGTATGCCTAAATATGGCTCGAAGGATAATTGGTTGGTCTTTTAGTGAAGTGACGGATAGTTGAGGTCAGTTGCGCCGTTAAGCATAAGTCCGCAGTTTTCCTTATAGAAGGATTGATTTAGAAAATTGGGAAGAGTGGAGAGAAACTCGGTGCCAGAATTATCATATTCTTTCTACAAGTTCATATTGGTTTCGCTATAAATTGAATTGTCACTTTTTCACATCCAATCTATTTTTGGAAACACCTATCTTTTGTTCTATTTGATAAAACAGTGAACCTTTCCTCGCTATTTTTTTCGCGAATTGGAACTTGAAATTTTTCTAATAGCTAGGGATTGTTATTGGTGAAGTTTATGTATTCGAAAGAGCGCAAACAGAAAAATGGAATTTACCATTTGTGTGACGCACCGCTCGCAGTGAAACCTTCTAACGAAGAAAAGACGCCAATGGGTCCCCCGTTTAACGTCCCGTTTAACGTATTGCTCTTCGAGTGCACTCCTCATCGTTCTCAAGGACGGGTCGGGAATCCGCCGAAAATATGCCGGTGCCGGAATACGAACGCGTTCCCTAAGTTTTGAAGACTTCCCCTATCTAACGAGCCAATTCGACACGCCCTCTCATTCCCTTGTCTTCTAGCATAGCTGTACAATAGTATTATGTAGACCTTCCTTACCCATGGGATAGTGATGAGATATCATTAAAATATTTTTCAATTACAAGAAATATCAACTTAAGTAGAAAATTATGATAAATAAAAAGAAGAGAACAACCGAAAGCATAACTTTATTTAGCATTTGTTGTGAACATGGGTGTGATCATTTTGAGTGATTGCAAATACCTTTCATGTGCACTATATTCGTTGATAATACCATGCTTATATATGTGTACATGTGGTTTTACAAGTATAATCTAGCATCACAATACAATAGTGTAGTATGAAGTTTTGTCTTTTAACAATCAAGGACAATTTTATGGCAGTGGTGCGAAGAAATAAGCATGCATAATATTTGCTTCCGCACAAAAAAAGCTCTGATTAGTAAATATATCACTCTCGGAGCCGTAAGTGAAATTGATAGCTTCCATCTATTTACATTTATTCTCCGTTTCATGGAAAGTCATTTGCATAATTATGTTTAAAAGAGCGAATTAAGAAAACGGGAAAAAAACATACGTCTTGTCAACACATTAACAGCACATGTTCACGACTTATTACGTGATATCCAAGGAAGATGGAACGAGGTAATATATATGAATACTAAGGCTCGTTCATTTCAAAAGCGCTGTCTCGGCGATGACGGTTTGGTTGAGGAAGTGGAGGCGCTTCGGGGGGATTAGGAGAGGGGGAGGTCGGATCATCACGCGTTACGCATCAACACGGCTCGGCCGTCGAAGGATCAGACGTCGCGTCGTGTCCTGGGGGCGAAGGGGGAAGGTGGGGGTGGGGAGTTCAGAGAAGGTGAGATATGGAGCCGGGCACGACGGCAAGTCTCCTCGCGGACGAAGAGCCTGCTTCCCCGAAATAACTTTCACCGCGGGAAGAGGAGGAGAAGATGGGGAGAGGTGCTCCTTGCCTCTTGGAAAGTGAGAGTGAATGGTCCACGCTTAGAGGTGGAGAGTGGATGGGAGGCTCAAGGGGAATTTAAAATGGGAGTTGGAGGAGAAGATAAGAGATTTAAGCTTGCATTCGTAAAGGGGTTGGAAGGTTGGTTAGTTTTCTACATGCTACCCTGCAAGCCGCCGCATGGGCGTGTGGCAGGGGGTGTTACGTCACCAGCCGTGTAAAGGTGTAAGGTTTTCTGTTCGGCAATGTATCTCTCTTATTTTGTCGCTTCTATCAGATCCAGAGATGTAGTGAGGCGTCATGATAATATTCTGCGTGTCGCTCTGAAACCCACCAGTTCTGAATTTCTCAAGTAAGATAAGCCTAACGTGTAGCCTCCGAGTCTCTAGGGGCTCCCACCGTAATCCCGGTAAAAGTTGTAAAACACTATATGTTCGCTCGGAGCAGCTTTTAACAAAGCGTGCTGCTTTTCTTTGTTTCGTTAATATTTTTGATTAAGTCTGTATGACCAGGATTCCAAATCCTCGCGGCGTATTCGAGTTGTGGCCTAACCAGAGCGAATTAGCATCTCTCTGCTACTTTTTCATCCGAGGACCTTCCTATTACACGCTTGAAAAAACCTAGTTTCTTTAATGCTGCGCCGCATTTATTTTGTAGCTATGTGTTCCCCACGATAATCAGAAGTTAGCATTTGTGCAGGCGACGGACAACTATGAAGCTAATAGTGCTATTAACCCTGTATGTACGGAATTATGTAACATCAGCATTAAGAAAATACTGCTACACTATTAGTTTTTTTATAAGTGCTATTTAAGCATTAAAAATGCAATTTATTTGATAATAACATATATTTTGAAATGTGAAGTATTTGTATTGCATCTCTTTATTTTAAAATAATATTTTACGCAATCCTGTAATATTAAACCACCAATCTTTGTTTGTATGTTTATATGTTTGCTTTATCCCCCTCCGAAACGGCTCTAACGACTTCTGTTAAATTTTGTATACAAAGGTTTTTTAATGCGAGGAATCCAATGCGCTACGTGTCATCCTTGTAAAAAAACTGCAAAAGGCTGCAAAGGCCCTAAGACCCCCAAAATGGGCCCCAATTTTACTCGGTATTTTTACAGAGGTTTCTTTTTTTGCTTTTTTAAATTACTTGCAATTAAGATAAATGGTTTAAATTTTCACTATCGGATTGTAAAAGAATGAGGTATTTAATTTTTGCAATCGATTTTCCAATACACCTCGTTTTTGTTTAAAAATTACGTTTTCAATTTAAATATTGCAAATTTTTCACTGATTTCAACAATAGCATATTTCCTTGGCAACCTGAGCAATGGCTTTAAACGGGAAATTCGTCCCGGTCGTTTTACGCCTTATCTAATACACGAGCGAAAAGTATGGAATTTAAGAGCGGGTACTCCGGGGTATAAGTGTACGAGAAATCTATTGGGACAAGTTTTACTGCTGTAAAAGTGAGGTTAGAAATTACCTATTACGCAGGGATTCATTAGCGAAGACTACATAAGCTATTAACACTAAAACGGGGCCAAACCCTCATTCCTCAAACCCTCATTACCTCATTCTTACATGTAAATAACAACAGTTTTTTTAAATTCCTATTGAATCGCCGAAATCTAACTATTACGCCATTATCACAACAAGACTATAATGGCAACAAACTGTTATGTAAGCAACTTTAATAATGACACCAGCGCTTTGCACGAAAGAATCTACTAGCGTGGAGGTTTTTCTCCTCAGTTCTTCATAAAGTAAGAAATACATTGACATGAATGTAACAATTTTATAAGGTATTACCTCATTCTTACCTGTACATAATAACAGCTTTTTATTCCTATTGAATCGCCGAAATCAAACTATTATACGCAAACTATACTACGCATATAACCGTGCAGTATCTCATAATACTAAACGAGAATATAGACCCTTAAAATGGGCCCCTAATTTACTCGAAATGAATGCAGAGGTTTTTTTTGCTATTTGTTATCACTTGCAATCAAGGTGAAGGGTTTAAACTTTCACTATCGGATGGTAGGGAGAATGAAGTATTTAATTCTTGCAATTTATTTTTCTTTACCTACACTTCGTTTTTCCTTAAAATTCTGCCCCTTAATCCCGGGTTCGTGAGAAAATTTCCCTTACATTATTTCGTCCCGACCTAATGCTTTACGTTACCACCTTATAACTTTTTTTAAGTGCGTCATGGTCGCGGACGTGAAGGCGCTCGCGGTTATCAAATGTGGATCCAATGACGTGTGTTCGAGACTCTTCACTGATAATTTTTTTTCGGTCGAACATGGTTAATAAACGACGAAAGATGCCCTACCCCGCACGTGTAAAATAATAACTACAGTTTTTTTTGCTCTTTAACCTATTTCCTGGATTTTCAGCTGAATCTTTGGGACAAGTGTTGTAGACAATGTTGGAATTCTATGCCTCGCCCGGAAAGACTCACAGGCTGAGGGATTGACATGGGCTGAGTATTTTCTGATTTTGAAATCCGAGGAACCTTTTTGGGGAAGGGATATCTCCGATCGGTCGTGGGATTTTCTTTGCGTTAGCTAGAGCCAACGGAAGTGAACTTTTAGGCCTATCAATGGAAAAAGTGCACAATATAACAACATTAAGTTCTTTTCACTGTCGGAAAACACGCGAGTTGGTCAAGAAGAAGATTTTGCAGATTTATTGATAAGACTTGGGAATGGAGATTTGTCAGTTAATGTGTTAGAAGAGATAGAAATTCCAGAAGATATTATCTCCAACGGAAATTAAATTGAAAAAGTGTTTGTTTATTGTCTTACCAGCAATCGTTACGAAGAAATGAAATATCGATGAATAGGATCACATCTTTTGATATGATCTCTTGAATTGGGCGTGACTATGCAAACATTTCCTCGATAACTACCGCACCTATTCTCCTGAGAGTGGATGTCTTTGTGGTATGAGGAATCCATTGGGCCAAGTTTAATTCTCGGAAAATCGCTCTGTTGGCTTAGAAATCACGTAGAGATTCAATGGCGATGAACATTTTCGGTAGTATTATGAAAACGAAACTATTATTACAGAGAGAATATTATGACCACGGGCTGTTATGAAAACAATTCTGAAAATTAAAACAGCGTTTAGCACTACTGGTGTCCTAATACCCCAACCGGAGGCTCGCATGGTAGTATGCATATCTAGAAAGTGTCATACTGACGTGGAGTTAATCTTGTACACTGAAAATTGAGCTGCATTTCTATATACGTATGCGCTGTGTAATTAATCTTACTCCGGAGCGTTACAATTCTGTCTAGCGCAGCACCTAAATGGAAAAGCCTCTTAGAAATCAGATATTTCGGTGATTTTGAAACGTAACAATTTTGTCTCGCTTGCCCATACACGGCTAGTGTATCTCCACATTAAAATGAAGTATTTGGAATTTTCTTCCTCATCTAGTTTCTAATGTCTATTTTACCCGGGGCACGTTTTTGCTCCTTACGAGGTATATATCAACGTGCAGATCCAACTTCTGAAACTCCCTCATAGATGAGATAAAAAAGCCACCACTATAAAAAATTTTCAGTCAAAGATCTGCAGCTTATTACTAAATGCCTCATAATTCATGTGCCACTTTATCAAATGCATCTTATTTATTTACTTTTTTTATCTCTTTTTTGCCATTGTTTGTTCATCATTGCCTTTATAGTGATCGTTTGTTATGGTCTCTTTATCTTATTTTGTTCTTTATTGTACTTGTTTGTTTATACCTTTTCAATTGTTTCCTAGTAGTTTGTAGCATTATCAATTTTATTGTGTACTTATTCATGCAATGAAGAGACTCAACTCCTTTGTGTTCACTTGGTAACCCCTCTCAACAATTAAGTATGTATAGTGTTGTTTTGATGATTTACTAATTATATAATATGTTTCCTGAATGTAGAGGACATCTCGTCCTAGATCAACAAAATTTATTTTAACTAATTTCATTCTTTCATTTCAAATTGCGTCGTGCAAAGATGTGAACTGAAAGTACACATGCGCGAATGCTTGATCGCGAGATGACCAAATATCCCCAATAATAATATTGCGCGCCAGGTTGAGAAAAACATATTGTTTTAAATTGTACAATTTTTTGCCCCGTGTAAAACGCGATTCTTAGAAAAATGTGCGCTAGGTTTTATTTGAATGACGCAATTCAGCATATCCATGCTGTTTTATTTCACAAAATGAGTTTCAAATAACATGATATTAGTCGCAAGGATGAGTGAAATGTGGGTAATAATAGTATTTTTCAGTCTAATTGAAAGGTCATTTTCACGAAAAAATATGCGAATATGAAGAGATATTTCCCAGGGAATAAAATGCTGCAAAATTTGGGCTCCAAACTATTTAGATTTTTAAGGTAATGGTGCGGTAAGGTATTTTTGAATGAAATGGAGTAACTTGCTTCAAATTCAGTAGAGATGGCGCCGCAGGCAGCTGATATGGCTGGAAAAAGTGCTCATTAAAATCTATATTAGCCGAATAATGCGCAGGTTTTGTACCGTAGCTTTGTTTGTTTAAACAGTGGCAGCAGTATTAGCTGAGTGCTAGAAGCGGTATAGTGGAATTCACTATTTGTCTTGACTCGTGTAATCGCGTTGAAACCTACTTCAGGGAAGAAGGTTACATTGATTAGGAAAGGGAGAATAATTTCGCTGAGTAGAGGAAGCGTGGAAATAAACGGGGCGTAGGCCTCTAAACGAAAGGCGCATTGGGACTTATGGGAGCTTGTGCGATTTTGCTTTAGGAACAGATGTCGTAGCCTAGTCTATTTCTTAGCAATTCGAATGCGCATCAACAGATTTTCTTGTAAATACAAGATGTAATATTACTTATTATTTGAATTGTAGCCAACAAGTTTCGAGATATCGCACCGCGTCCAATGTACAAAAACAGCATCTTTCAGTATGATTTCGTCTCAATTCCGATTCCGAAAACTCTGGTCATAACATGTTTCAAATTAAAGGGAAATAATTTTAGATATTGATCTTTTATCACTTCTGATACCGCATGCGTACTAAGTTCCAACACATAAACTGATGCCTTTAAGTGAAACGTGGCCCATAAAGTTATTTTTCGGCATATTTGAAAATTTATTAAAATGAGCTCTCAATGACGCGCGATTTCCGCTGCAGCCACCTTAACGTCTCATTCGAAGGACGAAGGACTGACGATAGCGTAGTTCTCAAGTACAAATATGTATGTGTGTACTACCTTGCGAGTCTAACAACCACGACGGCCGTGGAGGTTGTTAGACTCGCAGGGACTCCCGTGCACGGGCGTGTGGCTCGCGATTTTAGGATCAAGGACATCAGACATGCTAAGGGGAGGGAAAGGGGAAAAGTTAATTGAATGGGGAGATAATTAAATTGAAACACGTGTGATGGAGCTTCTTTACTTTTTCTATTTTTGCTTTTGATGCAGTCGCTACTGATGAGTGGAGAGGAAGACACCTTTGTACCTATCAGAACGGCAATGTTTCTCCGTCATGTTGTCGCTTAACAAATGTTTAAACGGTATAATTGTGAAGTTAAAATAATATCCTCCGTATCGTCTCGAAACTCGCTTGATCTGAAGTTTTCGAGTCAGTAATCCATGTCTAGCTAGCCGCCACTGAACCTCTAGCAGGACCCAACCTGAGGTACGCGTGTAACTTTTTAGGGGATAATAATTTTAAATATAATTTCATTGTACTAGGAGATATGTTGGTACGTATATAAGACCCGTCAAAAAGTAATGTACAATAAAATAGCAATGGAGGTTATTTAAATTTCGATACAAAAGACACAGCACATAATTTGTCATTCGACAAGAATTCGCTAACAGTGTAAAAAAAGCAATCAAGAAATTATTTTTTCAGTTTAAATTTAAAACACACAAGTTGTTGCTTATTGTTAATTTCTAAGGGCAAATAATTAAACAATTTGCAACTCATGAACATTGGCCCTTTGCTGTACAAGGCAAGATTATGTGCAATTGTTGAATAATGACATTTATGTCGTGTGTTGTAATTATATACATCTGGATTGGTCCTCAAGTTTAGACTACCTTCAAAATTTTTATGCTCATAATTGCTTGGTACATATAAACACAAGATAGGGACATAATCCCTATTTATTATTTATTTGATCAGATTTTGACAACTGTCTTGCCTTGCACATAATTCTAATTTCCCACTTCTGTAGTTTAAAAATTCACAATACCATATTTTATTCTGCTCTAAATGTAGGCATGATGTATGCTAATGGATGTGTCTATATTTGTTAGCTTGACCATGGACATTCGGAGATGTCAAATTGATTACATAATGGTGATCCAGAGATTAAACCAGTTAAAATACCTCACTAAGCAATCCAGTGGTGGATGCTATCTCATATCATAACTTTGACCTTTAATGCTGCTGACCTACAATTCTGTATCCATCCGACGTGGAACATTCTGTTCGCCACCGCCGAGATTCGAACCCGGGCCTTCGGTATGAGAATTCAGTACCTACTCGGCATAATCCGAGCCCCAACCCATAATAGAGAGAAAGATTGAGATGGTCAAAAAAGGTGAACAAATAACTCACGAATGCTCGCATCATCCCCCGTGTCATGTTGCTTTTAGGTGGTTGTGGCGCTGATCGTGAGGCATTGAGTGCTTATTTTAATACATTCATATGTAGGTCGAAAAAACTCATTGGATCTCTCTTCACTTCAGTACATCTATTAATACGTTGGGAATAACTATACATATCGTAATATAATTGATGGAATAATTATGCTTTTAAATTGTCGTATAAATTGAAGCTCTCTTATGACTTGGGTGTACGGCGCGAAATCCGAAATTAAAGCGAAAATCGTTTGTAGATACGGGTTTTAACTCATCATGAGCCCTTGAAAATTAGTTATCCTCCATTATAATGGTGAGAAATGTATTATTTTGCGTCTAAGAGAAAATACCACTAATCCTCATAGTTATTAACCTATAAAATCGAGTTATTTCGAAATTTATGTCAAGTTCCCGAAGGTTGAGCGTTAAAACAGCAAGAAATTGCCAAGAAACCAAATCGGTTGCATACAGTTTTATAGAATTAATGTTAGTGGCAGTAACTTATTGGAATTCCTTCGTAATGAAATGATGAATTACTAAAGAACGTAATAAATCTCTTGTGAAAAACATAGTAATTCATTATTTCATTATGCAGTTTTATTTCACTTTTACCTATACACATTACTAATAAGTACAATCATGCAAGGTTTCTACTTGAACGAAAATCGATCGAACCACCTTAACCGTTACGTCAGCCACGTGGCTTGTGTGGTTTTCTTTTCCGTTCCTAGCGCGTCTTTTGTTTGGACTCCTCTACCCTTGTGCGGAGAAAGGGCGACATGCGCCACCAGCCCTGCGGTGGCGTTAGTGGTGGTTGATGGGATTGCTCCATCGGAGCAATTTGCCTAGCCCCTTGACCCCGTTGCCAAGGTTTTTTTCTCTTCTCGAGCCTCGAGGAGAGCATCCAAGACGCATCGCGAAAATATTTCAAGAAAAGAAGGCTTCATGGATTGTACTCCGTCCCGTTCGGATCGAAAAGCTTAAAATACGAAGCTCAGGTCGCGTTTTATCGAGGGATCTTGCTCGTCGCGATACGAAAGGAACGCCGTGCGATTCCGCTCGATTCCAACGTCTTGTATAATCTTGTACCAGGAGAATTGGCACGGTAAACGGTGAAATTGATGGTTTCAGGCGTAACTTTGCGGAATAACTTCATGATTATAGATTGAAACACTTCGCAGTTTCCACTTGAGATATATATCCCACATGAGATTATATGTATCCCACAATGTCTCATATGAAAATGACAATGTGTTTGAATCGATAATCAACGGTGAAATTGATTGATTTATCAAATGTATGTTGAATTTGAAAGAGTGTATCTTTTGCATGGTGATGAATAACATTTAGTTCCACAAAGCGTGAGTGTATTACGTTCAATGGAACTTGATGTTTTTCTTGTTCGGGAAAGAGACAGAAATATAAAGTAATAGGCACATGTAGTGGTGATTGATAAAGTTTATAACCACATTTGTAAGAATTTGGGTCGGTGCTTCGTGAGGCACAAGTTGGGCTCCTATACAAACCCATCACGCAGTTCCCTCTTGTGGTAGGCCCAGTCTAAAATGTTTAATTCTCGGTTTTAAGCCTGAGAAGATAACTCAACTTCAGCAATTTCTTCCACGCTGCCCTAACTTTGCATATGTCGATTACTTCACTTACCCCCATGTATGGCTTCATACGCTCCATCCTGTTATGAAAATTCATAATATTCCTCCTCTTAATTGTATCTTCTGCTACACATATTCTCGACTTCCTGGACAAAGTGTTTCACAACTTTTACAGGGATTAGCAAGGTGGTAGTCCCCAGAGACTCGGAGGCTACACGCTAGGCTTAGGTTGCTTGAGAAATTCAAAAGTGGTGTGTTTCAGAGCGACACGCAGAATATTATCATGACGCCTCACTACATCTCTAGATCTGACAGAAGCGTTAAAATAATAGAGATACATTGCAGATTGCAGAACAGATAGGTACAAAAACTCGTTCTTTCCGCGCACAATAAAATCTGAGCTCCACCAAATCCACTCTCATAATACACGTCACCATTTCACCTCCCAAAACCTTACATCTTTACACGGCTGGTGTCCTAATACACACCCATGCGGCGGCTTGCAGGGTAGTAGGTGGATATAGATTCACCCCGTATTCTTGTAGCACTCACTTCACTCTCACGTACTCTCTTGGACTTCCAGATGGCATTCTTCCAGCTTGGTTTTATTTTGCCACCATCTTAACTTCAAATTAATTGGGCCGGCAACTTCATTTCCTTGGTTTTGGCTTCGTCCTGTGCACGTTTTCTTTCACCTTCCTCTTGCTTTCCAGGTACAGGCCTTTTGCATATTCCGGCTTATGCATCGAAATCTCTGTCTCCCAATACTTCTCCCCATAGGCTGATACGGTAAAACCTTTCTGGCAATCCTTTTTAGAGGCATGCGCACAACACGATCTTTCCATCTTTCTTTATATTTTATTGCTACTGATATCACTGGTCGCATTTATAATTATTGCCTTACATCTTCATTTTTTATGTGGTCCAGACGTGGTATTTTTGAAAGTTTTTAAAAAATGTCTTCATCCGTTGCATAATTGACGTCGCATCCAAATTATTTAAAGTGAGATATCTGTTCAAATATATATTTACATACATACATACCCATCACGCCGTTCCCTTTCGGGGTAGGCACAGTCAAAATGTTTCACTCATTAATACATATTTGTACACCTAACTCTGCTTCAATAATTTCCTCCATACTGACCTATCCTTGCTAACCTCTTTTGCCTCATTTACCCCATACACTGTTTTATACACGCCCTCCTGTTTTTAAGACTCCTAATATTCCTACTCCTAAGAATTTCCTCAACCACATTCAACCACAACTTTCACGGCCTACCTCTACCTCTCACACCATTCATTCTTCTTTCATATATCTGTTTCTATTCTACTCTCATCCATTCTCTCAACATGGCCAAACCAACAAAAGCACACTCCTTTCATACACGTCCATTACTGGAGCATTTAACCTACATTTATTCATGACCCGCTCATCCCTGACCCTATCCATCCTAATATTATTTTCAATAATTATTTTAGTTTGAATTGGATACTTTCCTAAAAATACCATTGTCTTGGTTTTTTGTACAGATATATTCAAGTTATAATTTTTATATATCAAATATTATCTATGGACAGCCAGTTTGAAATGGTCTTCGTTTTCTTGAATAATGACTTGGTTTTAGACAAATAGCATTGAGCTTAAAAATTTGTTTTCTCTTATTTGTTTTGAGGGAGAGCACATGATGCTTATTATCTACCACAATATTCCAGTCTTTTTTAGAAATCATCATAAAATACCAAAAATCTTGATGGATTCCACGAAGTGTATTATTTCTTGTGGCGGATGTCGTCATAATGATGACTATTTCGGAAACGGAAATCATTATACTGAGAGCTTCAAACGGCATACACGGTCAATCCATTAAAAATTTCGTGGTATCTATTAACTATTTAAGTTTTTCACTACCATGAAATTCCTCGGAATAAAAAGGAAATCCTTCGAACTCAATGAAAAATCTGATTGGCCGGCCAAGACTACCTTTCTCGTAATAGTCTGCTCATTATTCGTGGAAGAGTAATTTGATGTTGGTGGCTACATGTAAATTGGTCTAATGGTTGAGTTTCTTTTTCGTTAATTATACCCGCCGTTTGCGTATAACATTGCCTCTAAATATTTTTATTTTGGTTTACAGTAAGACTATGGATGTTAGAGTTATAGCCTTGCTGTTTTTCACACTTCAGTTTTCCCATATGAATTCATGTAAGACTAGCATAAAAGGAATTAAAACGTGTCCTTTGGTGAAAAAAAGTATCACGAATTACGATTGTATGGTTAACCCACATCAATGTCGAGTACGTCGATTAGGACTTCTATTTCGTATCAGCGCCAGAGTTTTCATTACATGCACATGTGTCGAGGGATATGACTCTATACAGTATTTTGAGCTTTCACCGTCTGACCTAGGGGTTCTGATATCAAATCTGATCTAATTTACTAAGTTTTCTCCCGCTTCTCGGCTTTTTATTTCAGAAGGCTAGTTCGAGAAAGGTAAAAGACAGACTTAGAAGGATCGGAATCTTTCCCGGTGTATTGCCTAGACGAAGTGTCCTCCGGTTTCCAACTGGGGTAAATCCAGGTTTTTCATCTGGTTGGAAACCCGATGAGACTTCATCGTAATAGATTTAATTGGCGCGATCACACAGGGGCTCTTTTGAAGCCGATGAAATTCGCCGTGGCCATATTGACTACTCCTATGTTATGGGAAGCACGCTAGAAAGAGACGTTGGAAGTATGTTCATGGCAATGTGATTGTTTATCTGAACACTTGCGAACCAAAAATATTTTATGAAACTCAGTGTTATCAGATGACGTTTCCGAGGTATTATCGAGTGGAGAATTTTTCACGACTTTAGCAGGATTCACTATCATGCGCCTACTCGGCATCAATTCATGCTACGCGATGTTTCTAACTCTTTGATTCTGCTCCTGTGTTTGATATCTGATATTAGCGGGGTCTTTCCCTCCCTCGCGGGATCGACATCAGTTTCGAAGGACTTGGTTTTTGGCATAGCGTTGAAGGGCTGGCATTTAAAACGTGAAACCACGAGCAAACATTGAAACAGCCTTGAATTTCGTGAGTAAACCTATACTTGGGCTTCGTGTAGGCCCAAAATTGTATTACGAGATTTTCATTTGTTGCAAAAATCTTCCAAACTATATTATTGCACCATTAATAATGCGATATTTAATTCATACGTCTTACAGGTGCTGGAATTAAAACGAATTGTTCCAAGTTGGGAGTACAGCTGTTTGTTATGTGCTATGCTGAGAGATTTTTCTAAGCATTTAATTTTGTTCCTGTCGACCTTTGTGCGTATTTCCTACCCAAGTCCTTTATATTATTCCCAGCAAAACGAACTATGTTGATAAGGTCGAGGAGATAAAAATACACTTATATCGGAAATTATTTATCGATAGGAAAACATTGCACTATCACTGGATCACTTAAGGTTTTCCTTAGTTGACAGTGAAAAGTTGAAATAAATATTTATCCGATCTATTATAAAAGCATCGGCTTTTTGTGACGTTTATGATTTATCTTCTGCATATTTTCATTACAAAATAGATATATTGCTATAAAAAATATGATAGTGAGTGACAGCATATATCTGAAAAAACAATGAAAATTGCGTTTTTTAACCTTGAAAAAAAGGTGAAGAGCTGTGAATTTGATGTTATTGGACGAATGGCCACCCTAATATAAAGAGCTTATTTAACTTGCTTGCTCTTTTTTGTAGCAAATCTCGTAGTCGTTCGCATGGCTAAGATTCAAAATTCAAGGCGTGGATTCCAAACAGGCGTGCTGTACGAATTCGTGATGGCCAAATTCGGCCCTTAGCTCATCGTCTCAGTGTTTTTGGTCCTTCCTACCGTCCTCTGGTGACCCGGAATGGTTTTGTTTTGCGAGTGCAATCAAAGTACAAGGACGCGGAGAGCGCTTCCCTCGGCGAAATAAAAGAAGCATTGGGCATTCGTGAGGGTTGGGGGGGGGGGGGGAGGAGAGAGGCTGCGGGGGGGACGCGGCCGAATGAGAGTGCCGTCTCATTTTACGCCGATCATCTCCCGCCGAGCAAACATTTCGGCGGAAGAAGACTTGACTCGAGTGGTTGAGCCTTCATTCAAAATAAAACTTTTCAAACATAAAATATAATCATCCGCCTGTTCCTCCGAGGCTCTCCTACGGCTAATACTGAGGTTTTCTCCGGCGCTGCGTGCGTGCCATAATTGCGGTATGTGCTCGAACATGCGAAAGCACATGTCGACGCATGTAGGTACTTGAATTGTTTGTCCCAGTGGTTTTTTTTTCAACCCGGGCGAGAATGATGGTGCACTTCCGAAATCTATTTAAGTTACATCGGAAATCGTGGAGTAATTTTTCCCTGCATGGAAAATTTCTTCGGGACTTTTTGGACATTGCTTGTTTTTAATTATGATTTTACATATTTCACAGATTTTAAACTCGCATTTTTTAATATTGTGTCTTGCAATTGTCGGAGTCATGAATCGGTCCGTTGCTGCTATTTTGTGTGCTTTTTTAGCTTCATATATTTATTGTTATATCTTTTAGCACCCCCTTGTCAGAAGGTAGACAAATTAAATCCTTGGGTTTCTTAGGGAGTTCTCCAAATGCATCCATTCCATGATTGTTTTTAGTTGGCTGTAATGTTTCAGAATGAGTTCGTTAAATTTGTATTTTATGCTTCGCCAAGTTTTTATTTGATTTCTGGCCTATCCTATTATTTATAGGGATATTAATTGGTGACGTAATTTATCTATTTGATCTTCATAATTCAACGATAGCACCACTTATCCATTGCTTCTAATCTTATTAGTACTTCTTCGAATTAACACCCTTTTGTGTTAGAGTATGCTTCACGGCTATGTTAGCTAAAATATTTCCTCACTAACGTATGTTTCCATTTGAGAACGAACTCTTCCTCTGTTAGAATGTCTTCTTTGCCTGATTTCATTACCTGTATTGCTTCATTCATCACTAGTGATCGTAGTTTCATGGAAGCAATATTCGTTCACGTGTTCTAGTCTTAGCTGTTCTAGTTTAATGTGAATTTGCAGACTTTCAATCTACCACAAGAAATTATTTTGGCCATGTATTTTAGTTAGAAATAAGCATATTAATGGCAATCTTACCCATTGAAAATGAAGTTCAAACACTGAAACAGTTCGGTGTTTTACTTTAATATATAATTGTGGAATGTTGCGAAGTCTTTCCTTCAGACTGCGGTAAAGCCGTGTTCTCTCAAGGTTGGCCCACTTATATTCAATTTTGTTGTAATGATCCTGTGATTAATATATGAGAGGTACTCCTCTGTCACCTTGACATTTAGACGTGAAATTTCAAAATTTTGGAAAGCAATGAGCAATAGATAATTGTGTTTATTTCCGACGCCATGAAACAGATGGATGAATTACCATACATATATTGAATTATTTCATTTTATTAACAAAGATGTGGATGCAATGGTAGATATGTGTTAATGATTAGTTGTATCTGCGAAAGACAAGTTTATTGATGATGACAAAAGCGGATAACATATCCTTCTTTATTACTCTACGAGGTAAAAGTTAGGTTCAGTGGCTCGTTTAAATCACTTTTAGCAGCTCGCGGGTATATATTTATAACTATCACTATATCGTAAATTGGACTACCTTTCTTGGGAATCGTATCGCTAAATAATAATTATAAAAACCCATTCATTCCGCTCCAGCTAATATACACACAAAAAATATGCAAAACAAGTGGAATGAGGCACTTCAAAAGAAGAGTTCTTATGAAATAATTTCTCGCTTTGTACAGTCCACATTTATTTACCGATCATGGCTTCTACGTGCAATTTCATTTTCAAGGTACATATCTCTTATTTCAGTGTCATTATATCCTCAGACCGGGAGATTGGTGTACCTTGAAAATAAAAGAGATATGTACCTTGAAAATGACATTGTACGGTGAAACCATGGTCGGCAAAAATAATAAAATTTGGAATGTACAAAGCGAGAAGTTATTTGATGTGCCGCGTTTTCACAAATTTAAGCCTATAACTGTAACTTACATAAGAGTTCATATATCCGTGTCTAAGTGTTAGAGTGAGTGAGCTCCGTGAATTCTCCTTGCATGTATCTCGGACCGAGATGTTTTCTGTTCTACGGAATTACCTGGAGGCTCACATTATGATGGTAGTGTGTACGTATTGTGGTAGATTCAAGCCTTCCTCTTCCATCCTCTGTGAAATGAAAACACATTTCGTAATCTCACTTTTTCTCTAACGCGCTGTTTGCTCAGCTTAATTGCGTGCCATTATGTTGGCCGCGAGAGCAAACATCCTTCTGCAAATCCTCGGCTCACGGACGGCATGGCAACCCTAAATTTGTTCACGTGACATAAGTTAAAAAAAAAAACTCGCCAGGCAAACGAGAAATGACAGGCGAGAATGCTGCAAATGAGTCTTTGGACGCTTGAGTAACTTTGCCACATATTCACTCTCGCAGTTTCGACGGATTAATCCGCGGTTGATTACTTTTCCATTTCCAGGTATTTTCGAAAAGAACGCATTCGGGATGAGAGCGCTGATAAATCGTGATTAATTCACCTCTTACCTATGACGCAACAATGAAATCTCCGCGGATTTGAGTCGACGCCTTATCAGGGAATAGTGACTCTATTGTTATTGCCAGCTTCACTCCGGCTGTCTCGTCACTGAGGGACGTTTTTGACGGAAAGAGGTCACCCAAGGAGAGCGTAGGCAGTCATTGTTCCAGCGGTTTATGAAATACTGTAATAGGTGCCTTGTGGGGCTGATGGAGAAGACTTTCGAAGACTTTGACTTGTTGCTGAGAATTTCTCTTGCTCCGTCCGGTCTGTAGGAGACGTGCGTCACTTAATATACTGCATATACTGAATGGGATGTAACGCAATGCATTTGACTCGAGCTGAGCGATGTTGCGGTGAGTAGGCCGCGATGTGCGTTCTGTCGGATATACCGTATTGTCATATCGACCACCTGATCGCTAGGGTGTATTGCATTGCATGGCGATGCGATAGAGGCCGATGTAATGTTATGAACAGACATTAAATGGGATGTACGTTATTTATTTTTTATTTTTTTATTCATCTTCATTACCCTGAATACAGCACAATGGGCCAATTTACGTCGGGTGAATAACAGTAACAACGGACGAGGCACAAACACCCATGTCCTGGACAGATAATATTCTACCCAGGCGGGACTTGAACCCGCGACCCTAGGGTTAGCTAGCGAGGACTTTACCCCTCCGCCACCGGGGCCTACGATATGTAATGCAATATAATGATGCTACTCTAAAACTTCGAAATCATCCTTAAAAAATAAATAAGGTATTAACATCTACACGATATTGAGCCTTTAATATCGCGGAACATTTCATTTGACGCGTTTTAAACGTTCAACACAGTCGTAGAGAAGACATCAACCACAGTAGTCGTCCTGGTAATTCGTCGGCCTGGAAATCAGGAGTTCGCTGGTTCGAGATTAGCTTCTTGCGTAAAGAGCACATAGAACACTTGCCACTTTGGTAGGAATGATCGCATGAATAGAGAAAAAGGTTTTTGGGCGGAAAGGCGTCAAATTTCACTTTTACGCGTATCATGAGGAGAACAATTTTAATCATATGTATCAAGTATGTATACGATCGTTGTCCAAAAACTAATGCCCTACATTTTATTATCAAAAATATTTTTTGTACAAGAGTGAAATTTACACATGCAACAATGATGTTTAATCAATTCCCTCTATTTTTACACATAATCTCCTTCAAGTATTATTGCAATCCTCCTGGTCTTCATTATGGCGAGTATGTACCAATCCTCGCTCTGGCTATGGAGCCAGGTTTTCAATTGGCTGAAAGGAAACTTCTTAATGAAATTCGAGATCGGCGGGGTAGGTAAGCTGGAGGATATTATAAGGGGCGAGGAGTTGCTCAAGAAAGTGATAGAAGGAAGGATGTTGGGCCAGCAGGGAAGAGAAAAGGTTTCATAGACAGGATGAAGAGGGATAGATCGTATGCTGAAGCGAAAAAGGATATATTAGAGCGAGATAGGCCCCTGGAAGTGTATAAAACTGGGAAGACATTCTCTGACGTTCAATAAAACCTACCTCTACCGGTAGAATACTAAAAAATCACCTTTCTGTCGTTTTAAGTATTAGAGTGGAATAGTACTTAAGGCAATTATTCAAAATGGATTAGAAAAGAAGATAAATTACGAAGCCATTTTCATTCTTTCACGTATTTAGTTTGTGCCAGACTTGCATTAGCTAGCCTAATCCTGCAGTCTGTCCTATGCAGAGTCCACAAAATTGGTTTAAGCCCTCAGATGTAAGATACGTTGGCGTCGTGAGAACTTGACAAGGTTTTTCGACCAATGGAGTTGCGTCTCTCGATGAACGTTTCAACGCACTGATATCTGTAATCAGGGAGTTTAAAAAATGAGGGACATGATTTCTGAGCAACCCTAGTATATGATTTAAATTATGGCCATTATAGGTATGATCAATTGATCAATGCTGCCAATGTTGTTAACGATGAAGACAGGTGGCGCTGTTTTGTTTCACTCCATTGTTTTCACTATCTGCCTGGATTTTAATAGACATACTTATTGTACTTTTCATATTGCTAGTAGATTTTGCGTTAGTATGACTGGATACCAACTTATGGTCTCCGTGGTGTGTGCGTGCAGTGTTTATTCCCCCCGAGTAGAACGATGGATAACATACTTGTTGCATGTGAAGTCCTCTCCTTGCATGTTTCTTAATTTAGCAGAAAAATGATTTTAGTGATATAGCTAATGATAGTATGCCTGTATTTTTTTCCTGCAAACGTTGAGAGATCAGAATCGCTGCCAATGAGACTTAAAACTAGGTATGTCGATAGGTAATGAAGAAAACTGGTTGATTTGCTCCACAATTATTGTATCCGTAATGGTACATAGTGCTAACAGCACGTCTTGCATGTTTCCTGTGCAACTCCTGTATTTCCATTCATTGAATTGGTGGATAAATAATGCAATAATGTAATTAGTTTCTGTAATATTGGTAGCATGCTTATAGTATAGTACATGATGGTGACATGTTACCTTCTGACAAGCGTTTTCAGGTTTTGCTAATGCATTAAATATCTTACAATTCATTTCATTAACATTATGAGGATATAGCGTAATGCCTGATGGCATTAAATCACCTTCTGCCATACACCTTTGAGGTGGCTTGCTGGGTATTATGTGGATGTAGTGCATGCCTAATGTGGAGAAATCCCTTACCGCGCACCTGTGATGCGACTTAGGCCCGCTACGTGTGGGACTACTGGACGAAAACGTAACTGGTTTGTGAAAGAATTGATGAACTAATGAGTTACGGTTCAGTGACTCGGCTCCAAAGACTCAACTACACTTGGGTGAACTATTTTTCGCCAATCAATGACGAAGTTCGGTGCGGGTGGGTACTTGGTACTACACAAGGTCAACTACTGGCAGAAGTGAAGAGAATTTTACATGGCTTTGTTTTGGTGTTTTAGAAGAAGGAATGGAAGAAAGCACTGGGTTTCGCCATATCCCGAGTGAAACATTCGCCGTCGATTATTTGTAGCTTCAAAGGAGCTGTGAGAATAGTCAGGTCCGTTTGTTAATTTCCTCTCGAAAATTTCTTTGGACAGTTTGGTTACTGTGTGAACATATACCCTCCAGAGCGGTCGGCATTTTGGATAATGATAACGACAGCACGAAAGAAGGAACCGAGACAACACCCCTGGCCATTTTCGCAAGTAAATTATATCTTTGAAATTTAATATTTTGCACTAAAGAATAACTTCATGTTTCCAGTGAAACTCTTGTATTTCTATTCATTGAATGAGGGGCTAAATAATAAAATAATATTATTAGTTTCTCTAATACTAGTAGCATACTTATAGTGTGGTGCATGATGGTGACATTTGACTTCCTGACAAGTGTTTGCAGGCTTTGCTAATTCATTAAATGACCTACAATCCTTTCATTAAACGCATGAACTCAATTAATTACTAAAGAATAACTAGGTCGTACTTGCGAAACTTAAACTCGAAACAGATTAGAGTGCAGTTAAAAACGTTTGTATTTTGCCGACTCGCCCCTATCTTGCAATCCGTACATCCGTGTGTGCCTTCACTGGCGAGAGCACCTTATTTTTTTGTGAAACCTTTCGTGAATATCATATGCTTCATTCAACCAGGTTTCGCACCCGTGGAAATGAAATCTGACGTTGATGCGACTGGGAACTTGGGCCAGGTGTTCAAGGGCCGTCCGCCTCGGATCCAAATCGACGACGTAAATCAATTAAATGTGGAGACGTGACCAGGTCTCATGTGCCGTCGGCCCCTTCAGCCTCGTATGCTCGTCGGATCGCGATGGTTCGGTGAAAGTATACTCATCCCTTCCATTCTCCTCCTATTCCCGATTCGCGTCGCTCGCGCCCCGTAGCGGGAGGCTGGGCAATTCAACTGCCTTCGCTCGGATCTCAAGTTCGCTGACCCCGATATCTCGGAAGGCCTTCCTACCTCATCTCTCTGGGTCACCGGGTGAGGAGGGTAGACTTATGAGTGGGAATGCGAGGTAGCTGAGCACTTTGCGCCTCCCGCGGAGAGCGAGAATGCAAAATATGGCAGGAAGCTGAGGAATTTTTCGCCCCTGACCCCACGCTATCGATGGAAGTCTTCCTGAAGTGGTGCGTTCATCAATGCCACCCTCACTGCCACTAACCGTAAACTCTTCGAGCTCGAGAACTGTCGTTTATCTCTGCGAAAATAGGGGAAAAAAACTTTCAGCTAACGGATAACTTTGAATAAAATACTTCGTTCGTCGTTAACAAAGTCGGTAACTTCGTTAACAACGATTACGAGCGAACAGAAAGTGTCTCACCGCTGATGAAACGAATTGGTAGGGAACCCTTTAAGTTAGTTTGAGCGAAATATCATTTCACCTAGAAATCAATGAATTTGGTCTCATTTTAAAGAAAGATGTCTCACCTTTTCAGAGATACTAAAAATTTAACATCTTACTTCTCTACTTTCCGAGATATTTGGCGAATAATACCATTCCTTTTTCATGGGAAATGGAACATATATGTATGCACTACAGCGAGAGCTTATTTAAAAAATTAGGGATTTCTAACACCAAAATCTCGTCAAAAATGATCAGCGTGTAGTTTGTATGTTTTCTCAACTATTTTTGAAAATAAATTATATTGACACCGCAGTAAATCCTTAGGGATCACAAAGAGCTTTCCGTTTTGAAGAAGTTTTAAATGTACCGCGCGAAAAAAAATGAGTTAAATACTTATTTAGATATTTTCATTTTATTACGTACAATTTCGGCCATATTAAACTATATTATTGCACCATTAATAATGCGATATTTAATTCATACGTCTTACAGGTGCTGGAATTAAAACGTATTGTTCGAATACACAAGTAGCAGAGAATGTTACCACAACGTTGCAGTAACGTTATCTGGACGTTGGTAGGTGCACGGTACAACATCCATGCAATGTGCACACGTTAAGGAGACGTTGTGTCAACATCCATGTAATTTTTAAGTTTCCTTCGCACAACGTTGCCACAACATTACATTTTAACATTCTGAAAAAAATTGCGCAGGGGTACACCCATACAGTAAAACCTCACATATTAATCAGGCTATTTTATGAAGATCATAGGCTTGCTTTCACATGCTGCCATCGTAGTTTACTTATTTTCAATACCCAAAGTTTGAAATTGTCAAAATGAAAATGCCGAAGTTTGAAGGTATTAGTATGTGAATGCAACAAATCCTTTGATGATACCTAGCAAGATATTTCTTATTAATGGTAAAGGTTAGTCCATGACAATAAAAAAGTACAACCGTCCACAGTTTCCATACAAAAGTCTTTTAATAACCAAGGTAAGTATGCATACATGGACATTTCAATTGAAAAAATTCAGTAACCTTCTGGCGGGCGTGCCCTTTTAAAAAGTAAATAGTTTTTGATTTGATCTTTTCAACTAGCAAGGTGATTAGCCTGAAGGTGACTTAATGAGACAGCACATGATAATGAAAATGAGGTCGTGCACCAGTGATCTCACCACTAATATTTGTTAGGAGGCGTAAGAAAATGGAAATTTCCCAATGTGGCAATGTTGCCACAATGTTACAAACCAATGTTACAGCTGGACGTCCATGCAATGTTGTCACAACGTTGATGTTACGTAGTAATATTTTTAATGTCCCTACAACGTTCTGGCAACATTCTTTGCTACTAGGGTGTGGTTTCTATTATTACTAGGGAACTCTCTCGCTCAAACTACCTTTAGGCCGCTTTACTCGGTGAATGATCATGCGCGAATGATCATACGAATGACGATCATATATCGTGTAATACGGAAGATTTAGCGAATGATCCGTCGTGCGCATGATCATTGTAGCAAAATTAGAACATGTTCTATTTTTGCTCGCATGATCCCGTGAATGATCGCATGATCCGAACGCGCCACCTCCATCTTGATTGTTTTGATTCATTTAACTGGAATGTAGAAACGGAACCAGTGAACCGTGAGCGTCCAGTGGAATTTCTCATACAATTCTACACGATTTTGATAGTCCTTCGTCCAATGCACGGTATTCTTAACGCCATCAACGAGAATACAGTGATATCTTCCTCTTGAGGTGACTGGTGAGCACGTTGTGGTTTGCGACCGAATTTGGCTTTTTTAAAATAATTTTTTACCTTCTTATTTTTTTATTACTTTTTCAATTATTAGCACTAGCGTAGTTTAGTTTTTATATTATAGAAGTTAGCGGTAGCGTTAGGACTTGGGTAGATAGTAGATTTTAACTTCTTTTGGTATCGTTAGGTTTTTAATAATACATTTTTTACTCTAGATTTTTTAATTGTTTTATTATTTTTTCCACTTTTTAAAATTTTATTTGGTAGATTTATTTCGTATATTCGTTCTTGGGTGTGGTTTATTTTTATAAATAGGTCGTAAATTTTTTCATATGCAGTTGCGTAGTCGCTAAGGTTAGGGTTTTACATATATTTATTAATTTAAAATTTTCATAATTTTTAATTATTCGTTTTCGTTTTATATTTAATCCAATCTCTCGTACTCCCCTCTTGTGAGGTTCAGAACGACATTGAACTGCTCCTCCGTCATCCTTAAAAAATTTCTGAATGCATCGCGATCCTCAAGTCACAGCTCTTCCTGGACCGTATTAAGCGTCCCCCGACCCCTACTCCTCCTTTCTATCCAGGGTCGTGTCCAGACGTTCCTTCTTCTTCTCCTGACTCTCCATCTCATTAGCACGGCGGCTACCCTAACCAATGCTACGGTAGCAGCTATCACCAGTCATCTACGTCTCCTATCCATTTTCCACAACCGGCTTGATGTTTTAATTTTAATTGCCATTAAAACCACCAACTATGCTGACAGACGTCGTATACAATGTAAACTAAACAATCCTCTGTCGGTATACGGTAGCTATGATCGAAACAGCTGAGTAGGTCGGAAATTTTCCTTGAATCGATATGAACCATCGATAGAAGTACAACTGCGCATCCTTTCGACGCAGATCATTCGCGAATTTCATTCACCGTGTAATATGAAATTCATTCGCGAATTAATGCTTGAATGATCATTCGCATGATCATTTACCGTGTAAAGCGGTCTTAGAGGAGACAAGACAGGCCTGGATTGCTTGCCAAAATTCTGATTTGATGAGAATCGGTAGGACAAGTAGGATGATAATCCAACCCAACGCTCTGTTTTTAGGAGGTGATAGAAGTTACTATGCAGGATAGACTATCGCACTGATTGATACGCAATTCCTACTTTACACGAACTGTTAGTACAATGGCCACCTACTTCATTAGAACCATTTGATCGGTCCCGGTGGCGACAGGGTTCAGTCCTCCCCTGCTCTATGTGGATGGGCGTGGCGATGGGGCTAAGTTCTTCCCTGCTATATGGGGATGGGAGTATGTGTGCGTCTTTTGTGGATGTTATTCACCCGATCTGACTGGGACTGAATGAAAACAAGTGAAAATTTTACATAATATTCTTTATACACATAGAAATATACCACAAAAATATTATGACTGACAATGAGACTCAACTACATTTAGAGTAATAGAGCTGTGAATTTCAGTAAAAACGCTACCCTTCCACACGCACGTACAGCGCCAAATTAGCAAACAAGGGCTTGTTCAAAATCATTACGTTAACAATTACTTTTATATAAAACAATTAACTCGCATTAAAAGTTAAAAATTATTATTTTTTATTTAGGCCTACCTAATATTTGTAACGAAACTGATTTAAAACTAGAAATAGTATATATCAACAAAAAACAATACCCAACCATAACATTGTAATAATTTAAAACACTTATGTTAAGAAAAAGTATTTATTGTATCTATTATACTTAAAAATATACGTATAAAATATAAAAATATAAGAGGAATACGTTTGTAACTCAATGACCTTTTTTAATTGACATATCAGTTATCATGTTGCATCAACCCTGGCGATTTGGCGGTGAATGAGAATGGGTAATAGAGCATTCCGTTGCCATTAGCTAGCTATTAATACACTACGTAACTAATACTAGTCCATTTACTGCACGGATATCAGTGTAAGTGTGATGAGTAATTTTAGACTAAATAATAAAATGCAATTACGAGAAGGCAGCATTGATAAATGTACACAAATACATTATCCATTCACTGGAAGAGGGCTTTGTCAATAGCCACGCATGACGGCGCTGCGCCGCCGACATCATGGACCGGCGGCGCGCCGCACACGATTCATCGGCGGCGGCGGCGTCATCAGAACCATCGGCGGCAGCGGCACGGCGCGGCGCGGCGGCGCACAGGTCTAATCTAAAGTGAATGAAATATGCAGATGCTAATTGCGAAATTGATATATTTTTAAAATGTTCTGTTTTGTTTCTTGACGTGTATTTTTTTAAACATTGTTTTCGCCTTATTTTGTAATCTTATTTTAATTGAATTTAACATTTGTTGCATTCTGTGACACTTAATATGTTTTTAAACTTGCTGATGTACACTCTGTCTGACTCTAGAAGATTTGTGAGCATTTATATTTTTTTGGACATTATGTCCAGGAAAAATAAACATATTTGCTTTCCTTCTTTCAATTAATTGGTCTCTTCTTTTTAAACGGAGTTTTCACTATACTTCTTTTCCATTTTCTTCGGAGGCCTTCTTTGTTGGTAATTCTCAGCGTCCATTTGTTTTCTTCACCGTTCCTTGATAATACCTAACCTCCAGTGTTTTAAATCAGCCTGTGATAGAAAATAAGAGCATGTTTCAAATATATGTTTTGATGGTGTACGTCCTTGTTTCCAGACGTACGGCACATGCTGTCAGTAGAATCCTCTTCTTTTAGAGTGCCTTCTTTGCTTGGGCTATTCACGGCGGTCAGTAAATTGGTTCGTTTTAATTTGATGATTTCCTGCTCATTCCAAAGCCATTTGGTGATAACAATTTACAGCTTTTAAATTTAAGCATCGTGTATAATTTTTTTCGTGTCTTTCAATCTTTTTCTGGAGACAGTTGCACAATTCGCGTATTAAGTTAGGTTTCCCTTTTAAACTACACTTTCGCCACCTTAATGTAACTTTGGAGTTGCATAATACTACTCTCCGGCTAAGCGTTTACTCGTTTGATGTGGTGACCCACAAGTATGCTCGTTGGAAAATTTTACTTTGGATTACGTCAATTTAATCAGCCAATACCGAATTTTTTGGTCCTGATTGAAAGCCGAATGCTTGGAGACGAGTCTCAAAGACTGACATGAGTTGGGCGTATCCCTCCTGAAATAAAATGACTGAGAATTGAGATATTGAAATATTTAATTAGCGTAACCAATCCTGTAAAGAGACCTCTGGTGATATTGGTGGCACTGTTACCTACTTATATCTAAAAATTCAACTGAGCTTGCTGGGAATGGCCCAAGTCTTATTTGCTGTGTTTCCTTCGTCATCTCGATAGTGAAAATGTTGGGTGACATTATTCTGGCACAGATGATAGTATAATTTGCCAATTCCGCACAGCATTCAACAATAGTTATATTAATATAATAATAACATTAAAATGTAATTTATATAATAAATTTTATGTGAAATTCACGAAGCATATTTTTTCCTTTGTGCCGCAATGGAAAAATTCCATTAAGTAGAGCCAGTGACGTCTTACATGTTATTATTCCGTAAAGTGATAGTGAAGTATAGTATAAATCAGGCTTATCTATTGTATTAGATTTTAAAATATTTTAATAGTTATTCAAATTTTAAATATATTTTAATAGTTTTTCTCCTCTTATTGATGGATCTTCTCTTAGATATTTCCATTACATCGGTGTTTTATTATTTCTCTGCAGGTGTTTATCTCTTGGGAATCCTCTTGGAATCTTCCATTCTATTTTCTCATGAATCATTTTCCTTACATATCTTTGGTGTCCTTGGGCGAGATTGTCACCTTTTTTCCTATCGCATTAAGCTCTTAATGAAACTGTCTTTTTTGTCCTTCTTCTTCTTCGTATTTTATGCCATCTGTCTATTTGATTTTCTCTACCTTCGCATTCCGTTACGAATGTTTTCAACCTACCGTTGCGGCATTTACTGAGCTTGATAGTTGTTATATGTACTTGAGTATTCACGACTCCGTTTTTGCAGGTCATTGCTGGCCTCTTTTTTGTTTTTGTTTTTTTGTTGTTTTTTCTTAAACGGATAGATTTCAAAATTGAATGATCAATTTTTCGTAAGATTCAACTTACGTGTGCACTGTACATATGCGCCGAATTTCGCGAAATAGAGTACACTGTTTACAGCTTTTTCCAGTCTGACTGCATTATTAGGTTAAATACAAGCCGTTTATTATGTGTTTTCTGGAGGCTCAGTTTTTTTGGAGTCCTCTTTGCTATATCCCGAATTGCCATTGATTACTTTATAAGTGAGAAAGAGATCTTCAACTTTCTCTTGAACGATTTAAATGGTTTTTTTGCCTACAGAAATTAATTTCAAGCTATGATCATAAAGTGCGAGTATGGCAGCATCGATGTTCTTCATCGTTCAAATCGTAATATTTGGCGAGCGACATCATTTTAATTTAGGAAGTGACTCACGTTGGTGAGTGCCTACGGATTAACGTTCAGAGACATTAATTTCTTTATAACCTGATGAGCACTTCTGGAAATTTATCATTTTTAGAAAAACGAATTTACCAATGATTTTTTTTTCAAATTTTAATGGTCGACTATGACAGAATAAAGCTATCTCTTGATTCGTGCTAACTTTCTTAGGTCTCTTGGATGCCATACGTTAAGCAGCCAACACTAAAAGGAATTTCTAAAGATCAATTCATTAAAGGCGTTTTCGCATTGAGGCTGCGAGATCAAATACTTACTGGGATGCCGGTGGCATTACGTCGAGAGAGAGAGAGGAACAATAAAGGCTTTAAAAGCGGTTGGTGATTCCCAAGTCTTCGTTTCGTGATGCACACCGAGAGAAATTTTCTGCGGGATGGCCTTCGTCATTTCCGCAATCTTCAACGGTGCCGTGGTGACGAACTGCACACGACCTATTTAATAAATGGAGGTGATTATTGGCCATTAATCTTTTACGATGCTTCTTTTTCCCCTGGGGCCGAAGAGGAAGATCACATGATGCGCCGCTCAACTCCTTTCATCATTGGCGAGACGAGTAGAATAAAAAATTAGTTGAAACTTGACGATTTTCTAAAAGTCTCCTTCAGTAGCACCGGCAAATTTATCAAGGTTTCCTAAGAAAAAAGCTTGTACGCGAGCCAGCGTCAATAAATCATTTGCTTGCCGGACCACTGATCATCTAAAGGCGCTAAATTTGTGTGCATTTTCGTTCACGATTTAGTTACTTAGGTCAGAAGTCTCTTTAAATGTCTCTATATCCACATACGACCCTGCGAGCCGCCGCATGGGCCACTGGTGTTAGGACACTAGCCGTGTAGAAATGTAAGGAATAAGGTTTTGGGAGGTTAGACGGTGACGTGTATTACGGGAGTGTATTTTGTGGAGCTCGATTATTATCGTGGTCGCTTATTTTGCGCGGAAAGAACGAGTTTTTGTACCTATCTGTTCGGTAATGTATCTCTCTTATTTTATTGCTTCTGTCAGATCAAGAGATGTTGTGAGGCGTCATGATAATAGTATCTGTGTCGCTCTAAAACACACCAGTTCTGAATTTCTCAGGCAAGCTCAGCCTAGCATGTATCCTCCGAGTCTCTAGGGGCTCCCACCTTAAACCCTCTAAAAGTTGTGAAACACTGTATGTTCGCTCGTAGCAGTTTTTAACGAGACGTGTAGCTTTACTTAGTATTTTATTATTTTTTAGGTTAAGTATTTATAACCAGTGTCCCAAATGCTCGCGGCGTATTCGAGGTGTGGCCTAACTAGAGCGAAGTAGCATCTCTCTTTTACTTTTCATCCGAGGACCTTCCCATTATACGCTAAACAAAACCTAGTTTCTTTCATGCTTTAATGAACCTAAGTTAAACGTTGGTTCTGATGGAACTCCAAGATGCCGTCACATTTACAAATTGCTGTACCAAAACTTTTCTTGGGAACAAAAAGTGCGGTGACCAGATAGTTGTGATGACTGTAATATTGGCTTTCCTTACCGAAGAATTAAAGTCATGAATCGTGGGCTATTTTATTCTCTATTTGAGTGCTTAGATGTGAGCTCTTTTAGGCAGTGAGATATTCTCCAGTGATCGTAGAGACAAAATTTATAATATATTTTTAATTTTAAGTAGCTCTAAGAAGCTTCACGTCAAAATTTATTATTAATGACCCAAAAAATGTTTAACACGACTGAAATTCTAAGCAATAATTCCTTAAATTTTGCTTCATATTGTGCGATAAAAACGCCCTCACTGGAGAAGGTAATTTTTTGCGTTTCGGTGAAACGGTTCCGTGAGTAATAAATTTAATTTTATAAACAGTAGTAATAGCATAAAAACTACACACCTCTGAAATGGTGACGATGTATAAGGATGTTTATTATTTAAATGAATTTTTATTGAGCATATAAACTTACCGCATCCCATAGCAAACGCGCGTAATTTGTGGTCGAAATTTCGGAAGTTGTTACCTAACCGTAATTGTTGTTACTTTTTTATCACTGAGATATTTTTCATCATCATTAGTCCAAGTTCATGGGATTTTATGCTAAAATATATCATACTTGAACTTCTCTAAGTGAAGTTAACTATCCTCCGAATGAAACGTAAAACTGTGGCCATTTTCTGTGGGATTAGGCTTATGCCGCGTTGGAATTTCTCTCAACCCTTCCCCTTATGTCCCAACATAACCCTTTCTTTACCAAAATCTCCACTTTTTCTAAATGGCTTCAATGATCTAGTTTTCTGTCACTTCCCAAAATGACTAGCCGAACGACGAAGAGTGGGGAAGCAGGTTCTAGTTGACATATACAGTTTTGACTGGTTCACTTGTGGACAATTTTCCTTCCACCAAATTCCTAATCACTTATGTCCTTATCACCCCCCTAACCTTAACTTTACCATTGGCTTCATAGGGAGTGTTCGGTTGAATTTCGGAATTTTGAGATATATCTCGCAAGGCTCGTTAATTATAAATAAAGCATTGTAAGAAGTCTAAATTTTTGCAAGTTTTAACCGTCTCTGACTTTAGCTTACCGAATTCTCAAATTCACTGGCAATGTGAGTTTATCGCGATCGATTCTCTCGTCGAGTCAGCGGGTCTATGCAATTCTTCCCCAGTAAAAGACCTTTGATTTTGTCCTTGGAAGAAGTATGCAGTTCATTCTTTGATTTTTTGCGCTATATTAAATATTCCAATGTGTCGTAAAATGATATATAATTCATTGTGGAGTAGTTATAATGGCAGACAATGTCCCATGAACCAAATGCGCGCAGGATTACTCATATCAAGTTAGGACAGCGTATCGCAAAACTAATCATAGATTAATGTCACCAAAATAATTTTATTTTACTGAGAGTTAAGGTTTAAAACTCACTAAACATTGAAAACCATAAGAATGAATGGAGATTTTTGCGCTTAAAAATATTGTACTACATGCTTCAAGTGTTCTTGCATGAAATGTTTTCCGTTTTGTTTTCAACATGGTGGTCCATTCAATTCATTTTAATGGTGTTCATCAAAGTATCCACCGTTTCACCTTTTCATCATATCCCAATGAAACCAGTGAAAAAAACGGCGTGGGAAAGGCATCTGCATATACATATTTCGTTCTTGTGAAACATCGGGCTTCCTGGATATTTCAGCACGTCGGTTATTTACTGTAATAAAAACATATTGCCTCGAAAACACGTTTTAGGTTTATATTCCGCGCATGTGTCTTTGGCCGCATATAGTATCCTCTTTATTTGTATTGAGATAATTGCCATGTCATTTTTCCGCTAGGCATTTGAATTTCCTCATCATTTACACTCAGTTAGATTACCCCTCTATGTAAACGGCATCCGTCAAGCACGCAGCGTTTGGTACTACACAAAATGTTGGAAATTTTCCACCCCTGCGAGTGAGCGGAAAGTAGACTATGTTGGGAACCGTGAGATACACGCAGTGGTCTTAGTTTCGTTTTATAAATGGAATTCAAATCGGTCAAGGTGGTTCAATAGATAAAAGAAGTGAAAATATTTAAGTACCTACATTTACTTGCTAAATTGTTATCTACCCCAAGCAGTCATCTTTGGTCAAAATCTTTGAAAGAATTTTCGTAATGCAATTTCCACCGATTGGAACAAAAATTAAGCTCTAGTTCTTATTGAGGGAAATTTTAATTTTTACTGTAAGGTATCATGCCTGCATGAGGTCTTTTATCAGTCATTAGGTCCTTATGACACAATCAATGAATGCATATTACATTACGCTCTCTCTCCGCCCACTATCTCTGTCTTCCGACTAATACGCCATGCAATATTACTATTGACTGTGAGCGGTTTCTCCATTTATAATTTTTACCTTTCCTTCAGGTTTTTACCTCATTATTTCACTTCACCTAGCACCTGATTGGTTGCCTTAGTTTTGTTCATCCTATATCCTTAATCCTTCACCAAACGCTCTTTTCGATTATTTGAAGTAATTCATCGTCCGATCTTCTCCACCTCCAGTATTCGAAGCTATTTAACGCATAAACTCGCTTCAGCATCTTAAAGAATACTTATTTACATTTGAGAGTATAGTTCCTATCATAATATCCCAGTTTTTTTATGTTTGCTTTGCTCTGGTAATTCTGTTTTTACTAATTTCGAACCTAATACTCTTCTGCGACAGTTAAGTAAAGTGAATTTTGCTTTTCTAATGATGCTTATATTTTAGAGTAATTTTTTCTTGAGGGTCTAGGTACTATTGCACTGCATTCGCCTGTCACATACCTTTGTGGTAAGTTCGGTTTGGAGAAATGTGTGTTCCGATTGTTGCCGGAGCCGGAGATTCTGGTTGAAAACACTTTTTTAAGTGTCAGATGCTTTAAATTGGTTCAGCGATCGGAGTTTTTCCCAAGATAGTCTATGCCAGCTGTATAGGCGACCGTTTTTTCTGTATTTGCTTCGAATGGAGTTCTTTTATGGCCCAAAAGAAACCGGCGATTGGTCCATCGTGCGAGCCTCATGAGTGTTTACCCCTGGAGCCCTTAGATCGTACCTATGGCCAGCCCTGGGTCATGGAAATAAAATTATTGATTCAGAGTCCTGGCGATTGCTAGCCATCCACGCAATAGTTGGGATGTGGTTTACTAAGACTCTTCGTACGATTCAAAACTGTTGTTGTTGTCGCTTCTTTCATCGATAGTGTGTTGTTTGCGGGGCTATCTTGTTCTTAGTTTGCTTCTCTCTAATGATTCCGACCTTACATAACTCGAATGAAAGAGTAGAAACAAAGGCGGCGTATCTCCAGCGTGGTATCTATTAAAGTTTCGAAACAGTTAACATACATTGTTGTGGAAGGCAATCGCCATAACTCATGTTATAATGTGCATTTTTCGAATGCTTATGCATTTTTTTTGTTTTCCGACAGACCATACGGTCTGACGGAACATAAATGTAATATAAGTTCAAATAAAATAAATAAATAAATCAGGTCGGATCATTATAAAAGAAACTCTTTATCAGTTTCATCGTCCAAAATCTTTGAGATTATTTTCGCTTGTGCTTTATCCTAGGAGCTCATTGCATAGTTTTCAACTCACTTGTACTAAAACCCAAGTATCGCCGCTGGTCGATAAATTGCTTTGAAAACCGTGTTAGAATTCATTGAGAGAGTTCTATGCCGCGTGCAGGAGGATCCCCATTCTCTTTCATATGTCTAAAGGTCATTTTATCGCTCGTTTTCCTTTTATTACTCGATTGAATAGGTGTTCTCAAGTGGATGACGAAAGGTGAGAAGCTTATTTGGCTCGGGAAGTTTACGGGAGCCCATAATGGCGCGCGAGGAAATTGAAGTATTGAAAGCCACCATCTCTTTCTCCGTAGGCTCTGGGAGGTTCGCTACTTGCATCGCGGCTGTCTTCTCTGGGGGTTTTGACACTACCTTCATAAGGTGATCTTTGACCTGGGAAGAGGATTAATAATATTTTCTGCATGGATTATTTATCTTTATAGGTTTTTTTTAAGTATTCATTCAGGTACTTGAAAGACACTCGTTGCTTAATTTACAGAATAATGCGATATCCCTGCTGATAGTAGTGGACCTCATCGGAACCTCAGTGATGAAAGTTTCTTTTCTTCTCTGGCGTTTTCTTGCTGGATGAGTATTTGTTAATGCAATTTTTTGGAGGTCTCTCTAGCTTCTCTAATTCCTACCATCGAACCGCGTTCCATTCCCAAAACTAAGCCAGATAAAGGTAAGGTGTATCTCACAGCACGGCGCAGTCAGAGGAAAATTAAACGATAATCCCTCGATAGAGCTGAAAACAGCGCTCCTCGATGTGTTGCTTCATTTTTCACTGACGCTCCTCTTTTCGAGGGAGTGGTTTTGAATTGCCCGGCCACCCATTTATCGCTACCATCGGAAACTTGCCAATTTTCGTTTTGCATCGTTTGCCGAGATGTTTTTTGGGCACTTATTGGTCGTGCTAGTTTCTTTCCTTATCTATCGCGTATTGACTCCTACGTAAAATCAATTTAGCGCTCACGTTTCGAGATGGGGATTGGCGCAGCAACTTTTTCCTCCTCTCCGAGCACGAACTTTTGGTAATTCTGATTCGTTTAGAGGCAAGATACACTGACCCAAATTTTTCAGAATTTGAAAAATCACGAGTGTGCGTCAAGGTTGTGTCGATTTTTTAAAATATTTATTCTCATGCATGCGATTATCATTTAAGCCGACATTTTAAATTTTTATTTCTTGTTTTACCTCACCGGTTTTCAATGAGGTAGGAGGAGATTGAGGCTATCACTTGAAAATGACCATTACGATCTCACGAGTCTAAGATCTTATTACGTTAGGTCTCAGGGCAGATAGATTTTATCTTTGGGCCTTGTAGTATAAAAAGGAAAGCTACCTGGTTTGTCAAAAAATGCTCCGAGCGAATGGAAAGTGTGGAAAAGTGTAATGGTTGTCGCGATACGTTACAGGTGGAGGTTACGTAGAAGGCACTTCAACGCGAATGAGTCCATTCCGTTAGAACTGTATTCCGTAAAGTGGAATAAGATAGCCGCGATGTTGACTACCAGGGGTGGAAACCTTCATCATCGATTTTCGAATTCAATCATTTACTACCATCAACTTTCCAACTCTCTCTGATTCTTTATGCAATGGTTTATATGGGCTCCTCAAATTGACCATGAACAATATCTGCGTATTATGAAGTAATTTCGTTTTTATTGTAAAACGAGTAAATGGGTGCTTGCAATTTGCAAGCAAGGGGGGGAGTTTGTATATGATGATACTCTTTAAATAACGAAAAATGAATGAATCATTCTTACAAAACCAATGGAAGCTCTCAAGTCTACGTGCTGCATGCAAGCAAAGAAAAATATCATGGAAGTCTCAAAATGAAGTACACGTTTATGAGGTATGGATGCCACACAGTTCTAGTACAAATTATATTATATCTCATCCGGTTATTTACGACTTCTCAAAATACTTTTATCAGTATACTGAAACGAACTTAGAACCGCTTCAAGTTTATCATAACATAATTTGATGGCATATCAGACGCCCTTCTATGTTAGATATTCCATTTCAGTACAGCATTCTTAATAAGGGCTAACATGTAGGAATTTACTATAGAAATTCGATCCGCATCGACATTTTTAATATACTAATTTTCATATTCAATTTCTCTATTCCAATCTTCTACATAGATTGCATATGTTTTTGAATGAAAACTACAGTATCATGAAGCTTGGTTGGTTGAAATTGGTCATCAAAGCTACGGTAGAGGCCAGGTAGAAGTAGAAGAAATTATACCCAGTACATATCAGCGATGCATTAATAGCACCTGTCCATTTAAAGTTGCCTATATACAACTACCATTTCCCCAGCACGTTAATGAACGGTTTAAGAAAAATAGTTTCAGTAAAGCTATCGATTGTAATAACTCGAAGCCTAATCGACTTATATAACTTCTCTGAATTTACTCCAACTCGGCACATAAATCTAACCCTCCCCTGAAACTGACCCGCCTCGCCGAGTTCCAAATCTCAAATCGACACTCGGCCACAATGGAGAAATATAACGACGACATAATACGAGACGAAACGACGAGAAATATAACGAATAATGGCGACAATGGAGAAATATAACCATAGCAACGAAAATGAAGACATTTCTAAAACCACCGATAAAAGTATAAAAATTTCAGTATAACGGTAGGAAGGGAAAAATCGTTTATAAAAATAAAATTTTCAAACATTCAGTCGCAAATATGTGAAATAATTAATCTTGTAGCTCATTTTTTCATATTTTAACGAACGAAAGAAAAAAAGGTCTACACTAAAATTTTTCATTTTTCCATTTAACCCTCAAATCGTGACGTCGGTCTCCCATACCGCTACCCCTAAAATACCCCTATCTATTCCTCTAATCTTTTTGCGTGTGGCCTTGTTCCTCTCAGTAGCTTCCTAACTTCGCTCAGAGAACGTACTTTCAAAGCAATGAGAATCTGCTGGGCGAAGAAGTATTTTATTTTTTACTTTTCTGGAAAACCCGGTCTGACAGACCGACGTCACTGTTAACGTGATTTTTTTTAAACGCCGACCCCTTCAAAGGTAAGGTAAAATAATATTTCTTTGTGGAAATTATGCAATTGTTAACTTTGTGAATATTTATTTTTATTATTTATAATATCTTTTTTATGACAATATATCCTCATTTAGGTCATGGAATCGAAGCTTGGACCTTCAAGAAAATCATCTGTTGACCTGGGAAAACTCTCGGATGCAGACTTTGCTGAAAAAATCAAGAAATGTATCCAAGAGCCCCGCGATGAATCAGAAGCGGCAAGTGAATCAGTGGAGTCCGAGAGCAGCATAGATAGTGCAGAAATTTTTAGTGAATACAGCACGGATTCCTCAATTGAAGGCGATTCGGAAGAACAGCTCAGAGGAACATTATTGTGCAAAAGCCAGGACTGAAAGAGACGGCATTATCCATCGGTGAAAAGTCAGCGGTTGAAGTTTTCCATTTGATTTTTGATGACGAAATGCTTCGTATGATACTAGAATTTACGAACGCCAAAATTGAAAGTGCAAGAAGTCTTGTAAGCCGAAAGGATCGTCCTGAATATTCTTATGTTGATATAATTCAATTGAAGGCTTTCATTGGCCTTCTTTTGCTTACTTTGGTTTTGAAATCTAATAGGGAAAATGCCCAAAGACTTTTTCCGCAGGTCTTACCGGACGACCGATTTTCCGATCAATAATATCGAGCAAAAGATTTGAAGTGTTAGTGCAATGCCTTCGCTTTGATGATCCAAATACTCGTAAGCTCAGAAAGAAAACAGACCCTATTGCAGCCGTCAGCTGGACATTTGGCCGTTTTATTGAAAATTCTCAGAAATGTTTCTCTTTGGGTCCTGAAGTTTGTGTTGACGACATGTTGATACCCTTTAGTGGCAGATGCTCTTTCAAAATGTACATGCCAAAAAAACCTGCGAAAGATGGCATCAAGGTGATATGTTTAGTGGATGTCCAATACAGTTACTTGAACGACGCGTATATTTACTGTGGTAAAGATTCTGGTGGCACTGGTCTCTTTGCAACAGAGAAAACTCCAAAAACCTTATCAGGCTATTGTCAGAGTGTGTGAATCCATTTACACAACAAACAGAAATGTGACAGCAGATAATTGGTTTTCATCTGTAGAGTTACCTGAGAAGCTGCGAAAATGAGGACTGACCTAAATAGGTACCGTGAAGAAAAACAAGAGAGAAATTCTACCTCAGTTCCTGCCTAAAAAAGAGAGACTAACTGGATCCAGTATGCATGGATTTGCAAAAGATAAAACTCTTCTCTCATATGTTCCAAAGAAGAAGAGAGTTGTATAGTTAGTCTCCTCCATGCACTCAACAATTGAGCAGGATGAAAAAGGATTACCTAAGATAATTTCTTTCTATAATCGCACAAAAGGAGGCGTGGACACATTTGACCAAAAGTGTTCTATTTATAGCGGCATTAAAAAAACAAGAAGGTGGCCCCTGGCAATATTTTATAGAATGTTGGACATTATTGGTGTAAATGCATTCGCATTGTACATTCATTACAAAGTTACACCACTAACGAAAAGGGCCAGGTTTGTCGAGGAACTTGGTGTGCAACTTGCATAACCGCATATTCGGAGGTGGTTAGTCAATCCCAGAATTAGAAAATTATTGAAGAACTACATTGAGCTGATGATGGCGTCTAGAGAAGAGGAGGATACCTCCAAAAAAGGACGATCAATGGCGGATAAAATGGGAATTCGGCAAACCTGTTACCCTCGTCCGTATAATCTAAAAATAAAAACACAATATAAATGTGTAAGTTGCGATCAGCCTGCCTGCCTTCAGTGCGGGAAAAAGTTTGCATTCAATGCCTAAAAGATTTAAAAAAATTCTAATTCCCAAAATTCAAATTCTAGTTATTCAGAAAATGAAAATTATTACCAATTTTTTTTATTATGTTATCAATTCTTTTCATAAAAACTGAAATACATGGTTGTTAATGTAAATGTTTTATAAAACAATATGGGATGCAAAATAATTTATTGTTCATTTGTACAAATATTCCCTTATCCTCTCCACGTGCGATACATACTCTGACAAAATCAATCGTATCCCAGTGGAGGCTCTCACCCAGTTGTTTTGAGCTTCATGTTTAGCCCTTTATTACCTTTTGTTGCCATTGGTAAGTGGTCCCACCACGCACGTAAATGCCGGCGCCGACGTGTGGATATGAATTTCAGCAGGGGTTGTAAAGCTTGAGTGAGGTTGAGGAGAAGGTTGTGAAGTGGTACAAGGAACCTGAGTAACTAAAACAGCGTCAACTACACGGCTGGTAAATCAAATATTGACTCTATGGGATATTTGTATTTCATGCAGCCCTTGGAGATGCAATGCTAATTGAGAATTGCCTTGCTCATTACATTGGTCAAAAAGACAGCGTTTGAAAGTGTTTTATGCGCACGACTTATAACTCCCATTTGCATGAATTCAAGTAAATCTTGAATGGAAAAAGTGTACTGCAAAAATTAGCCAATTTCACAGCAACAAAAATTAGTAATACATATTCAAGTGTAGGATGAATTGCACGTCAGAAAATCGTTAAGAAAAAATCACAACTAATTAATTTCGGTGATGAAAATTGATGTAAATGAGAAAGAAAATATTACGGCAAAAATCCCCCAAAGAACCGCAGATTATAATTCAAAAACAGAAGAAGGAGAGAGATAGGTCAGAGATGACGGTCTGAGAGACCGACGTCACGGTTTGCATAACTTTTTTCATGTCAACGTTTGAGTTTTGAAGTATGCATCTGAGAAATGCAAAGAAAAAAATTCAATTATCGGACTTAAATCATGGAATTTTATACAATTGAGGTGGAAAGGGTTACAGCACACATTCCCCCCCCCCCAAAAACACGGATAATTATTCAAAAAACATAAGAAGGAGAAGAATATTTGCGAAATGGTGGTCTGAGAGACCGACGTCACGGTTTACATAACTATTTTCACGTCACGTTTTGAGGGTTAATCCCATGTAAAGCTATCGATTGCAATAACTCGTGGGTTCAACACGGCTATTCCTGTGGACTGTGTGCAGCACACAGTACAACTGCGCCCTCTGAACGTAACTTTGAAGTTGTGTAGTTTAATACCACAATCTTTCCTGTACCGCTGGGCCCGTCGGTGAAGATAACGTTACTTGTCTTTTCTTCTGAGTGGACATTGTTGATGATCGCATCAGCGACGCTCGATTGTTCCTTCGTGAGCTTAGGACGCCACTCCTCGGCTGTCCTGTCAGCGTCTTCCGCATCCCATCTCACTACCCCACGACCTACTTCCGGGCATCTAGCTGCGGTATTGCATTTACTACATAATCACCCCCACCGCAGCATCACTTCTTTCTACTCTTCTCCTCCTTGAAAAGAGGAGCCACGCAGAACGGGCATCGGAATATTCCTTCCGACTTCGAGGAGGCTACCTGCAATCGAAGAGGAGGAATATGTTTTGAAGCGTTCCCGGGAAAATTTCCCAAGCAAAGTACGCGTGTGAGAGGTGGGCCGGCATATCCTTGAGTGAAATTTCTGACGCGGGTGTTAATGTCCCTGTCGAAACGGGCGACTGCTTCCCGGTGTACCTCTGGATGAGCCACAACATAGAGCTCTACCGCTTCCCTATTAACCTCTGGATGCGCCTCGACATAGCGGTTAACAGCCTCCCGATGAATTTCAGGATTTGCCTCCTGATATCGCTGCGAATGCTCCCTATGAACTTCAGGTTGAGCCTCCGCGTATCGCTTCAAAGTCTTGCGATTAACCTCGGGATTTGTGGAGGCGTATTTCTTCGAGGCAATATTACGCTGTTCGGCTCGGCTGAGCGAGGAGGTTTTCGGGCTTCCGCGCTTGCCTCTGCATGGCCTTCCGCGTTTCTTTGGAAGTGCGCAGGTACTTGGTTTGAATGGTTTGGCATGAATTTTTTTTATTTTAACATGTCCAAATCTCAAACTCGTGCTCCCAGTGGTTTGGGCTACTAATTTGTATCAATGTGTCAGTCAGTGAATCAGTTTGCAGCTATATATAGCGCAGCGGGTACAACAATATTGTCGTGAGACGCGCTTCTGTGACTCGCCCGCCCTCTCAAGCTAATTTCAATTCCGTAGGCTTCGTTGTCTAATATGTACGGCCTTCTCCCCTTCGCTCCTGGGACGACTCGATGCTGAGCGGAAACTTTCCCCTCCTCGGCTTCACAGTCTGCGTATATGATTGTCGCCATGTTCTGCTGGCACTATATAAGGACTGGATTGGAGCCCTCTAGAGACTCAAACGTCAAACACTTGGCGTAAGCGTATTGAAAAATTCGTATCCTGGGAGTTTCACATGGGAACGCGGATGTAATTTAAACCCAGGTCAAGTCAATTTGTATATAAGACAGACGAGACAAAAGAAAAAAATGTCACTCAGAGAAATTTGAAATTTTTTTCCTTCCTTTGCATCATCATAGATCAACCTTAAAAACGGAACAGAATTAAAATCGTGTTTTTTTTCATCCCTTCCGAAATAATTACTCTTCTTTTCGCTAAAAAGTAAAAATAACTCCTACACCCCACTGGTCAGTTCACAGGACAATTTATTTCACAATCTGGATTTCGATGACTGGATTGTGCCCGGATTTTGCAGTAAATCGATCTGTGAACTGACCAGTGGAGTGTAAAAGTTATTAGTTTGCTAATTAACATGGTACTCTACAAAGTTGAACCGAGTTTTATTTCATTTCTTCTTTTCGTTCTTTCATAAATGTCCTCCTCTGAGGCCTTATTTCAACCAGGTACCCCTGCGATAGTGATAGTAAACCGAATTGACTTCCATTTCGTTGACACTGTTTAAAAAAATATTGCCTTCAGTTATGCCAAACCGTGGATATGATGAAACAAAATTAACATATTATTCGAAGATTATGTAAACACATATTCTCAACCAAATGCAAGGTCCTTCACGGACCTTGACCATATGAGCGGACTTCAGCGCATATAAGATTTTTTTTTTGGCAAGAGTGAAGGACTGTGCGCCGTTCGCTGAGAATGCCTTCACAACCGATATATGCTCGCGATTCTGTGAAAATTGTCGGCCCCGGTGGTGAAGGGGTAAAGTCCTCGCCTGCTAACCCGAGGGTCGCGGATTCGAGTCCCGCCTGGATCGGATATAATCAGCCCAGGACATGGGTGTTTGTGTCTCGGCCGTTGTTACTGTTATCCACCCGACGTAAATAGGCACATTGTGCTGTATGCGGGATAGTGAAGATAAATAAAATAAAAAATAGAAATAAAATATTGTAAAATAATTTTAAAAATGGATGAGAAAGCACACAAACTACGCACTGTTAATTTTATTAGCAATGTGCGTGCTGGTCTTTGAATTGAAGATCCTCCAAGAAAAACTGAGGATTTTAGACACTCATCTGGATTGTGAATGAAGACTCTCTTATATCTAGGTAAATGAAGTTTTATTCACTATTAAGATTTATTTTGGCACTTTGTGGCCATGTCTATGTCCAGCAGAAATACTGCAGCCATACCATTACGTCCAGTTGCCTTTCAATAATGATATTCAATGGACGTCCGAATACGTCCATCGTCCTTCTTAGAAATTATAGGAGGACGCACGACTACGTCCATAGCGCTCATTGTTAAGAAGGTCTCCGCATTGAGAATTCCTGGTTTTGTTTTTAGTCTTCCCTGAATGTATACCCGCATAATTTGCCATGTAAATGGCTGGTGTTTTTGAATTTGATATCAATTGACATCTCGCTCAAACTAACCCAAGTTGCATTGGTGCCTTAGCATGACTACCATTTAATTGCCTCTGGGAATTTGCTTATTATACATAGTTTTCAGTGAAAATGGCATTTATGTTTAAAACAACTTAACTTAGTTCTTAACTGAAGTTTACTTTATTTTCCTCATCCTTGTATTTAGCTCCCATTTATATCATTGTCAATATGCGAAAAAAATAGCGTCGATTTTTTTCTTCATTCAAATGAAGAGCAAATTATTAGAATATTAAATGAAGGCATTCATCAGTGGGACAACCGGAATGTGGGTGTTCTAGCACCACATGCCGAACGCTACCGCATCCGCTCGCGATAAAGTTTACCAGATTTAGATTAGATTTCGCTGGGAAGAAAGTTTATGCTCCCGCCTTCGAATGTGTATCCGAACGAGTGAGTGCCTTAAGACTTTCCCCGCGTCCCGCCATGGCGGATCCTATAGGCGCCAACTCCCTTTTATGGGGAATGCGATCGTGCACTCTTCACTTTGCGTGCAGGAAACTTTTCTCTCGCCGATTTTTTCCGGCGCTTAATTGATGTTTTGGTTTCGACGGAGACGCAAGGGATGTACTTTGTAGCGTGGAGAGACGAACGATTTTCCCATGGAAAGTACTCTCGTTGTGCAGAACGAAGTCTGCTGTACGTTTTTTTGTCACGCAGTATTATTTAAGTATAGGTGTCATCATCAGGTACAAATTTTGCGTCATCATCGTTAACTGTCATCAATCCGAAGATTGGTTTGCTGTAGCTCTCCTCTCCGATTCATTTCTCCGACGGTAAATGTCCGGAGAGACTTCGCCCGCGTGTGAAACTGTACCCTCTTGTCAGTTGTCGACCACTACGAAGACATTGAGTCGTACAGAGACGATAGTATTGAACAAATATGGTGTTTTTCATCATCAGCGTACAGGGAATTTTCGATTTCCTCGCCCTGATCCTTATCATTTGTGCCTGAGGGCACAAATTGAGGATCTTGGTTTTCAGTTATTTATTACCAAATTACTCTTGGTTACTCTTCCGCTCAGGGCGTGGTACCAGATTTACTGTTGCCGTGGTGGTCATTTTGTTCCCTTATCATTGAACGCCGTAGCTTTCACGATTTTTCTCCTTAACGTAATGCTGTTTTGGATCATCAACCTCCGTTTCGTCACCACCTCGACGCAAACAACAGATACGCGTCTTGATGGATACTTAATGGAATCCCCGAAGAAATTAATCATCCCTTCATGAGCTCTCCAAAGGTTAAAACTGTTCCTCGTTTTGTACATTCTCCAGCTTGAGCAACGCCGACCTGAGTCTTGCAATTCCGTAGATGTTGTGTGAGCATTTGAGATTTTTCTGTTCAATCACCGTGAAAAGAGCTCCCAAAAAGAAACATACTGTTCCCATCGCAAAGGCCGTGGGTTTCTCAACTTGCCGAAATTTTTGGGTAATTTTCCTGACCGTGGTGGGAGGCGTGATGAACTTTTTGACTGCCACATATAGTGGTTAAGGAGAATAGTATGATGTTTCAGTGAACAACGATACTACCTTCTATCTAATACAAGTTAATGTTTCAGGCTTTGTGGAAACGCGACACATGAAATAAATGCTCGCTTCGTTTTCTGAATACTTATTCAGTTAAGTTTTAACCCCTAGAATGGCGTAGTATTTCGAAACCATTATTTAACTAAATTTAAATTGCTTTCAGTACATTTTTCTTTGCAAAATAGGAAAATATTTCATAGAAGAAAAAGCATTTAGGTGGCCCCCCAAGGTACTCTTTTGAGGCTACCGTCTGTTTAGTTACCATGCAATAAGTACATACAATCTTAAAATTTTGGCTTTTGAGCACATTTAAGATTTAATTAGATAAGAATCAATTTCTATACAATATATGATAAATTACACGCAGATTACTTATTAGAAGTGCAATATCACTAGTACCTAATAACATGCCTACAATGTTTCTAAAATTTAAACCGTTGAATAGGTATGAAATTATAAATACATACAAATCAATTTCTGCTCAATATATGACAAACAAAATGGAGATTACTAAATAAAAATCCAATGTCACGTGTACTATCGTTTCCAAAAGTCTGAGTGCATCCACTTTGCCCCATTCTACGGTTTGTGCGGAGGGAAAAATTTTGAAATTTGGCACTACTTGCGGACTGCACCTTTTGCTGGGCTAGCTTGACTTGTCGAAAGACGACGGTGGGGAATGAATTACCGACGGAAGGATCGACAGGGACGGAGTAAAACACGCGAGAGGAAAGCCCCATCGTATTGCACCGAAGGTTATTCGCGCTCATGCGGTTGCGACGCGACGATGGAAGCCTCCGACTTGTGTGATTTTCGCTCCCGAAATTCACATTTGTGCCCACTAGTGACCCTCTCTGTAGAAGCGGCGCGGTAGCCGCTTGGTTAAGACTGCCTCGCCAGGTGAATTTGAAATATCCCCGTGTTCGATGCTCAGTCGTAGTCTTTTTTTTTGCACTCAAGTAATTTCAATCTGACTGTGACAATGAACCTCGAGTACAGTCTATTTACATCAACGCACCCGGTACTGTTTATTATAATACAGGGATTCAATAACGCAGGACAACCTAATACGAAAGATGACTCCTTGAATTCTTATTTCTCCTTAAGCCAATCTATTCACAGTGAATAGATTAACGTCTCACTAGCTGAATTGTTTTCTTAAACGTCTCATGAGCTGAATATTTTTGGTCTTAGCATTGAGTATGTCAAAATCTCGCGAGAGGTAAAATTTCTATGCTCGAAACCAATCTCTCTTCTCACCACCTAAATATCAAGTCGCATTCTAGGTATGATATTTTTGGTGATCCGCAAGTGATACATATCATCGAAATTTCTTAGATATGCCCCATATTCAAACTCTTAGTTCTGAAAGAAATAATATGCTGTGAAAAACAGTATTAATGCTATAGAAAGAGGGTTTCTCAGCAGGTGGGTGTACGAGCGAAAGTTAATCATACGACTCGGGCCGAAAAAAGTATCCAGTTATTTATTTACCGAAGTCTTCTGACGATTATTGTGTTCTGGATATATTCAGTTGCGTAGCCAGGGGGGAGCAGGGCGCAAATTCCCCACCCCCGCCCCCCGTGTTCTTGCTCTCCTAAGTCTGTGAATGTTTCCGCTCATAAGTCCAAAATACGTCGTGAATCAATTTCATAACTTAATTATCAACAATAAATTCTACAAGGTCTCTAAGTTTGGATAGTTTATTACGATTAAGAATTGTAACCTAACGTTTAGTAAACTGGTGAATTTATGAGTCGGCGCTCCCTAAAACTTTTGTCTCCTTTCCCCCGGCGCCCCCTAGACCCAGGCAGGCAGGACTCAGGCACCGTGAACCTGCACGTAAACCAACGTTGACTGAAGACCATAAAATTGCAAGGCTGCATTTTGCTAATGCTTATATGAACTTGTCTCAAGCTTTCTGGGACCTCATCATATTTTCTGACGAGAAAACATTCAGGAGTGATTGCAGCGACCGAATACACTTTTGGCGTCCGCGAAATACGCGGAAAGTTTTCCGTTTGCATATGCTTAATCTTGAATTGATTCAGGCCTTAATCTGAATTACCTTAATCAACGCCTTCCTCGATTTCTGTTGATATTTCCCTCATAATCACAAAGTGCTTAAGTATTAGACAAATAAAGTTAGTTATTAGTGATAAATGCATAGATTTTTAGCACTTAAAAGTGCGTCGGTAAACTGCCACGAAGAGAGGTCAAATTGATGTCAGTATTTAAAGCAAATTATTGACGTAGAAAATCATCCGATCTCATTTAGATTAATGTTACGCCGCAGAATACAGGAGCTTAGTTTAAAACTGCCAAATTTAAGAAATGAATTATATTTTACACACATTTAAAATGTAAAATATGATGTTTCTTAATGTATCTTCGATGAATTTTGTCTTTATAGATACGAATCCAGCAACATTTTGAGGACTAAAACATCTGGGCGTGTTACTGCAAGCTTTTGGGGGGCAATGACCGCTTCTGGTCCTGGACCATTAGAGAGGACGTCGACTCGAATGAACGCGCTAGAGTACGTTAACATATTAGAAGATAATCTGATACCGTTCTCAAAAGAGGTTGCTCCGGACGGGGAAACGAATTTTACGAACGAAACGAATACATACGGCCGGACTTTTTTTTTCGAAATAAGCAATTAGTGGTGTTACCATGGTGGGCATGTTACCACCAGATTTAAATCCCATAGAAAAACTGCGGGGACTTATGGTTCAGGAGCGGAAATTGGTTGATACAAAATCTGTGGAGAAATTAGAAGCCCATGTCCGGGAGTAATGGGATTCCTTCCGCAGACGGCCTCAAATATGCGAAAACTTAGTCACATCAATAAATCGCCGGTTACAGGAAGTGGTGGATTCAGGGGGTGACGAAACAAAATATAAAAAAATTGAAAGAATTTCATGTGTTTATTTTTTCACCCCTTTCCTTTCGGCTGCAAAGAGAGAAGAAAACGACAATCCGTTGCGGCTAATCCGGCGCTACGACGTATTTTGGACTTATGAGCGGAAACATTCACAGACTTAGGAGAGCAAGAACACGGGGGGCGGGGGTGGGGAATTTGCGCCCTGCTCCCCCCTGGCTACGCAACTGAATATATCCAGAACACAATAATCGTCAGAAGACTTCGGTAAATAAATAACTGGATACTTTTTTCGGCCCGAGTCGTATGATTAACTTTCGCTCGTACACCCACCTGCTGAGAAACCCTCTTTCTATAGCATTAATACTGTTTTTCACAGCATATTATTTCTTTCAGAACTAAGAGTTTGAATATGGGGCATATCTAAGAAATTTCGATGATATGTATCACTTGCGGATCACCAAAAATATCATACCTAGAATGCGACTTGATATTTAGGTGGTGAGAAGAGAGATTGGTTTCGAGCATAGGAATTTTACCTCTCGCGAGATTTTGACATACTCAATGCTAAGACCAAAAATATTCAGCTCATGAGACGTTTAAGAAAACAATTCAGCTAGTGAGACGTTAATCTATTCACTGTGAATAGATTGGCTTAAGGAGAAATAAGAATTCAAGGAGTCATCTTTCGTATTAGGTTGTCCTGCGTTATTGAATCCCTGTATTATAATAAACAGTACCGGGTGCGTTGATGTAAATAGACTGTACTCGAGGTTCATTGTCACAGTCAGATTGAAATTACTTGAGTGCAAAAAAAAAGACTACGACTGAGCATCGAACACGGGGATATTTCAAATTCACCTGGCGAGGCAGTCTTAACCAAGCGGCTACCGCGCCGCTTCTACAGAGAGGGTCACTAGTGGGCACAAATGTGAATTTCGGGAGCGAAAATCACACAAGTCGGAGGCTTCCATCGTCGCGTCGCAACCGCATGAGCGCGAATAACCTTCGGTGCAATACGATGGGGCTTTCCTCTCGCGTGTTTTACTCCGTCCCTGTCGATCCTTCCGTCGGTAATTCATTCCCCACCGTCGTCTTTCGACAAGTCAAGCTAGCCCAGCAAAAGGTGCAGTCCGCAAGTAGTGCCAAATTTCAAAATTTTTCCCTCCGCACAAACCGTAGAATGGGGCAAAGTGGATGCACTCAGACTTTTGGAAACGATAGTACATTATAACTTGTTTTTCACCTCCCGCAAAAATTTTCTGTTGTTTTTTTATAATTTCATCTAGGAAAAAATAATATACTTTTGTCTGCATATAGAAAAAACTTGTATGTACCCTTCATGTCATTCCCCTTCCGAGCTGGCAAAGTAGAAGAACTTAGTTACTGCTGGAAGGCCTAGGAAACTGGGTCTCTTTACGCAATATCCTACGATATGCCATATCCTTACATATCTCTGTCCCATCTATTAATTTCATGCATTGCTTCATTTACGCTCTCCTATTATTAAATCCCTAAAACCCCTCCTCTTTTAAGTCTCTTCCTGTATATTCACTATTGACTTTCGCAGTCTACGGTCTCTAGACTCCTAATATTCTCTCTCTAAAAAGAGTCTCTTCCGCCTCATTTTCCTATTGATTTCTCGGCCCTCCCCTTCCTATCACACCATTCACTCCTCCATCATAGGTCTTCTTTCTCTTTAGCTTTTTCCTTTTCTGGGGTCTCAATTCCTATCTATGCAATCCTTCGAACTTCTCCTTGGTCTTCCTCTGGGCTGCCTACCCTCCTCCTCCAGGTCGAGCATCCTTTGCGTACGCCACTCTCATGTATCTGTATCGTTATTCCACTCTCATCCATTTCTCTATACGTCCAATCCAACGAAGCCCACTTCTATCATAAACGTCCATTACTGGAGCATCCAATCCAAATTCTTTAATCACCTGCTCATTCCCAACCGTATCCCTCCAACTTACTGGGAAATGTCCAAGATTAATTACTTCTCGTTGTCTACTAAAATCATATCACGAACGTTCGTCGCAAAAATCTGGTCTCGTTGGTCTATTGCCTTCAACAGTCGTTAGTGTGTTATCGTACCCAGACTAATGGGACAATCCTGAGTGATCTGTCTTTGTTTTTCTGGGAGATGACCAAAAATGGAGGTCATTCATGTCATTAAGAATAGGCAGTCAGATTGTGATATAGTGATAAAATGTTGGAAAGTCATATAGTATGTAGTGAGGGAATGTTGGAATTACAACGTCGGCATTACGTAGTATTACTGTCCACCTTGGTCGATCAGTGATTTAATGAGGCGACCGACAACTGAGGTAATTTAAGGATAGATGGATGGGAGGTCCGGATTATTAGGGAAGGAAGGAAGCTTGGGGAGAAACCTTTCGTCGGCGGCAGCTTCCTGTGGCATGGCGCCACAGGAAGCTGACGCCGACGCCAAGTGGACCACGGCTTAACGTCCTATCGGACAGGGTGCCGTACTTTAAAAACTCTCCGTATTACACGGAGCAGGTGACGGGATTCCACTAAAAATATCCACCACTGCCGTGATCCGGACTTAGTCTTCGGAAGGGTAATTCAGTGCTTTAGCCACTGAAACAATCCGATCCCCGTAGTCTGTTTCGTACTTATACCAATGCGATGTCATTATATTATGTTTTGAGTTTTGCGCAGTGTTAGTTAAACAGAAAATCTGGCAGGAGGTGTATCCTTTTCTTATGATTGCCCCGCTAAGAAAGAATTACGCCCATTATTTCTCTCTATGTCCTTTCGTTTTTTTGTGGCAACTTAGAGCTAGGTTAAAGCTTAGGGCTTGGAGAAGAATACGTGATTAAGGGCTCATGAGTTTTTACTCCGATGACAAAATAATATTTTTAACTACTATCTATCGTTTGATACTATCTATCTGACTATCGTTTAAGCATGCGAAGTGCTAAATAAAGCCGCAGAATAAGGGAGGTGAAATACTTGGATATGACTAATAGTGATTCATATTTGGTCGTTCAATCCTAGATTGGTTGACTGTAGCCCTCCACCCTTCCCTAACTAATGCTAGTTCCCTTACTCCCTGGTAGCTTTTCCTGTGTAATTTCCTCTTTATTTGATCCATGAGATTATTCCTAGGTCTTCCTCTGGGGACTTATCCCTCTATTTTACCTTCAATTATGTTCTTCACCAATCATCGTCTCAGGGTGTGCCCAATCCATCTTTTTCTTCTTTTCTGTATGGTGTTCAACATGGTGTATATCTCCTCTGAAAACGTTATCATTTCTAACATTGTCCTTCCATTTGCTCTCCAGCATCCTCCTCCAGCACCAGGTTTTGTTGACTTCTAGTCTGTTCTGGTCAGCTTTTCCAATGGTCCATACTTCCTTCCATAGAGCGCCACACTCCACACCAATGTTTTCACTTACCGTTTTCTAATTTCTTGAAGACTGACAGAACAAGAACGTTCATGACATCATTATCATCATCTCTGATGACGAGGGAAGTGAGGGACCTAGAAACATTAGAAATTCTGGAACCTCTCACCCTGTTTAAGAATCGAGATAACTAAATACAGCTAATGCGCCGGGAAAGCACCAAATCCCTCTATAATAGAGGTTCCCTGTTGATGAGATAAGCAAAAGATTACTTTCTTCACACGCACTATTCACGCCTTCAGCGGAAACAGACCGAGACACTTATCCACCCTAAGAAATTTCTCTTTTCCTCTTTCATCCAATCTTCCGATATCATTTTCCTATTTTCTCATTCTTACGAGTATGGCGTCCCTACATTTCCTAACACAGATAGGGATATGCGATACTGTGAATGTGCTGATACTTGAACATCACAAGTACCAACGAATAAGCATCGATGCGATTATTGTATCGAATGAAAGTATGAATACTACCTGATATCGAATTGGAAAGAACGAGAATCATTGAAAAACAATCTTTAACGTTAATGTCTTCATATAAAAGCCTAAACGATAGTTAAAAATGCATTCATTTCGCTTGCCAATCCAGAGCTGGATTCGTGTATCGCTAAAAGTACAAGCTTAAAGGCAAATGCCATCACAAACATTAATAAAAATATACAATACTTTGATATTATCAATTATCGCGATGGAGCGAAATTGTGACGAATGCTTCAATCTGGAAGGGTTTAATTGAATTGTGTTATGGTCGGAATATTTGATGGACTTCGCTCATGCACTGCACCAAGCAACTTAGGTATATTGGTTAAAAATTCGACACTTTAGTAATTGGGGGAGTTATCAAAAAAGTATGGGCAATATACCATGAGAAAAAAATTGAACCTGACGTACAGAAAGGCCCAGCACCTACTTCGCAAAACACTACTTGATAACATAGGTCACACCGGGAATTCAACCCGCAGTTTACGACTTTGAGATCCTTTGTCAATACTGATGGCCGATATTATTAGCAAATCATTGGATGTGATTGTTATTAGCAAAGCATTGGATGTGACTGATATGAGTGGAATATTAAATTTAGTATTTCATCCCAAAGTACTCGGTATGAAATCAAAAGTATCGATAGAGGTGTCAGTGATATCGGATAATACGTAGCCTCGTATCTTTACAGCCATCCTTCATCTACATCATCTACATCTACGTGATACCCTGCGAGCCACCACGAGGGTGTGTGGCAGGGGATGAAGATCACCAAACATGCACTATTGACATGTAAGTAGGATATTTAAGGGAGATATGCTAGATAATAGGTTCACATGGAGCTAGATGGTTAGTATCTACATAATAAGAAAGGGATTATTGGTTGTTATTACATTCATCATGCACTAGAGACTACTCTAACTATATTTCACCTACCTATCCCTGTGCTACGCTGCCTATTGTTCTCTCTTATAGTACGAGGGAAAAATGACATTTTAAATCTATCGGTACGACAATCTATCTCTATAATCTTGTTAATGTGATCAAATCTAGCATAATACGCAGGGGTTCTCAATATATATCTAACGTCATCTGAAAACAAATCGGTTTCGAATATACTTAAAAGGTTTAACCTAAATTTTAACCTGCGTTCTGATAGTAATTCCCATCCTAGTTCTTCTATTAAGCTCGTAACACTTATACAATTATCATAACGGCCTTTAACAAACCTAGCAGATCTCCTTTGCACGCGCTCTAATTCTTTTATCATACCTTCCTCGTACGGATCCCATATACTAGCGGCAGTATGTAGATGTAAAAGCCGTTGAAGACTCGTAGGCCTCCGTATCGACCCGTGGCGTCAGTACCAATCGTTTCTTGTTTTGCTAAGAGCGCCACCATTCGACCCCACGATGGAATAACTCGTCGCCTCCGGCGGTCCAGTCTCAAGCAATTGGGGCAATCAACGCGATTGCCTGGAGAAAGCGTAGATACGATTATGCAACATCCGGTGACTTTGCGAAATGTTTCCGGAAGTTCAACGGAGTGGGTTAGCGCCCCCGTTCCTACTTCGCTCCCTCGACGAGAACGACTTAATCGGCTTTCGGATGATCCGCTCGCAGACCTTGACCCGGTCTGCAAAATTCACTCGCTGGCTATGCCACTTATAGAAGGGAGCATGCGTTGCGCTGCCGATTTGGCCGGTGTTTTATTGAGAGGTACGTGGACTACTTCTCTTGGTTAGATTCTACGCTTCGCTACGATCAACATGCGGCGCTGAACTCGTCATACGTCATAACTCTTCAGTCAGTCCGAGTTTTCTGTCAAGAGTTCTATATTTCAGGTTCTAGCATCCCACATACCCTCTAGTTTTGTGGCTATAAATGGGGAATCCCTTGAGCATATGTAAGCGACTTATACGCGGCATAGCTTGTATTTAGCATGCGTAATTCATTTTATAGTATAAAATAAAGCATTACTCCAAGTTACAAAAATATCCCGTGGCGGTCTTTGTACTAGTTCTAAAGTGCTCGTCGGAGACCAGTTAATAACGTCAGGCCCTCAACTGGTCGCACAAAGAATAACATGAAAATTTGTAATTTATGGAGCAGTTTGACTCCTTTTCGGCTAATTCATGCAGTTCTCAGTTAGGAAGTTAATATCTTGTATATTTTAGTTTCTTTTTTTAACCACTTGTGCTTACCAGTTTGCCATATATATTTCAATCGTTTTACTCTCATATTTTAGCCTTCCCAAACAGAAAATATCGTCCAGTCATATTACCATCGCTTTTCGTTTGAAGCGTTCCTTTTATCTGTTATTTTGTTGAGTTATTCTAATAGGACGGACCGTAAAAAAATAATGCGTACAACTATCGCCATCAGCGTTTTGATTCCATCAGCTGATTGATTATTGGGTTATTTGGAAGCTATGAGCTATATCCGATCAGTGAAATGTTTTTTAAAATATGTTATCACCTTAAAGAGTACATGCTGACCCCATTGCAGAGTCGGCAATTTTATTTAGATGTTCTCTTACCGATTACGGGAAACTGTGGACATATAGGGGGAGTATTGGTAAAAAAGTTATGGAATTTATCCTTCCTTCTCAAAATAAATATTGCTCTAAACCAGTAAAATAACTGAACAACATCAAAGTTGCTACTGCATTGAGAAGAAGAATGCCACTTTCGTTAGTAAGAAGATATTCTGCGAAATGAAAGGTTAGTGCAATCTAGAACGTCGCCGATTTCTCGATTCTGCGCGGTTGTATTCTCACGCTAAAGCCATTATTTTACCTCGTCTTTTTTGTGTAAATAAAGAATTGTTATTATTGGTCGTTGGCTGTGCTTCCTATTCCTAGAGGTGAAAACTATTTAACCTCACCAGAGCTAATTTTCTTCGGATTTGCGACGGTTGGAGAGAGTTTCAAGATGCCACAAAAAGCGTACCTACCTATATAACTAAATCGAGTAGGTGATGGTTTAATGAAATAATGCGCCTCTTATAGGCGTTATTGCTCATTTTATATGGTTTTGAGCCAAAAACTTAGTTGCGCTTCGCTTTAGAGCTGGAGTGTAGTAGTAATTCTCTCAAGCGAATATTCACTCGAAGGAGATGGTGCCATAGGTCTAACTGTCGAATCCAATCCTAGAACGAGGAAATAGATGTTCCAGTGGAAACGTTCCTTTGTTTCCGGTGAACATTTTCTCCTTTGTCCTTTTCTTACACTGCACATAAAAAAACTTACTGATAAAGGCAAGAGCTTAAATTCGATTGCCCTGATCTTGACGTGCTTTCGGTCAAGTAACTACTAAGTAAGCAAAGAGTCAACCTCAGTTGCTAACTAAAGTCATAGGAGGGCGGACATGTATGTACGTGCAATATTCTCTCTTAATGGCGTCAAGAAATTTTGTCACATTTACTCTAGTCTCAATGAACGCATAGAATTCTATAGGGTAACCTAGTCTTGAAAGAGCACGGCAAGGAGTATTAACCCATTCAGGGTGATACGGAGTGGTGACGTATTGTGAATTTTTTAAACGCTATGTTATTTCAACTCCAATATTATATCTGAGAACCAATGCGTGCCGACGAATTTGCGAGATCCTCTGGTAAAAATCTTCGCATATTTGCTAATCAATGTGCTTCAGATTCTTGCTCAATTTGCATGCCCATCCGATTCCGCTTCACCTTCTAGTTTAATAATTTAATGTACATCTATATATCACCCTGCTAGCCACCTCTATGGGTGCTTAGCAGGGGGTGAGTTATCACCTACATTCACTGTACATGTCACTTTCACCTAAATGCAATACGCTATTGGTAAGCTGCCAGTGCCTCAAAAACTTTATAATGCAACTACGTTAAAGACGTACAAGAGCCATGCAGGGATCATGCAAAACGTGATGATAGTACTACGTTGCAGATTAAAAAACAAACATTCGGGAGCAATTCTATTTATGGGCTAGACTACCTGTCGACTTGGCAACTCGAAGGTGTATGCTCTACAGGATGGCGTAGAAGCGACGAAACGTATTGTTTTCGCAAGCATAAACTACCTAGGGGAGTATTAAGAGGTTCTTGTCAAATTCAAACATTTATAGGGCAATTCCCGACTCAATCGGCATTACTATGCTATCTTAGATGCTTTATATATTTCAGTATCAATAAGTGTAACTCATCCGTCGTATGTAAAAATTAAGAGTTAAAAAATTCACTTGATCGGACTTCTGATCCGAATAGACAATGCGAGCCGTATTTTTCGTTCAAGAAAAAATAACTGGAAGCGGTAAGAATATTCCGATGATGCCTGTTTGATAATTTGAAATATATAACTTAGAAACATGTGTACTGGTCATAATCTATTTTCAACTTTTCTCAATTTGAATTGCAATTGTATCGGAAGCCTTAATGAAAATATTGCACTAATATACACATTAATTGTTAAGGACTCCAACTCTTACACTTTGTTTCTCCTTTCAACTTTCTTGTTCTCTGGCGCCGGAGAAATTACGTCTTGATACTGAAACAATCCCCAGCAATTGAGGTAATGACTTGTATACAGCTGATTGTGACTCCCATCCTTTTCTCAATCGTAAACTTAAAGGCCAAAAGGGAAAGTTCAACGTTGGATATCCATTACTAGACTCGCAATCGCAGATGCACACAACGAATGAAATGAAATCAGCAAATACTTTCGAATATACTGTGAATGGTTGTGGTCATATAAAGGGGTGATCATGACCTGAGATCATCGGCGCCAATGTAGTGGGTGGACAGTTTTAATTGGAGTTCGGATTTCAGGACTTTGGAGCAAAGATGGATACGCTTAACTTTCTTACTTCTCATCGGAAAATTCGAACAGGAGACTGTTCACGGCATAACATGCTATGATTATAAAAACTTTTGGATAAGCCATTCCCATTCATGTTTTGTGTTTGATTTCGCGTGTTAAGATAGCAAATTGAGAGAGAAACTCTTTTCATTCAATCGACTCCTTTACATTTTAATAACAGAGGGTATAAGGCACCACTACGGTCAAACTAAATTTAGAGTTAATTAAGCTATAGCCGTTCTAACATGGTCTGCATGAAAAGTGTTTGGTTACCCATATATTAAAAGCTTTAGAAGTCGTAATCAATGTATTTTTTCGTATCACTTCTTTATTAAAGTCACTGAGTTATAATCTTTAAGCCAGGATGGAGAGACCCTTGTATTAGCCTCATCTATGGTTTCTACCTTCTCCGCCAGAGAAAGTGCTGATCCCAAATGAAATATTCTCACACCTTGTATTTCTGGATCGGAAAAAGGTAACCGCTCACCTTTTGGTTGGTTGATGGAAAGATGCCTCATATTGGAATGACCAGTCTGACTTAGGACCCGAATCTCTTTATTGGAGCAACAACAGTCCCTTGCAGTTCCAAGCCTCATTTTATTCACATACCCCTTGTTCACTTATCTCCCATTATTGCATAACTTGCATAGATTTCATTTTCGTATTTTTTATTATCTCACTACTTTTACAATCTTACTTTCGTCATTATTGGATTCTAGCGCACCTCTTTAATACCTAGCGTGTACTTGTAGGGTAAACCCTTGGTATTATAGGGGCGCGCGTAAAGCTACTTATAGCATACATAGTACATTTACTGGAGAAGTATTCTTCTACCTGCGCACCCTTCATTTGCCAGATGGTTAAAATTTAGCACATGAGGCTATTTTCCTACTTATCACTTCGGATAATGAATTTTACTTACATTCTGATAATTTGTTCAGAGTGTAGTGGTTAGTTGAATAATTGCGATGTGTTGATGGTCTCTGCATTCGTCAAATGTCTTATTTATGGTTTGATCGAGATGTATTCCAGTAGATATGAATATTTTGTTGAGATTTTTTATAAAATTCGTTCATACTTTTTATACTTAAGACGAAATTATACCTCCAATTCCCAAGTAATGTATAAAATGAAAATAGTGAACTAGTTTCTCAAGTGAACATTTCCGAGTAGAGTTTGAAATGTGTGATAAGGTAAAAAATTACTTGTTGTGCTCATCATTGCATGTGTTATTTATCAGTTCACCAGGATTATTTGTGATAAATAATTTCCTTATGTACGATATATTTTTTGTTTGTATAATTTCGGTTCACTTTGCGCTTACGCTCTATTTTTGTTCCACTCATGCTACGCCAGTAGCTTACTACAGATATCTCCTTTAAAGCTACTTACAACTCACACAAAAAGTTTTACTTATTGTTAATTCTTCATAATAAGCAATAAATATCGTTCTTAGGATAAAAAAGAACTTGAAATTATTTCCCAAATTTATTGTATTCATTGTAATTATTGTTGCAGATTGGCCCGCCCCATTTCCCTTTAACGTTAGAAATTGGGTCTTAATTTTTCTCATGAAATCGATCCACTGAAGATGATAAACCTTCTAAAAGGATTTTATTCGCAGTGCTTGTACTTAATGCGAGTATATGTGTTTATAAATCATCACTAGTCACTCAATCTGAAGAAATGTTGATTGCAGCTCTCTACTCTTCCCTGTTTCCTATGAACTCTTTTGCAATCTGATAGTTCTTTTGTTTTGTGTCCCGTTTATTTCCCGACAAATGCGTTAATCTCTCGGTCTTCCTTGCGGGATACTATCATATATTTTCATTTCAAATGTGCTCATTATATGTTCATTTTTTATAATAATCCGCCTGTTCTTGATTTAGTCGAAGGCTAAATTCATTTAAGTAAACACTAATGACCTCACCGCTTCCTTCACGCACTCGATGTTAACACAAATATTTTGATTATGAAATCTGAACTTAATTACCTTTTTTCTTCAGGTAATAATATTCGAGCATTTTTTAGATAGATTGTAAGAGATAAAGCTAGTACCTACTAGTTTTTCCCCATCCCTGCCCAACATTTATTGAACTTCTTTTCTGCCATCCAAGCCCGAGCCATTGCTAAATTATCCTCAAATAATAAACCTTCGGCGAAATTTTCTCATTTACACTAAAATACGCACGAAAACAGCTAGTAATAGTGCTGACATAGGGGCCATAACTATATATATTCAACGATGTCTGGCGGGATGTTTTGGAACTTTTTAATGATCTTAAATACTAAATCTTCTTCTGTCTTCTTCCGAGTCTTTTCATCCCTCGAGTGCACCATGGGGTTTTTCCTCTTTTATTAGCCAATACACTTCCTAGTTTATGATTTAATCCCTTAGTCATACATTCACGTGAACAAATGTCTTTTCATATTTGTGTCGTGTAGACTCAACAAATTGCGTAAATATGCCGACGTATCTCGATGAAATACTTCCTTGCTTTGAATATTTGTCCTCATAAACGTTCATTCTTCCATTCGACCGCATCCTGTGGACGGGCATTAATGTCTGATGATGTCAGAGTTTCGTTTTTCTGTCCATAATATGTTGCTTAACTACCTGTATATAATAGAATGAAATGAATTTATGGCCTTTACAATACCTTGACCAGACATTGTTGAAATGAAGGAAACACGTTACTAGCTATTTCAATGCACGACGATATTAAGAAAAGATACGGCACTTATGTTATTAGCCTTGATACTAACTCATGTATCATAAACTCAATTCTCATTTGAGTTAATTCTCCGTTTGCACCAGCTCATCAATTCGTTGTTAGCCGTTTTTTACCATAATACCTGCAGTCACGTGAATCTTGACGTCGTTGAACTACCGATAATCTGGGTTTTTATGAGATAATTTACGTAAATGCGCGTAATCTTGTAACCATGCTCATTTATACTTTATGAACACTTGCGCTATATCCAGCAAACGATTCATTAACTCTCTGACGAAGGTCTGTGAAATCGGGCCATTGTGTTGTTTTAATGATCAAAATGATACATGGTGTGAAGAGGCTTTTTAAATGCGTCGCTTTCATTCAATTTTAAGGTAGTTTTGGCGAATTATCACTTCTCCTAGAAATCAATGAATTTGGTCTCATTTTAAAGAAAAGCATCTCACCCTCCTAATGATACCAAAATATCAGACCCGAACTTCACTACTTTCCGAGATTTTGGTCGAAAAATACGTCATTTTACATGGGAAATGGTACGTGTATGCACTCCAGAGAGACAATATATAAAAAAATGGGGAAGTTCTAACTGCTAGATCCCGTCTAAAAATTAACAGTGTACATTTTGTTTGTTTCCTCAGCTATTTTCGAAAATAAATCATATCGTCATCACAGAAATGTTTTCATAATCACAAAAAAACCTTCTGTTGTGAAAGAGTTTTAAGCGTACCGTGTAAAGAAAATGAGTCAAGTTAAAGACTTATATTGGTATTTTTATTTAATAAATTATGATTTCAGTCATATTTCTCCATATTATTACACCATTAATGATTAAATGTTTAATTCATGCTTTATACTGCTGCTGAAATTATATGATCTCCATTATGACTAGGGAACTATCTTGTTCAAACCACCTTAAGGGCATAACCTTCGCATTGACGACCGATATCCCTTTCTTATGCATTAGTGCACTTACTCTTTAGTTGAGAGGCATTTCTCTTCGAAGAAGCAAGAGTGCCATCTCTTTCATGCTGCCTATGAAGCCGCCACTACAAAAAGCTGAAATGGATCCATGAGTCCACGATGCATGCATGAATTGTGGCTGTTAATTTGTTCTCAGAAAGATCAATAATCATTCCTAGTAATGAAACGTCGAATACCTCCTAATCTCTTGCCAATGCGCTCTCTACAATGTGGTTTGCGGCCCACTAACGCGTTTAACTCCTGAGTGTGGTCGTCTTGCGGTAATGGTCGAAGCGTTTTCGCAACGCTCTCCTCTGCCGTGCCACATAGAAAGAAAGCTTTACGTACCCAATGCACGTGACGAATTTTCCCAGGAGAAGACGCTCGTAAGGCATTTTAGAACTGTGTCCATGGACAAGAATGTAAAGTGCAAGCAGGTGCGTATGGCGAAGAAAGCAGATGGTTGACGTAGAAAGGTGAATTGTTTGGAAAATGCGAAAAAGGATGAAAGTGAATGAAACGTATTAAGAGGCAACGAGATTATACTTGTAACGTTGAAAGGTATAGAATAATTGGAAATACATACAGCTAAGGGGTTGAAAAGTGATGAAAATTAGGAAAAAGGCGTACTTCGGGCAGAGAAATACATAATGAATGATCTAGTACTTCCTAGGCTAATTACTTGAGTGAATTCTTCATCTCAGCTAGTCAAGTATTGATTTGATCATTACCGACAAGTCAGTGGAGTCAAGGTAGGGACGTTTCACCCTGAAGACAATGAAGGAGTTGATTATTTAAACGCCGGTACATACCCAGGTAGGAAATCCGTGATGATTTGACTCGAGAAAATTACTAATTTATTTCCCTAGTCCCGAAAACAGTTCAATTGGTTTTTTCACCGTTAGTCGCAACGATCGACAACGGATGAAGCCAAGCGTACTTTTTCCGTGAGGTCAAAAGTCTACCCTGGAGGGTAGACTGAGGGTTAAGCAATGTTGGGCCCGGACGAGGGTTGGATGGATAACCATTCATACCTTCACCGTGGCGCTCTTGTCCCCTCTCTGCATGTGGCAGGCAGGTTAAAAATGGGGTTGGCACAATGGACCACTCAAGGTCTAGGTGCCCGAACTCCTGTCGAAGGCTCCCCCAACTAACAATCTACTACCCAGGAGGGACAATCGACCCTCGAATTAGCAAGCAAGGACTTTACCCCGTCGCCATCGTAGAACACCACAATGATTTCAGTAAATTTCACACTTTCTTCACAGAGTCGGGAGTAAAATGGGTTGGAGCGATTTTCGTGTATGTTTTTACTGTACCTATGTATTTTTTCAGCCTTTCTCAATATGGTTAGATCAAAGTCGAAAAAGTGCTTGCAACCGATTTTGTTTCTTGGCTTTTTTTAATTCATAGCCAAATAAAATTTGACGTGTAATCTAAAATAATTCGATGGCGTATGTATATACATGTTTTCTCCTAAACGTGAAAAACATTGGTTTCATATTATTATAACGATTCCGAATGAATATCAAGGTATCATGCCGAATTAAATCACGCATTTACTTACGATTTTCGTTTGAAATTTTAATTCCTCGCCGTTAACCCAAGTCACAAAAATGCTTTAATTTTGACGGAACTTTGAAAATATCTTATTCTTGTACCACTTACATCACAAAAATATGGTTCTTTCCTACGCGTAAGTGGATGTACTGAAGTGAATTGTGGTCCAAAAATTGGTTTTCGACTTTCTTGAACGCCATTTAAATTTCTTGAAAGCCATTTGAAATTCTCACTCACTCACTTTGCCAAATGACTTACGATTAGCTCTCTATGACCACCATAAGGAACCGACATTTCACTCTGAATTCGAGGCTGGAGTTTGTCATGAAAACGTCAGTATGCTAACTCCTGACCGATGGGAAAGCCCGTTGAATATTAACTCGATAAATATATCCTCTAAATGATTTTCCAATCAGCTGCAAAGTTCTGACTTCTCGTGCATAATATTTCGAATGGAAAGAAATTTATTTGTCTATCTACAAATTCTCTCCCCGCCACCAATGGCTATCGTACCCAAACGCAGAGCACCATTTTAATGTGACAACCAACAAATAAACGTTTGATATATATACGTAGGAAGGGAAAAGGGGTAGAGGCCAATGTGGAACAATAATTACAGTGAATATAATAAATTCGGGAAATTATTTCAAGTTGGTTTTTATCCTAAGAACGATGTTTATTGCTCATTTACTGAGAGATGAATGTACAAAAAGTTAAACTTTTTTGTGTGAGCTGTAAGTGGCCTTAATGGTGATATCTGTAGCAAGCTACTGGCGTGGAATGAGTGGAACAAAAATAGAGAATAAGGGCAAAGTGAACCGAAATTATACGAATTCAAAAATATATCGTACATAATGAAATTATTTATCATAAATTAACCTGGATGAATAGATAATGAACGCATGCAATGATTGCATTAGCTAACTTTGTATGAAAATATGGTGTAATGCAGCTGTCGAACATAAAATTACGGAATGTATCTCCAAGACTATCTAGACACCCAAAAGTAATTTGTGTAATACGTTACGATGGCGATGCTTCGTTTATGGTGAGAGATATAAACCCATCGTTTACGGCCTCTTTCTAAAACCTCCTCCCACTCGCATCAGCTGTGTTTGAGACGCAGCTGTAACGTGGTCTAACAGCTGCAAGAAATGACCTTAAGCCCAACCGGCTGTTGCATCGCCCGTGTGTAACCGCTTCAACTCCAAATGTTTTTAAAAACTAATTTCATGCCGGTGGTCTCTATCGTCTCTTACCTTTCATGAGAATCCCTGAGGAAGTCGGCCGCAGCATTCAATTTTATGACATTTCTTGAATTAGTTAGCATTTTCATCGGTCGCTGAGAACGACAACCGGAGAGCGAATGAATGACAGATGAGGATTACCATTTAGTCTTCACGGTCAGGGAGTGCCAGGCGATGGATTCGAGCCTTCTAAATTTTCCCTCCGAAGAGTACTTTTATTCCATCTCCCTCCGAGGGAACTTTCAAGGCATAACTGGCGACCTTCTGAGCTCGCGTCCCAATTATGATTACCTTTAACTTTTCGCTTTGAAAGGGATATTGTTGTCGGAAATTGTATTTCATGTGAATCGTGTCATGCGAAATATTTCGCCGAAAATTCTTGTCGATTGCGGATTTTGAGAATCTTTATTACCTGATGTATGTTTCCCACTGGTAAAGAACGGTTGATTCGTTGCGAACAACTATACATTTTTCCAGGGGAGCCTTGAGCTCTTGCGTTCCAAATCAAATATCAAATTTCTTCCTAGCCTCGATTTAAATCTGCTCTTAAATAAGAAACTTAGGTACCTTCCTTGAATTTAGTTCGTGGGCTCATCATTAGCATTCCAGATGAACTTTATTGTAATTGCAACCCTTTGTGCAGCATTGTTTGTGCATTGTTTGCTACCTACATTGGCATTGAAGAAGTTTCTAGTTTGCATCCATCATTTTGCAGATGAATAAATCACTTTTGAGTTGCGCAATCAATTTTTCATATTTTTTCATTTATTTAATCACATCGATATTTTCTAGTTGACAACATAATTAGATCTTGCATAGTTGCTAATGGTATGTGTTGACCAATAATATTTTCGTGTTTAAGGAGGGGCAGCCATAATCTTCAATTTGTAATTTGCAACTTAATACTCGCTCCAACGCATGAGTCCTTAGTCTGCTAAATTTTTTTCTGAAATATCCCATCACGACAGTAATTTTGTAGCAAAACGTCTCTTAATAAGGGTATATTGAAGTTCTTGGACAGTTAGAGAACTAACCTACTGTTATTGGTTATACAAATGGTGTAAATTTCATGGCTGTTACATAAATCTGTTTTGGTGATGATTGCTATTCTTATATAAACCATATGGAATATAAATTTAAAAGTAATAAAAAAGAAGCCCAAGCTAGAAATGTTGTCACTATTATTAATTTTTCCACGATTTATGGTTGAGGGAAGCTCGTCCACAAACTGGTGTCTATTGCCTTCAGAGAGCTATCCCAATCATCATCTACTCCTGGACCTTAATCACAGTTACCTGGGGCTATGTGTTACTCATAATTATGAGCATTTTAAATGATTTTGCCAAAAGTGAGAGATATTTTAAATATTGATGCAACTTACTGTCGTTCTAATAAGAGTCTCGTCCGAGGTAATCTATTTCGTCTAGACTGAACTTTCGTGGGGATCGGGTTGGTGTGGTGGCTAGAGTACTCGCCTACCACACGGGCGGCCAGGGTTCCCTGCAGAGACGGATGTTTTTCAGAGGAAACCCAATCCCTAATTGAGTGTCTTGTGGTGGGCACGTCAAGTAGAGTACTCCGTCTGTCGGATGAGACGTTAAGCCATGGTCCCCTTGTCGCCTTTCGTTAAGAGCAGGCAAATGCCGACGCCGGGTTTCTATCCACCCTTCCTCCCTTATCTATCCCATATGGCGCAAATGACCTTAGCCGTCGGTCGCCTCCCCAAATATCCAATCCTGAACTTTCGTCTTAAGTGTTGTTCAAAAGATGGCCTGAGTGCGGAAAGAAATAATTGATCTACTGTTTTCCGAGTATTCGCTACACTGTACAGTGGCTTTTATTCTTTTAAAGGTAGTCAACAAAAAGAAGAACATACGATACAATTTCGATTCGTTATTTTTCTTAGTGTTTTTTGATGGAATTAGTCCTTTAATGTGGGTGTCAGATAATTGCTTTCTACCTCCCCAGCCTTTAGCGATTGATGAAAATATATTTTTTTACTCTTTTACGAACCACTTGTTATAGTCTATATGTATCCACGATTTCGGGACAGGTCTAAGAAAATGGCAGCGTCGCAAATTAAAACTAGTAAAGAAATTATCTTCTGCCTTGCCGAGGCTTAAATGTCCTACACCAATTTCAATTTTGTTTAAGAAAAAATATAGAAATGTGGTTTTGGTCTGATCCAATCCATTTTAGAACTGTGCCGTCTGTGGACAACTGCAGACTTATGACCCAAATTTCAGATCGATGTCTTAATTTTTACGGCAGTTACCGTGCGAAGAGACAGACAGACGGACGGACAGAGCTAGATTGACTCGTAAGGTGATGCTGATCATTTCTATATATACTTTTCCATACCTGCCACGTCTCTTTCAGTGCGTTACATTTCTGCTGTGACAAAATCAATATACCCTACCTGTTATTCAGTATTTGTTGTTTTGTAGTTCTTATTGAGAAGAAGTAGAAAGAACCACTTCCCATGTGTCAAATGAGCTTTAAAACGGGGACATATTGAGATGAAATAAGAACACATTGTAAAAATCCACACAAACCTTAATGGTATAAGCCCGACCGGTGTCAACACTTTCGTGTCATTCTCAAGGGACAGGGTATTGAATCCAATTGATTCATCCGCCGGTTATCACGTGCGGGAATAAGAGTCAGAGAGAATGACCACATCAGCCATATCATCTTCCACTGTACAGGTAGGTACAGGCAGGTAGGAATACAGGGTATTGTCCCTTGAGAATGACACGAAAGTGTTGAAACCGGTCGGGCTTATACCATTAAAGTTTGTGTGTATTTTTACAAAGTGCTCTTATTTCATCTCAATATGAACTCAATATTCCACAAAGTTAACTCGCAAACCATTGAAGATATCAAAACGGGGAGTTTAAATTGGTTGGAAGAATAAGGATGGAAGCATCGCTAGGATTAAATTTTTCTTTCGCACTCAATGCGTCGTTTAACTCACTATTTCCGTACAAATAATGATTAGTGGTGCAAAATGACCATATGGTAGTCGACACGCTCTGACAAATAAATCTACCGTTCATTTTCTCAATTCCTACCTGTACAGTGGAAGATGATATGGCTGATGTGGTCATTCTCTCTGACTCTTATTCCCGCACGTGATAACCGGCGGATGAATCAATTGGATTCTTCATTAGGTGCGCGGATGCCGTCCTTGACACGGCGACTTCGTAATAGTTCATGCACGTACTCATTCACGTTCCAGATGCGCTAACAGACTGGAACTAAAGAGGCTTCCCATTCCTGCTTCCCGTCTTAACTCCGTGGTCACGTTTCACAGCTGATATTTAGCTGTAAGGTAAGCGGATTAATTACCCATCGATCGCTGCTCAGTCGCGTCGTCGATGTCAAAGGAATCAATAAAATACCAATATTTCATTGCAAACTTAAAAAATATATATTTATTCAGCACGTTTTCCATCACAGGCGTTGTTACACGTATTTGTTGTTTTCTTTCTCTTTAAGTTAAATAAAGGGTCAAGGGGGCAAGAGCTTAGGGGAGCTCAATAAGATAGGGGCGAGGGGAATGGGGGGGGGGGATCGTATAAAAAATCAATGCTTTCTAACAACTACAGAAGTCCTTTTAGAACGCTCACTTTAAAAAAATGAACACCGTCTTGCGACTGGAAGACGACAATTGGCATCCTCATGCCATTTTCCGTCCCTTGCTTTCCCTTGGTCGAAAAATACCAGGTGGGATGGAATAAAAAAATTGCACTTCCTTGGAGAACACCTTTTCACTAGGGAGGATATCTCAATGCTCTCATCCCAGCGAGGATTCAGCGATTATTTTCCCGGCCTCGGGTAGAAATATCCTTCGGATCCGCCGCCCTGCTGTCCGCCACTGCCACCTGACGGTCTGCCGCCGTACCCGCCAGCGCCGCCGCTGCCCCCTGCCGGCCGTCCGCCGAAACCTCCTGTAGCGCCACCGGCCGGCCTGCCGCCGAAGCCGCCGCTGCCACCTGCCGGCCCACCGGCGTAACCTCCGCTGCCTCCCGCGGGCCTTCCGCCGAATCCTCCAGAGATGGCACCACCAGCACCTCCGGGTCCACCGAAAGCTCCTCCAGATGGGCCCTTCACTCCACCGGCGCCTCCGGCTGGCCTGCCTCCGAATCCCCCTGCAGCCCCACCTCCGGGAGCCCCGTAAGTTCCGGACGGGGCGCCTCCGGCACCGCCGAATCCGCCGCTACCCCCAGCGGGTCGTCCACCGAAACCTCCTGCGGCGCCGCCTGACGGTCTGCCCCCGAAAGCACCACCACCAGCACCCCCTGCGCCTCCGTATCCGGCGCCTCCCGCTCCGGCACCACCGAATGCTCCGCCTCCAGCACCGCCCTGGTATCCTCCGGCACCTCCGGCTCCTGCTCCCTCTCCTCTGTAGATTCCGTCGTCGAAGATTCCGGCGGCCTCATCTGCAGCGTTCTTCTCGAGGGCCTTCAGGATCTCTTCAGGGATTGGGGGAGGGGTTGGAAGATGGGCGCCCTGGAAGGGGGAGGAAGGCCATTTTGAATTAGTTATTGAAACCATGCGTTGTATTTATCACCGGTGATTCACCATAAATGATTATTTTATGATCCAGGGGAAAACTGTGGAGGAGAGTTTTACATAAATTGTGGCTTACGCGGAAGAGAATAGTTCAGGATAGGAATATTGGGCTATATAAGCAGGGTTAGATATTTTTAGTAGCTTGAGAAACATTTAATAAACAGTAGATAGTTTTGTGCGAAAATTGTGCTTATGATCCTGTTATGAGTTATTAAGTCAGCAAGGTCTTTAAAAAATCCAGCCAACGAATGGATAGAATACAAAACTATTGGCTCCGATTTCAGCTTCAATTTAGAATAGAAATATTGTAGATAGACAATTATAGACACGTGATGTTCATCCTCAGTGCCCTCCGTAATGTTCACCCAAAGGTTATAGCTTTATACTTAATAGTGAGTGAAAGGAAGAAAGACGACCGAGTAAGTGTTGGGGATATTAATTGAGATAGAAATTTATTGAAATTAGATTGAAGATAGGGGGAGGATGGCAGATATAATTAAAAACTTGAAAAACTTCACTAGAGGAAAATATCATAAGCATCTGAAGGCAGGTATTATGTCCGAAATCCTACCAATCAATTGGTTGAATGCCGAATGAATGAATTTAATGAATTCAAGGATCATTGCGAGAGATACTGAGAGAAGGAAGACACAGGGAGAGAATTAGTATTTCCAAGACGTAAATGGAAGGAGGTAGACAGATTATCCGTAACGCAGGACAAATGTTTTTATGATAGCTCCTGTAAGGCCCTGCAAAAGAGTAAATTTAGGTTACGCTTGCCCGAAAACAATCAATAAGCTGGCTGGTTATTTGGTTAAGTGATCGTCAGCCTAGGCCATTGCTTCCAAGAGGAATTAGTACCTGAGGTAGATTGATGAAGAGCTCTCTTTCGCTAATGAGTCATTTCTTCATATGGATAAGCAAATGTGCAAATCAGGAATATGTGAATGACGAATAAATGTAAAAACATTTATGTTTTTCGCGGATGAGTTGCGCTGTCGATAGTTTCACTCATTCAGATACGAATATCCAGAATGGTTGCTTCATTTCAGTCATGTCTAAATATACTATTCTATCGTTCTTCTCATCAAAACAGCATTGTAAATGTTCCTATTTGCCCTTGCCATTAAACAGGTGTTCTCTCTTTGGAGTATTTTCTAAGCAATGTAGGTACATCTCAATGATATGCATGCCTAATGGCAGAAATATTCGCCTGATAAAAAGTTGTTTAGTACAAACGTTGGTGAATAGTTCTTAGTTTTCTGTGTCCTTTTTCCTGCCTCTATTCGCGTGAAAGATATGCCTAAGTCTCAGATTTTTTAATCAGCCCATGAATCTTTTCCCTTTAAAGTTTTAAGACATTGCAAGTATACATTTACCTACTTCAAGGTTAGCGAAGTAACCTAGCTGGAGTGAGTATAATTTTGCGCCTGCTCCCTTGAAAAAATAAACTTTGAATTGTGTTGCACAATGATTATATGATAGGTAATTAAGGAGAGTTTGATGTAAGACGAGAGCTTCACGTTGCGTCGATCTTCCTTAATTAAAAGTAATGGGCTCTCCGTTTTAAACCATAAAGACTCGTTAGTGAATTCATTTGATGGATTTAGGCTCCCCGGGGGGTTTTTAAGGAAAGCCCGAGCCTTTCTCCTCAAGATGGGATATGCTTTTAAGTGAATATACACATTCTAGGAAATGCTGAATGGGCTCTTAGCAGTTTGTGTGATAATGTCTTATTTTATTTTTTCGAATGAGCGTTTATTGTGAAATGTATGCATCAGAGATGGGAGCGAAGAGGCTCATGCGCTTCTCGGTTTTATCATATCGGCATTTAAAATCTCGTGCCTTGGAGCAAGGTGGCAAAAACTTCGGACACCATTTAGTGGCTACGCTCAATTCCAGTTACCAGCGGAAAATAATCCTAAAAATTCTCACGCATGTAATATTCAGACGCATTAATGCATTTGAAAATGGAATTAAGTAAGACGGCCCAGAAATACATTTCATGGTTCCCGCGTGTCCCAAATCCATTTTAATTTTTTTTATTATTTCTGCACAACAAAATTCCGTGAGGAAACCTTGACTCTATTTCTGCACTTTCGCCGATCTCGGCTGGCTTTTATTCTTAGGCAATCCGAGCAAAATTTGTACAGAGTGCGTGCAGTTTTGATTACATTTAACTTTTAACCACCCGCTATTTGCATGTCACTCCTTCAACATATCCGGACTTAATAATACACGCAGTATATATTCGTTCCTGACTGCGATATATGAGTTTGAGTCGTGCTATAAAAGGTGCTGTTAGTCTAACCTGTACGAATTATTCATCTGAATGCAATGTGACTAGGGAAATTATGGTAAACTTTACACATTGGAGATAATATTTCTGCTGGTGACGGAATGTACTGTGCATAGTTTCCTTTACGATAGTTGTTTACTTGAAAATAAAGAGTCCCAACTGTGGAAAATTGAAGCTGGGCAATCGATTCAGACTTAGAATTCAGAAGCGTTGGAAGGCTCTCGTTTATTTTTTATTCATTCAGTCATTTAGTGTTTTATAAATTGGCAACTAGATTTTTGGAAAATGCCTTGCCTATGTTACACCGTGCTGTTGCAATGACTGAATTTCCTGGCGAAAATGCTGTAACCTTGCATTTAGTATAGCCTCTGCAACGCTTATCCAACATTCCTTTCATTAACCTTCGCATCTTGCTGTTTTTACCCTATAAGTTCCTCATCCTTGTTTGATTGCCGTCTCCGAGTCTACACCTTGAACTTGCAGTGTCCCGCTTCACATCTAGCCCTTCCTCATTAGTCTTCCTTGTTAACCAGTTTAATCCCCCCCTTTATTTCAATAACCAGCATCTCAATAGCTTCCAGTCCACGCCCGCTCTAATAGAAATTACTAATTAGTCTGAGTCAGAACTTGTCAGGCTTCTCACTAGGATAGGTTCTCCATTCCTCCCTACGTTTCTGTGCAGGACTTTTGTTTTAAATCACTTTCAGGGGTTGAAATGTAAGGACCCTAATCTGGTGGTGGCAATAGGATCTTTGGCTCATGAAACGGATACAAGAGTTCTTCACTGGAACATTGGGAGAAATGGAGAACCTCAACGGTTGGGGATCCCCAGAAATGCTGACTCAGATGATACGCTGGGAAAACTCCTGATCCTCCTCGATATGCTCTATTTCTGGTTGGTTGGTTATTTGGGGAGGCGACCGAATGCCTGAGGTCATTTTCGCCTTTTCGGAGAGCTTGGGGATGTTTGTGGAGGTGGGATTATATGGCGATGGGAGAGGAAGGGAGGAGGGAAACTCGGCTTCAAATTGGCCAGCGGTTCATGAAAGGCGAAACGTGGACTCTGAGGGAAGTGGACGAAATCTGGCAGCAAGGGTTTGTGATGTGGGTGTGGAGGAGGATAGAGAAAGGGCGGGAGACGTAATGTGGGTGGAAGAGGTAATGAGGGGCGACGGGTTTCAGTTGGCCGTGATAAGGGGAAGGAAGTTGGGTAAATGGCGAGGGAAGAAAATAGGATTTGTGGACGGAATGAAGAGATGTACGCGTATGCTTAGATGAAGAAAGAATTGAGGCCTGTGCGTAATAAACTGCGGAGGATTTGAACTATCTTCCATTTAAACATTTCTTATGCATTTTTTTTTAAGTATTCAACCGGTTAAGATAGGTTTTGTTGAAAGTCAGGGAATCTCCTTCCGGTTTTCTACTCTTTCAGGGTCCCATCTCCCTCAAGTATTCCATAACCAGTAGTTTACCCAAATAGTTATGTATGGAAGTTGCTCAAGGGCCGTCAGTCCCGTCTGACGGACGGTTTATTTCACTGTAAATGTTATCCACATGACACTATATTGACGATGTGTGCGAATCCTCCTGAAAATTACCTATTGCCAGAATTCGAATTCGGAGTCTCGTAATCAGAAAACCTATCCCTTTGTTTTGGTTTTAAGATAAAATTTCGGAAAATATATCTAGATATATGTTTTAACCCGTTCTCTTTTATTCCTTCCATGACCAAAAATTGAAAATTCTCCCGTAGCTTCCTTTATTTTCTCACGCTAAGAGATCTTTCCGCGCGCTAATGGAAAGAGAAGGGTCACGAGGAGCCTCATTGTTCGCCAACTCTTCTTCGGGGCGAGTGTGTTTAATGAAATCATGCGCGAGCCATTGTCTCTCCTGACGGCTTGAGGGAGAGAAGAGATGTAGTTCCAGATGGGATAAATACTACCGTTTTGGTGGCCGGCTTCCACGTTTCTAAGCATTTTTGCGCGTACCATCTCCGCGCGGAAAGACGCGGTCGCGGATCCTGACCTCGTGGATGGGTCAACTCGTGACGGGGCTCTCGAACGCTATGGAGTTAGACGTTCGGGGGAGAAAGAGGGGATTATGCGGAAGGGGAAGGGCGAATAAAATCGGGTTCCAATCTCCTTTTCGCCATATTTCGAAGGGGTGAGCAAATCATGACGCTTCTCCATTAATGAGACGCCGCTCGTGAGAGTGCCAGCTCTCGTTAATGACAGCCCCGGGGAGGCGTGGATGGGTAGTTGCGTAATTGGCCGCGTCGGCGTAGGAAAATCCTCTCCCCCCCCTCAGCCCTCTTCCCTCGCGTGTGGGAATAGTGGCGGTGTTCAAGGAGGTGGAGCGCGGAATTATATCAGATCCTGTTCCCGCTCAAGGATGTGTCTTCTTCGCCTTCAATGTCACGTGCAGTGATGCGAGGACTGACGCACAGTTTAGTTAGGATGAGCGAGGTGCAGCCGCGGTGTCGATTTGTCCCGCGAATTCAGTTCCAGAGTAGACTAACGTGTGAGAATTTCTTTGAATGACTCGAGAGGATAACATGTGGTTGCCGCACAGATCGTTTCTCGGGTGTGAATCGGAATATGCTTCACGTTTGAACGGATTCTTTTAACACCATGAGAACTGATGTTCTCATAGAAGGAAATTAGATGTGACTGCCTTTGAGGCCTGAATAATGTCGTTAGACTTAGTTATAGAGACCGAATGTACTACAAATTTACCAATTCCTTTCCTACCCTTGAGTCCTTTACATTATTTGTCATATTTTTTCAGGCTCTAACTTTGATTTCTTTTCGATTTTACTGTGATTTATCCATAAAAATATGAGAAATTAAATAAAATTTACAATAAATATCAGACTGACTATGTAATTATATATGTACGTACGGTCTCACTATTAAAATAATTTTCCCCCAGTTCTCAGGAGGTTGAGCCACCACTGTTTTAGTTTTTATCATTTATCTATCATGTTTTTCGTCGGTTCCTCATTTATCTCGTTTTCCAGGCAGTATTAGCCCAAATTCGGTTAGTTAAAGATTTAATTCATTGATTTCGAGCAGAAAAATCGATCCGAAACCCAAATGAGAGTAATGGTAAAGTGTAATTCTTACAGTGTTTTGTTGATTTTGGAAGGTGATCAATACTAACTGAGGTCAAATGCACCGTGAAGTTTAATTGGGTAGGTTGGTTAGGAAACGGGTGTGTTGGGTATGGTGGAATGGATGGAGAATCATCGGAAGCCGACACTACCGTACCCTTGAAGGAAGGCCCCTGATAGGTCTAAGTTAACGCTCCACCAGGCGGACGGAGTTCAGCACTCGAAGTGCTCCTCATATAGCGCCCGAATAAGGACCCATATTATTCTGAAAATCCCAGGTCTCTTTGGTATTCGGACCCGGTCCCTCTGGGTGGAATCTTGTGTGTTAGTCACAGCTTCAACCATTTCCAGGAAAAGAGTTAATTTGGGGCTACCAACGGGTGAGATCATATACGCATTGCCGCGCATGTCCATTTGTCACTGGCGGTTAGGTTTGCAAATAAAGGATTAACTGCGAAGTGCCGTGAGGATGGAGAGAAGTCCGGCATTTGACTGCTAACAATGTATGGCAGCGGTCTACTTCTCATCAGAGGGGTTTTGTACTACTCTTAGAGTGCCTCCCAGAAATGACCAAAGTTAATATTAGAATTTCGCCGAACTAGCTGTCTTGGTTTACCCAGGATCCTTCCCTCCAAACGCAAATTTAAGAGAATATTCAACATCTAGCTAGCGCGTCTTCATGGTTAAGTAAGAATAACAATATTATGGCAATATTGCTTCAGGGAAGCCTTTCTTCCGCGAAAATAAGTTCTGTATTCGTTCTCAACGCGTGACAAGATGTCCAAAGCGATATTTTCACACGTTTTCCAATAGATGACAAGGGAGACGTGGAATTGCCTGAGTATATATGATTCTCGATTCTGGAATCGAACCACGGTTATTAGTCTTCCTCTTTGGACTCCATAGGTGCTAAATAATTGTTACGTGGATTGAAAATAACTCATTTATTTTCATTCTCTTAATTCACTGGCGGTGGAGAGCCCAAATTACCCCTTTCCCCCTTTGATTCCTACAGGTCGTAGGAAGTAATTGAGCATGAAAAATCAGGTGTTCCTTGAGAACTCAAGTGGAGAAGTCAAGGTGATTTAATCTACTGGGGACTCTCCGGTCAGTAGCGTAGCACTGCGTCATCTCTTCGCTAGCCTTGAGAGAAAAAAAACTGAAGTTTGGAAAATATACTGAGTCGTTTTCATGAAGGCGTAAGCTATTTAAGAACTCTTGTTAAACCTTTGCTCAAAATATGCTTTTCACCCAAGAAAAGGTCGACTCGATAAGTTCTAGAGGAGAGTTTACTTCGAATGTCCTCTTCAGATAAGATGCCAGTATTAATATTGGTTATATTGATTTCTAATTCGTCCCTCTGACTGAACGTTCATTCGAAAAACGTCTCTGATATTCTGAATCACTATTTTTTTCACACAACCCTTGTAGGTGGAATTTTAGTTTTATTGTGGATTCTCTTGAACTTCAAACTCAATTATAGACTTGCCCCTTTTCGACATATATCAATGTTAGAAATTATCATAGAATATATTATCAAAAAGCGAAAGTCATAAAAATACTAAACGATTAAAACTGATGGAAGTAGTTATGTATCCCTCGTCTTTGAAAATACTTGTTTCCCGATATGTGGGCAAATTTCATTTATCAAATTTACATCAACCAATAGACTATCCTGGAAGTTACTTCAAGGGTGGTTTTTGTTTTTCCGAATGTATACCCGATAGTAATATTATATCATAAGTCATTATTGAGTCGTTATAATTTCGTATAAAACGTAATCCTAAAATAAATTAAATACTGAGTGAGCTATCATGCCAAAAATATTTTCTACTAAATAAGTTTCTAGGTAAAATATGTTTTTAAATTCAAATTGCTTGATTATCTTTTTGGACAGTTAGCGAGTTTCTTGCTAACATAATGTGCTTGCTTTGAAGAGCCAGAAACATGAGAAAAAGCAAAGAAAGGTTTCAAAGGATCTACGGTGTCACTTTCTCAAACATTATGAAGCAGTCACTTGCCTAAAACTTTCGTGTTTCGGTGACAATGATCTGCCGAGCGAAATGAGTGTATCTCCTTTCGTATGTGTGTTTGCCAAATTGTTCAGTTAAGAGCCGGTCTGGGGGATTAATTTACCCCCATAGTGTCGACTCCACCGCGTGGAATAATACCCTGTCCAGTAGATGGTCGGTGCAATGAGTGGGAGTCAACCTAATGAAATGCAATCGTCATTTCTCATCCAAGATTTGTGAACAGTCTCCGACCCCTTTCGTGGTGATTGTTGCCTTTATCTCGTACATACCTTCCGCCCGCTTCTCAAAGACGCCATTCTTAGGCTTGTGTAATTAATTACGTCGCTTATTTCCACGATAAAATTTCAAGTGTCTCCATGACTTCTCCATGCCGCATTGTTTCGCCGCCATCACTACTCCCGAAAGTTTTTTAATGTGTTGGCTGAGAAGGCATTAATTTACGCAACCTGAATTTATTAGCATGAAAATTTTGCTTTGTGTTCCCCGGATGGCCTCACGATGACCCAATGACCTCGCGGATTCAAATGGTGGTTGCCCACGCCTCGTGTGGCTTAGCTGTAAATTGTTTCACGCGCCGTGATCGCTGCCGTAATTTAAACTCGCACGTTGGGAGAACGACCACTCGTTGACTGCCTCTTACGTTCCGTCTTGCAGTCATCCCGGCTCTTCACCTTGCTCTGATTTCCGATCCGCGACCGTGTGCCCCAGGGAGAGATGTGCTTTCGGGTTTGAATTTTGGATTCTCAAAGTGGGATTTTTCGCCTTCGAACACAGCTCGGGCTCTGCAGATATTTTTGTTGAGGCTAAATTTCGAGCTTAGTGGGACTCTTGCTGATATCCATTCAGAAATTCTTTATCTTCGCGAAGACGCAAAATCATATGGCATTAATTTTATTCTTCTCTGAGTCCTATCTTTAACCTTACGTAAAACCTTTGCCATGCTTAGAGCGAATTTGGCCGTCTGCACTCTTTTTGCGCTCTAATTTTGCACAATTTTGCACTAATTTTGAACAAAGCACTCTTTTTGTATTTCCAGCTTAAAAGATTCGCTCATATCTACGAAATATCTATCTATCCATCGTAAATATCATTTTAACTCGAAAGAAATGATTGAAGCATTAAAAAATACGTATTCGTGGTTGTTGTCTGAGGATACCTCGGGGAATTTTTTTTAACAATTCTGAATTCGTTACCATTTATGGTAATAGCTTCAAATCTAAATATGAAAATGGTATGTTCATGTCATTTTTGTTGTATAAATGTATAGAGACGCTAGTAGCATGCATGCATGCTTGAATCCATATTGTTAGAAGTGCTGTCGTCTACGATAAATTCAGATTATACTTCTTCGCATTATTCTGTTACGGTGCCTTCAAGTTTAAATGTTGGCAGTCTCTGGAGCAATTAATTCATTATTTTTTTATTTCAGTTTCACCTAAAATGTGACCAAGGGACTATTATAAAAACCCGAGTTGTATACCTTTTACGCAAATGTGCTGTTCTGAATATATCCCATCTGTGAACAAAGATGTAACTTTGACCGACTGTGAAAAAAATGCCCACGAGATAAAAGAGGGCCTTAATTGCCCGGGTGTCGTTTAAAACTAGTTCCTCGTGGGAGCCAGGAGACGTGAAAGATGACGAAAACTTAATTGTGACGTAACCCACTTGTAAACAACCTGGCGAAAATGACTGTTTCCACGGTAAGACCCAGTCTCAGGAGGAAATTTAATTCGATGCAGGAGATACGTTTTGCAAGCGGAGCGCTTCCCCCATTCATGTAGACGTGGGCGCATTTTTGAGTTCCGGGAGTTTCATCTTTTCAGGGGAGGTGGACGGGTAGGGAGAAAAGAATTCCGGCAGTCGGATGAGAACCTCTGTTCTCCTGGCGAAAGTGCTCTTGACGGGCGAATAACTTTTCCCACACTCTCCTGAGACGTCGGGGAGACGTGTGAAAAGAGCAGTCGCGGCTAGGAAGTGAGCCGAAGACCCTCTCGACGAGCGAGCTTTGCCGTGAAGCAATGCAATTTATCAATTAGCTCGTGCAAACTTGCACTATTAGTCCATTTGCGTTAGCAAACCCATGGAAAGACTTGCTCGTGAATGGCGTCTCAAATTGGTCGTGTGTCTTAAATCATGACCACGTGTCAACACGGTAAGAAATGTTGCCCAACAAAGGCAAGCTCATATTTTAAATGTCGCACTATCTTTATATATTTTGAAAACCTATGTAATGACACGAAGGTTCATCCAAGCGATGCCTCGAGTGGTACGCGAGTCGACATTGACTCGTCTGCTACAAGGACGTCTTTTAACTGTTGTCAGACCAATTCTGTTGCATGCATGAAAGACAAATGTTTTTCCCGATTGTGTACTGTTTTTTTTGTTTGTATTTGTTGTTATCATAATCTTAGAATGGTCTCTTTGGTAAAGTTTTTTTCGAGTTGCGTCATACTTAATATGTTGTTCTGAATTTATTGCGGCTACTTAACATGGATTCAATGGTTTTGTTCGCATAAAGATCTAATTTTTTGCTAATTGATATATATTTTCTGAAAGGTTAGGCTTCAACTCTTTTCTCCAACATTTTTAAAGGCGAAGAAAGCAAGTGTCGAGAAAATGTCGGTTTTTACGCTTACAATGGGAGAATGCTGGAAATAAGAAATCATCAGTCTTTTTTTGAACATTCAAATGGACACACAAGTCTGCAAGTTATAGTGAAATGGACTTTTTGTAACCAATCAAGAAACATCAATGCTCTTTGCACAATGCATGATATGCTAAATGGGTACTAGATGTGTCAAAAATATTTTTTCACTGCCAATTCATGTGGCCAGTGCAAATAATATTTCTAATATAGAAGCCTCCATTGCTTAAGAAATAAGGTTTACAAATTTTCGCATTTTAAGGCTTAATTAATCACGAACGTAAAGGGCATCCTTCAGTTATCTAGTATTCTTGAGCAATAATTTAATGACTTTTATTTTTTAACCCTAGTTGTATAAATTATAGATTCATGATATAGTTATCAGGTTCTCGCGCGCAGTAAATAGCTAGAGAGTACCCAAATGCTAATGAAAATAAAGCAGAATCATGGCAGACGGCACTTACTTCAGGACGGAATCCGTTTTCGTCAGCGGTGTACGTGATAGAGATGGGTTGTCCTTCAGGAGATGTGTATGAGAAGGATCCCTCGGCGACCTGGGCTTCCTGCTGTGATCCAGGGTTCTTCAGGTAACCAGCTTCTTGAGCAGCAATTCCATTTCCGGTCTCATAACTTCCAAGAATAGCAACAAAAAGGTGGTGAGAAAATGTGTGGTGAGAAAATATCAATGCACAATGTTGATCGCACTTCCGTAAATATTTTATTGAGGTGAAATTATATTTGAAATGAATTTATTTGCTCACTCTCAACTAGAAATCGAGGTTCAATGCGTTGATCTGGCCTAGATTTCACATTTTTGGACCTGAACGCTGCGCAATGAGTGAGGAAACGGCTTAATAGTTGATGGATGATTGAGTACCCAGATTCTGTCTTATAAATATTATGGCTTTGGTAATGGAAGTCGTCATGTCTCATTTTTCGCAACAGTGGCTGCAAGAGCGTTTTAAAAATGTCCACGTACTCTCATAGTATTTCCTTGTTTGAAAGTGAATGGAAAGAGTATGGAAGACTGGAGGTAAAAGATAACATTTTCTGGCTCAAGTTGGAAATGCTTTATACTAATATTTGGGATAAACCCATAATAAAATTCGAAGCGGGGAAAATACGTCCCGTCGAGGTTTAATTTGAACTATGAAGTCGTGAAATGGACGCCCTTTGTTCAATGAGGTGAGCACTTACAGACTAGAAAGGCAGTCGCTTGAAGTTTTTTGGACCCTTGGGTTTCGCATTAGTCATGCTTCTTTATGATCTCTGGGAAGCATCTCTGTTCATTTCCTGTTAGAACTCCATTAGTCATGTACAGTCATAGCATTGTGCCGGAAGTATAAAGTTCTATTAGAGGTTAAGGCACTCACAGTTTTCTCGTTTTGATGTCCTGGTTATGTGACCGTATGAATGTTTCGTTTGTTTTTGGTATTTTCTGTGATGTGAGCGTAAATTTTGGTGTATGTTTTTTGGAAAAATTGGGCAATAATATTGATAAGTTTGAGTCAGAAGTGGAAATTAAAATTATGTTCAGAGACAAAATTTGACTATGCCGGAACTAGCCAAGGTAGTGCCTTTATGGAATAGCCCACAAATGCGCATAAGGGTGAAATTCCAAAAATGAGAAATCACTTCTTGTGACCGGTATCGAGAGATCCAGGTTCGAGTCTCGTTCAAAGCGAATGATCGTTCCGCTATGGAATTTTATAACATTCATTGCTATACGTTCCTACGAATTAGGTACATGATCCTTAACGATTGACTATATGGAGATGTGTGAATTGAGATTTCACGATAGCCGACATTTCAAGGGCTTGCCTTAAAAAACTTTTGTTCATTTTTCTTTATAATTGTATGTATTAAATAGTTTCGATAGAATTTAGTCTATGTAATCAAACGCTACAATTTTTTTCTCTGAGTTGTTATCCATAATACCTCTGGCACATTCTTTATACTTTTTGGGATATCTCGAAAGGGCTGGTTTTATGTACTATTCAGAATATTTTCTGCCACGATGATTCTCACCTGTATCTGTATGATCCGTCTCCAAGATGTGGCTCGTTGTTGTAGGAGAGGATTGGAATGACTGGGCCAGATTGGTATCCACCTCCACCTCCTGCGGCTCCTCCAGCACCTGGCCTGAAACCACCACCAACTCCAGGACCACCAAAACCACCAGCGCCTCCAGCAGCACCGCCGGCACCACCGAATCCACCAGCTCCAGCTCCTCCGAAACCTCCAGCACCACCTGCCCCAGGCCTTCCACCATAACCACCAGCTCCTCCAGCTCCAGATCCTCCAAATCCTCCAGCACCTCCGGCTCCGGGCCTTCCTCCAAAACCTCCTGCACCTCCGGCTCCAGATCCTCCAAATCCTCCAGCACCACCAGCACCTGGCCTTCCTCCGAAACCTCCTGCACCTCCGGCTCCAGATCCTCCAAATCCTCCAGCACCACCAGCACCCGGCCTTCCACCGTATCCACCAGCACCCCCTGCTCCACCTGCACCGGGTCTACCACCGAAACCTCCTGCACCACCGGAACCGGATCCTCCATAGCCACCAGCCCCAGCACCACCGGCACCTGGCCTTCCGAAACCTCCAGCACCACCGGCACCGGACCCACCGAAACCTCCAGCACCACCGGCACCGGACCCACCGAAACCACCAGCACCACCAGCACTACCGCCGTATCCTCCGGCCCCTGCACCACCAGTTGTGCCGAATCCCGTGCCACCTCCGGTTGAGCCGAATCCACCGGCACCGCCGGCACCCGGTCGGCCGAAGCTACCTCCAGCGGGTCTGCCGCCCGAAGGCACCTTGGAGCCGAAGCTGCCGCCCCCTGTGGGGCCGTCGAAAGGCGCGGCTAGACCAGCCTGAGCGCCCCCGGCGCCCGCGGCGCTAGCCGGTGGGAGGTAAGTGTTGTCTAGTCTCTCTGCTGTCGCCGAGGCACAGAGAAGTGCCATGGCCAAAGCCGCGATTGTCATCTGCCGGGAGAAAGAGTGGATTGTTATCTGGGAGCATATATCCAGGAGAGACTTCCTATGCGGAAGTAGTTGTCGCAAAAATAAATGTCGAGCAATATTTTTTTTTCAAATTATGCATACAGAGCTGACAGGGAATAATAAATGAGAAATATACCATGTGTACAGATAGTAACAAATTTCCCTCTTCCCGAGGACTAATGATTATAAAAAAAACAGAGTGAGACACTGAGACACTCCGATTTAAACATGTCACTTTTCATCCTTTCCCTATTTCCTATTTGATCTTTATTTCCTCTTCTTTATGTGATTGGATTCTTCCATGCTTATCCCTAGTTCCTCCCCTTTACATCCCCAGGAATACGCCCGAGTGACAGCTTGCAGGACAGTTTGGATATTTATGTCGTGAACCTGAATAGCGATTTTGTGTGTTCGTCTGCTTCGGAACGCGATGAACATTGTATTAGATGTGTGGACACATTGATAGTGCATTGTACAATGGTAACTTTCGTGAACTGAAAGTAACGGTTGTTGAAAAGCACCACTTTTATGCGAATTGACGCTGTATGCTCTTCTTTACGTGGTCAGCCTTGTCGCAATAAAAAAGTACTTAATACTCAAACAATTCTACCTTCCCAAATATCGTCGAGGAGCATCCATAACTAAACAAGCGGTGGGAGAGTCACAGGTTAGCTGTTCATCCCTCTACAGGAAATACCAGACGCGTCCTTGTTTTTTTCATTAAAAGTATGAGGGGTGCCTGATCACAAAAATCGTTGCTGAAGCTTGCGATACATGCCTTGTAGTAATTATCTATGAAACAACAAGCACCCGTATGATAAAAGTTTAATGTTGCACAGTAAAGCGGCATTAAAATATACGACACCGCCGCAATTTGGAAATAGACAGGAATCGCGAAACCACGTCTGAGACCGTCAAGGTTTGAATTACGGCAAATTTTCAAAATACCTACCCCTACGGCAAGTAGGCGACTTTGCAGACGAACGCGTCTCTATTATGACTGACCCTGGTTAGTCAGCTGCATGTGAGGCTAAGGTTACTAGAGAGCATTTGTGCCATCGAAGATAGAAGGTGATAGAAGGTTTGTTTGAGGGATGGAGGGAAGATGAAGAGAATCTGACAACGTTGGTCTTTTCTTAACGCAATAGTGACCGCTAACTTAAATAACGAGAAGAGAGTCGTAGGTTCCATGCTCGGCTTTGATTACTTGTAAAAACTGTTCTGATATTATTTCATCCCCGCGCCATACCTCGAGAAGTTAAAGAGGTGACAAAATATGAGAAATGCACTGCGGAAGTCGTGTGTTAGATAATTCCTTATTTCCCCTCAACGTTAATGTTTATGATGAAAACAGTCTGACGCTAACTTAAGACTCATTGTTGAAATACAATCGATCTTTGTCCTCTCCTCCATCTTTTTCCCTACTCCCTCTGTGTCTGGTGTCCTAACACCCATGTGAAACACGCCCCTGCGACGGCTCGAAGGGTATTGTGTAGATGAAACCTATGTGTTCCAGTATTATTTCCCATCCAATGGACCGAGCACTCCGCTGGGACTGCACTCCATACAGCACCCTCAATTCCATTAAGGTTTAAGTATATCTCAAAAAAATCTCCGGAACCGCCGGGAGTCGAACCAGTGCCCTTGGGATTGGAAGCCAGTGCTCTTGTAATCAGTCCTAACCCAATTCCCGTAGTGACCGCATTGCTCTCATCCCACGGGAAATGAATCTCGAGAGAACCGCGCACGTTTCTAAATGCCTGTATTATATGTGCTTGAAGGTCGTTACAGTATTACGAGGGCGAGCGAGTTAGGTCAGAGTCACGGATGTGGAACTCCTCCTTTTGAGTGATCGTTCGAGTTCTCTTTCTTTCTCTCTGTTCTTGCCCCCAGGGTGTCGGAGGGGGGTGGGGACGAATGGGTCGCGAAAGTGAAAGGCGGTCTGGAGATGAAATGGCCGCAGTTCAGAGTAGGGGAAAGTAAGAGTGAAGCCGTGGACGTGATGAGCAAAGAACATTACTCGTCTGACATAATTCCTTTTATCGCCAGAGGTCGACCCGGATGACTGTTCAGGGTGCCGCTTCTCATAACACTCGCGTCACATAATAAAAAAAACTCAATATTTTGTAATGCTCCTCTTTCGAGATGTATAATTTTATTCACTTAGGAGTGTTTATGAGATATTATAATATCCTTTTTTTTTAATTTCGGACGATTAATAAAACGGGTTTGAATGCCCTAAGGGAGTGGCTTAATTGAAACGTTCTTTCGAGCACGAGGTGGTTTTTTCATTCCGGCAGTTTTCGTCGTACCTTCCGTAATATGTGCCATGATGTTTTCTCTGGCTTGTTACTTGCACGTGAATATTTTTAGTGTTTTTTTATCCATTTGAGAGTAAATTTATTTCAGCGTAATTGAGCTAGGATTCCACTATAGTATGGCGTTGGTAAAGTACTCTTAAACGTTCAAGTTGGCATTGAACCAATGAAGTTTTATTTCAAGTAAAAGTAATTTTATATGCATCCGAAGAGGATTAGTCTTTAGAAAAAATTGATGAATGGAAGTTGTACCAATCTTTTTTTACTCCGAAGTGATATCATCATTATGAAATATCGTTGGAGTTGAATATAAAAGAGTAAATAATAAAAATAAATACAATAATATTGGACTACAGGAAAATGCTCTGAAGTTGAGTGAAGAGCATCGGCTATATTACAGTTGGGACAATTGTAATATTATTTGTTGCATAAAATATATCTTTTATGTGTAAACACTTTTTTTAGAAATTGCCCAACTCTATGAAGTAAATTTTATTTCATAAAAGTTGAGTCTAGCCAAGAAAATAATTTTTCCGCCCATTCTCATAGATGAAGTAATTGATGCGTACATCTACGTTCTCGAATCATGGACGCTTAGAATTTTCACATCGCAAAGGAGAAATATATTATATTCGTAAGCAATTTTTTGTTATGTAGAATTTCAATACTCTACATGCCTGCTTTCAATTATTCTCGTTTTTTCCCAAATGTAAAAAGTATAATTTTGCCTATTTACTACACAAAATTCCTAAATTTCCCAAGTTCCTTTTTGCAAGAGTATAGTTTTGTAACTGATAAATGAAACTACAATTTTGAAGCTTTTATCATGCTTTATGAATGAATTATTTCTCGTCTTTCCATGACCCAACGTTTTCAATAACTATTTGAAATATTGAAGAGAGTTATCAATCGGTGCCGGTAAAATTGGCCAGACTGTGTGAGAGCGCGGAGATAAAAGCAATTTAAGAATCGAAGCTAAGATTCTATTTCACATATTCTTGGAAGATTTCTGGAATGAGATTTTTGTACCTTCTTAGCTCCATTTGAATATCTGAAACATTTTTTATAGAAATTCGTTTCCGCTATTTTATACTCAGGTTGAATCCCAGTATAATATTTTAAGTGCCGTTTATCTTTTGGAGAGAATATTTATGGTGCATATGCCTATGGAATATTATAGGCAATGGACGTAAAATTCAGAAATTGTCAAAAAATATTATCTTACACTCGAGTTGACTACAAAAACTGTAAATTTTTAAATATTAATGCTTTTTCTTCCCTATGGAATTGCACCTTCTTCGGAGTAATATTAATGCTCGAAATTGTTATTGGAAAACTATTCACTTGCGCTAGGGTTCGACCCAGATTCCCTAATTTTGCATCAAGTATCAACTATTTTCACCCAGAGATGCTTATTTTCTTAAAGCGTTCGGCCCTTGTTTAGAATGCCAGGGCTCGAATCCCGGTAGAGGCGAATGCTTTTTGTTTTTTGGGAATTTCGCTCCTTTGTGAAAGATGAGAAATTGACGAGCCGATAGGCTAAGACCTTGTTTTTTGAAAGCGATCAGTCCTAGTTTAGGATGCCAGGGTTCGAATCCCGGTAGAGGCGAATGCTTTTTGTTCTTTGGGAATTTCGATCATTTGTGAAAAACGAGAAATTGACGAGCCGATAGGCTAAGAATTCCCGATAACTCGTCACTTTCCCTTTTGGATATCCTTGCGCTAAAAATATTATCCACGCCCGTTGAAGTCTCTTGGGTCGGAGCGACACGTTAGAAGACGCACCCTTATCCTTTAGGGGAGTATGCATATCTCACTCACCATCTTCATGCTTGTCTCTCTCCTCCTGGTGAACTAGTTCGATGTTCACGTATCCCTCTTTTGGGTCGAGACGTCCCGATGAGACGAGGTCCCCTTGTTTTATTCCGAGAAATAAAAACCAAGTCAACTTCGGTGATCTCCTTCTTGTGGCTTTTTCGTGTTTGTGCGGTGGGTGCCCGCTCGCTCTGTTGTTGTCGGATGGCGATTGATGCTCTCCGACCATCGTCGGACCCCTTATATACGATCGAATCCGTGCAAGAGGAGGAGAGGTTGGGGTGTGGGAGTGTTGTCGACGGGGGTGTGAGGGTGTTCAGTGGAAGGGGGGAGAGTAGAATCTTCCAGGAGAACAGAAAACGATCTTCCATGAGTTCACCACCACCGCTCACGCCCCCAAGCGAAATTCCTCGCAATTAGATTCGCCGCGGCGGCAGCGGCGCGCGGCTCTCTTGGGATGATGGAACAGTTGAGGAGTGCTCTGCTGTATGAGGGGCGGGGGGAGAGTGTGGGAGTTCAGGGGAGGGGATATTTTTTAAGGGGTATGCTGCAGGTTGTGGGAGTTGCGAGAGGATTCATCCCGCGGGATGGGACACTGGCGGAACAAGGAAGGCTTGTGGAGGGAGGCGTTGAGGCTAGGTGGACGAGATGCGGGGGGGGAGGAGAGCAATGTAGGGGAGGTTAGGGAGACTGCGGACCTCCCATAAGGGAACGCCTGGTGTTTAGTAGTGGAAGGGGAACAAAGCCTTGTCTGAAGGACTCTCTGGGGGTAGACGAAAGAAAAAGGAATGCTCCACAGGTCGCCCTTCCCCCCTTATTTCACCTAGTGATGTTCAGTCATCGTCATTTTTTTCGTAGGCATTTTATTTTTCCGATTTAGCTTTCCATCCATAGTTACGTCTTTCTCTCTTCATATTTTTTTACTGGACGTGTCTCATCATGTTTTTTCAACCCGTGTCCATACAAGACCCCGGAGAAGTTGTCACCTTTTGAAAAACGCTTTGGTTTAGAAGATATTTCAACGAAATTTCGTGGGTATAATGTTCATATCGCTGCTCATCAGGGGAAAGTCATCGGGCATTCAATTTTTGTCTTATATCTCACAGCTTCTTTTAACAATTGCGGAATACTGGAAGCAATCCTGAGATTATCCTGAATCCCACTCGCTATTACTTCGTGATGGTTAGAGTAGAAAAGGTGTAGGAAGTTCTTAAATAATGCTTAGTGCTATTTTTCACGAAGAAAGGTTGGTAAAAATTACTTAAAAATAAAAAAATAGGCTTAAGTTTTATTATGTGGAGTATTTACAGTTTGAAATGTGAACGGCACTTGCCAGTTGTATAAATTGACTCTTATGCATTGTTATTACCGGCGGATTCCGTTTTTATTTTACGTTCATCTCTATCCACTCGCCAAGTGCTATTCCAAACCCTTTATGGAATTTTATGGGGTGAGATAGAGATGGAAGGTGAAGGGGGCCGACCCCACAGGTTGCCATAAAGCACCCCTTTTGCTAGAGAGACCATCATTCTCCCTCCATGCATCTTCAACCTTCCAACTCCCTTTCAGCAGCCCAACCTCTCTCTTCCCCACTCCCTCCCTTTTGCCCCGTGAACTCAAACCCCTTATTCGTTCACCCTCACTCTCACTTTTCCATCGAAGAGCTCATCCCAACCTTCCCCCTACCCATCCCCCGGCCCCTCTCCCACACACACACACAAGAAGAAGAGTGGGGGTAGTCTATGCCCTCCTCTCACTCTCTCATTCTCTCCACCTCTTGTCCATTCAACGAGGTCGGTTGCGCCACATTGCGGCGGCCGTCCCCCCGTTCCATCCACCCAGCCGCAGAGCAAAGGATCACCACCCCTACTCCCCCGCGCGGACCACCAAGCGTTCCTCAGGGAATCTCATCTTTTATTTTTTTAATTCCTTTTTTTACCTATCCACAGACTCCTTCCCCACCTCTCCCTCTCTCTCCGCGATTCGTGGGTTCCGGGAGGTTCTGTGGGATACGAGGTAGGGAGAGAGATGCAGAAGAGGGGTTGGTGCTGTCGGAGGACAAGGGATTAGTTCGTTTCCTCGCGCGCTGAGCAACCGGGGGCGTAATATGAGAGGAACGCGTGCCGGAGGTGGTGGTAGACCGATCCGTAGTGGTGGAAAAATTAGTGTAGTGGCGGCTGTGGGAACGACGACACATGGATTGGGGGCATGTTGTCTTCGCTTGCTCCCTTTCGCTTTAGTTTTGAAGTACCCTTAGGCACGATTTTATAATGTTTCGCGTACTGACAAAATATTTTATCAGAGCCTCAGTGATATTAGCCGCTTATAATTTAGGAGAATTGGTTGATGCAGAGGCACAAGTGCTAGCCTCCGATCCTAAGGATCGAGGTTTGATCTAGAATACAAAGGAAGGGAGCTTGAATTCTTCGCTTTTAAGTATATTCTCTCTCGCTTTCGCTTGAAAAATTACGTGTATATAGTTCCGCCTTATCTTAGGAATGGAGATGGAGTTGGCGCGAAGACTGAGGTACTGGCCTTCCATGCCTTGGGTCCGGGTTCGAATCCCAATAGATGTGGAGATTTTTCACCGGAAATCCCGATCCCTACTTGAGGGTATCTTTGAGAGCACTCAAAGTGTTGTGGTCTGTCCGTCTCATCGATCAGTATATAAAGCTATTGGTGCCTATAATTAAGAGGGGCAGATTGTTGACGCTAGGTTTCTCTCCTTCCTTCCTCCATTTTTCGGTCAATCCTTCACTTGCCGTCTTACCAGCCTACCCTAAATGAAATTATTGACTTAAGTTGTCGGTGGTCTCCCCAAAATACCAGCCACCAATTATTTTGAAATTTCCATTTATATGTTCTCGAATTTTAACGTTGAGATTTTCCAGTAGTATCTTCATGAGCGAGAATAAGAGTTAATTTTTCTAGTTTCTTGAAGAGAAGAGTTATTTTATACCAGTGATTGAATGTATTAGAAATGTATAATTCAATTTAATGTTGACAGTGGGTCTGTCTTGAATCTCCGTGTCTGATATAATTTCGAGAGTCGTATATTTTTCAGAATAAATTTGTGCCTCTCTTTAATTGATTTGTGGTATGTAATCATTTTTAGTTCACCACAGTGTAAAAATATTGGTTATATATAAACCTTCATCAATTTTATGAAATCAATTTTTTAAATTTCAACGTTGTTCCTCATTTGGTAACCCTTGTAAATGTTTTTATGGTTTCGTCCTAATTATTCTACCCATTATTTTGATTACCTGGGAGGTAGTTGTTATTCTTGTTGTACCTTAACTTAGGTGGCGCAATTTTATCTTTCTGCTTTTATTTAGGGATTATTTTAGGCACACTTCATTAAAGGATAGACGCTTTCCCGATTATGTACTCCAGCTGAGTTTTTTCGGGCGAAATACTCCAATTAATTGGGCCATTACGCGGTGGAAGGAGAGAATAGGGGGATAAAAATGCCATAAAAGATAATGAGGCTATTGTTGCGGAGGAATCAGTATGTGTCATCATGGCCTTCTCGGAAATTGCCCTGGCTTCATAATTTTTTTAAAATTCTAATTTCCTCTGACTTCGAATGCGCCTAGCAAAGGACCTCGGTTTGGGACTTATTTTGCGTTTGTTCTTCCTTATTTACTTCTGTTCTCCGTATCATTTCTTCGTATAAGGGCCTTCCACCGTTGGTTTGTTGGCTCGTGGGTAAATTTGAGGGAGGCAGAAGGCCTGCATATGGTTGGAGGTTTGCGCTACCGCAAGTCAATCTGTCAGTTGACATTTTTTTGACTTCTTAATTCAGAGGGAATTCATGACATATGCTGATGCATGCGTCACGACTAAATCTGTAAATTATGTAATGAAAAGAGGCTGCTTTGGAGGTTGCGTCCTCCTCACAATTGTTTTATTTCGAATTTGATGGTGCCAAATTCCAAAGAACAAACAAGAAAACAAAAAAAAATTTGTATGGCTGCAGTTTGCAGCTTAAGGTCAACCAAGTTCCTCCGAGTTGGAAGTGATCTCAGAATGAGGTTTGAGAGGAAAAAGATGAAAGTGCTTGTACTTCCAAAACCACACCAAAAGCTACTAGTGTACTCCTCTTTGTTGCCATCTATTACGAAGCTGATACTGCGATTTCATAATTTGTCTATCTTAATATTTGTTTGAGGAAAATTATTTTTTTTAATTGTCAAGTTATTTTGTGGGACCTAAACCTGTGTAATGACGAATGGAGAAACGACTTTAATGGATAAATAAACCTTAGCTATTTTTAGAGGTGGTCTTTTCTCAGAAACCCCTAGTGTATGTTGCCCTCAAATTGATGACCACCACGATTTACGTATCATCAACCACCATAGCGAAAACCACCGAAAGCTGAAGGCGTTTGCGCTTCCAAAGAAAAGAGTGTACGTCTGTGAAGTAAAGAATACGTCGGAAATTAATTAAGTTCAATAGGAACCCACTGTTGAGTTGATTTATCGAACAGTGGCTCAAAGTGCTCGCCACAAGGCACATCGGGATTCTTGCGGAAAATCTTTGCCATTGTCGAGAACCGAATCCATATCCTCCCAGCATGGAAATCCAGCGCTCTCAAACCACCGCACCTACTCGACTCCCCTCAGAGTGGATGGAGTGGTCACGGTGGATCATTGACTGCACTTTTTAATATTTTTTCAAGTCGGTGACGAATATATGGATCACATCTCATTTAAGTCGGTTCATTCTTTAACAGGGCGGAACTCACTATACATCCCGTATTGGAATTAAAACAAGATTTATAAATATTAATTTTTGCCTCTATTAAGCTATGTTAAGACTTTTTGGCACGTGACTCTTTATTTAGGCGAAAAATACATTTATATACGATTATCTTTTACTTAGCTCGTCATTTTGATATGCCTTGGAAACAAATATAATAATTATAAATAAGATATTTCGCGTTTGGTACAAAATCTGTACTTATATAATTGAAATGCTGCGAAATATATTTCAGGTTCTGAAGGGTACGTGCTTAGTTGGCATAGATTTTTTTGAAAAATCTAAGTCGGTAATAATGCAATTTCCACTTTTATCTATGCATACATACACTAATACAAGCCAATGTCCGAGGGGGTAGAGGTAATCTAATGGCGCCCGAACCAGTTTAGTTTGTTTTAGTGTCTAGTTTTCGTATTGCATCTAGCGTAACTATTCGGATACATTCCTGAGTTTCGGTTTTTTACCGAGATTAATTGTTCATTGTGTAAATAAAACGCCTTAATTCAAACTCATAATCCCATTGTAAAAATTCCATAGCAACCATCAACAACGTTTTACTTTGGTACGGATGCTTGCATTAATTACTGCCACCAAATGTTTGGCTGTTATCGGCGAAATTATCTTCTCCAACCGTAAGGATGAAATTTATAGTGAAGAGATTCGCTGGGTATTTTCCCCGTTATTTTTTTATGAATTACCTGCTGGTATCACTCACAAGAACACGTCTGCAATGTTTCACGCAAATCTATACGTTGACAAAAACGCTCCAACTACATCTTAACAGTGGTTTTCTTTGTGCCTTCCGCGGAAAGTAGGGAGTTAAGCGGCAGAAAAGAGGATCTGACTGTGTGGGCGGTCGTTTTTAGGGAAAGGGGACGCTCCGAGGGGAGTTTGATAAATGCTCCTCGTGGTTTTCGAGAAGGTGGGAAGAGAGGGAAAAAAATAGCGATGGTGCATCATCAAGATTTTCGAAAGAATAAGAGTGCAAAACAATGCGACGGAGGTAGGAATGTTTATTCTTTTATTTTTTTCCTTTCGAGGACCGGGCGGAGGGAGGGGAGGGCGTTGGAGTGGAGGGGGAGGGAGGGGAAAGCGTAGTGGTGAGGGGGAGGGAGGCTAAGCAGGGAACTGGAAGATCCGTAACATGGGGTTCATAGGCCAAGGGAATTGTGTAACGATTCTCTTCCCCTCGCGAAGTTGGAGCATCTCCCTATTATATTTTCAAGAGGGGAGAGTGATGTGGAAGGGAGTAAGCGGGGCCCCCTACTTTCCCCCTCTCTCACTCTCTCCGCCCCACTCCTTTACCTCCCTCCTACTCTCCCTTCATCCTTCCCCGTCCCCCTCTCGCCATCACATGCTCATTCCACGCGACCGATCTACGAATGGGCGTTTTACGTGTCGATATATGTGCAAATTACTTGGCTTTGCACGTGGAAGTTTACCTCTGTGAAAGTGGCGAGTATATCGATGTCTCAAAGTGTACCACGCTTTGCTCTGCTTACCATTTACTTCCGTTTTTCCCCCAAAAATTGAATTAAAGTAAGGAGCATTGTATGTGGTATTTCGATTATCACTTTAAGAACAAAGACAAAGACGTTTACTCGCCCAAAAAGTGAATTACAGTTAGGAGCAGTGAATATGGTATTCCGAGTATTACGTAAAGAACATATCAATACGTTTGCTCGTCGTTCTCTTCGAGTTCCACTGGCATGCGTAGAATTTATAAATATCGATACATAAACAGCATATGTGTATCTGTAATGCATGTCAATAATAAGGATTGTTTTATTTCTTTTTATTTAACACAAGAATTGGCTCAGGCTCAAGTTTCAACTAAACTTAAACCAAAAAATCATTTCCAGGAAAAAATTAATATTTTTATGTTTACGTGTAGTGTCCTCGGGAAAATTATTCTGTTTTTTACATTTTAAATACCTGCTCGCAGTCATAAGGTCAGAATTTCAGCGTATGTGATGTGATTTGATTTCAAAATCGAAATTCCACTCGCAGTTTAAAAGATGTCAATTTTCCGGGAAAGATGGAATCCTGGCCGCAATTGTGCCGATCACCACCGCTAGCAACTCCTACCATAATAGAAGTTTTGGCTTGCATATCAGCGTGAGATATTACGTTACATTTGATATTCATTTCCTAAAAATAGTTCTTTTGTTTTTCGTAGAATAATTTCAAATGCAACCACTTATAATACAATTTAGGAAATGAATGTCAAATTCAACATTTGATATTCATTTCCTAAAAATAGTTCTTTTGTTTTTCGAAGAATAATTTCAAATGCAACCTGGAAGGACATGTAAATGTTATGAAACGTATCTTGAAATACATTACAAGAGATGTGCGTCTTAAAATGCGTGTACAGTATGTGGTTAGAGAGCGAGAAAACGGAAGAAAAAATTTAGGATGCTGCGGGTAGCAATCCAAGAACATTTGCCCCGATGCGTTTCGATGCACCACGCGCAGATGGAGCAGCCACTTTTTGAGTAGCTGTAGCAATAGCGCACAAAATCTTTTTAAAAGGAGCTGCCAGATTAGCAGCTGCAAAAATTTATATAGCTTGCAGCTTTTCCAGCAGCAACTTTACCAAATCACTTGGTAAAATACAGGTTCAAATATGGATTATGCAACGGCCGTCATAAAAAATTATTTTTCCTGAACATGTTTGCAATTTATAAATTTTAAGCTATGATGGCACTAACTTTCATTGATTAACTATATCTCAGAAAATATTAAGTATTCTGCTGTTTGCGTGGCTAAGGTAGATCATAGATATTGTTCATCTGATACCATCTGGTCCGAGAGAGTGCTATTTATCCAGTTTCATTACATGGAATCTTAATGCTGTTTTCTCTTTTAAACTTGAGTTAAATTCAGTATTTTATACATAAATTGTTAGCAACTCTCAACTACAGCTCATTGGTTGAAGAAATAGGTCATACTTTTAACTATTTACGAAAAAGGGCGTGTAAACCAGCCATCATCTGATTTCAGCCACTTTTTGTGATTTGCTGTTGTGTAGTTGGTACTTGTTTTAACAACAGCTTGCAGTAATCCAACTGATATATTTTTCTTTTCCTACTAATAGAGCAGCTGATGGTTTTTCGAGTAAGTAGAGAGAAATAAGCTAGCTACGATTTTTTTAGCATGCCCTGCGCAGATTTCCATTCATTTTTTTTATACATGAGTTGACTGCAGCTCCTTTTCACTGTCCACTTCCCCTTTCTCTCTCGCTCGGCGTGCTTCCCCCGCCCACCCTCTCCCCCACCCCCGCCTTTCCGAGGGCAGTCATTACCCCTCCTACCTTGCACCCGTCTCCCTCCCTCACATTCTCCATAATCCCCTCATCCCAATTCCCTCCTCACCCTATCCTTGCCACCTCTCTCATCTCTCACCACTTTCCGTCATTCAATCCCTCCACGAGTCGTCATCTTCGTCTTTTCTTCCGTCCTTTTTACCTCCACCGCGCTCATCCTTTGCTTTATTGTTCAGACCGTCGATTGAAAATTAGACTCAATCTTTTATTAAAATTTTAAACCGATTAGTTTTCTGACGAAGTTTTCAATATCTTAAGAACTCCCACACTACGGTAGATCAGATCATGAGAATAAAATAATGGAAATATATTGTAGAACAGTAAAATTTAAAATGTAGTTTTTACCGCGATCTAAAAGATACCATAATGTCTGCGTTAAGACTTTGAAGTTGGTTAGTTGACAGGTAGTACTGCCGAGTAATTCATGTGCACCCTAACACATGTTTATAAATCTGGTGAGTAGTGCAAACCCATGTTTTGCATGTTCCCTGCATCACTCTTGTTTCACTTTTTCATAGTTACATTATTAATTATTTTTGTAGCTTCTGTAGCATTTGTAGTATGTCGATAGTGTGATGCTCGTTGGTGAGAGGAAATTTCTACACTGTAGTTCATTGTGGTGATAATTCACCCCCTGCCAAACACTCTTGTGGTGGATTGTATAGTAATTAGTAGCTGTCGATGTACTACTTATCAATGAGCACTATGAAATAATAATCCATTCATTGATACAAACATACTCATCATAACGTTCCCTCTCGAATTGTTTATTATTTGAGAGGCGACCGGCTAATGAGGTAATTTGCGCAAAAGAGGATTGGTTGTTTGATAGATTGGGGAAAGATTATTTGATTAATGGAATAAGGGCGGGGAGAAAAGCAGCGACCACATCAGCCTGCCCTCAACGGAAGGCTCCTAGAAGTCCATAATTAAACGTCCCATCAAATGGACTGAGTTCAACTCATGAAGTGGTCTTTACATATATTTATTAACGTGATGAAACTTTTGAAAATAACCACAGATTTAAAAAACACACTCCACCGAGCCCCGGGTTTTAGTATGTAAGCATCATCACTAGGTAGATATTCTCATCAGTTTTTCTCCCCACACTTGTTCCATTCATCAAATAATCATTCCCTAACCTACCCAACCACTAATCGTCTACGGCGCGAATCACCTTTTTCCCGGTCGCTTCCTCAATTAACCAACCAGCCAAAGGCAACGTTGGGTTAAGAATGTTTGTAAAAATGAATAAATGCATTCTAATCTTAAATGACATGATTCCATCTGATGATGATGATGCTGAAAAATTGACACCCGGATCGTAATGATGTATGTTATTTATTCTGTGGTTTTTGTAAAATCTTCATCACGTTGATAAATATTTTTGGTGCAGTATTGCAAGTTTGCGAAGATATATTTTTATTCCTTGTCTTTACATAGCACCCGGATTTGGACCCAGATTTTACTTTAAATCGCCATTACTTCTGGGACTAGAGCTCGGGCCGTGTGGGTAGAATTCTATCACATGGGCCTTCTTGTCATCCCAATTCCCAGTAGTAATTTTTATTTGGGGAACGGCCAACAAGTGAGGTCATACGCATTTTCCGCGCTCGTCGATTTTTCACTGGTGATTACATTGGTAATGACCAGTTGCAGGAACGACACCTATGTATTCTATAAAGTTATGTCACCAATAATCCATTATATTCATTCAATAAGTGTGGAAATAACATTTGGTAAGTTTATTGGTTTTATAACTTATGGCATGGAGTTATGAGTTCCATAAGAAGCCAAGATGCCGGATGCGCAATGAGCCGCTTAGAGACCTAATTACTAGATAAAAATTATTTTGAGACTAATGACCAGTTAATTTACTCTTGCTGACTAATTATTATGTGCATTAGCAATTCATAGGCTAAACTTTCATAAATTTTATCCTGCGACAGGAGATTAGATAAAATATTCGAAGCTATTGATTATTGGTGAATAAGTTATGTAACTGGTGGATGTGTTCCTGTTACCTGAATATTTTTATGAGATCTATAACTCCATGGATCTCATAACTATTGATTCCAAAACTAAATTATCTTGAAACCGGCCATAAGAGGAGCTACTCTGTTAGGGTGGGCATTGTATGAATAGCTTCTTCCTCTCTGTTATACCTATAAAATTGGCTTCGATTAGTATAACAGTGTCCTCCATACTGCCCCATCCTTGCACACCTCTTTTGCTTCAGTTACACTCGCACTTCGCTTCATACGCTCCCTCCTGCTCCAATGAGTCCTAATATTCCTCCTCTTTCGAGTCTTATCCACCTCACTCACCCATGACTTTCTCGGCCAACCGTTTTCTCCCACGCCATTCATTCCACTATCGTATGTCTGGTTAGTTAATCGACTCTCATCCATGCTTTCGAAATGACCAAGCCAACTAGCGCGCTCTTTTCGTGTACATCCATTACTGGACGATCCATTCTACATTCTTTCATCACTCTCACTGTACTGATTCTCGAAGAAAAAATATTATGCGGATTAATTCAAGTGGGATGAGGTGTTCGTGCTAGTCATAGGTGAAGGACAACTAGGCATTTAGTCCACTTAGGGTGGATGGGGAATTCGCTGAAAAGATGTGTCAGCTATTATGGACCCATGTTTTCCACGAAAACTATGATATTTTTTAATAATATTGAGATTCCTCAATCTCTGTACTTTATATAATGCTCGTGGATTCCTGCATTGAGATGGAATATATTCCGTGCATCTCTTATCTCACCTCTTTCGTCTTTCTTTTAGTTTACGCGCTCGGCGTTGCCATGTCTATCATTCTGCGTGGCACGGCTCTTTTCTTTCAAACTTCTAATCTTCAAAATAAACAAATTGCCTATGAATAAGGTGTATTGGACTGTTGTGGAGGCTCGCTCATCTCCAAGGACCGGGGTCGAATCCACATGTTTTTATTCCCGACCATAATTTTGGCAATAATTCTCATTATACAATTAAATAACTTGCGTTTGCAGTTTCCAGTATTCGACGAATAGCTAATAATTTCAGGAGGAACCTGTATAAGAACTACATTATAACTACAAAGACAAATTATGTTGATAGTGAAAATCTTTGTCGAAACCTAGGTCAGGAATGGAATGTGCAAAGTAATTATTCATTAAGAGACATTATTCGCACTTTCCCTTATCCCGTTCTAAATTCCTATTGTTTCCTTACGTAATCCATGGTCTCTCAGCATTCCACGTTCAACAACAGTCTTCAAAATTTAAGGTATAATACTGTCTCTAGAAATAAGTTTGACTATAAATTTTTCCTGACTAAAGTCATCACCTCAAAGCAAATCTGGAGATTTGACATGGGTTGACATGGATTTGGTTTAAAGCTTTCAGTAGCGAGATTCTGTGACTTCGCGTCATCGTGTTTGTGTGTTGTAAAACACGCGACACTATTCGGTAAATATATGTAAATAGTTTTTAGTAATTCAAGGGAAATAGGAAACTTTTGGCGTATTTTCGTATCTTGCATATTTCTCCCATGAATGTTTGTACACATTTGATGGTACCCAAAATAATTCATTTAAAAGGGAAAGGAGAGTCCAGCATATATACTTCTTCCCATGAGCACTTGTCGTCCTGTTATTGAATGAATCGCAGGGCAATGCCACTGAAGGGAAGTATTTAAATATTCATCAATTCATTGGTCATCCAATTTTAAATGTTTTTAGCTGCACACCTCCATTCTTCCCGAACTAATGCTAGTCACCTTACTCCCTGGTGGTTCTTCTTTTGTATTTAACTCTTGACTAGGCCTATGTATTTCACCCTTGGCCTTTATCTCGGGACTTTTCTCTTTTCCTTCAGTCATATCCTTCATAAAACAGATTATCTCCTGGTGTGTGCAATCCATCTGGTTTTCCATTTCTGTACATATATTGTCCAATATTCCCCTTTCCTCCTCTACTCTTCTGAATACTTGGGAGGAGAAAGGACTATACGTAGCACTGTACAGAAAATAAGTACCAGATGGATTAGGGCACACTCTTGAGTTTTAAATGCATGCTTATTATATTTTGTTGAAAATGCTGTCGACTAAGGTGCAACTTATTATGTATTTCCGCGAATCCCTTGAGATTTTCTAATAGCTCTTTTTCATTTCCCCTGGAAATTTTTCGTCCAGAAAATCTATCCTAATTTATATCCGATTCGCTGATTTTCCGGGTGTCTTTGTGTCTATTTTTTCTGTGAATTCTGTCGCTATCCTTTCTCCATTCTGCGTTCCCGAACTTTCGTTCGCCCTTGGCTGTCTTTTGTTTCCACTTCCGTTCCGTCACATCAATGCGATACTCCGTCCGTGTTCCGCATTTCCTCGCTTTAGAATTTTTTAGGAGGAACTCATGTTGGTTTATTTTCTCCTTTCTGCTCAATCATCCTATCTTAATCTCATCTTTGCATTATCACCTACATGTGTTGCTTTGTTCTCCTGATGAGTTTCGCCTCACCCACAAGTCTATAGTCGAGTTGTCTCCTAGAAGAACTCTCCTACCTCTGTTATACTATTTTCCTTCTCGTCTACTTAAGCTTTTTAAGATATTATTTTTACTCTTCACATCCGTTTATCAATGCCCATAAATAAGGAAGGTTAACTAAGCATTTGAACTTGAGATTCTTTTAGTATGTTTCATTCCAACTTGATATTGGAAATGTTGGTTATGCGATTTTGTCGAAAGGGTAATGCCTCCGTCATCTTAATATGACGGTCCGGAGTTCAGTTCCCCGTATGCATACTCCAAGCCTTTTTAGATGGCCTCACCCAAGTACCCCGCGCTGGTATTCTTTGACTACCTGAACATCTAAAGAAGCTGATGATAAAGGGTGATCAAAATGCTTAAAGAGGGCAACGCATCTGTGGGATCTTAATGTACAATCTAAGAGGATTTTGCACATAAAAATCTGAGATAGAACGAGGTTCAGTTTATATGTAGTTGTGTGACGGGACTTAATACAAAAATGGCGTTTCGGGGTTCAGAGTTTTATGTCCGCGAACGAATTGACTGATGCAGATTAGGTGGCTTAAGAGGCCTTAAAGAATGAGTAGACTTCTATCCGCTACTTCTCTTCATTTTTCTTTCGTATCCTTATTCAGTTCCTTTGCCATGTCCCCTCCCCTCTCCAAAAGCTGGTGTCGTTTAACCCCCACCACACGCTCTTGCGGAGTACTGCTTGAACCATTTCGATAAGGATTTCCTGCAGAAGTCATCTGAGGAGGGATCGAAATTCCGCTGGTAAATCTTCTTCTCTGTCGGGATTCGAGCCTGAGTTCATCAGATGGGAAGCCAGTTCTTAAGCATCCTTACGTACCCGGTGCGCGATCTCGGTTCTCCATAACGCTTGCGCTCGCGTTATCGCTATTTTTCAATTGCGGTTATAAGAGCGGAAATGTTTTCGTAATTCTTTAAATATTCTCAGGTTCTTTAAATTTCTAGTTTTCGTTGGTGGAGTGCGTTTTCTGGGACTCTAACTGTGAATATTTCCTTAATAGAGTGGATTGCGGGTTTGGATAAGGGTATCGGCAGCGCGTCATAGGATACTGGGATCCCACCCCAGATATCCGTCGCTGGTTTATCTTACACGCTTGCGTTTCACTATTTTTCGATTGCGTTCGCTATAGCGAAAAGTGGTCGTAATTCTTCAAATATTCTTTGGTTCTTTTAATCGCTAGTTTTCATTCATAGATTGCTTTTTCTAGTACAGTAATTGTGAAAATTTCCGTAATGGCTTGCTGTTTTGGATAACAATAACGACAGCGCGTTTGAGGGAGCTAGGATTCCTCCCCAGATTTCCTTCGCTGGTCTATCTTTACCGCTCCTGAATGTCTCAACCTCTCATCCCCGCTCCTTTCTCCCGGGGCCCGCGTACACTCCCGCCGCATTGGAAGCTGTCCTGCCCCTCAATCTCCCTCACTGCCCATCCCTCTCCAGTCCTTTCTTCCCCCCTCCCTCTCTCTCCCAAGCTCTAAGCTCTCCTCCTGTCCGCGCCTCCAACTCCCAGCGCGGCGGGCGAGAGCGAAGGAGAGAAAAGGGAGAGGAATTTGCGGAAGGCGCTCTTTCGTGGCTCGGCGGGAGCACAGTCTGGATCGCGTCTCCGAAGAAGGCTCGTCTTCATTCTTCCCCCGCGATTGTTACTCGCCGAGACTCGAGTTAGCATCCCTGGGCCCACAGTCAAGTAGGCTCACGGATCTCCTTACCTCTTATCTATATCGTTTCTCCTGTGACCGTCCGTATGAGAAATTTGTGTAGATGCGCTACCTTCTCTGCGTTTATGCTTCTCTGATCCTTATTTTTGGTCCAATTTGGCTTCGTAGTTTTCTGCGATCTATGATAAATCCATCGAATTCCCCTTGCATGCCATCAATCGATACCGCTTCCCTAATCAATTGTTGTTGGGGGAAACTAGATGAATTCCACTTAGGAAAAAATAGCATTCGCCTCGACGTGAACTCTCAAACCCGGATCCCTCGATGTCGCCCCCGGTGCTTGAGCCTATTGAGCTTAGGTGTCTGAGTAAATTCTTCTCGGGTATTCCACTGAGTTAAATTTTTGAAAAGTGCCGACGTTTCAGTGGACGTCTCAAACATCCTCATCAGGGCATTTACTTACCCTGATGACGGAGGATGAGTCGTCCATTAAAATTTCAGTACTTTGAAAAAATTGACCTGGTGGAATACCAGAGAATAATTTACTCAGAGCATTCGCCGGAAAATCATACTCTTACTTTAGCATACTTACCCTGTGGATTTTTGTGCTATTTTTTAATGAACAACTTGTTCTGAACTGCCGGATAACTGAAAACGCTCATAGTAGGGCGTTTTGGTAGATCGGCTGGCCTAAGCAGTTGGCGTGATATCAAGGAATCTGGTTTCGAATCCAGGTTAAGGTGAATGATATTTTTCTTCTGTGGAATATTACTTACTGTACTTATCTTCACTTGCGGGTGACACCGTGAAGATGACACCGTCGTTCATCCCGGTGTCCTTAACGTTTGAGAAAAAAATTAAGGTCATACTATTTACTTGTTTACTTAATTAATCCTAATTTTTTCCTGTTCTAAATTCTGTAGTGTGCCTCGACCCTCGAAGTAACAGGTCTCTAGTTCCAATATCCTCAATGGGAAAAATGATGCATCATATAACATTTGCCAAAGATTTGAGTTCGAGAGGTTTGTCGGCGTGTTCGACTTGCTTATCCTAACTAGTTCAGGTAGTAGCGGTAGCCATGGTCGGTTAAACGCACTAGCCTGGCAACCCAAAGGTTGCGGGTTTGAATCTCTCCACTTTTAGTGGACTGGCGGATCGATGTAATTAAATCGCGATTCGTGCAGTAGAACCGAAGGAGAGGTGAGCGCCGACGATCTCCTCGACGTTTTTTGCTCATCCGCTACGTGATGCGTTTATGCCTATTTCGAGGTACAGCGTGTCGTTTATTCTTTTGATCTATTCATTCATCACTCCTTATGAAATACATGTGGCCAAACTGAGGCCGATAATTTTTGGTGTTATCCCAATTTCTAGTTATTTTTAGCATGAATTAATTAGCGTTTCAGTCATGTCGTTTTCCTAATTGTTCATCCATAGAAGTCTTTTTATCATCTTCTTCTACTTCAGCGTAAACATTTTGTTGATAACTCATTTTTGAAGCCTATTAAGTGTATAATTATGAAACTATAACGATATGTTAGGTGAAACCCGATTGTCCTGAAATTTCGAATTAATTTTCATTTTGCTGGGGTTAATTGTTACAGAAAAATTGCTTTCTCCGATAATATCAGTAGGTGTTCCCTGAGTTAGGACTTTCTCCGAAAACCTTGCTGCATCAACTTCAGCAGATTGCACTGAAGTTGGGATAGTCCGGCAGCTAGAGCTAAAGGTAAGGCTTTCATGCGAAATTTATCGGTAAAGTGTAATATGTCGACGGTAGTTTCGTCCTTGACGACTCATTAGGACAGATGATGTTTCAGAAGATATACTTTTCCTCTTACCTCGGTTCTTCGAGCGGAGTTAGTCATTGTTTTGGTTAAGGCGAAGATAGGTAGAACCTAATTGGTGTAAAATTTCATGCATAAATTGCCGCAGATCGCCCTCCAAACTCGTAGCGCGCCACAATCTAAGTCGGCACTGTTGACTATGGTGTCGGCCCTTTTTGTTATTGGTTCATGGACTGTAAATTTTTCTTTTGCTTTTGTACGAAGCAGTTTCAAGCTGCAGAATATATTTAAATATATATGTGGACCCCAGAAGTCAAGGGGTCTAAGTGACATTAAAAAAAATAAGTTAGGTACAGGAATGGGATGTAAAAATATAAATCTTTTTGGTGGTAAAGGGATCCAAGTGACTTTCTAGACAGGTAATGCTATCTAGGGTAATGCCTCTTAATTACTTAGTGGGTTGTACCAAACCTACCAAACATTTTCAACTTTGACTTCAGTTTTCTCAAAACAACGAATTGGTTACTTAGACCCCTTGACCTCTGGGGTCCTCATATATACCAAGAACGCCTATTCAACATTACTTTATCTTTGCGCCGCAAAAGCTGCAAACTATTCTTTCTTCCGTTTTTGTTGCTCATCGTGCCGAAGCTGTTTGTAAAAAAAAAGTTTTTGCATTTTGCGTAAAATTCTCAGTCATTTCTGTAAAGTGAATTTAGCAATTTTGTATTGTATTGTTGCATAATTGTTATCACTTATTATATTATGAATAAATAATAGGTAACGTTTAACTCTTCAAAGAGTTCGGAGCTGATGGTTACATAGGCAACAGTCGATGAAACACTCATGGTGTTGCCATTTGATCACGACAAAGTCGTAATTCCAAAATTCGACAGATCAACACTTATTGGAGCTTCGAAGCTTCGAAACTGTGGCGCGCCATTTCCATTGACTCCTGTCATTTTAACCTCCGAATCTATTACATTTATGAATTTTGGCCATTCGTTTGAGTTAACGGAGAAACGTACCGTGGGCTGACCTTCGGTTTCCTTTCCAAGTTCTAATTCGTTTAATTTTCATTTGGGCACTGCTGATGACTAGTAGGCTTTTGGATAGTCTTAATCCTAACATCCCAAAAATGCTTGATATATCATTTAATTTATTCATTGATTTCTATAGGATGAATTAGTGTACGCCTGAATTCCCGAAAAATGAAGGAAGATGAGATTTATCTTAACCTTTTAGCCGAGAAGATGTATCAAGAAAATTGAGATAAGGAAGTGGGAAATTAAATCGCGTGTTTCAACAATCTAATTAGTCGTTTCTGTTTATATAGTGGCATTTCTCGTCCAAGAGAACGAATTAGCGAATCGCTTTCGTCTGTTTTAATTACCTAGTTGCAAACGAGATTGATTTTAATGCAATTATTCTACCCACTGCTCCCAATTCCACGAATATAAACGGACCTAAACGAGAAAGCCAGTCTGAGAATATTTCTATATTTACGACCGACCCCGTGCTCATTGGCATTACCGCCCGTGATTTCGTGTTTTGATATTTATCTCGCCTTCAATCTGAGTGCTTGTGTGCATTTTGTACCCCTTGCAGGAAGAGGAGTGCCGTCAATAGTTAATTGATGGACTCGTTGGGTAATGGATGAGAGAAAACCCAAGAAAGTCTATCATAGCATTGGATTTCACGATTTGTACCGTAGCATACTAAATATCCTTTAGGTTTTTCCGTCATTGAAAGACAGATTTATGTGTGTCGCTGAATTTCATTGGTTTACATGGTATTATTCATCCACGTCAATTAGTTTCTTCCTTGACTTAATCCCTTGTAGAGTTTTCATTGAGTAACTGCAGGTGTGCTATGGTCCTAACCAATACCTTCGAATATTTGTCATTAGAAGACTCTTAACAGGTCTAGAATGTAAGGTCAGATAAACTCATTTTTTTATTTCAAGGGTTTTTATTCCAATTTATATTATTTAATGGGTAATTTTCCATTGTACTGTACTTTTAGGTTATTAAGGGACTGTTTTTTCAATCATTTCATTGAACAAATGGTGTGGTTTATAGTCACACTCACAGGTGCAGAGATATGCACTAGTGGGATGAAATTCGCTACGTTAAAAAATCACATGATTTAATCAAAGTACGAGCCTGGATCTCCTAATTACCGGTCAAGTGTTGCCAGTTACACCACCAACCCTTCTTACTTCAACTAGAATATCGGGGGGAACCAACTTTGTGTTATCGGCGGAAGTCCATATTGTGGCATACGATCAGTTTCCGTGCTATTAAGCCATTGTCACGGAGGACTAACTTCACATAGTTGTTTTATAAGAATAACTTTATAATTTTGTCAATGTTCTCATCATTGAATTGAACAACTGAATTTAACTCGAATAAATATGGCTTGTGGTGGTGTAGCTGGCTATACAACTAACCTTCAACTAACTTTTCAACTAACCTTGGGACAATCGGGTTCGAATACCGGTCAAGTCATGTGATGTTTTTCCTGTTGAATTTCATTCCACTGGTATATATCTTTAAGTGACTTTCAATGGGATGTCTGGGTAGATATACTATTCTTAATGACTAAAATTTCGGCGATTTAATTTTTTCGAAGAGTAGAGTTTGGTAATTTCTGAATTTGCGGGCGTTAATCCTTCACTGCATTTTATATCACGTATGATTCACTGCTCACAATTCCGTTTATTTCTTATAAGCATAGTTCTTCTTCTCTACCGCATGGTGTGTAGATATGATACACTCCATTGTAGTAATACGTGATTTTTGGTATTATAATGTAGTAATTGTTGCGCTTCTAGATATCTTTTTCCAGGAAAAAAAATATTTGGTACGTATTTCGAAATTCATGCAGGGAAGGGTTAAAATTTTCCTAGAGGTTTAGTATATATTATTTATTTCTTAACGTTCTACGATCTACCTCGACTACCGATTCCGTGAAAATTACTAAACTGTTTAGTAAATATGCAGTACGTATCGCGCGTTTCGAAGCGTATTCAGAGAGGGGACTCAATTGGGAGCTGAAGTGTTTAACGGCTGCTCCCTCACTCACTATCCTCTTAACTGCTGGGAAACACTCCGCTATTGTCTTCTCTAACTGTGCCGCAATAAAGGGAAATACAAAATTATGGTTAGCAAAGTTACATAGATTTTGTGAATCTGAAGATATGATCTGCTAACGAGGCAGTAGCCCGCGCAGAGAGCAAGAAAGTCGTGTGAAGCTTTCCCTGTAAGGTAGGTAGTTCATTCATGTCTTTGTGATATAGATCTGGAAACCCTGCTGTTAAGTTTGGTTAGAATTTATACTTCGAATCATATGCTTCGGGAAGTTCCTCTCTGCGTTTCATCTTATATGAATGTGAAAATTCTATTCCCGCTGAATTAGTAGTTATCTGGACACAAATTTCAAGGGTTAGGGTAGTATGTGGTCTATTTGATAATAAGCTTTTGCTAATCCATAGATGGTGCTGTAAGACCAATTGGCCACCCTCACTTGAGTTTTATAAATTCCGCACAGAACTTCATGCATAAATTCTCTGGGATCGATGATGCCAACTTTGCATATCCATCTTGCCCTCAAAACCAAATAAGTGGACATAAAACAAATTTCAGGGGTCTTACATTAGGACCACTTTTTAAATACCCAAAGTTCTCAATATTTGGTTTTAGCAGGTGTGATGTGTAAAACATTAGCATTTTATTCAATTTCCGAAATTCTGAATAAAATTACGATTTTATTATTTTTGAGTTTTTTATTTGTTTTTTTCCTCATTACGAGTTTTTTGTTGATATTTGACGGTCATATTTGACTAAGCGGAGTGCTGTATTCGCCGCACTTAGCTTCTACATCTACATATATACACTACCCTTCGACCCGGCCCATGGGCGTTTGGCAGGGACACCAGCCGTGTGAAGGAATAGGTTTTGGTTGGTGAAAGCATGAAGTGTATTATAGGAGCGTTTTGAGTGGAACTCAGGCTTTATTGTGGTCACTTGTTGTGCGTGGAGAGAACAAACGTGGAACTGTTCGGCAATATAATATCGCTTCGGTCGGACCTGGAAATTTAGTGTGCCGTCAAAGTGATATTCTTCTTTGTCCCTTTGAAACACACCCCTTCTGAGTTTCCTAAGCAGACTAAGCCTAACGTGTAGCCCTCGAGGCTCTTGTGGCTCCCAATGATATCACTCTAAAAGCTGTGAAACACCATATGTTAGTTCGTAGCAGTTTTTTATGAAGGGTGCAGCTATCATTTGTATTTTATGTTTTTTGGTGTAGTATACAGGTATCAGAAATACAGACAACCGTAGAAAATTTATTGATATGGTAGTATAGCCAAACTCTGTCAAAATAGTTTTTCTGCCTAAATCACTGTGAAATGTTCTTAGTTCCATTTAGAAGGAAAATTAAGTGAGGAATGCATTTCATTCCTCTCCTCTAAGAATATGAAAGGGAAATAGGGTATAGTACCTATTAATTATGAAATGGCAGAGGGCATTTATTCATTCTAATACTCGTGAAAACATTCCGTATACCTACCTTCGCCTTCCCATCTTAAGGTGCTTTCTGTAGTGAGGTTCAGCTATGATGTATTCAAAACCCAGGAAGCGTGTCGTCATCACTCGAGCATTCTTCTCCGAGCCGCGAATGAATATTTTTTTCCTTCTCATTTGGAAACCGTCCCAATACAGCCACACAATAAGGAAACTAATCCTTCCTCTACCTTCCCCCAGCCTCTCCATTCCCATCCCCCGCCTTTCCCCTGATCTTCTGCGCCGTGCCACTCCAGACCTCGTCATTCAGAATTTTTCCTCGCTTCCCTCTGATCAATGAAAGCCGAGAAGTCTTCGCAAAGGCGACGAGTTCTTCCGGCTTCTGTGGAGTTCACGCAACGGCTATCTCAGCCCTCCATCACCTTTTCCACATCACGCTAAATAGGTTTTTTTAACAGGTAGTATAATGGGAGAATGGAACCGGTGTTAATTGCTTTGGGAAGAAGGGCGAAGGCACATGGAAGGTTTATTTACCTAAGAGGCAGCTTCTCAACTTTATCTGCATATCTTAGAATTTTCCTCCCTCATGACATATAGTATAGTAGTAGGAGTATGTAGTATAGGAGATATGTTTCGGAACTTTTAGAGGGATTGAGGTGGGAGCCCCTAGAGACTCGGGGGCTACACGCTAAGCTTAGCTTGCTTGAGAAATTCAGAACTGGTGTGTTACAGGGAGACAGAGAGTATTATCATCACGCCTCACTACATCTCTAGGTCTGACAGAAGCGATAAAATAAGAGAGATACACAGCCGAAAACATATAGGTACAAAAATTCGTTCTTTCCTCGTACAATTACCGATCGCAATAAAAAGTGAGCTCCACCAAATACACTCCTATAACAAACGTCACCATTTCACTCCAAAACCTCATTCCTTACATATTTAGACGCCTGGTGTCCTAACACCCCATGCTACACGCCCACGCAGCGGCTCGCAGGGTGGTAGGTAGATGTAGATCAGTATTTCGGAGAGAGATTTACTTCAGCTGCCCTACCAGCCAATCTTTTCCTTTTTATATTGGTTGGTACTGTAAGTCCTCGATTTACGTCGTAGATGCGTGTTGAAGAAGAACGACGTAAGTCGAAAAAACGTGAAATGAATCCAGATATTCATGACCACGTTAATCCCGCGATAAAGTAAGGCGTTAATTTCAAAATTTGTTTTTTGCATTTATCTGGGGAAAAATACTATTTCAAGTAGGATGATTATGTCTCAGTTTTCAAAAAACGCAAGCATATGCACATGCAGTCTATTTGATTAGAATTAGAGAGGCAAACATTTTTCGACGACCCTTGTCAGCATGGACGTAACATCGAATCAGACGTAAATCGAAACGACACTTACCGAGGACTTACTGTATTCACCTTAAGACCCTTAATAATTTTCTTGATATAATGTATCCTCTGTTTTCCTATCAATATTAATAATTCTTCATTCTATACCTCACATTGAGTGCTCACATTTCCCCTGCAGGGCTGTATACTTACTGAATATTTCCTGTCCACCGATCATCGGTGCCATTAAATGATCAAATGGTTGTCGAGCAAGCTTCAACCTTTGCTCTCCTGCTGTCAAAGCCAAGTTTAGCTGATTCATCTCAGTCAGTCATTCTCGATAGATGAAAACTAATTAAATGGAAATCCTGGTAGTCAGCCGTGTGAAACTTGATTGAATTGAATAGAATAAGTTTATTTCAATACTTTGGGTACAAAAGCCATAAAAGTAACAGATTAGTTCATTGTGACATGCATAAAGTTTTGTTCATAATAAAGAACAGCATTTGTTACAAAAATATTTCAATAATATTAACATTTAAACAGGAAAACAGATATATAGCCATGTTTAGTGGATCTACATAACTTATCGGTGGAACAGGAAATTATTACATTTTTCTTAAAAGATCGCAAATGATTACATTTTTTAAACTCACTATGTATAGTGTTTCATATATCAGTAGACCTGACGACGAAGGATTTATGAAACATCGTGGTTCTGTGTGCAGGTAAATAAAGGCTGGATGCGTCACCTCTAGTTAGCATGATTCTAGTTTCAGGAGGACGACAGAAAAGGTCAAGGAGATATTACCAGTTTTTGAGTTTTAAATAAAGAATTACAAAAAGGCACAAAGCAGCTATTTCCGCCTAGAAAACATATCCAGCCATTGGATCTTTTTCCTGCAAGGGGAAATGTGCTTGTCCCAATGAAGGCTGAAAATGAATCGAATTGATGGACGTAGTCTGAAACATAAAAGCATTCTGAAAACAACCACGGATAGGTAAAAGAAAATGAAGGAATCATTGGGTAAGAATGAGACGATGATTTCATTAAACAAAAGGTAAGAGGTGTTTAAGTTAGAAATAATGGAAGAAAAACGGTGGCCTGAAACTTCTTTAAGACAGGGCAGTGCTACAATGAACTAATGGGTAGGCATGGGCAAAATTGGCATTAGGATGTAATAAGCGAAACCCTGCATATTATTTCCTCAATGCGGTTCCTTCGGAATTAATTTAGGGTGGATTTTTGATAAAGGAGAGGAAAAATGAAGTATACTAATGAGCAAGTGTCGAAAATGTTTTAAACTGACTGAGCGTGGATGTCAAAAGCCGTCTCCACGTAGTTCTCATCTAGAAATCGTTAACGAATACATATTCCTCTTAATTTGTATTTTATTCTACAACTCTACAGAGTTTGTAGATTTCAACTAATTTTATCTCAAAAAATTGATTACTCGTTTAGCTAAACTGCGTTTAGAAGACTTGATACTTATCCTCAAAGGTTTCCGGAAGAAGGCAAAGAATTAAATATGGGCAGAAGTGAGTAGGTAGGGGAAACCAAGTGGAAGGATGAGTAACTCTCCTAGTGTGAGAAAAGCGGAAAACAAAAAAATGAAAATGAGTACGCTAGGTTATTTTACGCGGTCCGTGGACGGCCAAAATGCAGAAAACAAGAAAATTGACGCTCACTTATTTAATCCTCTTTCCGTATGCTTTCTTGATCGGCTCTAGCCTTCACCTCATACCAACACGACTGGAACGTAGTTATAAGTGATACGAAATACGCATTACTGATTTGTAGAGGCGCCTATTTGGGGTGAAAATGTTTCTTGATTTCGTCATTTTAAAAAATTCATTTCGGCATATTTTTTGCTGTTTAATTTCATTTAGTCAATAATTTAGCTAAATTTTCTTTCCACTTAAACGCAATGAAAGCTAAAGCAACAGATCATTGATAGCATATTTGCAGTGAAAATCTTCTTTTATTTTTACGTAACAATAAGAAGCACGAAAATTATACATCTGATGAAAGCACGTTCTGTCAATACCATTTAAATAAGCTGCAGCCCAAAAGTAAATTTCCAAATATATGACAATGCACCGATTAGCAACAAATTCCAACTCGCAATACCCCGTCGCTTATTAATATGTATCGAAGTGGTGTGGAATCTATTATCATCTATTATCGTATTTTATATCCATAACTCGAATCCATTTCCGCCGCTAACTTCAAATGATTATATTCCACACGATTTCGTCGATTATTTCGCGATTTTGCTTCAAGGTAAATAGTTTCGCGATTTGAGCCGAATTATAAAATTTCGCTAAAACTTCTAGATTTCGCGCTTTGCGAACAACAGGTGCCTCTGCTAAAGTGTAATATCCATTATCTGAGACACAAGGATGAAGAAAAAAATGGATGTGCGCAAAGTTGAACCATGCAAATGGGAGGACTTGTTTCCATGATGCTTGCGATAAAGGGAAAAGACTATTGCCGGTATTGGTTTGGACAAGCAACAAATCGAAGATTTGGTCCATGTCTCAAGCCTCTGTTTTCCATTTATGCTTTTAGGGCCGAGCATTTTTCAGTGACAGATTTTCTAATAAAAACTTGAACTCCCGCGGCGGAGGACTGTAACGGGGTCACGCGCTCCGTGAAGCTCGCATATGCGCATATCGCTCGTGCTCCGTGAACTCGACAAAAAAAAGAGAGATTGAAAAACTGGCACGTGCTCATATATTTTAGAAAAGAGAGGGAAAGGGTTTTGTGAATGTGGAGTGAATCTTTCCGTAAGCTCTGCGTGCCGTCGAGTGGTTTACTTACCGCGCTACTTACTACGAGGATAGAAAAACAAATTAGTATAGCATTTGTGTACGAGTGTACCACTTGCCTTCGTGGAGGTGATCACCGTGTGTTTTTACCCATGGAATCGCGGAAACGTTTTTCCCGCATATTTTGCCGGATGCTCTTTTGAGTGCTGAGTGACTGGCGTGGATGCGGATCAAACCGAGAGAGTTTTTCCCTCGTGTATGATCCGCGCGTGACTTCATAGTCCTAAATTTCGATAAAAAATTCCACGCGCGCCTGTTCATTTTTGGTATTTTATTTTGTATTTTACGGCCGGTTGCAAGAATGTTCACTAATGGAATGATAGTTATGATAATCTATGTAATGGAAATCTTAAAAATATTCGGGTTGCTGGAACACACGTACCAGTTACATAAGTTATCCACCAATTGTTATATGCTTCGAATGTTTGATCTAATCTTCTTTCGCTGGATAAAATTTATAGTGATTTATACTATGTATAATTGCACATAATAAATATCCAGTTTGCTAAATAGCAGTTGTTGATGCACATAATAAATATTCAGTCAGAGTAAACAAACTGACTATTTGTCTGAAAACAAATATTTTATTAAGTAATTATAACTCTAAGTGGTTCATCGTGCGTTCGCCATCTTTGCTACTTATGGAGCTCATAACTCCATTTTATAAGTTATAAAGCCATTATGAAGGCATAAGTCTTGAATCAAATAAATTTATTGAATGTTTCTGCAACGCTTACTGAATGGTTGCCATGGCTTATGGGTACCATAACTCTATGGAATACATATGTGTCGTTCTTGCAACTGGCCATGAGTCTCGTATGCGTCACGGGTAGAAAAATGTTCAGAATTCAAACATCTTACGTCGCGCTGGCGGTAAGAAATGAGGTAAGAGTGACGAAAAATAGAGAATTAAGACCGTTTTTCTATTCCCCAAGTGGCCTGCCTGCCAACTAAGATCCTAACTTTCTGGCAGTCCTGTTCACTTCGTAAGAGGTACGTTCATTCATTTCACTATGTAAACTATGATCGATAAATGTGTGTATGTTTATAGTACTATCTACTCTCCAAGTTTTAACTTGGTGGCATAAATTAACAGCGGCCAAAATTCAGGGCGAGTGTTTCGACCTAAAGATGCCTCGAGGTTTGGGGGGAGAAACGTTGGCCAATAAGGAACCACGCGGCGGCAGTCCGGAAGTACGAACATGTTGTGGCAACCTTCAAAATAAGTTCTTCACTTGGATCATTACTTCAGATTTGTTGGAAGAACATACTGCGGAACTATTTACGTCAGTTCCAGCGAAGTAACGACGATATACGCACAGGTACACCTATACATCCTAAAAAGGTTCGTTTTTCTTGGATGGGAATTCGAACCCACATGGTGCGAATACGAATGACATGGCTTTACCCGAAAAATGACATTTAAATTAGTTACTCCACTATTTTCAATGATTGATTGTACGAATGAATGGTACGAAGTCACTCTCACGGGTGCATATATACCAAGGTATGAAATTCACAATAAAAATCCTTTGACTTGTCCGAGATTCGAACCAGGATCTCCCAGGACGCGGATCAGGTGTGTTAGCCAGTTACACCACCAAGACTGGTTCTCCGGGTTCGAGTCCCGGTCAAGTCAAATGGTTTTTTTTTTCATGGCGAATTTCGTCCCTTGGTGTAGTTACTTCACTTTTACTGGTTCCTCTGATGGTGATTGATGCTCCTCGAAAAAAATACATATCGCCACGCGAACACGCAATCGCGATCGTAAGCCGGAGTCTTCTTTCTCCCATTCACTCTAAATGGAGAAGAGAGACAGATGGGTTAAGGGGGTCAGATCCGAGTGCCCACGGAGCCATATGCGCCAAGCGTCCGTGCGTAATATGAAGTGCACGCCGGGATCACCTCTCCTCGCGTCCGCACTTACCTATACCGAGAGCGCCCCAGAAACCCATAATTGGATTCACGTTCGGCGCGAATAATGAGACATCCTTGAAGGATTGCTCCCTTGGGAGATCTAAGAAGGGGATTTGGGAGGAAAAAAATTATAAATTTCGATGATGGATGGAGAAGCGACAGATTTTCTTTGAGCCAAAAAAAGCAACTCAACGGCAAGCAAAAAGCGTCTCAACGGCAGCGGCAGCGTTTCGCATGCGCCGTGAAAGCTTCCGTGGTGAGCTTTACTGATGAGCCTATGGTTTTCTGATTGCTCACGAGTGTTTCCTTTATTTTGATTTATGCGTTTCGCTGGATTCACAGGGCACTTTAAACTTCTATATCTACTTCTACATACTACCCTACATGGGCTGCATGGGTGTGTGGCTGAGGGTGTTGGGACACCAGCCATGTAAGGTTATGGGAGGTGAAATGGTGACGTGTATTATGGGAGTGTATTTAGTGCAGCTCAGTTTTTATTGTGGTCGCTTATTGTGCGCGGAAAGAACGAGTTTTTGTGCCTATCTGTTCCGCAGTGTATCTCTCTTATTTATCACTTCTGTCAGACCTAGGGATGTAGTGAGGTGTCATGATAATATTCTCTGTGTCGCTCAGAAACACTCTAGTTCTGAATTTCTCAAGCAAGCTAAGCCTAGGTGTAGCCTCCGAATCTCTAGGGGCTCCCACTATAATCCCCCCAAGAGTCGTTAGACACTATATGTTCGTTCGCAGCAGTCTTTAAAGAAGCGTGTTGCTTTTCTTTGTATTTAATTAATTTTTTTGGTAACTTTTTTATGACCATGGTCCCAAATGCTCGGGGCGTATTCGAGGTGTGGCCTAATCAGAGCGAAGTAGCATCTCTCTTTCACTTTTTCATCCGAAGATCTTCCCGTTATATGCTTAACAAAACCTAGTTTCTTTAATGCTGTTCCGAATATAATAATAATAATAATAATAATAATAATAATAATAATAAGTTTATTACTTCCCAAAAAAACGAACATCACAAATAAATTACAGGTTTTTTTTCCATACAAGGGGAAGCTTTAGGTAGCCTCTAAGAAATATCTGTGATGAGGCTACCATCCCAGAATATATAGCTGATTATTGCTTTTAACTGAACAATACAAATCAATTATATATACAAAGTAGTTTTACAATAGATTTCAGAATGAACCAAATGGAATACAATAAATAGAAAAGAAAAAAAACAACTTCATACGATAATATTAAAGAAATTTTCTACACTTTGCTGAGTTAGAATCCATTCCGCTATTAGTTTGAGAAGTTTATTTTTAGTATAATTTCCGGCTTTTAAGTCCTCTGGTAGCAAGTTGTAAACCTTGGGTCCCATGTACAAGAATGATCTCTTAAAGAGCGATTTTTTTGGCTTGATTAGATGAGCGTAAAATTTATTTCTGAGATTATGTTTCGTTCTTTTTAATTGTTTGTTCCCACTTCTTAGGTAAAATAAATTCAGGACTTTATAGACATATAAGTGTCTCAACGGTAGCAATTTTAATGCTGAAAATAGGGGGAAAGAATGATGATATTTTGATTTACCAGCAATGATTCTTATTATTCTTTTCTGCAGTACAGTAATTGGTTGGGGTACATTTTGATAAGCTCCCCCCCAGCAGACTAATCCATAACTTAACTTAGACTGAACCAGTGAACAATAAAGGGTTTTGCGGAAATGAATTGAACACTTATTACGTATTAGGTATAATTTTGCCATATATGTTTTGCATGTGTGTTCTCCACGATATGTCATAAGTTAAGGCAATTCCAAGATATTTTACTGTATTTAGTTCAAGTTTTTATGCTTACTCCACCCACAGTATGGCATTTGTGTGATGACTATTAACGTTTATCCCCTCGAGATTCCGGACCTTGACCGTAACTATCCGAAAAGTAGGTGTCTATAAGGTTGCCCTTACTGCTTCGTTTTTTTTCCTTCCGCCTCTATTCTTCTGCCGTAATATCATCCGCAGTGTGAGTTAATGGACCTTAAAAATGTTACCTTTGTACCAAGGGAAGTGAGAGTTGACCGTTCTTTGCATCCCATTAGTTCTTTACCTACTTTCCGTCCTTACAGTTGTCTCGAATGATTTTCATTCTCCGTTTACGTCATTTCTTGCCATCACAGTTCCCATAAGGTTGGTACTAACTTTCATTGCGGGTACACTGTGCTTACGATTATTTTCCTGAGGACTGAACTTGGCTTTAAAATAGGATTTTGGCTTTCAAATTCTTAAATTGAACTATCGGGATTATTGAAAATTAAAATAAAAGTTTTGGCAATATGCACTAAAAGCAATGAAATTGAAGCATCAAACCTGCTGTGGCAATAAGAATTATATTTCCTTAATGAATTGAGGGTTATTGTTTGGTTTTATTCCAAAGAATGTTACGCGCTTGGTTTATCATCGTGATTTAATTACTATAGCTGGTTGTTATAGATAATTTGCATGTCACTTTATATTTCAATCAAATTCTTTTTATCATATTAAATTGCCTTTTTACCACCTTTAATTCTTGAGGGAAGGAATGTGTTAGAAGCTGCGGTAAAAAGAAAGCATGCAATTTGTTATTTAAGTATTATGCAATCATCTGCTTCAGAGACAGCATTTTCCTACTTTTCATCTTTGATCGGTTTTATTGATGTTATTTTTGGATCTACGGGAATACCTATGTTTCATTAAATCCAATACAATAAATTAAATTTATCTTGTGGTAAAATTAATAAGATCGATATTTCCGTCACAGAAGAAAGAATATTTCAAAGAAAAACGTATGGAACGTACATAGAATATGATTAATGGGCAGTCTTCAGATCGTGTGTACGTTTTACAGTCCCGCTGGAGAAGTTGAACGACCCTTGCTTCGAAATACCGCTTCAACGTGGTTGAATGCATTCTCCTGCGTATATGTGTAGCATATTACGATTATAATTGCCTCGATCCGATAAATACTTGTGGTAGCAGCGAGCTGAAAACTTGTTAATCCTGCCATGTGCTCCATGCAGTGATGTAAGAGTCTGGCGGATCAGCGTAACCTACGAAACAAACTCTCTGTGAGATAAGAAAGAGAACATGCACGCCAGACAATGAACACAGCGTGGATGCGGCGTCGGAGTTCGAGCTCATCGTGTTGATTCTGGCTGAAGCTGGAGAAAGTTGCTATGTTTATTAGACTCGTGGGAAAAGAATCGTCTCCATTCAGAGCAGTCAACTTTTCCGGATTAATGCAAATAACTTTTCTTCAGTTTTTTTATGTCAGTGCACTCATGCGTTTGCTTTTCGCTTAATGCCGTGGTCCATTTCGATTCCATGTTTGCTAGGGAAACGAAAGCAGAAAAAAATGAGAAGGCAAAAGGTGATCACGCACAACCTCCGTGGCTCGCCAGTAGCAGTGGGTATATGAGAATGAGCATGAGGGGAGGGGGAAACAAATCCCACGAGGCAAGTGATACCCGCTGTAATTAGTGGAAGCGTTCCGTAGCCAAAGGTACCGACGCCGCCAAGGAAGAATGAGGAGACTTGCGTCATGCCTATATTGGATCCGAAGCACTAATTTCAATGCTTTCCCGAGTAAAAGAATATACTTTCTATTCTGGAGTGTGCACAAGTCATTGCTCACGAGGAGATCACTCCAGGAAGGGCATTGGACGTAACATTGGTCAATTTATTCCGGGATGACAATCGAAGGACGTTTATCTTTCTTCAATCATTTCCGGGAAAATTGATATTTCATTCTTTTAGAATTTGACCTTTGTTGGAAACAATTGATGAGCTAGGTTATGGTGGAATCTATTAAAGGAACTTCCTTCCTTGGTTGGAGTTGGTGGTTGAAAAACATGGTTTAGAACTTACGTATTTACTCACCGCAGAAGCGCTTAAGTGTATTGATATTTTATTGCTTCATCTCAATTAAGTTCCAATTCATATTCATGCCTTGTAAATTGAGAATCATCTGATTTACGCATTCGAAGTCATCACCCCGTCACACTAGCTTCTTGTCCATGCCCCTTTCATCTCAAAGCGTCCAATGCAGTGTGCTTTTTTGTCCTTGAATTTTTGGCCCGGACCAAATTTGCTGTATTTATAGATATAATAATAATATATTCATTGAACGGGTTTAAACTCTTTATAAAGGTTCACATTATATACAAGCATAAGGTTACCAGAAGTATCAGCTTTATAGTGAATAAAAGAAAGTAATTAGAGATCAAGGTAAACTTAAAAAATAAATGAATAAAATAAATAAAAAACTATAGATATGACTTAATTAAGCAAGAAAACCAATCATACACAACTGAGTGAGGCAAACTAAAATAAAAATATTGATATGACCTAATAAAACTAGACAAACATAAAATATTGCTGCTCACTCATCCCTTAAAGGCACTTGAACTTAGAGTAAAATAGTCAACATACCTTGAGATTGCATTAGCATCTCTCATAGCACGGTACAATGGCATATAGAAAGAATAGTTATTAGGCAGATAGGGAACATTAGCCTGGGGTTTACCAAAGGTACCCTAAGTGACACAAATGACAATTGAATTGAGGATTTTACATAATTGTTCAAAATATAATATAAAAATATTTTGCCAAATAGTTTTCTTCTACATTGAAGACTAGTTTCGTTTAGATAATTCATTATGCTATCATGTTCTCCCTTCTTTCCGGGAAGTGACAGCTTGATGGAAGCAAATCTTAAAGATTTCTCATGGACCCTCTCCAAAGTTGATACATATTTCCCATAAAATAGATACCACTTAACGGAACAGTACTCCAGTATTGATATTTAGAGAGGGAGATATATTACCTTTTTAGACAGTGAATGTTCTTATAATCCTTACAAGCACGACAATTAAAACCCAGTATTGCCCCTCACTTCGCCTATTTTGTCACGAGAGTTACTAAAGTAGCTATGTATCTACTCAAGTTCTATTCTAGCATCGCCAAATCTAATTGATACATTTCACTCCTGTTCTGACGCATGCTCACTGTGGATGCTCCGCATGTATGCATTGGCTACTGTTTGTATGCATTAGCCACTGAATATAATAATTAGCATAACGGTCGATAATTGCCTCATATTAGCCTCTTTGCAGCAGAAAAAGTGTGTCCAGTTATACATTACTTTGTTTTTTTACTGAGTGATATGAAGTTCCGTTTGGCAGCCGATGATTTCTTCAAAGGAGAGGATGAGGTTTTGTGACTAATTCCAACGAATATTGCTCCAATGGCCTTGGTGCGAATGCCATATATGGTTCACTGATGATGTCACATTCAACCGAGATCCATAATTGCTGCTTCTAATTGCACCGCATTCTCTCGCCCAAGAGACTCCATGTGGAAATGAAAGAGCAGAAATAAACGGATGTGAGAGAAGTTGTGTGGAGCCTGCCGCGTCATTGATATGCCTGCGTGTGAGCGTGTAAACATCATGACCTCCTCCTCATGCGGATAAAATTCGTCTCCAAAATTCGTGCAACTCCGAACCCTGCTGGAAATGTCTCCAAGGGGACATGGGGTGTCCCGTTGGTGATCCCCATATGGGTCAAGGGGATCCCCAAGGGGACATCCCATGTCCCCTTGTGGACACCCCATATCCCCTTGGGGTCATTGCCAGCAGGGAATGTATTTATTTTTTTTGGAAAAAGGACTCTCCAATTCATTTTTTTTGCAAATAAGACTTGGTAGGAATATTAATAATAGGAAGTCGTAGATGGTGACTTTTTGAAAGTAAAATGACGATAGTATATGTTAAGTTGGGCCATAAACAGAAGATTGGTTGGCCGTTGCTCTCCACCCCGCTCTCCTCTCCGCGAATTACATCATTCTTATGTACATTCTCCTCGAAATACATACATTCTTACATTACAAATTTTAACCTTGATGCTCTTAATAAGATTTTCTTCTATGTATTCTAATATTCGTCTGCCCTGTAATTCTTCCCATTCATTTAGCGTCCCTTTATTGTTTTCTCCAGACGTTATTATCCAAAATCATAGCACATAAATATACCAAGTATTCAGGCCTGCCGCGAATACGGCGGTGAAATACAATGAAATTGTCATGAGAAAAAGTTGGCCTGGACCGGGAATCGAACCACAGGCCAATCCACAAACCATTACGCTACCCAGGCTTCCTAGTCCTCATGGCATGAGGATTTTTTCTCAAGGCAATTTCATTGTATTTCACTGCCGTATTCGCAGCAGGCCTGAATACTTTGCATACAGAGCCAAGCGCGGCTATAGATGAAGGATACAGTCCGCATGCTGTGGCTTCCTTGAAGTCCGTTCTCCCTTGCGTTGCCATCTTTGATGGGCTGCAAGGGCTTACCGTCTTGTTCATAAGCATCATTCTAAATTGCCATGAGGGTTAGGAAGCCTGGGTAGCGTAGTGGTCTGCGCATTGGCCCGGATAGCCAAAGACCGTGGTTTGACTTCCGGTCCAGGCCAACTTTTCTCATGGCAATTTCATTGTATGGCATATGAGATCGTCTCTTTTCCTTCTGAGTTTTCACCTACCTTGCTCTCTCTCTTATTCTTCGTAGGACTCACCATCCATTTTGCCTTCATCATTCTTCTGTGGCACGATGCCAATCTCTTCTGCCCTAAAGTGATTTGGTTAAGGTGGTATGTAGAATAATTATTTTATCTAGGCATTACCGTAAATGAAAATGAGTTGGGTATCCATGGCAGTAGATTCAGAAATAATGTGTTCATCCATATATTGATTATTTTAACTCTCTGGTTTAACGAAGTCATTTTGAAAAGGGAAAAGTTATGAAGAGCGTCTCAGAGAAGCACTAATCAAAGGGTAATTGATAGTCGAATATGAAACTTCAGTTAGTGGAGGCTTTGAAAATAAGTAATTATATAAAGAAGATTAATTTGTGCTGGGAAATACTTTTGAATGGAGAGTCTTGTGATGCGGTTTCGGAGTCCGCTGCATACGTACTTGGTTATCCGGGTATATCCAAGTTTATATGCTATCCAGTAAATTAAGGGGAGTTCAATTTTCTCACTAGTTTTTTTCCTTAGAAATAGTTTCAGTTCCTGGCATACTCCGCTTCCATCCGAGACTTTCCCTCCAACATTCACCCGCCTTGAATCGTCCTATTACTCCTTTCATCAGTGACAAACATTTAAAAAGCTACAGAAAATCATCCACTTCTTCAATCTTTTCGCCATTAATCCTAATTATACAAATGCTACTCTAAATGTCTAAGGAAGCGAAAATTGCAGTGTACAAAAGTGTACTTCTCCCCACTTTGTTGTATGGTAGTGAAACATGGGTATGTCAGGATAGGCAAGAGTAGAATAAACGTCGTGGGTATGAGTTATCTGAGGGGTGTGTGCGGAAAAAGTAGGATGGATAAGGTCAGAAATGAGTGGGTAGTACATGAATGTAGGTTAGATGCTCCAGTAATGGACATATATGAAAGGAGTGTGCTTCGTTGGTTTGGCCATGTTGAGAGAATGGATGAGATTCGAATAATGAAACAGATATATAACAGTGAAATGAATGGTGCGAGAGGTAGAGGTAAGCCGAGAAAGTTGTGGTTGAATGTGGTGGAGGAAATTCTTAGGAGGAGAAATATTAGGAGTCTTAAAAACAGGAGGGTGTGTATGAAGAAGTGTATGGGGGTAAATGAGGCAAAAGAGGTTTGCAAGGATAGGTCAGTATGGAGGAAATCATTGAAGCAGAGTTAGGTGTACTAATATGTATTTATGAGTGAAACTTTTTGACTGTGCCTATCCCGGAAGGGAACGGCACGATTGGTATGTATGTATGAATGTATCTATAGAAATACTCGTCCCATTCTCCTTGTCAATAAAAACTACGTTGATGTTTCACAGATGTAATCCATGAGGGCATAAAATCTGAAATGTTGCGAAATCGAGTGAAGTGAAGACTGTATAGCATGAATAAATGAACGTGCTATTTTCCACTAAGATAAAATTTAATCCACAAGAAGATGTATTAACATTGAAACCCGTTTTGGAAGTAAATTTAAATTTTGTGGAAAATTACGTTTTATTTATTCATCATCCAGGAGCCTTAGTAGCCCATAATGGCTCTCTGAGAGAAACAAAGCATCATTCGCGTGCAGCAGAATGCGCTTATTTGCATATTCACCCATTGCGCCGGTATTATCTCTACACACATCTCTCTCACACATCCCAAGAAAACATAAAAGAGCCACTTTGACATTACGCATCGCTGTTTTACGCCCTATTTTATTTCAAACCAGTCATATAAGTCCCCATTCATTCTCTCACTGGCCTATAAACGATCATTTGTACCCACATGAAAATATTTACATCTGAAGAGTTTTGTGATAACTGTATTCAAAGGTATTAGACTCTGCCTTGAGGAGTAACCATGGAGATTTCAACGCTAGTTATTGCTTTTCTATACCACGTCGATGTTTTAACGCAGAAGCGTCAATCTCAAAGCTTGGTGGATTTTTATGATGGCGCTGAATTAGTCAAATAATGTTGTCTCTTTTTGTATGCCATCAGATTTATTTGTAGATTCGTAGAACTAGAGTAAGTAAGCGATAGTTATTGGTGGTCGTTCGATTCGATATATCTGTAGCTCCATCGACTTGGGTCTTCGCAACTATTTCCACCACACGGCCGCCATTAATGTGCTTACTGAGCATTTGCTGCCGCAGCTTATCTATGGAAATCTGCGAATATGGAACACAAATCGTCATTTCGAACACTAATGCTCTGAAAAATTAACAAAAAACTCGAAAACCCTGTGCTATGCTACCAGAGAATACGAGTAAATAAGCTCGTTAATGGCGGACTTGTTTACGTTGCGGAGATCTGTATCGAAGGAAGAGTACTGTCGCTATTAAACGACCCAGGTAGAACACTATAATGTAATGGAAACTTACTCTCCAATTGAAACTCGGTTCCATTCTATAAATGAGATTGGTATATGAATAGCATCGAGGTAATTTAACTGCGCCGTAAAGGCCGCTTTTCACGGTACATTTTGTTGTACAAACGATTGTATGAACTCTTGCATGACGGGAATTGTACCATGTAAATTGGTAATTTGTATGATTGTGTGAATGACTTAATGGGAAATAGAACCTGCTCCATTTCCATTTAGTTTCTTGAACATTCTATGATACATTCGTTTGTACAATAAAATATACCGTGTAAAGCGACCTGATGTGTGACGGTGGATACTTGTTTAACTAATCCCTGTCCTGAATACAGACTTTTGTGCAAGCAGAGTTGGTCATTTCCGTAGCCTTGTCATAACCTGTCCCATGAAGGGCCTGCTTCGCCTGACTCCGCCTCTTTCACTTTCGGAAGAAATACGAGCAAGGAGTAGCATGTGGCTCACGGAGAGCCATCCGAAGAGGTGAAATTCTTCCCGCTTTCCAATTAATGACGAGTCAATAGTTTGAGTGGTGTTTTGAATTATGTAGTAGACGCGGGTAATTGCTGGCTCCTTTCCATTTTTTACTGTGAATACATAGGCTGTGAACGCTCCGCCGATAAAAAAACCAAACGCTATCGAATTCATTGTCATAACTAATTGCGCTTTCAAATTTCCCTGGTCACGAAAACATCGTCGAATGTGTTCCCCCTCCTTTCACTCTCCGAAAAATTTATTTTCGAGTGGGTGAGAGTGGTTTGACTGAGTGAAATAGGGAAATCCGCCAAAAATGGTGAAAATAGAAGATAAGTAACTAGGTTGTTTTCATAAAAAAACACGGAAAGCTTTGTAACAATCACAATCTCTTAACTTTTTTAAATGAGAACTGGTCAGAAGAGGCTCATAAGTGTGGCTCAATGGTAGTAAGTGCCCTATACTCCAGCTTCTTAATGACCTTCCTATGTTTAGCATTTTTGCTTCGCGCTCAGCTCAATGCTTCTTTTACTTTATTAGAATTGTTGATTTTGTTTCTCCATCGTCGTATTACCTATGCTTCACTTACACTGATATGTATGGTAATTCTTTTGGTGTCTCTTTCTGCTCTGATTTATTCTCGTTAAGTGGAGTTTTTATTGAAATACTGCCTTTTGTGTGATTTCATTTGCAGAATCGTGCCATTTTCCTATAAAGTTGATTTGAGCTATATATTTAAAGCCTTTCCACAATATTCTCTCCCTTTTCCTATAGTAGATCGAGGAAGAACTTTTGTCTTCGGGATTGATCTAATCGCTGAAGGAAAAACGCAGTAAGCTTGTCCAGAGATATCGTATCGGCGTTTAGGGACTTAACTAAGTAATAAAGCTTTTAGATGAATCTTAAGGTGGAAAAACTAGGCTGTAATGGACATATTACCTAATTCAAGGTTTACTTTACGATACTTCGCATTATGGTTAGTTCGGTAGTTCTGCTATGACGAAAAATGGTGACTGAACCTCTAGGCCTTTATTTCAAAAGAACTCTAAAATACGCATCTATAGTAAAACGTTTTGAATTTTCGACTAATCTAGCTATAAAGTTAGAGTCATGTAAAAGATGCAAACATTTATATGCTCTGAAAATATCATTTTTTTTAGCCTTATTGGGAGAGCTCTTAAAATATGATTATTAGAGAATAAAATGATTTGCCCGAGCAAAACATTTTATAATAGCCACAATTTTGGGATTCAGCTCGTAAGAAATTTATGGCAGTTGCAAAGTAGTGGTCAACTGGTTGAAAATGTTTTCTCTGGATCACCTATTTTGAATACTACCTGGGGAGTCTATTAGTTAGCATCCCCTGGTAACCCTCAAAAATGTGTGAGCCAGCCATTATATTTTTCATAAATTTTCCTCTACTTCGCAAGGGCCATAAATCTATTACGAGTTGAATTGCAGTATAATGGAAATTATTCCCTGTTGGTTTCAAATTGTTCAACAACTGCCCATCTGAGTTATTTAACCTTCAAAATTACAACATTTTCTAAAGTTACATTTTTATGGTGTCGTAAAAATAAATATACGTAAGCCACCGACTTCAAATTATTTCGACATAGAATATTGATGAAGGGAAACGTATGGGACAAATATGAAGAATTTGTCAAAATACCTTCCCCCCCAAAAAGTTCTTGAAAAAAGCCATTTTTTACGATTTCAATTCCACATTTTGATAAGAAAATTGAAACGAAGCATGAGGAATTGCAGGTTATTGGTCATGTGAAATTTTAGTAGTAAGAGTGAGTGACATAAATCTTTACTTCATCGCCATAGAATTAACCAGAGCTGAAATGAAGAAGTTACTTCCAATGCTTGCAAACACAGGAAATGCCCCGCACCGAGATTGAAAAATGGCCGTCAAACTCCAACTAGAAAAAATAAAAGTAATAGTTTTTCGAACTTTCGAAGCATATGGAATATCGACTCGGAAAATATTATTTTTTTTCCTAAAATGGTCGAGTCCCCGACGTGGACTACTTGGCCTTTGATTGGCCTCCTTGATGAGATCATTGTACGCTCCTTAAAAAAGTTATTTCAAGTGGCTTTCATATATGCTTCTACCTTCAGAAGACTATTGCAAGCGCATGATATAATTTTAAGATCGAATATATTGATCTGTTTGTCAGGTTGTACATCCGCATAGAAACGCTCCCATAATGCCCATGATCTGTTGCAGAACATACCTAAAATTTTTCATTGGACTCGTCAGGGAAAAATGGCGAATTTTTGCACACAAAAATGTATCATTGCTTTGACTTGGATTGGTTGAGGACTTTCACTACAATAAATGACCTTCCAGGAACGAACCGTGGCCATGAACGAGGAATGTGTATCCAATCGTAGTCTTAAGTCTGTCGGATATTAATTAGCCATGATTGAAAGGTAGGTAACCTGGCATCATCATTTTTATAAGAGAAGTGCTCACCGATGTTTGTCCTTGAGTTGAGTTCAAACGAGGCAATCCCTACTTACGGGGGCGACCTTTTCTTGGACGTAGGTCATGTCCAACAGCTATTAGGTCCGATCCTTTCCAAAAATTCCTCACTCATCTCGCATCCTTTCACTGCAAGGTAATTGGGAAGTCAACCGACTCGCATGCCTGAGAATTCGTCCTAACCGTAATAGCGGGCTAACAGGCACGGATGCGGTTGGCCTTCCGACGCCGGTGAGATCCTATCTCATATTCCGCCGTCGTCAATTTAACATGACCAGTCCAAGACCTTTTGCATACAATGTTCTCATTTATCCCTCAATTACATAGCTGTGATGGCTAGCGTTTACTCATGGTTTTGGTGCTGATTCCTCTCATGAAATCTCTCTCTGCCTTACCCATGTCGGAATAGGTATCATGTTATTGAAATGCATTGTAATCCAAAAAACATCATTTACAGCTTTTGGCGAGAGTGACCTTGCCTTAACCACAGTCGGTACAGTTACTTAATAAACTATCCAGACACCCTACGTTATTGGTTCGTATTGGTCGGTTTTCGAAGCTCCAGATACGTAAGCTATCCTATGCCGTCTCTGGTGACTGTGAGAATTTGCGAATACACTTTTCAATATCCTTTAGGCATTAACCAGGTTTAATGGGACCCCATTCTTGGGGAGCTCTTATTCAGAGGTGAGGACGGACAGCCTGAGGTATTGGGTGGAAAGAAGCGAATAGGGAACGGTGAAATAGGTAAATGTGGTGGAAAAGCAATATTGAATGGAGTACACGAGCGAATTAGTGCGCTGGATGATAAACGGAGCGTAGAAGAATATATTGCATATTGCACCCGGAAGTTCTCATACAATACGTTCATTAGTCGACCGCAGATCGATCTGAACTCGGACCGATCTGAACATTCCTAGCGAGCCGACTCAGGTCGCCTGGTTTACCAACACGGACTGAATGTATCGATGGTGAACTATCGAATCTATCAGTTGAAGCACGATTGACCCGGTGTGTAATAAGTGAAGAGTTAGAAATTTTCGGTCGCATTCCGAGTGATCATAATTGCTCAATTAGAGAAAGAACTGCGTCATGCTACGATATCATCGGCGTCACTTCACTCGCCACGACTACACTCTTTTTATAACTGTTTACAACACACGCCTCGAATAATAAAGATTATATTTTGTTTCCCTTTGACAACCAAAAGAATAGCGAGGAGCGCCACAGACCCGTTGGTTCAGATCGATCTGAAATCCCAGACTGGCTGAGTGAGCCTTTTTATCAGATCGATCCCAGTAGCCCATTGCGTCAACCATACCGAGCTGATCCGGTGAGATCGATTTGAGATCGACTGGAAAACCTAGTGATAGTCACCAGAGACAGCCCAGAACAGCGAACGTATATCGAACTGCGACAACCGAATTGTACGAACCGCTAGCGTACCGTGTGGTGATAATTTCTAAAGTGATTACATGCACAACGATAGCAACAAGCCTTGGTTTTAAATTGAAACTTTCGTGGGTAGAACACGTTTTAAAGATCCCTTGGAGATGATTCTATGAATGGTTTTAATGAGAATCGCACTTTATAACCTGAAGTCGTAAAATACTTGTCGTCAACAGAACAAATAGGCTATTCTCTTATGTCATCATTATAAATTCCGGATTGATTTAAAAGATGTGATTGAGATTAAGGATTCTGAATAATTGGGGGCTATAGATTATTTTTGTGGGGTGGTGGATAATACTTGGGGGAATTTTTAATTGGAGCCAATCTTAGGAAAATATGAAATTATGAGAGAACACGGACCGGAAAATCCGGAGAGGCGATCAAAACGATAACGATATCTACAGGCTTGTTAAAAAATGTTTAACATGTTTCAGGAAGCCAATATGGTTGTCTACCCCTTCCCTCACTACTAAATGGAAGTGAATTATTGATCTTTCAGATGCGTGAAAGAAATGATGTTTGTCTGAATGTGGTTTTAATGAGGTACTTGAGAAATGTCTGCTCAAGTTGGAGAGGAAGAGTTGAGGAGTGGTTCTTTGATGAGCGGGAAGATCATGCTCCGGTAATGGACGAGTGTGCTAGAATTGAGATCTCTTGGTTTAGCCATACTTAGAGGCCTAATGCGAATCTAATGAACAAACAGGTAAGCTAAGAAAGTGAACGTCTATAGTCAATAGGAGAGATTGAATCAACGGAGAAAGTTTTTGGCCAATGTGTCCGAGGTCAGTCAGTGCGAGGAATAAAGGGAGTCGTAAACACTAGAATCTCATAACCATTACATAACTATTCTGCGCAGATTAATGTAGAATGCGTGCCAAAACCATAAACCATTGTACTCCACCTTGGTTGTCTGTGTTGTTACAACTATGTATATGCAGGTTATAACTATTTACTTGAACGCTGTTTTAATAATGATATGTTTGATGGGAAAAAATTTGTGGATGGATAGAAAGAAAGATAGATAGAAAGAAAGAGAGATAGATAGAAAGTCCAATCAAATGTATTCTAAATGCGGACTTGTTATATACAATGATCACGTGAAGAGGTTCGTTTCTTGTAACAAAGATGAAGAGGATTGGGTTAGACATCGACATTGTTACAAAAATTAGCATTGCATTATTTACATATACATTCGCTATTAATCAGTTGGTTTGATTTTTAGTCATAAAAATGCTCAGAGATATATTTGTTGAAATTATAAAATATGCTGTAAATTTAGGTGGCAATAAAGTTGTGTAAACTCTGTTTTACCATGTACTTACTGTAAATACCTATCTAATGTTATATTTAGAACAACGATAAAATATTTAATAACAATAATTTGGCAGCAAAGGCGGTATGTGGTCAAAAAGTCCCCAGGTGGAGTTAGCGTGATATTTTTGGTGTGAGGTCGAAAGGTTGAAGGATTCATTCATATTAAAGGAAAAATGAAGTCATTTGTCCAAAGCTGAGTTTTTAGGCTGCCATCCTGCAAGGCAATGGCACGATGGACTTGAATCTGTTAATGCCTATATGGGTGCTTAATTATGAAATATTTGGGCTCGTATAATGTTGAAAATGGAAGAAAAAGATCGAACGCCAAACAGTAATGGATTCCAAGATTTTACAAATCACAATACAGAATTAGCTCTTAGGCTTCCGCGGATGCAGTGTTGACTATTCCTTTTTTCGGGATTCATTCCGCGATGTATGTTTTAAGAAAACAACAATATTTCGCTGGTCCTCCTGCCAGCTTCATCATGTTAACTGAACTGACTTCTTCTCGCTCGTCTTCTTTATATATATATGAGTCTGAACTCCCATTGTTGCCGGAATTTAAATTTGAAAAAATTCGTTTTAGACTGCTACTCAACTTGTAACCGTCTTTTCGGTTGACGTTCTCCGGTCTCTTCGCAATTTCTATAGCCTCCCTGATTAATCTTGGGTAAATAGCGTATTTCCCTAGCTATTAATCTTGTCTCCTTAAAGTTGAAATTATGATTGGGGCCGCTGAGATGGTGTTCGGCTATTACAATTCAGAATACAGATATTACAAATGCGAAAATGAAAATTTTGAATATGTATAATAAAACTTTGTGTTTAAGACCAACAGCTTCAGAGATTGAATTTTTTATTCACCCCGCTTGAATTAGCTTTAATAAAGCCTTGGCAAATACGAAGGGTACTCGCTCCCCAGGAATACGCAGAGAATTTTGTAAGTCTCTTTGGGAAACATTCAACTACTTGTAAAAAACATTCAGGAGCCTATGGAACTGCCCTTGAAAATTTAATGGTATTTCAACGTCAACTAGTACCTTTATATCTAACATTCTACGAGATGGTGTCATATTCAAATTCGACCTGTTAACTTTATCAGTCCGTCTGTTTTGAGTGACTCCTGGTGCAATATTATTTAAATTGCCTGGGAAGTGGAAAAGCACGCTACGTTTTCGCAGAACCCCTCCAGGCACGTTTTTAAAAATATGCGAAAGTTTTTCTCGTTTCCATTCCTCAAATACAGCGTCTTGTTACTCGAAGACTTCATCAGGGTTACGCTCGCTTGTCTTTCTCCTCTTCTTCGTCTCTTTCGCCGAATTTCATTCAACCTCGCTCTTACATGGTCCATGCTTGTCATATTTTTTTTCCACCTTGACAGTTTTCGGGCTCCACCCTCTTTTGTTTTCCGCATGTTGGCAGCTGCAAATTGCGTGGTACACCTTCATCCGTCCTACGTCGTCTCGTGTGACTTCCTTCGCCGATTAAAATTTCCTCCCATTTTCTCTCCCGCCTTGTTCTCTCCGTTGGGATCGTGCTCCTTAGCAATTCGTATGGTCCTTTCAACTCTAGAGCCAGCAGTCTAAACGCTGCATCATCGCATGCAGTCATGTTAGCCTTATGACCATACTGCCGTCGTTTTAAACATCTCCAGGCATACAGCCTTAACGACTTTCTGGCGTTCCTCCGCATTAAAATATCCATAGATGACAGCAGTTCGAATGGAGGATCTTTGTCTTCCCAAGGCGGTGAGCAGACCATATCGCTACTCAGACGTCCTGGTCCCGTGGCAAGTTTTGGAAGATTCAGGTGGAGAAGATGCTATCACCTTTTGGTACATAAGGATGGAAACGCAAGGGAGAAGAGAACAAGAAAGAAGTCACTTTTTCACTCATGATTGGATACTCAGCATTCTATTAGCACTAAAGCCGTGATCGGCGGGCTTCATTATGATTTTCATCCTCTAGAGTTACTGCAATGGAATTCAAGAAAATTACCACGAGTAAGAATCGGCCCGGATTGGGAATGGAACCTCAAATCTTGGGGTTGCCGAAGCAATTCGTTAAGCCTCCACGTTTCCTAGGCTTTTTTCATTCCCGTAGAAGTTTATTCGCTGAGTTTCGACTATTTCGAGATTACCCAGCAGAAATGCTGTAAAAAAATATGTAAAGACTTTAAATAATAGGTATAATGTTTTTTCATTTCCTTTTCGGATCGGATCGGATTTTTGACTCGTGGGTTGGAATCTGTTGCTCCATAATTCATCAACCCCTAGGGATGAAATTTTCTTCCGTGTGATTTGATAAATTCCTTGGTGCGCGAATCTCGGGACGGCTTATAATTACGCGATTTAGTGAAATCGGAGACAGAGAACAGGCTCACGACGCGCTTTCGCCCTCTTACTCCTCCTCTGGTCGGAAACTTTGAAGTGTGCCCTTTCACCGTCCGCACGATTAAAATACATGGCAAATATATCGCGTCACCCCAGTAGAATTTACACCACTTCAATCCACCCTCGCCCGCCTCCTCCGCAGTCATCTTCCACTTTTAATAGCGCCTACTCGCTTACAGTCATTCCATGCATCATCGTTGGTCGTCAATCCTAAGATTGTTTGACTGCAGTCCTCCACCCTTCCCTATCTAATTATAGTTCCCTTACCTCCTTGTGTCTTTCCCTATATCCTGTCTTCTATATTTGGTCCATGACTTCATTCCTGGGTCGTACTCTGGGGACTTGTCCCTCTAAATTGCCTTCCATCATGTTCTTCACAAACACATTGTGTCTCAGGGTGTGTCCAGTCCATCTTGTTCTTCTTTTCTCAGTGGTGTTCCATTTGGTCCTATCCTCTTCTACTCTTCTGAATACTTGAACATTTCTTATTTTTTCCGTCCATTCATTGCATGAAACCAACGATTTCTTTACTGCTATCTCGGATTGCACCTAACAGTTCTACGTCAAGTATTAACCTACCACTTGATTAAAGATACCTCGTTAGCGACTCATGGTCAACTGTCACTTTGTAACCGCGACATGTCGTGGCCAAGCACCTTGATATTTCGTGGACGTGCATCATGAAATAAACGACCTATTCGTAACCGGAAGTATGGTCGAAAGATATGAATCGCATGTTGTACATTATGAGAAATATTCATGCAGAGTTTACAATTGTTTGTGCCACCATATTATATGTTATAACATTTTGTTCGTACACCAGGAACTAAAAATACTGGATACGAATGGTAGACGGTTGTGGCCAGAGCCATGTACATAATGGCGTTGCACTTTCTGTCATATGAGGGCTGTTTTGAAGCTTCATCTCGAACTGTCCGTTTACCAACATTAGGTTACGAGCTGTCGCATAGTAAAATCAAAAAGAGTTGGCCATAACTCATATCTACCATTTTTTTTTATTTAAGAGTTACGATATATTCCCAGTAATGTATTTTTAAGCTCCCTAACATGAACCTGGCGTCGATGAGCCAACATACTCATCAGAAGCGTTTAAATAAAATGATTGGAAACGATGAAATGAATAAAATTTAGAAGCGTTCAAAAAAATAGAAGCGTTAAAAGAAAATGTTGGGAAACGGTGAAATGAAAAAAATTATTCACCTTTACACTATCAAATACTTATTTTTTTATGAATTATGAATTTATTGCTACAGGATATCCTTGAAATAATTTAAAATGTACAATTTATAATGTTTAAATCAAATACTTGGAATGATATAATACTGATAAAAAGAAAAAGATGATAAATAAGTGAATTTCTCATGTGTAAAAAATGGGCACTGACTTTGTATAACAGGTAAAATTTGGATATTCATGTTTCGTGTTCACCTACCTGTCCCATTATCCATCAGAGGAGTCAAAGCATAGAATAAAGTATACCTGATTACATCTAGAGAATTTGTATGTTCGTAATTGGTTTGTATTGACGATATTGAGGACTCCCAATCGACACCCATTCACACAGAGAATGGCAAAAAATGTCTTGATTCGGTAGAAAACTTGAATGGGAGGCAGTAATGCAAGAGGCTACATAGTTGAGTTACTCTGAAAGTCTTACTTCACATTTGTTCTGATAATTGTTTCCCTGATATCTTTTGTGTTCTTTTGAAATCTTCCTTTTTTATGACTTTACTGGGATTCGAATATAAATCTCCCAACATCCCGTTGGAATTATTTTTTGTTTTAACCATTTGGTGAGTCGATTTATCTTGTTATTGCGAACACCCTTACTTCAGTCCGGGGTGATAGTTTCTACACCCACCCCTTAAATTATCTCCTTAGGCCTTTATTGACGATTGCAAAAATCATTCAAATCGTTGATGGCATTGTATTAAGGTGTTTTGCTTGTTTCAGCTGGAGTTTACGCAATAGAGATTTTCTGCTTTTTCATATGTATCAGTTAAGAAAGACTGCTTACATAGAATAAAATCCTAGCCAAATAAGAAGTAAAATCTGGGTACCGTAGGTTCTGATAATTCTACTGGCATATGTACCTATAATTATATTTAGAAATTATTAATTCTTGTTGCCCCGTAACCGACTCTGTTCCATTTATGCCCACTGCCGATGCCTTGCCTCCAGTTAATTCATTTTTTTGAAATGGGAATTCTCTATCTCTATTTAAGTCAAAGAATTTCCCCATTTCAGTTTTGGTCTTAACGAATAGAACTCTTTGATGCAAGATGAAAAAAGTATGGATGCAGTACGGAACAAATTGGTAGTAGAACAAATTGGCGGTTGTTAGTTGGACACTAATGTAACAATAGATTTTCGCACTCAGATATTCTTCTTGCGTAATTATTCCCCTATTTTTACGTTCTTTCGTGAAATAAAAACTTCGAATGTATAGCCTGAATTGGTTAATTTAAGTAAGTCTGCGTGCGTTGGAGCTTTTGTTTTTGTTTATTTATGTTGAGAATTTCGATCCACATGCACGAGACGAGGTAGACAGATGAAGCTTGCGAGATACCTTAGCAGGATGGGGATTTTCTATCGTTTCGTGGATAAGTTTGCAATAGCTGAAGTTTGTTGTTAGTTACCACAGCAGCGAAGGATGAGATAATTTTAGGTTTTTAGAGTATAAAATCATTTCGTTATTACCTTAAAAGATATCACAAATACCCAACTTCATTTTTAATTAAAGATTGATTAATTTACTCTGATTCTTATCACAATGGGTAGGTTCCATATGTCTCGAAACTTTTCGCTTCAGGTCGTAGAGAAGTCCGAACCACTTTGCATAGGCAGTGCTTGTACGCGTCCCGTGCCTTTCTAAATTAAGAAATACAAAAAAATAACCCAGAAGAGTTTTTTCGCCAGCATTAATTTTGAAGAGAAAATACCATGGAGAAAATCTTCAATAAATATCCATTATCTACTCTTGAACCCGGTGTTAATCATTTGATCCTCAGTGGGAAAGTTCTCTTTCCCATTTAAATGACTATGGTCCTATGTTATGTAAAGTAAATTTATTGCTTTTAACAACAATAACTTGAAGAGTTGAATTGGCATTTCATCCGCATGGAAGCTAGGTTGCCTCAAAGAAATACCTGTGTCATGCAACCCTCATAAAAAACATACATTGCCAACATAAAACATGATATGGTACATAACATTTAACATAATCATATTATACATCATAAAAAATTCATTGAATTAAAAATAAAAATATGATAGTGCCATTGACTATACAAAGTAGCCCTAATTTTAAGTAAATAAGATTGTATAACATTTCAGAAAAATCTAACAACATCTTCCTCAGCCAATATCCACAACTTGGCCAACTGAAGAAATACGTTACTACTTTTCGTCTTTTTTATAGTATCAGGCAACATGTTATAAACTTTTGGACTCATATAAACGAAAGATCGCGTGAAAATTGTTAAATTTGGCTTAATTGAACATGTTCCCCTGTATTTGTTATTTGGCCTTTATTTTTTTAATATTCATTTGATGGGTTGCTTGAAGGTCTAAATACTCTCCGATGTAATGGAATAAGAGTAGTCCAGGTCAGCCATTGGCGCGCCTTAGAGATAATGGTCTTCTTCTACTCCACTCCTTTTGCTTTAGTGCATGGAGCTTGACGGAGGTGTGTAATTTCCATACATCAAGGGTTAGGTGTGCAACAGAGGTTAAATACGCTTTGAACCGTTGGTAAGTTCCTCTCACTTCATCCCACTTCCTTGATGTGGAAGGCTGCATGTTCGCGTGTGGGTCAGGCGCTGGCAGATGATCAGGGAATTTTCAGCGCAAACGGCTGCAGTAGTCTTCGAAAACAATATCTCATTCTTAGAGGTGCTCGTATGAGAAATCTTTCCCGATTCAGTTGAAATTCTCATTCCTTTGCATTCTGTCCATTAAATCGTCAATCCATCACGCAGACACTTTTAATGTGACCTTTGAAGCCCCACGAAGAGCTTTTTTTTAATCTCATGAGAGGTGATGGGAATGCGCAGAATTAATATGTGATTACAATAATTTCACTTGCGTCGCATAATTATCTTTCCATGATGGGTCACTTGAATTTCAACTCTTTACGCTCTTAATGAAATTTTTATATTTGTAACCTCTTTTTGAATAAGAGATTTTCTCGCATTGCTTCTCCCTTGTAATCATTGATTTCGTAATCCACGTGTCCTCATGAAGTTACGACGTAAAAACTACCCATCGTCCTTTGCGGAAATACTGAGAAAATCTTACATTCATGCCATTCGCATTGTCAATTTTATCTTTTATGAAGATTTTGCTGTTGATGATTAGAGGAATCGTTAACATTGAGGAATACATGTAACGATTTACGAAGAGTAAACAATGTTCCCGTATTATTTTATTTTTTTTATTTTTTTAAATTTATTTTCACTATCCCGAATACAGCACAATAGGCCATTTTACATCGGGTGAACAACAGTAACAACGGACGTGACACAGACAACCATGTCCTAGGCAGATAACATACTACCCAGGAGGGACTCGAACCCACGACCCTCGGGTTAGCAGGCGAGGACTTTACCCCGCCGCCACCAGGGCCGACAAAAGGCATTGCCCTATCCTTGACCGCGAAATGGCGATCTCTTCTGCGCGGTTCTTTCTGATTATGATGCCAATTTACCAAATTTGCCATAATTACTATCCATTTGCCAATCATTTTTAGCTACGTTAGAAACTGCAGATTGAGGGTACTCTTCTCAAGTATATATCCTTGATAATGCTACTTATTTTGTCGTGTAATGAAAAATATGTGATGGTTTTTGCAAATCTTTTTTCTTTGCATTTAGTGTGGGATTAAATCTCTTTCTTATCTTGAGGCTTCCTGATTCTTTCGTCTGTAGCTCTTTTTCTCTTTTGCAATTCATCCTTAGGAGGAGGTTGAGTAATAACATTTTATAACACGAGAAGAAATTATTGGAAACACCCAAACGTGAGCCGTTTCGTAATTTCCGGAACGTCTTTTAATTGGTTCAAGAATAAAGATGTGGTATTCATCAAATCTTCTCTATAATGATCGTGCATTGTGTGTTCATGCGCAGTTCACTCTGGTATTCGCCTCATCTCTGTTGAAGGTCACTGCTGCCCACTCCTGCGGACAACTATTTAAGACATAATTTCACCTTTTAAGGATTCCATGGCATTTCAAGCCTATCATACTCAAGGACCAACGCCGACATCATCCGAGTGTCCGTGTTGATGGGATATTTCTCATGCATTCGCCATATCAACTTGTCGATTCATCATTTCTACAACTCGGCGCATGGGTTACCTAAAAGCTAAATGAATGCTTCGTAAGGGCGATTTTTGAAATGAAAAATGATCCCCTGGTGTTTAAAATGGAAGGAAATCTGAGGAAGCGAGGGAGAACGGGTACAACCGGGATATTTCCGATTTTCAATTATTTTGAGCTCGTAGATCCGCTCCTATACTTCTCTTTTAATTCTCTAAATTTCCCCAACATCTCGATACTCCTCCGAATTTTGCTTTTTTTCCCGCATAAACCTTTCTCTAGGGTTCTTCTTCTCATCCAACTCATTCATTACATTTCTCAAACGCCACAAGGGAACACACTTGAGGTGGCTTTCTGGGTAATATGTAGATGTAGATCCGACAAAAGCGATAAAATAAGAGAGTTACATTGCTAAACAGGAAGGTACAAAAATCCGTGCTTTTCACGCGCAATAAGTGACCATAATAAGAACTGAGCTCCATTCAATACACTCCTGTAATACACAATTCCACATCTCTTCCCAAAACATTATCCTCGACTCGCGGGGCATGTAGAAGTGTACATTAATTCAATAGTTTCTGTAGAATTGGTAGCTTCGTATAGTGTGGTGCATGGTGGTAAAATGTACATGTATTTTCATTATTGTGCAAATTGTTGATAACTCACCCCCTGCCAAACATCCTTGAGGTGGCTTGTAGAGTAATATGTTGATGTAGATTTAAGTGAAGTGATATCCCAGTCTTATGACTTTTAAGTTGATTATGGTGACGTGTTACCTCTTTTTTCATGTTGTTTTAATTTTACATTTCAATAGCTATGACCATTTTTAGTTAGCCACTATTGTGGTTGTTTGGGATGATAAATAAGGAAAATGAGGCTATTCGAACGAGAATAATACTCTTGCAACAACAGCTACGAGAATTCAGCTTCTCCAATCCGCCTGCCTTCTTACAAGGAGCTTCATTTTTCGTGTTTCATCTCAAATGGAAAGATTTAAAGCTAAAAAATATAGGGAATGAATTAAGTTTTTAATAAGTGCGTAGTACAGATAATCATCAAGGGATAAGGCTCCGAAGATGAGGTTAATTGAAAAATGTTTTCCCACGATTGTGTGAAGAAAACAACTTTTTTCTCCGCGATAGCCATGGCCTATTGACGCTGTAGCAATCTTTGGCTTTTACCCATCATTTTTTAAAGCTGTGGATATTAGTGATTCAATTCAAAGTTCCAGGTTTATTTAACTTTGTGGTCCATATGTTGACTTTTTTCTGTGTAAATCCTTTCTTCTTCTTCCTTCCAGCTTTACGCTTTTATTATTATTTTTTCTTTTTTATGCTTTTGATTGTGCATTTATGATTATGCTTTTAGCCTGTTCCGGCTTCCCATCACCATCTCAACCTTGGCCTCCCAACACTCCTTTTCCCAAATGGCTTATATTCCAAAGCCTGCTTTGGAAACCTCTCTTTAGGCATTCGCTGTACATGCTCTTTCCACTTATTTTTGTACCCCACCAACCTATCTGATATTGCCCGAACACCTAGTTCCTCTCTTTTAGATGTACTCCTTAATTTATCTCTTCTTGTACACCCCTTCACTGCTCGGAGAAATTTCATTTCAGATGACTCTATTTGTCTAAGCTCTTTTTGTCTTGTTGTCCAACATTCTGACCCATACAACATTGTAGGGACTGCCATCACCTTATAGAACTTAATTTGGGTTTCTTTTCTTGTTTTGCCTTTCAAAGTTCTTCTTATTGTCCCACTTATCCTCTGAAATTGTTCATTTTATTTGTGATACCTTTATCACCTTCATAAGTTATATCACATCCTAAATATTGTAAGTGGGATACCTGTTCGAGTATTTTGTCATCCATAGCAATTTTTGTTCGTATTGGATTGTTTCCTAGGAATACCATTGTTTTTGTTTTTGCTATTGAAATTTTTAGGTTATATATTTTACTCACATGATGTAATTTTTGAACCGCAATTTGTAATTTATCTTCTCTATCTTGATTAATAACCTGGTCGTCAGCGAATAGCAATGTGTTTAAATACTCAGAGGGTCCCAATTCTATGCCTGGCGCCACATTATCTTCCTTCGGATTTCTTATAAGGTCGTCTATGTATAGGTTAAACAAAGTTGGTGACATACTGCAACCCTGCCGAAAACCTTGGTTAATGGTAATTTCTTGAGTCATCTGTTTCCCAGTATCGATCACAATTCTGGTGTTTTTATATAGGCTCTGAGTAACTTTTATTAAGTGTTTAGGAAATCCTCTTTTAATGTTAAAACATCGTCAATACAAGATCCTCCTTTCCTGAAGCCAGCTTGTTCTTCCAATAAAATATAATCGGAGATAGCTTGTAGCCTAATATTAATTATTTTACTATATATTTTCTATATAGTATTTAGGAGACTTATGCCTCTGTAGTTCTGTGTTATTCCTCTCTCCATTTTTAAACAATGAAACAACCCTATTTTACTATATATTTTTATATAGTTTTTAGGAGACTTATGCTTCTGTAGTTCTCTGTGTTATTCCTCTTTCAATTTTTAAACAATGAAACAACCCTATTTTACTATATATTTTCTATATAGTATTTAGGAGACTTATTCCTCTGTAGTTCTCTGTGTTATTCCTCTCTCACTTTGTAAACAGTGAAACAACCCTGGCAACCCTCCACTCATCCGGGATTTCGTATTTTATCCAGCACATGTTGTACAAATGTAGAATTCTTCTTACTAGCGTTCTACCCCCATACTTTATTAGCTCCGAATCGATTCCATCTCCGTCAGCGGCTTTTCTATTCTTTGTTTTATTCAGAGCGTTTTCCAGTTCTTTCAAGTCAATAGGGTCTACACCAATTGAATCTTCTGGCATATCAAGTGCATCTTTTGCCATTGGATCATACCATAATCTCTTATAATGTTGTATCCAATCTTCCTTCGGTATGACATTTAGTCGTGCTGTATCTTTCTCTGACTTATTGAGATGTTTCATTAGTCTATATGCCACCTCTTGTCTCCCATGTAAATCATCTTATATCCCACTCATAAATTTGTCCTATGATATCACATGTGCTTTTTTTACTATTGCTTTTGTTCGGTTCATGATGTTGTGGTACTTTTCCTTCGTTTCCTCTGTTTTTTCTGTAGGCGTTCCCTCAGTTCTCCCATCTGCTAATCTCTTCATATTTACGTATTTCTTTTCTTTCATCTTGTTCTATTTATCTCAAACGAGGCTCTCCTCTGCCATTCTTCCCGTTGACTTGTCCCTAGACGATTGTCCTCTTATGCTACTAATTTTATTTAATTCAGTACATCATGTCTCATGATGTGGCCGATTAAGTTGTCCCGTCTTCTTCTTACGGTTTTCAGTAGACTTCTATTTCCTCCCACTCTTCTGAGGACTTCCTCATTACTCACTCGGTCCATCCATTTAATTTTCATCATTTTTCTGTAGCACCACATTTTGAATGCTTCCATCCTTTTCTTCTCTGCAGCAGTCATCGTCCATGTCTCACTGCCATAAAGAAATATGCTTCAGATGTGAGTTCTTATAAATTGTTTCCTTACATCCACGCTTGTGTTTCCAGCTTCTGACCTCAAGCAGATCCTCGAAATATTCTCATAAAATTCAATCTCACATGCTGAGCGTAGTTGTTTGCCAGTTGCATGACGTCTCGTACATTTTGTGTTCGATATAACTAACGTTTCATTTTTCTCGCCGAGACCTGGACTTGATTCTCGCATAGTGCTTCACCAATTCACGTGATTGAGAGGTGTGGCACGAAGCATGCGCGTTGCGTGAATCGGTGGTGAGGTTTACGTATTTGTTTTCCTGTTCCTTAATTTTAACAATGGTATTAATTGTAACACATATTCATTGTACCGGATGATGACGCTCTAAACTTCGAAAAGCGTTGTACAACTTAATAACCCAGTGGACATTACAAAGATTTTTCTTTTTAAATTCACGATGGTGTTCCACAATATCTCACCGGATACCGTTGTGTATATTTCCCTGTTTCTTTGTCCCTCTTGTACCGTTCACTACTACTATTAGTACGATGGTCGACTGAATTCGCTATATGAATGCGCGTTCGTACCATGGTAATCCATGTTCTTAACGCTGTCACTTTACAGTCGTAGCGCTGCTTTTGCGGCCGGAAACCGGAAATGATGAATAACGGTAATAAGAAAAGACAATAATTTTGGCGAAGGAAGAGATTTTACTTTAATAAAAAGAATAGAAATGTGTCATTTGCTTGAAAAAACAAACATTTCGAAAGCCTCAAAACGCCTCAGGAATATGGTATTTTGTTATTTCGTTTGCTTGCTCTTTACTTTCTCGTTGCGATGCCCTGGGTGAGACAACGCTATGTTTGCGATAATAGTGTAAATACGTACAGAGTTCCTACGTTGGTCCGTACGATAATTGTCTGACCGAGGTATCTCTTCCTGTCCAAATAATATCCGTCCTTTCGTAAAAAAAGTTTCTCATCCTTCCCGAGGCTTCGCATGTCTGCGGTCCTCACCAACGCCACCCATCGCCGTAACCACGCGCCTCTTGAGCCGCTTGTGTCAGCCAGTCCCCCTATCCACCCACGCCCGCATCAGCCGCCGCCGCACCCATGACCTCGAGGCTCACTTGTTTTGAGAGGGAGGGTCTCGGAGCGTCGAGTCGAATGAAGGCAGAGCTCATCCTTTTCGAGTGACTTTTACGCTTTTAAAATAGAATAACGAAATTACCTGTGTACGGGCAAACCCCCACCATCAATACTTTTGACAATAAAAGAAAATAAAAGAAAAACTTGTTTGAGTAACGTATAACTGGTGGAATTCGAAGAAAATATAATTTTATGCCGAGGATTTGAGCCATTGGCCGATTAATGACTTGGATTCATATCACAGTTTCCTCAAATTCTGCCGGTTACAAGATACTCAAACGAGTAGTGACAAACCCTTCATAAAATTTTTTCACCGTGGGACATTGACTTCATTCATGTCTACGCAAGACACTGTCTGCTATGGCGGTATCACTAGAACAGGAATAATTACATGGACGGACATCAAGTAATCCTTCACATTGGGAGCATGCGTTATTTTTAAATGCTACATGTATGTGAGGTTCTTCATCTTATTTGCACAAGGACATATTTAGTCGCAAAAAACTACGTTGTTTCATGAAAATATTCTTTTAAAAATTAAAGGTGCTCTACTGCGTCTAAACGCTTTACAATCGGAGTACATGATATCACATTACGGTATTCCTGTATGTAATCCGATGCGTTTTCATGAAAAAATTAACTGGTTAAACCACAATAGATGAAAAACATTGTTTTTTATTTCCTTCGAGAGGACGGCGAACTGGTAATACTACAACCTGCCTGTCGAAACAAACGTAGAAAAGAGATGCAATACCGCGTATTCACGTCTGTCCATTGAGTTGCCTTTTGGATGACGTTAATGTTTTTAAATTTTAGGTAATTTAATATACCACCGGTTGATGCCCATTCGTATGGTGCACATATGTATATGAGCGTGTAGGAAATTTTCCGCATATATGCATTGCTAAATAGTGAGGTATAAAGTTTATGTATGCTCCATATTAGACGTCCGATTGGACGAACGCTGCAGTTGACTATCGGATGGTAATTCCTCCCGAGAAGGTGAAGAAAATGGAAGCGACATCCCGCTTCATTATTAAAGCGGATTCCGCCATGGCAGCAGCCGCGGTATAGGCCCTTCTCTGGTTTACTTAACTGGTAGTAGCTTTTGTTTTTCCTCGGATCTAATTTCAAATCCCTCTGTAGGAAATGCGATTATTTGTGACTCGTATAGGCCACGCCTACTCGGGAAGACATCCTTCCCATGAGCCCCAATTCTTGCTTCACCTTCGCCCAAGAGCGTTCAAAGTCATTACTCCTCCATTTCATCGTAACATCCTCAATTCCTCGGATCGATGTCACGCATGGCACTCCGTTTAGTACCGAGGTTCGTACGTCACGTGCGGCCGAGGGATGAGATCTCCAGATATCTCTCCAGTACACAAGACCGCCCCTTGATAAAAATCCCTACTCTCCCACTCATCTCACACACATACAACAATCCACGGTGATTTTTGAGGACGCAAGGGAACTGCATGCTAGGCCCTAGTGGTCCAAAAACGATGGCTACGCAAGGAAGTTAAGGATTCCCAAGAAGCCACAATTCATGTAGTTGAATCCTAATAAGGAAACCTCGGCAGCTTTGTGGTCTGCGCTTTGGCCCGGCACGCCAGAGGCTTGATTCCCGGTTCAGGCCGATTTCTTTTCTGGTGTCCATAACCACGTATTTCAACGTCATGTTTTCAGCTGTTATGAATATATTCTCTTGTACAGAGATTCGAACTCGGCTTCCCCGATATCACGCGTAATATCATAGCCGATGGGACTTCCCAAGCGTCCTCCCTCAGGGTCAGTCTCGTTGAGGCTTCATGAGGAACGAGTCATGACGAGGCACCATTTGCAGACCTCGTATTGATTTGTGCGATCTTGTCATTGTAACACTATCAATTAGAGGTATTTTCGCTTCCCATTCGTTAAATCGTTGTCTTCTCCGAAGATGTAAAGCAACCATACATCCAAGACGTGCTCCGTTCTCGGTCTTCCTTTTTCTCTCCAAGTTCTATTTCACAGTTGTTAGACATACTTAGCGCATTGATATTGATGTGATGACAGGGTCATTTGAAGGGAAGTATGTCAGAGACAAGAAGAGGTTGACCGTGTGAGGAATCGGTTCGCCCATTTAAGGAAAATGGAGAGTTAACAGCGTGAGCTGAGTGGTGGGAGGAAAATGTTTTTACCAACATTTATCCGGATTAAAAGTGCACTTTATGAAATATTTCAAGCACTATATACAAGGTTTTAGTTGTGAAACATCTTACAAGTAACCTTTTCCATAATAATGTCGCCCTCTATCGGCTAATGCGACCTTTTTTCATGGTCTTATTTATCATCGTAACACATACTAATCGTACTATGCTGAAAGTATCGGTCAATAAATATTGCGTGATTGCGTGGTCGAAAAGGCAGCAGAGCTATTTATGGCGGAGCGGAGCCTTAATCTGTCAAGGGCTGCGATTATTCTGTTTTCCCTTCTCAATGAGTTTCATTTGGCATGACAGCTAGTATGGCTTCCAATCCCGAAGGCGTGGGATCGAACCTCTACGCTAGTGGAGACTTCTCAGTGGAATATCGATCCGTACTTGAAAGCTCTAGGTAGATCATTTAGAGTAGTAGGTGCATTGTACAACAATTAGAACGTACAACAGGGGCTGCCTTGTCATTGTAACACTATCATTTAGATATTAGCTATTTGGTATGAAAATTAAGATATTTGACTTAAGCATTGGACTAATGCCTCTTCCTGAAACACCATGACACACTTTTCAACGCTGTCGGTTAATTATACTATGAGTCGTTTTTGGTAGTTGATCATGCATTATCACATGATAGATACCACCATAATGATGGCAAAAATAACGTGTTTGGACGAATAGAAGCCGACTCCACGAAAATCTCTCAGTTTTTAGAAAAAATGTAAATTTTGCATGTAGTATTCCACAGAACTCTTTATAACTTGGATTGGATTCTGCAATTGATTTTAGTGAAGAAATACGACCGTAAGAGAATATCATTGCTTAAATTATTTTAACTATCTTTCCAGGAGAAAGGAGCGGTGCTTCATATATTAAAGTTACTTTAATCACACTGTCTTTTGAGACGACAGATTTTTTTCATCGGGGGTAATTTTCCTAAAGTTATTTGGGTATATATGGATAATAAACGTTTGTTATTGTTTGATGTATTAGCCTTTCATTTTTTCTAATTTTTATCTAAAGTTCCATTATACATACCTTGGAATTCCGTCGTATTTCACAGCTCGTTTCGCACCGAGCGATTATTTATTTTGTTCTTAAAAAAGGGTTGAACTCCTATTTTGCCGGCCCATGTTTTATTTTTGGTTTTAGCAAATTGTCGCTGTAGTAACAGTGAGAATGTGCCATTTCAATCGGAATGGTACTGCAGTATGCAGGCATGGCTGAAAACTAGTGCTTACATAAATATAGTGTTCATAATTTACATAAAATAGTTGTCGAATTATCAATATATTTTGTAGCTTGATTTTATTTTTCAAATGCCATGTCATGCTATCATTAAAGTGAGGCTTTTATTTCAAAAAGAAAGCATAAGTTAGAATTTAGTATTATTTTTGACAAATACTGTCGCCACGGAACCTTGAGCACCTCTCTTCACCGAAAGAACAAATCATTAAATTCCGAGGGTTACAAAGGCTATCTGTGAGGATGGCCTTTGCTCAGCCCATCTCGAGGGTGTAGCAATCAATCGGTCTGCTAAACTAGGACAGACACACTCCTGACCGAACTGGATGGACCCAGAATTCCATCTTGAGGGAAATGTGAAGAGAGTTATGGAGTGTATACTTTTAGAATATATGAAGTGAAATCTCTTCTGCGAAAAAAAATGCTATCTAAATTTGAAGGGCGCTTAATTTATTTCTGAGAATGTGCTCGGAAAATGTCTCGTTTTTTCTCTCCTGTAGTGATTAATATCTTCACCTCGGAAGTTATGTGGCACTTTCTGTATCCTTTTCGACAGTTTATGTTTCATTTTATGGTTATAATCCCTGATGATGTCATGAATATCATAGCGATTCGACATAATTCGTATAATTTTTCCCCTTTGGACCGTTAGGACGGTTTTGTAAGTGCCATGGGCATTTATGCGCGATGAGTTCCCGCCTATAGGGGATGCGCCAAGGTCTTCAACGTCGGTAAACGGTGAAGTATAGTCCGCCTTGCCTCGAAGCACAATACTCACCCTCGCTGGTCACAAATTGCCCGTGGAAAATGTTAATCAATCACCTCAGCTCTGAGCGAAGCACTATGTTCCATCCTTCATGTCTTCTTATCGAAGAAGGGAGTGATTTGGTTTAGGAGTTGGATATTGGCCAAGTTATACTAAAGACGGATAAGGACTGGATCGATGTTATCTCTCATCCGCGCTAAATCATCTTCTTTGTAGTGAGTAATGCTGTTCGTACCGTGAATCGAACAATGTGCTATCTTAACCTTATAAGAAGCACCCTTCATATTTATGTGCCTTTATTTTTTTGCCTATTCATCATAATTCATCCCTTAGATTTCAAAGTATTGTGACTCTTGACTGTAAATTTCCCCATTCTCACTGCGCAAGAGATGTTACTTCGATAAACATGGTTTAGACGTATCACGGAAAACTTAATTCGTACGCATTGTATGAAGGAAAGGTGGGTGTTTGATGCAATTTCAAATAAATTCATGGCGCTGATAGGGTCCCTTTCTGCTCGTCAACGAAGGCTCAGGCCCGTGAGCCAACTTTTAATCCCTTTTCGTTCCTGTGAAGGTATCTTGCTATGTGTGTAAGTTGAAAAGGTTAGAAGTCTATGGCATGTTTTGAATAGGTTTTTCATAGGTGAAGAGCGTGAAATTGAGCGTAATGAGATAATACTTTTTCTATGAACATACCGAGTTCGTTTTTGCAAGGTCTTGGCGCGATGCGTTCAAGCTACTAGTGTCCAAAGTCTCCTGTTTCTGACGTGTAATGGATTTACATTCAAAATAAATGCCTTACCGTTGAGAACAGCGCATTACGTAAGGCACAGTCTAAATTGTCCGTGCAGTGTTTAAATTTTTTTATCCTCCAAAGATTATTTTGTGGAATAATGCCTTAGGTGGTGACGGTAAATATTTTGCAGTTACCTGGTAGACTCCACTTTCTCCGGCGAGATGTTGTAGAACAGCATGTTGAACAATGAAGCTCCAATGATATCGTACTGTCTACCAAATTTATTTCAAACTCTTACTACACGTGTTTCAACTGTCTAGCAGTCATCATCAGGCAAGGCTAATTCAACATAAACAGACATGAGCTTATATATTGGGAGTTACATTGCCCAAAAACAGTAGTGGGGGGGGGGGGGGTTGGGGATGGTTGTGGTACGGGTAAGGGTGGATAGGAGGGGAAGACTAAAATCATGAAAAGGAAATGACCCTTTGTTTGTCCAAAAATAATATTTTTTTGTCCTTTTTATAATTTTCTTTGTTCGTCCACAAATAATACTATTATTTTTGGACGAACAAAGGGTCATTTCCTTTTCATGATTTTAGTCTTCCCCTCCTATCCACCCTTACCCGTACCACAACCATCCCCAACCCCCCCCCCCCCCCACTACTGTTTTTGGGCAATGTAACTCCCAATATATAAGCTCATGTCTGTTTATGTTGAATTAGTTTTGCCTGATGATGACTGCTAGACAGTTGAAACACGTGTAGTAAGAGTTTGAAATAAATTTGGTAGACAGTACGATATCATTTGAGCTTCATTGTTACCTGGTAGCTTTAGTGACTTTTAAGGTTAGAACGTTGATCTATGGAGAAATGGACATTGTGGATGTGAATTATGAACTAAAATTAGCAATTAATTAGCGAAGGAAGAGCTGTAAACGACCTATCTTGTCGCTTAGACACCAATGTTAATGGGATCCATAGAGACACTTCAACTGTGAAGAGAGATAGTAGCATTCTTTGCCATTAACTCCCGAGGGCAGCGTTCTACTTCTAGATATTAAGTACCTGTTGGTGATAAATTTTCATCTTGATTGATTACTATACTTCCATAGCTGCCCATCTATTGGCTAAAAGAATCTCGGCTAGGTCTCTAAACCTGGGCGCCTCTATCGGTAACATGCGCTCTAGATCGAAATTTTCGTATCCCGTTCGCGTAATCAATAAGTATTTTCTCTGGGTTTCCGGCGTATTTTCTAATGGTCTATCTTCCAGTCTGTTAAAGAGTCGGTCGAACAATGGTTCCGTGGTGGCATTATCGTGAGACTCCATCCCATTGACCGACCTCTGGAGTTCTCCCGTGGAATTGGTCAATATCGTGTGTGGTCCTGGTGGTAAATTCTTCAGAATAAATGAATAAATATATTTCGTCATATTTAAATGTATTGAGATTTTAAAACCTCCTGCTATACACAGTACATTTTTATGATCTAAAAATGTATCAATATCCCGGACTAAGGATGAGACTTATAATCTTTGATATGTGAGAAAATTATGAACCAAAATACTATTAATGATGAAATAATCTTTCTCGGACACGTATTTGAGAAAATTAGAAAGTTAAAATTAAATTAATATTCGGCCATCTCACGGTAAGATGCTTTTTACTTTTGATCGATTACATGCTCATAAATGCTTTCGTATGTGAGGTGAGGGATATATTAGGATGAGAATGTGAGGGACATGATAGCATTATTGGGGTTAATGAAAACTGGGCGGTGTCGATAGAAGTCTTGTCAAACTTTTTTTTTCGCTACAACTTCTAAAGAAGACCGCCGAAAATTATTTTAATATGTCATGTACCTCGCACGCGTTAGCCATCATTGCCCGAATACGCGAGGATGACTCCGCATCGGAGCATCGTGTCCGAGTTCTTTGAAGACAAATTTTTGGGAACAAGTTTCGCTTTCTCCGATCGAAACTCATGTGCATAACCATCACGTTGTGCACAGTGCGCTCACGTAATGGAATACATCAACTCGTCCACTTCAATGACGAGGCAACCTTTCGATGGCCGATGCCAACCCACTGCCCTCTCTCTCTCTCCCCACGGAGAGATAAAAAGCATTCCTCGCGGATGAGCTATCGTGTCGAGTGACGGTGTTGTTGTATGCTGGGGGCGTCTTCGAGAAGCCCCTCCCCTTTCATGCCACCTCAAGTGCATTGAGTACGCCTCATTCGAGAGCCACTCCCTATTTATTCTCACCTACTCGGTTGCTCCGATGGTCTCTCGTCATTCGCCCGATTGCCTCCTTTCGACCGTCACCTTTGGGGCATCCGACGACCTCATTTTAGCCCTTTTAGCGGCCGTCCGGTCACCCCGCAAGGTACCTTCTACCCACGTTCCCTTCGAGATGCGTTCACATTGCTTGCGGGGATGTTTTTTTAGCTATTTTGCGTCTCTCGGAATGATTATCGCTCTGGGATATCCGCTAACTTTCGCTATATGGACGAGGACGGTGTCTGACTGATTTTGAGTCTGTTGCTAGGGATCCCGAGCTATTCAGAACATGGTCACCGAGTTGCCATCATCTGCTCATCACCTAAGGGGCCATTCAAGTGTTACTTAGGACGTTTTTAGTGGTGGGGGTTTGGGATCATCTTACATTGTCTTATGTGGGGGGGATCAGGGGGTCTAGAACAAATATACGTATGATGTTTGACTGTCTTGAAACATTGTATTGTTTCCGAATGAAATTTAGCAGTGACTTGGAGCATCCGCACGTGAATGGCGTATTTTCCGTAATCTCACCGCTACACCAATGTTACTTTTCCGTCTCCTGGCTGGCTAGTTTCATTACCTCCATGCTCAACTAAAGCGAGCATTTAACGAAGAGTAGATTCAAATATCTAACATCTTACGTAAGACTAAGAGCGAGGCGAGTGGGTAAGAGAAAATCTTACATTGTCTTACATAGAGGGGGTTGTAGTTGGGTCAACAATGGCATAAATCGTCTTACGTAATACTTGAACGGCCCCTAAGATGGCAAAATGTGATCATGTTTTCATCATTGGAGACAAATTAGTGGGAATGTTATGAGATCAGTGCAAAAAAATAGGCGTAGATGAACGAATGACAGTCGGTGCGTGAATATTGCGAGTTTCAACTTCGAGGGTTTAGGGTTGTTCGATTTCGAAGCTAGACCAGGATCTCTAAATGAAAATTTATACTTGAATACCATCTTCCCTAATCTCTCAGGGAAAGTACGGAGCTTAAGTTTGTTTATCATACTGTTTGATGTTGTGTCAATTACCTTATATTCCGTTATGCTTAAAGATAATGTGTAAGTAATGCGATTAGTTATCTCTGCTGCCTGTTATAATATCTCAGTCCCTAATATTTGATCTTAAATCTGTGTACCGTTACCCTGGTTTTCACATGTTATGTATTATCTTACTCATTCATTATTGTTGGATTATTTGTGGTGCTCCTTAATGAAATTAGTATGTATTGCTGTCACCATTGACCTCATTTGATGTGACATGTAATTATGTTTCATTGTTCCAGGGGACTTAAAGTCCCAGAACAATAAAAACTTTTCAAATTATGTTTTACAATTCCCGATGCGATTCCATGTTTCTTTTTGAGCGGTCCCCTTGATCCGAGCCGGCCTTTCCGCGATATCTTATGTGGGCCATGCAGTCGTTTGCACGTCTTCGAATGTGGAGCCCAAACCGCTTGAAGCAATTCATTTTCCCCATTTTGGATAAAATTGAGGGAAAATTGATTTTCGGAGAACCGTTGCTGAGCGCACGCAATTTCACAAGGGTGTAGCCATTGATTTGCATTTCTTTTTCGTCATTCAATCATACTGAAATTTCTTCTCCTACATCTCCCCCCTCTCTGTCCGTAAATTTCCTTTTCATTCGCGAGCATAAACAATGCTTTGCCTTTTTTAATATTCGAAATATATTTGGAATTAAACCCAATCACTTTCTTCCCTGCTAGGTGTCTTTATTTTTATATGAAGTTACATCAGGCGTCACTTAGTGAAAATTTGTTATGTTCATGATGAACATTTAAACTTGATAATGGCACTCTGTGTTGAAACCTGGTCTGTGAATAATAAAAAGGTGTTGAAATAGTAAAAGTATAATTGTTCATCATGAAGATCTTTCTAATTCTTTAGATTTTATCATTTTAAACCTTCGCCAAACCCACTTGTCAGTAGCTCGTAGCCCTTACCTTCTTACCTCATGCGTGAAACTCGATGCATCCCATTGAATTCTTAACTCGCCTTTTTCTTTTGCTTTTGGCATTTTGAAGTCTTAAACACGATTTATATTCAATAAGGTTCCATAAATGGATTGTCCTATGTCATCGAAAATTGTCACTAGCGAAACGATCTCACAAATCCTACGGAGATGATTTTGCAGAGACTTAATGACAAACCGCTCTAGTAGGCCGTGTAGCGTAATTCATACGTACTTTTATTTAACTGAAAGTATTGGTTTTCAACCTTATCCCTAAGTGAATTATTCAAATACCTTCTTGGGAATGGACTGCGCCTGGTAAGGAGCATGAGATATCACGAAGAGAGAACTCCCCTCATATATTCGTATTGTAGAACTTTGCCAATCTCTCTCTTTCCAATTTCTATGTGTCCCATAAAATTTGACATTCAATTTGCATTCTGTGACATGATATTACCTTTGGGAGGGGAAATAGCGCACATTGTAGAATTTCCTTATTTTGTATAATGTAAACGACAGGTTGTGGCAAACTTTGAAATATTAAACGCCTTCACTGTAATATCCGAGGATAAAATTTAGGGAGCCTTTGAATGAAATGTATTCAAGTGATAAAATGGCCCTTTATTTAGTGAGGGTAATACCCTAGCAACGTGAATAAGTGGTGTAAAAATGTTATGCAAGAGAAGTTAAGGCAGAAAGTGCCTTTATGCAAGGGAAATTGCTTCAATTCAATGTCGAATGAAACAAGCGATAATACTACGATGCAGCTGTGGAAATAGAATCTGTGTGATGTCCCGAAAAGTTGGTCCAAATATCCTAATTTTCTCTATCATGATTTGATAAGAAGACCTAGATAATGAGGAGATTTGACAATAATACTGGTTGGGAAAGTCAGTTTGATCCGCATGGCAACAGACAAGCGGAAAACTATCGCTTTTGCTTAAGTTTTCGGTTTACCGTTATTCTCTTGATTAAATCAATTAGTAAATATAAAAATTTAGTTTTGGTGGAACTTGAGCGTTAGACGAGTGAAAAGGAAGAGGAACTGGAACTATTCTGCCTTCGGAATTGGACATTTTTTCCATATCCCAACCATATGTCTTACAAGGGGAGTGTCAGATAGCCGGGTCTCAGATTTTATTAAAACTTAGTAGTTGTACAGACCGCTGTATGTGGTTCATGAATCACCTCACATATAGGGTTATATAACCGATAGTTTAAACAAAAAAGGCCTTTAAACATTTCAAAATTCCCTTTTGACGGGCCACCCACATAACTGACAAACTGGACAGGTGGCTGACGTGCTCGTCTCCGGTCTAGAGACACGGGTTCGATCCCAATACGGGGTATTATTCTTCCACTTTTTTTTAGTTTTTCTTTTACGGCATCCTAAAATGCGCTCAAGATTTTTTTTTTTACTCGAAATATTATTTTTGCGCGAGGCATATTATTCATTTGCATACACAATGTCAGGCTTATTCTATTTTTTCGGTCGAAGGAAGCCTTCTAATTATGTCACTTTCTTATCTTTTCAAGAGAGTAATCAATATTTGAAGACAATATCATAAAATAATTATAGAAAATGGAAATCATGTGCATGAAGGAATAATGAAAATACGTCGTGAACCCGTGTCTCTAGACCGGAGACGAGTACAACAGCCACCCGTCCAGCTTGTCAGTTATGTAGGTGGCTCGTCTAAAGGGAATTTTGAAATGTTTAAAGGCCTTTTTTGTTTAAACTATTGGTTATATAACCCTATATGTGGGGTGATTCATGAACTGCATACAGCGGTCTGTACAACTACTAAGTTTGAATAAAATCTGAAACCCGGCTACCTGACACTCCCCTTGTTAGTGTTGGTGAGAATGGCAATTCACCTGCTCCAACTGCGTAGCATTTATAACAGTGAATTCTTAGGGTATTCTATTCCACGATAACTGCATAATTTATTCTTCTACATCTTTTAGTACCCTACGAACCGCCGCATGGGCGTGTGGCTGGGAATATTAGTACGCAGCCGTGTAAAGGTGTAAATGACAAGGTTTTGGCAGGTGAAATAGTGAGAAGTATCATGAGATTTTTTTAGTGGGGCTCTTTTTTTTCCATGGCCACTTATTGTGTGTGGAAAGAACAAATTTTGTCCTCTAACTGTTGGGTAATGTATCTGTATTATTTTATTGCTTCTGTTGGACAAAAAATTTTTTGGATCAAAAGATACCATGAGAATTATTCATAAGCTACCTTAGGGTATGATTTAACAAACGTGATAATCTCTTTGTGAGAGAGAAGCTCAGAAAACTATAGCCTCTTTACCTCCCGTGGGAATGGCTCACTCGTTATGTAAGCAACACTTACAGTTTCAGGAAAATTCAAATGTGTACTCATTTCCTGAAAATCTTGAATCTCTCAAAATTATATTGTTAACGGAAGAGATATTGTTAATGGAAGGAGAATTCGGCTCGTTGTTTACTTTATTTTTAATTATAGCTAGGCTCTACGGGTTAGTAGTCAATATAAATGCCTTCATTTCCTCGCCATGCAGATTTGGACAGCGATTTCGGGTGATTTTGTTCAAGCCCTTCATTTCATGCTATCGGCACTTGCCAAATGCCAAGAGTTCACATCGATCTTGTTTGTGAGCCATATCAGGAATAATGGCGGCATGTAATACCCTATTGATTGGACAAGTCTGTTTCGTGATCTCGAGTAACCTCTCTGGAGATGAGAAATTAGCATGTTTGGTGGTTCTTTTTGAGAAAGAATGAAAAGCAAGTGAGGTTACAAAATTCATAGATCACAATTCGCATGCATTTTACCCAAACTTTTCGCGGCGCTCTGCCATTTTGGCGATGCGGATGACACCTCGGCCATGATAAATTGATTATTCGGAGTAACCCACCATTTATTTGGAAAATTGTGAAATTTTCCGTTCCGTTGAAATGTCGGCTCGGTCAATTCATATGGCCGACTCTTGGAGACTCCCGAGTTGTACCGAAGAGCTTGCCATTTTAATATGTAGGACAGTATGGCAGAAATACCGTTGACCGTGTCTGTTAAAGTAAATTGTCTCGTGAGATTTCAAACGCTTATCATGTCTTTCATTGTTCTAAGCAGGAGACAATACTTGTTGAAAAGGCAAGCCTTTAAGATGGTATTACTTCTTCTCATCATAGTAATCTCAATAATACCTGTTTTAAGAATAATCCCTCGTCCCATAACTAAGCTGTTGAGATTTTGCTCAAAGAACTTTTATGCTTTAAACGTAACCGAGAGTTGCACCCATGGCTACCTCTTCAAGTTTGAAGTTTTAATTCGAACCAAATTGTATCTACGCATTTCTTTATCTTTTTATGATGCTGTGCCTCCATATTCCGTGTTTAGCGTTTTTAGCCTTGCATTGAGACACTATCTTTTTCTGTTTTTTTTAGGTAAAAGGTGTAAGGTAAAAGAAATTATGCCAAGTTATATCAGCTCCGGTTGTAAAGCATGCTTCCATGCTGCCATCGATTGTTTCTATATATTAAAATAAGAGCTACTTACACCAATGTAAAGTTTTAGCGAATGACACTCATTTATTGAATATAAAAGCAGCATTGATAACCTAATTACAACACAATATTTCCACCATCACATGCATCCAATACTTTAGGAAGTTAGCAACTCTAAGCTTACAGGAAGGAAGTGAGTAATTATATCCTCATATTCCATTGTGACTGGTGAAAACCGTTGAGTATTTTAACGAGGAAACCTCTAACCTCTTTCTTTCGTATAATGCGCGGTTTTGTCGCTCCTCAAGGTATCAAATGAATGTAAAAATAGCATTTGCATTCATCCATCAATGGTTCTCTCTCATTTATGAAAGTGAAAGATTAACTCGAATAATCTGGATGAAGGATTCCTTTGACCTTTTCAAAAGTTCAACTGATTTCAAGGAAATTTCTCTCTTTTTTTCTCACTGAAACGATGTAATTTTATTTTTTTTTGATCTGACACGAAGGTTATTGAAAGAGGATGATGAGGTGTTAAGTGCTCATGAAAGAGATTTTAAGAGTCTATAACGATCTCCTTCCTTATTGACGGCGAGAGCAAAAGATGCATCCGAAAATGGTACACATGGAGAACATCTTAAAGAAGCCATCAGAAAAAACCGGTGTTAATTATTGCGTTGACTACTTATGCATGTGTAATAATTGATGCAGGATTGCGTAAAATTTCCCACCTGCTGTAGAGTGAGAATGGAACGAGAGACTTTTGGAAATTTTCGGTGGCATGTAATATCGTCAATAAATAAGGCACTAGACCTCATATTCACATATTCTGAATCATTGAATTTAAAATTAAAATTGTGTTTATACATGCCACCTCCTCGCTACATTTTAATAGTGACTGTATTCCTCACTTTTTCTTCTCGTTACGTAATACCCTTAAGTATGGTTATTTTATGGATGATAATTAGTTTAATTTGAAACTTAAAAGAGGCCAGGAATTTTTCAGCCACGAATTAAAAAATTTTTTTGTTCACGCATTACCCCGATTTAGTGAGGTTTACGTTGTAGAGAAGAAACGCCTTTTGTTCCAACCCAGCAGAATAAATATAGTTCTTTAAAGTTTTAACTTCTTTGGACCTGCGTATTCCCCCTCTTCCGATTCACGGAATCCATAAAGCCTCTTTTCGTTGTCTCTCTTCTACACTTCTCTCTGCTTCGCCTTCCTAACATCCTTCTCTCTTTTATAATTCCTTCGCCCCTTGACAATTGCTCCGCCAACTTACTCTGCCTCCTCCCGGGATCGAAGCCGCTGACATCCACGCAAAGTCAGCTGCAGACTCAGAAACGCTAAATGCTTTCGAATTTTCTCGGCCCCGGAGATGACGGGGTAAAGTCCTCTGCCAATTCGAGAGTCGCGGGTTCGAGTTCTGCCTGAGTGGATTTTCTACCACTCAGAACGTGGGTGTTTGTGTTCGTCCATGGTTGACAAACGTGATGTAAGAGGCCAACTGTGCTCTTTTCGGGACAGCTTTAATAAATGAAAAAAGATAAACTGATATCAGATTCCTGATAATCATCACGATCCGAGCACAGTATACGATATGCATAATTGCTGCTTAGGCAATGGGTCTCTGTTGGGAATAACAAACTCAGGAATATTAGAATTTTACTAAAGCTTTGCTGCTACAAAAATACAAAATAAATTTCCATTGCTCACCTGAAGATGTAACTATGTTACGAAACTGGTCGTGAGAATATATTTTATGTAGAATTCGCAAATAATATTTTTTCTTTGAGTCGCAATTGAAAACGTCCATAAGGTAGAGCCAGCGACGGCAATTTACGTCAAGAGCTGCGCTGTGTACCTTGCCGTTGCTCCCACCGCCGGTGATGCAGCTGTGATGCTCTATTATCCATTCAGCTATAAGTAATGGACGCTATTTGATATTGTGAGAAGTGACGGGAATTAGGAATATCCGAGTGTATTAATCTAGCTTTTAGTAAAATATTCCGGAGATACAAAAGTACCTTAATGGGATCTCCGGATTGATGTCAGGTAGGGGGGATCCGATTTAGGTTTCAGTTAGCGTGTTCGACTCTCATTCCGAGGGTCGCAGTTTCAAGACTACGCGACGGAAAAAAAATAAATAAAAAAGTTTCCTAGCTTGCCAACCAATTTTGCGTTTCCCGAATTTGACCCCACTACTGATAGGCAGTAGTCTCAGCAGAAGGCATTGTTGGCTCAGATCAAGGAGATCGGACCGGCATGAACAGCCACAGCTTCGGGCGAGAGTGAAGTTCACGGAACCGGCCGAAGTACTGCAATATGGAAGGCAACAGGGAAACCACCACATGAGTGTCCCTAGAAGATGCAGCCCTGCATTTTAACTATATTTAAGACGTGATGGCAGTCCTCCGAGTAAAATATTCCGGAGGTAAAATAGTCCCCCAATCGGATCTCCGGGTGGGGACGACTGGGAGAATACTTAAAGGAGAAAATTGTATCACGCTATTCGATACTATAGAACAATATTAAAATGACCATTACAATATCCTCGAAAACAGAAATGGATATCTTTATTTGCAGAATTCCATTATCACCAACATTGATAATACTGGTAAATCAGGCGTTTTCCTAACGAAAATGGGACTTAGCTTACTACTTTTAGTTTACTTGCAAGTGATATTGTACTTGTTACTTTTGCTATATTTGTTTATACGCTGAACATTTATAATAATACATTATAAATTTACTTTAATAAGGACTTTTTATTACATGAATTAATGAATAGCGCTGTTAATTGTGCATGATGGGGTTTTATTTATGAAAGTTCCTTTTTGAAGTTTTTACTTACCTTCAGCTTTTTACAGATTCTATTTATAATATTCAAATCTCGTGAATCGTCCTACCCCGAGAGGTAATTTCATTGAAATTCTCCGATATTCTTCAATAAAACATGAAAAATTACCTTTCATGAAACAAGGCTTAGGTAAAAATTTCTAACACGGCAGATTATTCTGCCTTGCATTCGCGGAATTTCTGGAAGGCCCAATCTTACTTTTCTTCTTGAATTATATAGATGATGGAATGTAAACAATTATGTGTTCAGTTTTTTAACATTTTCGGCTATTTTCAATAAGCGCCGCAATTCTGATTGTACATATTGTGGAAGGATTACCCTCAAAGAATTTTTAGCACACCGAAAATCATTGACTTGTAACCTCTTATGACATGCGGTTGCCATTTGATCGGAATTACGGGGGTGGGGGCCGTCTTGGGAACTTGTGACTTTTGAAAAGGATGTCGGATTACGGTAACATGTGTTTTATTGCTGTAACGGTGCTCGCTGGCTTGTTATAATAAAGCATGCAATAACTGAGGGCGATTGACTTTAACGAGTTAACCCTCACGAGCTGTTCGAGAGATCGTGCATTAACTCCCTAGTTATAAACGTCTTGAATCCAGGGGGATGGTCCAAAGCCGCGAGCAAATGTTTCGCCAGCTTTCGCTGTGATGAAAACTCCTTTAGATGGGAGCACATCACGGTCTCATAAATACTTACTTAACAACCGAATCGGTGTACATGAGTTTCAATGGTCTAAATACCTGGCTCAACTATTGCAAAATGCTGGAAATCCATTTAATGTGGAACAATGCGCATGTTTCGCTGTAACTTTCATCTTCCGTAAGTTGGTCGATACGCATTAAAATCTACGTCCGCGTTGTATATGATGGAGTTACTAATCAAAATACACTAGTGAGAATTTGTGTTTAGTCACAATTTCTCCTAAGAATGAAATAATTAAGGCACAGGCACATTAAATATTAAAGGCCTTTCGTCAATGTGAGCACCTCTCTCATTGTCAAAAACTCGATAATGTTTGATTATTTTTTATATGAGAGGTTTTAGTTTTGAAATGTGAATTTGTAATTGTGTTTGAGGAAAATATTGGCTTTATGCATCAAAAAGAGCCCAGAGAATCAAAGACAAAATTTACTTAAAGTAGCATTTTTAATCCTATCATTTATAGCAGGTGAGTTCGGGTCGAAAAGCACTTCAATAAATGAATTGAACAAAAATTGTATTCTGTTCAATGGATAATGCAATTTTGCTCTGCATTTTTTATTGTAAAGTTTACAAGTTTGCTACAATTTGAATACCTTCTTCTTAACTTTTAAACTGCTTACGTTTATTTATTATTACCTGACTTGCCGCAATATTATATCGTAGTTGTTTTTACATTAATTACAGACATACTTTAAAAATTAATCATGACGTATTTGAAGAATGTTGCCAGAAATAGATTAATCCATTCTTCGAAAAATATTGCCAAATTTTATGATTTAATTTCAGTGCAATTCTCTCCACTCCGATGACTAAGCATGGTGAAGAATTTGTTCATTTTAGAAATGGCCACGAATGAAAATGTTCAAGTGCTGCTCAACATTTCGTATGTCTTATCTACTTTTTATGGTCTTACGGCTTTTTGAAAGGAATAATAGTATTACCTTTTACAAAACTCTACTCTTTATTACTTTGCTGTCATTTTTCCATCAGTTTAAACCTCTTTGTGGACATGAAATATTTGAAGCATTTGTCGGGACAAGATCGATCCATTCGCCAACAAATGTGGTCATATTTGATAATACCACACGCCGGGAAATTCCTCTAACACCGACGGCCAGTTATGGTAAACTCTTTGTTCCTTTCAGAGAAGATCATCACCGTAAAAGCACTAGCGCTGCTCAATATCTCGAGTGCTCGTTTAATAGGCAGGAAAATGTGTAAGATGAAGTGATTTGTACTAAAAGACTGAACAAAAAATTCTAAATAGTTTCGATGATCTTGACTTTTTCACCTACCTTTGAGATGACTGGATGGGGCTTAATGGGGAGCGTTTACGTGGACGGGCGAACTAATTGATTGATGGGGCATAGTGATGCGAGGCCGCGCCATCCGAAGCCATCGCAAATGCCAAAGTCGGACGCAAATAAGGTCAGCCATGATGGGGAAGGCCGTGACGCCACCGAAAGGGAATCCCTTCTAAAACAATTCGACGCCCGCGGACGGATTTTTGGAGATGATTGTCCGCCGCAGCTGCAGCAGCCATTTATAAAAGGTAAGCTACTTAGAGAAGTATACAACTTGTGAAATTGATTCGTCGCTCTCATCGAAACTTTCGTAAGTCGCCGAATTATCTACCGACATTGGCTTCGGGATCCATTCGTTCCCATTGTTTCCATCTTCCTTCTCTATTTTTTTCCTGAGTTCTTTGTCCCATGCAGTCGTTGCTTTGGCATATTCGGTTCAATGTCTAGTAAATTTATTATGTTCGCTTTTCTAAACAAATTAATTATGGCTTTGATTTTTTATTAAATTATTAGTAGCATTGGATTTTATTCAGAGTAAACTGCCTGATTTATTGTCGGAACACTCATTTTAATGTGCCGTGAAATATAGTCCTAATGTGCCATGATCGTTTAATGTGTCTCTACTTAGATTTCGAATGCATTTTTTTATTTTTTCAACACTTACTAATAGGTTATTGATATACATATACATATGAAGGGCAGTATACTTTCCGTGTTACACCGTAATTAGAGCGTCAGGCGTGGGAGCTCTCTTTGTACTAGTAGAAACTACGTAGGTTAGGTAATGATCGGTAGTGTTACGTTGTACTCAAAAGGCTTTTCAATATTGATGACCACGTTTCGAAAAATCAATGCAAGAGTCTACATTAATCTTTTATAATGACAGTATTTTGCTTTAGTTAATAACTTTCATACTTTTTTCCCTTCTTTTTTATTTATATAAGTATTTAAAGCCAAAAACATGAAAATATTGCTGCACCCGCACCCTTGATTTAGAGATGCTGCATGTCGGTCGCCCGAAGAAACAGATTGAGTTAAAAAGCTTCTCCGGGGGCGTGTATTCCACTAAGACTTTTACGATTTTCATTTTATTGTTTGGACAAAAATATTTCTTGCGCTATGTTTAATTACCTCAAGTACCTACCCCATTGGGTATTTTGAAGTCTGAACGGTAAATGCGTGAATGATTACGCTAATTTCTCATTAAAAAAACGCCCAGTAATTGTGTTGAAAGCAGTCTTGATCCGAATTCTCTGAAAGATGTGGGTGTTGCGTTATCATATGGTATTCCTATCGCGAGGAGAAAATTTTTCCCCAGCAGAGTGTCTCAAGCCGCAGGTGTAATGAACAATCCGTTTTCAAATTTTGCAACTCCTTGCACTCTGCCAGCTGTATTCGATCGCTCCTTCTCATCGCAAAATTAACTTTTTCCTAAAATCGTCAATTCAATCACTTTTAATTGCAGTGCCTCCTCATTCTCACGATTCATCCATCGAGAATTTTAATAGTCAGTCGTTTCCCACCCCCATTGCCCATCGCTCCTCTCGGTCCTTATTGACCCCCTCCTGATCCCCTGCCGTTAACTCTCTCTTTTATTTTAGCTAGGGTTTCAATTGGAAATGATACTCTTTCCACCACTAATCTGAAAGCTGTTATCCATCTGCTCGAGACCTGTGAAGCCGGCTATGTCCCTCATTAAATATCGGCTCTTTATTTCCAATCGCTGCAATGACAAATGATGTGGTACAAAGTCACTCGCACGGGTGCATATACACCAAGGGTTGAAATTCTCAATGAAAAAATCATTTGACTTGACCAGGAATCGAACCCAAATCTCCCAATTGGCGGTCAAGTGTATTAGCTAGGCTTGGTGGTGTAACTGGCTAACACACCTGACCGCCAATTGGGAGATCCGGGTTCGAATCCTGGTCAAGTCAAATGATATTTTTCACAGCGAATTTCAACCCCATATATGTATCGGTTGTTAATTCCGTGTTCGGATTGCAGTTGACGTCAAGCATATCATTTTTGAAATATGAAATCATTTACCAAGTTCGTTTATGGTCTTGCATATTGGAATCGCATTAATTGCGATAGGAAAAGAATTATGTGAATCTTAAGTAAATATTTGACTAGTTTAACTTCATAACTTATTGTGCGCGTCATTAGTCTTTGGTGTTTTCAAGGCAACTGCTTAATACGTGTGACAATGTTTGCGATTCTATTGCTTGATAACAAAGGATTTTCAAATGTTCGTTCACAGGATAAAAAATGCGTAAAATCACCCATATTCTCCAGAAGTATTGCCGGCATATCGTTAATAATCCTTTGGGTATCGGTTATGGTGGCAAAAGTTAGCCTGTGGAATGTAATTTCGACAATAAAAGAAGATTTCTAGCATCAATAGGCGATTAATTATATGCAATATGTTATGGGTATTATCACTGGAATTATCTCTGAGAACTAGAAGAAAGAGGTGACATTGAAAAAGCTTCACTAGAGGGCAATGTAAAAAGAAAACAATCGAAAATAGTGAAGAAAGAGAAATAAGAGGATGTGCTTAAAGAAGGCAACAAAATTCGTCTCAAAAATCAGCACCTTATAGAAGTAGACAAAATTCCTAGTCCTTTGCATATTAAATGGTTTGCAGCTACCGGTAGATGGCTGTATGGATTTAGGAAGAGTAAAGAAAGTTTTGTTTTCTTTAGTTTTGTTCGGTTGAGAAGAGTTCAGTTGCTTAATACGTATGGCAAAATGTGTCCAAAGTTATTGCTTGATAACGAAGGAATTTCGAATATGCGTTCATTGGATAAAAAATGCTTAAAATCACCCGCCTCCTCCAAAAGTATTTCTGATACAACTACGATTTTCGTAGTTCAGAGTTAATCTCTCTGCCTTCCTTTTAGTATGATTATCTGTAATGCTTTAACTTTTGTCCACGTCCATTCGCTTGGCATAAAAATTTTTGATTCATGTATCTCAACCAATAATTTTAAAATAGCTAAACTAGCGTTGGTCGATTTTTTAAAATGGTAGTTTTTGGTGTGTATTAATTTTATTTTGTCGATTAAAATATTTTTCCTAAAGTAATTTCGTAAGATTAATTTGATGCTAAGATCCTCTATTAAAAGGCGTGGTGACGAAAGTTCACTCTCAGAATAAACCACTGAATTTGCCGGCGTATGGATACATAACTCCAGAAATGCGTTCAATTTGTAAATTAAATCATTACAACATCTTCTATGGGAAATTTTTCTGACAAGAGAAGATATTTCTTGATTCAGTATCAGCCCCGGGCATTGCTTATTCTATTTCAAGCCGTTTGAATATATTAGCCGCTTAATGCAGCCCCTCATTAAACTCTCAACCAGCCGCTTAATGTTTGCATGCGCTTCGCATGCACATCATCTGCCAAAACAGGTAGTCAAGAGAACCGTGCTCAGCGGGAAGTTGTATATCATGAGAATCCGTCGACCTCGTTAACTTCGTGTTTCACGAAACCGTTGGTTAAATGTGAGGTCTTGGGTTCGAGTTCCGCCTCGGGCTCGGATGTTCTGTCGTGGCTTAATGACTTTTTCTTGCCGACTTCACGACTTACATGGCCAAAGTCAATGTAGATATTTGTACAAACTAGTAGATGTTTGATAGTTCAACTTGGAAGACTCCGCTTAGTCATGAATTGTATGTGTTCACGCGTCAAGTCACCACATAAAAATACAATGTGTTTATAATGAAGGTGGGTTTTCATAAGGTAGCCATTGTATTACCGTGACTCTGCTCTGTTGTGCTTGAGGGATTGTAATTAGTGGGAAAACCTGACAAACCCTAGTCTCACTTGAACAGGGAAGGTATTCCTGGGTTCATAAAAGTAATCTTTATCGTGCATGGAAGAATAAACTAGTTTTTTTTTTAAATTTGTATCTTTGTTTCCAAAAGTTTCTCTGCCGGAATTTAATCACCAAAATTGCTAGTTTGGATATCAATCCTTTATGATTTGATGTACATTTTCTTAGTTTGTGGCTTAAGCCCTACTAGGTCACCTGATTCCGACATGGAGAGGTTTGTATGAGTAAATTCTGTTATCAATTAAAGACCACCAAGACAAGAATTGCGTTGATAGTCTTCTGAGTTCTCCTTTCAACATGTCCTCTCAGTTCAAATTTTATTCGGCAATATTTATTTTTGGTTACTAAACTTGGTCACGAAACATGGTATTAAAAAGAAAGTATCAGGAGTGATGTGGTGCAATTTCAAAGCATTGAAGGCAGAATTAGCAATAGATTTCCCCCGATAAAATAAATTTATTGCGACCTTGCATCAGGCACTGATGATGGCGGGATATTTCAAAGCCTAGGTCACCATAAAGCAATTTTTTCTATGGAAAATTACAATTTGCCTTCATTTAACATCGTATTGCCTCAGAAATGACACACGAAAGCAAAGAACTCAAAATCTCACGTTACATGCTCAGTAATGCGGTGACTGAGAGTCATCGGAGGCGACCCAAGCAACTAGAGCGCATTATAATTCGTACTTGAATGAGGTTCCTTCGTGGATTTATGAACCAAAACTAATACTGAACTCAATATTTTCGAAAAAATGTAAAATATTGTCCGGAAACAGTGTTTAGATACAAATTGTGCAGAGACTCCAACGATTTTATTTTTTATTAACAATTTTTAATGGTAGTAGCCGAAAGTGGCGCATTTCGACGGAACAAACACATTTGGACTTAAGTTCATGTAGTTATTTTGCATAAAAATTGCCCACACAGTACCCTATAACTATAATTATTATTATAAAAATAAATCTACAATATTCCCTCGGAAAAAACTCGAACGGAAAAGCTGCGTGAAATTTTAAAGAGGTTTGAATACATCAAAATCTCAAACCCGTCGTGGTCGTTCCACGTGACTCAGTCATGTGCTTGGAAATATTCCGAGTGACTGCAAACATTCCATGTGGGGTTCCTCAAAATCTTCTCAATAGGTTTCGCGAATTGTTGTTTGTATGACGTTTTATTGGTCAATAATTTTACTTTTACAAAATTAATGTAATTAAAATTAATTTGACTTCCCATAAATCCGAGAAAAAATTTTTCAAGGTAGAGTTCCTTGAAATTTATTTTAATTCATAGAGTTGACGTGCTTCGTGAACGTTTTAAGTCTGCTGTATTAGGGGGCACGTTTTTCGATTAAGAGCCCTACGAATTGATCCTCGCTGTTGCTTCTGTTTCAGAGATTGCTTTATAATTAAATTAAAGCCTTTGTTCTATGTCCATATTTTGGTTATTCACTTATTCTAAGCTTCCCGTGCCTTTTATTCGCCGAGCACCCCCTCTTATATTTGTCACCCTCTCTTACTTTTTTTTCCCAGGTCGTTCTGTTTTTACTGGCTACTTTCTTCAAGTGTCTTAAAGTATTCGTCTGCTAGTTTTATTATTTGAGTATTTATGTCAGTAAGAGGGGTCCGATTTATGTTTCAGTTAGCGTGTTCGACTCTCACTCCGAGGGTCGCAATTTCGAGAATACGCGTCGGAAAAAAATTAATGTAAACATTTCCTAGCTTGCCAACCATTTTTTGCACTCTGCCCGAATTTGACTCCACTATTGAGAGGCAGCAGTCTCAGCAGCAGGCATTGATGCCGCAGATCAAGGAGATCGGACCGGCATGAACAGCCACAGCGTCGGGCGAGAGTGAAGTTCATGGAACCGGCCGAAGTACTGCGATGTGGAAGGCAACAGGGAAACCACCACATTAGTCTCCCTAGAAGATGCAGCCCTGCATTATAACTGTGTATAAGACGTGATGGCACTCCTCCCAGTAAAATATTCCGGAGGCAAAATAGTCCCCCAATCGGATCTCCGGGTGGGGACTACTGGGAGGGGTACATCAGTAACTAAGATCAGAGATACCAGGAGGTATGGGAACTAGCATTAGATAGAGACGGGCGTAGGGCTGCAGTCAACCAATCTTAGGGTTGAACGATCACTGATGTCAGTTAGCCCAATTATTGAGTAGAGATTTTCGTCACTTGTGTATCGAGGGATGTTTAATATTGATCTTAGTGTTAGCTTGGTAAGTTACTTCGATTTGATCCATTACCAAGAGGTCCAGCCCAGGCCGGTGTGGCATAAAAGAGTTCTGGTTTTATATGCGAGTTGTATATTAACTTTTTAACTCCATATGATGTTGCGTGGTTTGTCAAAATTGGTGAGAGACCAGCTCTTGCTCCCATGGTTTGTCCTATGATTTGTCCTAGGTGGTCTTTGAATTTTAGTTTACTGTATATAATTACTCCCAAGGGCCCAAATGTGATTTGACTACCATATAAGGAATGGTGCGGTGGAACCACTGAACCGACTTCTCACTGCGTAATGACTTTCCTCGAGCCAAATCAGTCGAACCCGCGAATCGAATCGGATGGTGCCCGCCCCGTGTGATGATCGGGTCGAAGGACTGAAGCTCTCCGCGGGTGTAATGGTGTGACGGATCGAAACGGTGAATATTTATCACTCTCTTACCCGCAGTCAGGTTGCCTTTTTCGGGGAATGGGTCCCTCTCCACTCCTCCGACTTCGCGAGTATCTACCGCGTCGCGGCAGAAGCCGATGAAGCCCGTGAATAAAAAGTTGTGATGGGTGGAGCCCTTTGGCCTGTTTCTCGGAGTTACGAGTCAATTTGCACGTCCTTCTTTCCGAGCAAAAGGACCACGCGTGACGTGAGGCTTCTTGAACTTTTTTTAAATTTACAATAATTACAGAGTAACACTGTGCAGTATTTACATCGGAAGAGTGATACATTTTGTTGTAGAAGTAGTGGCATGATTTACACACTTTGCTTATACACGCCGACCATGTTTTCAGGATACATTCACATTATCAAGACATTTATTTTACATTTATAATAGAATTGTATGCTGTGATACTATAATTGGTCTGTGTTACACTAGCGTGGATATCAGAAGCTACCGTTTCACCCACGATATGGATGCAAAATATTTCCTCCTAGCTACACCCGATTTTATGCCTGTGTTATGCTGTTTATTTCTCTAGATGACGCCGTATTTTCACCTGGTGGACTACGAAGTTGATAGCGTGACTGGCCTTGGAAATTATTTTTATCCCTGGCAATCCACGATCACAATGTCTTACTTGCCACTTGATCAAATTTCCGCTCAGTTTCATCGCCGCTCTTCGAAGGTATTCAATTTTCCCTTTTACGAATTCTGCTTTCTGTAAAGAATTTTTTACCAACTGTCGAAAATTTCATTCTTCCATATTCAAATTCCTCTATTGTATTCTTATTGCAGTAATTGACTCAATTAATGGCAACTGCACAATTCTGAGAAGCATAAATTCATGTGTATGAAATTCATCAAAGCATTTATCATAAAGAGTCCAGTGTACTCAATAGCACTTAAGTATGTCTCTTTGTTTGAATAATCTTGGGTAATTTTTTAGGTTACACAATTTCTATACAATCCCCATTTATACCGCAATGTCTTTTACTGAATACTTAATGTTTTACGGGGATCCAAATATTCATTTTCGGCGACATATAGTAATTTTTCCTCTTCTTAATCAAGTTAATAGATCAATAAAAATGCATATTTGTATTTAACGTTAATTTGGATTAGCTATCATCAGGTTTTCCATAAACTTCATAAAACCTCCTTTCCATTTTGGATGTAGGGGATTTCGTTCTTCGCAAAAAAGCAATTTAGGGAAAGATTCCGATTTGCGTGGTCCGAATCATTTTAGCTTAAATGGTAATACATCAAGATGATTATCCAGCACATCATCCGTGGAATGGCCTAGAATTCGGAGCTCCTGAAAATCCCTCCAAAATACTTGGAGGAAATGCCAATAGAGTATTTGAACCCCTTTAGCAGTCTCCATAAATATTTTGCATTTGTAAATCACATACATGAAGCATAATTTCGCTTGGAAAATGTTGCCTCATTTTAGAGACTTTACGCGGAATATCTTGCGTTTTTTGAAGGAATTCCAGCATGTCGCTGCATATGGTTGGCGAAAAACTCATCTAGAGTCCCCGAGGGATCGAGTCACCTTCTCGTGCACTTCTTTTTAATTGCAGACGATAAGAACGCTTCATGCTAGCCATATGGTGTTTATAACGATTATCTTCGTATTACATCAGTACCAAAAACTTTCGGAAATCACAGATGGAACATCCAACTTTAAGATGATCCGCAAAACTCGAGTAAGTACGTACGTGATACATTAAACTTCAAGTTTTTTTCAGACGCTCAATCATCTTCACCGGGGAAAGAAATGAAACGTTTGTACTCCGGGACAAGTGGGCGAGATAATAATTAGGTCCGGGAAAGGCGTTGGGTGGTTTATTGGAGAGTCTGGCGAAAATTGAGGTTTGCGCCATTTGACATTTGCGCCATCGTGGACATGTGGGTGTATTTGCAGAGGGATTATCTCGGGAGCTGAGGACGGGTGGAGGGAAACTCGGTGTCTAGCCTATTCTAAGCGATAGGCGCCAAAGGGACAGAGTTTAACGTTCCATCCGACGATCATGTGCGTTTATGTACAACTTAGCACTTCCATGGCCACTCAAACCAGAATAGGTTTTTGGCTTCATCAACAATTTTACGCCTTCTATCTCTGTCTTCCATCGCCGCTGTTGAGCTTCCGATCTTTTTTTATATCTTTTTGGCTTTGATGCCACCACCTTAGTCTGGGTCTTCCCAGGGGTCTTTTTCCCTCTGGTCCTCCTGATAAAATTTCTCTCAGTATGGTTTCAGTTATATTTAAACATATGTATGCATCTGTTGTCAGGTATTTGCGAGAGCAAAAGAGTATTCAAACCTACCAGACTGGTACCTATTGCCCTTATTTTACGTAATAGGTATACAGGATTCCTATTGCCATACATGTATACACTTCTATCACACATACTCTCTTTCCTTTCAGGGTAAGGATATTCGGGAGAGGTTAGTAACAGGGTTAAAGGCTTGAACTTGAAACTGTCTCCACAAAAATACTTTCTTATATACTTTCGTAAACTTATTTAGGTAGCATCTCTGCTTCTGTTACACAAGTGCGTTACTAAAATTACCCTCTTTTTTCTTATAACTCCTAATTTTTCTTCATGATATTACCATCCTGCTTGTAAAATGTTCTTTGCGAATTCTGAACAATGTTGCGGAGTTACAATTGCAATTCGAAGAAGGAGAGTGAAAGCATGTGGATTGGCTAGACGTGGCTTAGACATACATGTATACATTTCTATCATACATGCGCTCTTCCCCTATAGGGTAGGAATATTCGAAAGAGGTTAGTTACAGGGTTCAAGGTTTGAATTTCAAGCCAACGAAACTGTCTCCACTTATATACTTTCTTATATTCTTTCATATCCTTACATAGGTAACTTTTTTGCTTCTATTACTCTCATGCGTTGCTTAATTGACCCTCTTTTTGTGTCAAAAATCCTAATTTTTTTAAGAGATTACCATCTTGCGTCTAAAATGTTCATTGCGAATTCTAGACAGGATAGTGGATTTACAATTGCAACTCAAAGAAGGAGTGTAAAAGCATGTGGACTGGCTAGACGTGAGGTAGGACACTGTCATTTAGGTATGCATGTGTGGTAGTACGGACGTGGGGTTTGAATAGGGAAAACATCCACCTCTCCTCTTTGAAAAGACCTCTTCCCCTCCGGGTGACGCTTCGTGCCAACTTGTTCGCCGCCTTGTGTTTTACCTCCTCCTCCTCTCATCCTTTCTCTCTCACCCTCAAACCCACACACGCATCCTCCGCGCATCTCGCGCCCTGGGGGCACAATTTGCTCCTCCTGACAGCTCGGCGACTCTACATCTGTCCCACCTCACTCACGCCGCCTCCGAGCGGAGCCATCCTTCACAACGGCGCGCGACTTGTCACGGCCCCCACCTCTCCTTTTGCTCGCAACTCTCCGTACATTGCGTCCTACGATCCAAGACGCTTTTCCAGGCTCTTAATTATAAACTCGCCCACTCGTCCGGGACATAAACGGGAAAGGGTTGATGTGGCGGCTAGATTACTGGTTTCCCTCCTTCGAGGGCCGGGGTTCGAGTCCAGGATGCTGATGAGGCTTCCGAGTTTTGCAGCGCTTGGAGCATATTTGTCTCACAATCAGCATTTCTCTGGCGTTGGAGCGTGCGTCTTTAGGAGCGAAGTGAAGCTGCTAACAGCTGCGAGAGCCTGCATTCGAGATGTGTGTCCTGGAACTGGAGGGGTTTTTTTCTCGGCGTTATTCGACTTCGCATTACGGCGGCAGTGGAGATTTACAAGTATAGCGGAACTTGGTGGCACTCGACAGCGGAGAGTCTTGTGGCAGCAAAGCTAAGTCAAGCTTCGAGGAGAAAGCACAGTTACCGAAGGACTCCTGTATGGGCGTCTTAAGGTACCGCCGCGCCGTCTCCTTTATCTCACTTCCTACAAATTCCACAAGTATCCCTTAAAAGAATAAAACCTGGATCCAGACTTTCAGAATTAGAAACAGAATTATAAAGAATATTTAAAATATACTTGATAAGATTAGCTTATAAATATTTAAAAATGTTTTTTATGATAAAATCGTTTTTTCATGAGAATTTTGGTCAAATATTGTCAATTTCATTTCTAAGATAACTTTTCCTTTAAGTTTGAGGTCGATGTATTCATTTGAAACAGTCAGTATTTCACAATAGTAAGGTAACGAAAGTATCCTTCTTAACTAATATAAATAGTCTTGATATACACATGTTGGGACATACAATATTTCGACAATTGAATTAAATGATCCAGTGAATTATTTTGTACGACTTCATTGGGCCCATATGTTTTTAAAACAATCGATAGAAAAATCTGGTAATCTTTGTGTTCTGCGAGTATTTTTTGTATTATTCTTTCACCGTGCTCTGCTGCCGGCTTAGTCGGGCTTTTTAAACAACAATGGTCCTCTTTTTTATAAATAAACAAATTCGGCAGTCGATGAATTTAGAATCTTGCAAACTTACCTGTACAAACTGGCCAAACATCTTGCCAAGGTTATTCAAGAATTCGTCGTTTTAACCTCTTCCCATGTCAAAAATTCTGAACATTTTGTCGAAATTATTCAAGATTTAAAATTACCATCGTCTGATATACTTGTGAGTTTTGACGTCGTATCACTTTTCACAAAAGTGCCTGTATTGGACTCCATAAATATACTGAAGGAACTGACAGAACAATGTCTTCCAAGCGACTACCCTAAGTTGGCGGAATTCTGTTTAAAAAGTTGATACTTCATGTGGAACGAAAATTTATTCTTCATGTGGAACGGAGGTTTATACTTCATGTCGAACGGCTATGGGATCTCCTCTTTCCCCCGTCATCGTCAACCTATACATGGAGACATTTGAAAAAGAAGTGTTAAACACCTTTGCCCATCATCCAACAATTTGATTAAGGTACGTCGACGATACATTCGTCGTCTGGCCTCATGGTAAGAAGATACTTGAGGGTTTCCTACTACATTTGAACAGTCAGCATCCTTCAATACAATTCACCATGGAAATAGAAAAAGATGGACTCCTTCCAATGCCAGATGTACTAGTCAAAAGAGAGGAAGATGGTACACTTGGACATGGTGTGTACAGAAAGAAGACACATACCAATCGATATCTTCACGCACATTCACACCACCATCCACAGCAGAAGGCATCTGTCATAAAGACCCTGTTTGATCGTGTCAGAAAAGTAGGCGATCTGGATTCAATCACAGAAGAAATACACCTTTTGAGGAGAACATTGAAGAACAATGGATATAGTAATAAATTGATTGAGGGAGTAAGATCAAAGAAACCCAAAGAGAAAGAGACTCCTATACCTCTGGGATATGTTATGCTGACTTACATTGCGAGTACCACTGATCGCATAGGCAGAATAATGAGAAGGCATGACATCATCACAAGATACAACACTACCTCCAGAGTTCAAGACCATTTACGAGGAGCAAAAGATACATTACCTCCCACAATGCATGAAAGTGTGTACAAAATTTTCTGCAGCTGCGGTGGAACATACGTGGGCCAAACTAAAAGATCAATAGGATGCAGATTAAAAGAACATGAATGATTAATCCGGAAGAAAGACTGGTATCACTCTGCCGTGGCTGAGCACACTATGTTAGAGAAAGGTCACGCCATTAACATCGAGGTTTCAAAAAGTCATACACAAAGAAAGCAGTTACTTTCCGCGGCTAATAAGGGAGGCAATTGAATTAAAAAGAGACCCCAAAATATAAATAGAGAGGATGGCTATAAACTCCCTTATATATAGAAATCCCTTCTTTTGAATTAATTTTTATTTTTATCAATTCTAAATTCATCAACTGCGGAATTTGTTTATTTATTAAAAAGAAGACCATTGTTGTTTACATAGCCCGACGAAGCCGGCAGCAGAGCACGGCGAAACTGTCGCTAGAATAATACAAAAAATACTCACAGAACCCAAAGATTACCAGATATACAGCATGAGCTGCGAAAATCTACAAAATAAGTTCAATCGAAAAAAATTATTTAGAGCCCGATAATTTTGTAGACCGAAGATCATATCTAGTTGAAAACGCGAAGAAATAAAAAATTACTCGCCAAGCAAAAGTTTAAAAAGTCACGCTTTAACCTTAGAAGAGTTCTTAATATTTGTAGCGGAATATTGATTACCATATGCATGCAAATTTTTCCCTCACGCTCTCTCACCAAGTTCACAATCTTAGCGGACGCCGTGATGAATTAGCACGATAGATACGGTCGGCTTGTGATCCTTCTCTTTTACTAGCTCATACAAGTCCCTTTTGCGGTCGTGAAGTTGGTCCAAATGTTGAAATTGTGTCGCGCCCTGCTGAATCTGGGGAAAATTCATTTGGACACAAACTCGAGCAAGTAGAGCATTTAAATTACTTAGGCAGTACGCTAGAAGAAAACAGACATAGTAACAAAGGCCTATGGAAGAGAATAGCGCTAGCTAAGGAGGCGTTTAGCAGTTGAGGGGAGCTGATGATGGGAACCTTGGGTAAGGATGTGAAGAAGAGGCTGGTGAAGAGCTTGGTATGGAGCGCAGCGTTGTATGGGGCAGAAACGTGAACCCTTGGAAAGGAAGACGAGAATAGACTGCAGGAATTTGAGATGTGGGTGTGGAGAAGGATGGAGAAGGTGAGGTGGACGGAGAGGATGACTAACGAGGAAGTGCTTGGGATGATGGGCGAGGAAAGGAAATTTCTGAGTGAAATTCGGGATGAGCAGAGAAGGTGGCTGAAGGATGTAATAAGGGCCGTTGGGTTGCTCAAGAATGTTATAGAGGGAAGGATGTTGGGCAAGCGAGGAAGAGGGAGAAGGAGAATAGATTTCATGGACAGGATGAAGATGGGTAGATCGTATGCTGAGGCGTAAAAGGATATACTAGAGCGAGATAGGTCCCTGAAAGTATATAAAACCGGCACCCACCCTAAAGAGGTAGGAATTATATAAATATTCCCTACATACTCTTTTCCTCGTAAAACTCGGAAGCTTGAAGACTACTTAAAGATTAGAAGTTAAGTTTCTGGCGGTAAAAAAAACGAAAATTTTAATGTCATTTCGAAATTGAAGATGATTACGAAACAACAGAGTATCCCTCAAATAAGCGTGTCATAAAATAAAGAAATTACAGTTGGTAAATAATATTCTTTGTTATGGGCCGACTTATAAAATTTTGTCTATACTCAACAGAAAAGCTGGGGTCGGCCTGCTATACCTTCGGATTTTAGCCTAAAACTTTTTAGGACGTGACTGCCAAGATAACACATTTAATTACGTTTCCTGAAACGAAGAAGGTTATACTAGAGGGAGATAGGAGAGATAGGGATGGATCTGAATGTGTAGAAAACCGGTCGGAGATTCTCTGACATTCAACGGAATCTACCTTAACCGGTAGAATACTATTTTTTTTAAAGTGCGCCTTAACGTGGGTAGGAACGCGGCCTTAATTTTTAGTTTTCAACGGAAAGCTATGAGTGTTGACGCTGTATTTTCCAAATCACTATGATACCTGTGATGGTTGCCGTGCTGTTATTCCGATCAGGGCATTCTTTTAACCCGGTTGTCTGAGCGGAGGGACAGTTGACGGAGAGGGCCTACGATTCTCGTATCGCACCTCCACCTTTGCGCTGCTCGAACGTCGGCGTCGTCGACATGGGCACTTAAGTTGCGTAAAATCCACTCGCGTCGCTCGGTGCGAAAGAATGAGGGGGTGGTGGAAGAAAGACAGAAAGGTAAAAAGTCTCACGTTTCAGCGACGCCTCTTAATGAGTTTTGATACCCGCGAGACGAGACTACTACCGTTAAAGAAGCCCAAAAAGAGGGAGACCCTCCACTCGAAGACTTGGTGCCGAAACCGTCGAAAAAAATCTCTTTTCGCGGCCGCCGCGCGCGAGCGTTTTTTTTTCCATGGGGATCGTTGCAGTAGTCGAGGCGATTATGTGGGCCCACTCGGTGGGACTGCGAAGGAGACGTCGTGTCCTTACCCAACCGAGCTCGGAGCGTTTCATTATTTTTTCATCCTTTCACCGTTTCTGTTTTCATGGCTAGCGGAGGACGTCCAGTTCGTCCGTGATGTGGCGGCAGTGATGGCCCTTCCCCCCCCACCCCCCCGGCAAGAGATCCAGGTCTCCTCGCGCTTCTTGACCCCTCGCGACCCGGCATTCCTTCGGCGTCAAATTCCGGGCCCCCCTCTCTCATTCTCCCTCCCCTCCTTCCTTCGCTTCGTTTTGACCCGCGGCCAGCTCTTTAAGTGATGTTTTGAAACATTTCACGGCGCGCAATTTTTTGCCCCGGATCTCTCCCCCTCCCGAGAATGTTTGCCAATGATGGACAGGGTGGGTGTGCAACTTGAGCAGCATAAGGTTCGCTAATTTTCGTTACCTAACAGTTCGTCATCCCCCTCCTTTTTTTTCCCCATGCGTGGACTCCTTATGATGACTTTTGGAAATATATTTGTTTTTGATTGGATATTTTTGTCCTATCTATTCAAAAACATCAGCGTTAGACATTAAATTTTAAACTTATTACAGAAAAATATCTATATTATTACAGCAACATTATTTTTGTCTGAGTTGTAATTACTAATTCCTGCTTCAAAGGAAATTGTTCCCAGAGCCAATAGATATTATTATTATTTTTAAAATGTTTTGGAAAATGAAAACGAAATATTTCGACCCATATCCGCACAGGTAAATTTTTGTTTCCGGTCTCGGTAAGTTTTTGGTATTTTACTCATATGGTCACCGAAAGTACTCGTGCAGAATATTTTGACGATTGTGACCTTGAATAATGCACTGTTGACAAGTTGATTGCGATAAAGTTCGCTGTTTCTCCTACAATCGTCATACACTCGGCGCGTCAGGATGTAGCCATATGGCTACGGTGGGCGGAAATGGGTTAATGTAAAGAAAATATTAGTAATAGCAATATCACCTAAATAAGGAGACCGCATTGGGGCCATCAAAAGGTAGTTATTTTTCTGAAGTGGTTAATGTAATGCCATTGAGTTAGAAATCATCGATATGAGGGCGAGTGGACAAAATGGTGTTGGACAATTTATTGAACCTGTAATGAAGGGATTGTGAAAGGAATAATACTGAGAGCATTATATCTCTCAGCATTAGGTATTCAAAACAGGAATATTTTATGCTTGAAATTAAACGAAGTTGAAAGGAATGCCGTGGCCTTTGTTCAATACTGCTGCTTGCGAGCAGAAAATGCAACTTAGCACTTGAAAAGAGTAGGAAGGAAGACCCTGGACCCTAGAAAATTACTTTAAGGCTGTGATTTCTGACGCAAACTTTAAGTTGACCCTGAGGGTTTAATTTTATCCCCGATTTTCGTATTCCAGAAAGACAAGAGCGAATTTATGGAAAACATGAACACTATCAAACTGAAAGAAATGAACTCTATGCACACTAGCGATGACATAAAAAAGACCACTATCTTCCCTCGCAACTTATGGTCGGTTGTAGGAACGACATATATGTATTGCATATAGATATGGGACCCATAAGCCGTGGAAACCATTCCCTAAGTGTTGTAGAAACGTACGAAAAATGTATTCGTTTCATAAATGGCTTCATAACTCATGGAGTGGATTATTGAGTCTCATAAGTAGCCAAGATGGCAGAAGCGCAATTAACCACTTGGAGACTTAATTACTTGATGAATGAGTTGTATTGAGACGAAAGACCACTTTGTTTACTCTAGCTGACGAATTATAATGTGCATTACCCATTAAACATTGGATAATCATTCGTAAATTTCATTCATCGGTAGAAGATTAGATCAAACATCCGAGGCAATCAACTATAAAAAGAAAAGCTATGAAACTCGTAAATGTGTTCCTGCAACTCAAATATTTTTATGAGGTATATAATGGATCTTCATGGATCTCACAACTGTTGATTCCATTGCTAAATTTTCTTGCATTCGGACATTAGATAGAAAGAGCGAGACCCTAAATCCACCGAGAAGCGCTTCAAGTTTCGTTCCTTCCCTTTCTATATTCATCTTTTCTTTTCTCGTGGCTGGTGCCGAAGCGCTACCCGCCATTTTGACTTATCGTCAGTTTCTTAGATTGGATTTGAGAGGTGACGATTCTTCACTGCTCTTTCTTAACATCGAAACTTGGATGAGCCAGGTTCGGGGAGTCGAAACATCTGCGATATGTCTTTGAGTGTTATTTTGAGAATCGACTACTACATCTGACATCTACGCACTCTTGCTCCTAGGGAGGAAATTAAAAAATATCCCCTGCCATGTTTTTCATATCATTTTTTTGCTCTACTGTTTAGAGATATTTTCGGATCTCTTCATCTGTGTCATGAAATGGAAACTGTAAGTTACTCTTAATAGAACTTCTCTTGGAAATAAATTGGAACAAGCAGCCCCAAATAATATTTGATGAATCTTAATCAACCTCAGTTCAGAAGCGAACCGTGATTGGTTGAGTATGTCACGAATTAGTTTTCAACTATTTGGTATTTTTCTTCACTTTTGATAATGACCGGTAATAGTATTTTGGAACTTATACGTCGGTGTTATAAATAAAATAGAAAGTACAGGTACAACCCTATTCTTGGGGGATAAACCCACCCAGACGGGACCAGAACCCCTGACTTATTCGGGTGGCAGGTGAGGGCGTTATCTCGTCGCCTTCGAGGCCGCCATTAAGTGAGATTAAGGCGTTTTGAAGTACGATTAAGTCAAGGTACACGAGTAAGTTGTGGTGAGGGAGTGTTATGGTGTGGTATGCAAGAACTGGGGAAAATTCAATGGATGTACATAAAATATTCTCTGGGTTATAACCGTGAAGCATATATTGATAATAATCTTGGACAAGTAGATGGTAGAGGAAATATGACGTAATGGTATGTTGCATGACGCGATGGAATGAAGAATGACGAGCAATCTCGGTAAGATAAGAAAATTGAAGTTTCTTAATACACGCAATGCACTAAAAATTATATAAAAAATTTAAAAAATTCAAATTGTTGGTCGGTATGTAAAACAGGGACGTATGATGAACTTAAAAGGATAATAATATAAGCCATTGGAATGTTGCGCCAGTAGTCACAGCCTAGAGAACATTAAGGATGGGAAGAGTTTATTCTGCTGATGACAGTGATGAGTAAAGGTTTTATTTTTCCAATGTGTTTTTTTGTTGTCTTCTCCAGTGCAATTCAGGTTCTGTTGCGGTAGTTTACTGACGTGAAAACAAATCTCGCGGAATTTAATCACTAAAAATCACCCTTAATTTCAACTTCTTAACTTCTCACCTCCTGTTTATTTTTACTTGACTCAGACTATTATTTCCCGTCTGGGAGAAAAGTCAAATGTAACAACCAGAATGGCTCCCGACTATTTAATCACCTCTCATTATAGAACGACACTTCGCTAACAATAAGATATTTTCATATTTCTGTGGCGAGGATATGGAACAGTATTGTTAAGGACGTAAATCATTCCACGTCCTTGTGTATATTTAAGGAAAAACTTTTTCATCTTCTACTTATCCTAGAAAAAGAAGACATAGAAATACTCACCTCATGAATTATTGTTTGATAATTTATTTTTTCTATATTTAATATGGCCCAACTTTTTCAAAACAATTTAATATTAATTAATTCCATCACTCTATTGTAATTTTTGTATGTTTTTTGTGGACGACGGGTATCCAAGTGCAATAAAGATTGCTTTACTTACTTACTTAACTCTGTGAAGTTTGGATTAGGATCTCTTCGATTGAAAATCGATGGCGGAACTTTATATCAATCTCAACTGCCCCAGCAATTCTTCCTGAAACCTTTAGGCTAGAGTTTTTAATAAAGAACGCCTAATAAAGGAAATACCATGCGTCCTGTGGTGGAAAATCTACTGGATGGAACTCGAGCCTTAGACTCTATGAAGGGACTTTACTCCGCTTTCCCTGAGGCTGGCAAAAATTGCCCTAAAATCGGATGGGGATGACTTTGAGCTTTTTAGTTTTGCGCTCTCCCAAACTTAGCAATATCAAAAGATATGTGTTAAGGTACCGCGAGTGAGCTCATGGTATAAACCGTGTTGCAATTCATTCGGAAACAATACCAAAGTGAGGAAAGATGACACGTGATTCGTTAAAATAACATAAGTAATAGATCCTCTGGCTTAAGATTTCCCGTAATGTTTACTTGTAAATGGCGGACCATTCATATGTTGGTCGGCCTAAAAAACATTTTTCAACTGAAATATTAACCGCTCAGCTGACAAAATAGGAAATAATTAAGCTTGTTTTACCGTGACAGTGCCAGTCAAAACAACTTCAAAATTCCTTATTTGTGCCACAATTGGATTTAAATAATTTGCCATTGAAAGCCAAAATTAAGGTATAAAACAAAAATTATTACAGGAATATATTTAAAGTGATGAATTACGTGTCATCCTTAAAAGGCGTGAGAAAAGAATTTACCGTGGCTGGTTATAATTTCCTGTGTTAAGTTTTTCTGGTGCCAGTATCAAATTAAATTTTCGTATTTAATTGAGAGATTAAATGGTTTTAGCTAAATGTTTTGGGTATTCTCAATTTTCTATTATGGACCAAAGTTTCCCTCGATGAATGCTGTACAATGCCTTTTAGTAACCTATGTGTGTCTCCAGATTAAGTTTTATAAGCTTTTGTATTACCAGATTCAGACTAAAACGTCATCAACGAATAATCGTCCTTCGCGAAATGCTGCATGTTTTTCGAGATGCAGAACTTCTGTAATAGTTTGGAGGCGTTTATTGATGATTTTGCTGTGTTTTCAATTTATTCGGAGTGGAAATATTTTGAGGCAGAGAAATTTTGAATAAGCTTTTGGTATATGATATTTGTCTCACAGATTTCTCTTGGATGAGTATATGGGATTTGAAGTAGTAAAGAAATATTTGAATTGTTTAAAAAGGTTCTCACGTTTTCTCCCATTTGCACTTTGTAAGATTGCATTTTACACTGGGATGTCTCATTTGAAGATCACTTTCACATCTAGCTTACATCATTCCCCTCCTTCCTCTCCTCACGTTATGCTCATCATTTTCGTACGAGTACTCTACCAGCTAAATGGTCGGTTTTTGGACAGTCCGTATCTCAGCGTCGTGATTTCTAGCACTTCCGTTTTTAGTCCCATGGATGACCAACCATTAGATCTCTCTTGAATTCCTCATATAGTCTCCATCTTCTTACTTCGCCCTGAATTTCTATCTTATTCCTTTCTCTTCCACGTTTCCCTGGTGATCTCCCGTCTGTTACTCTTTCAACATTCCCTCTCTCTTCAGAACCTCCTCCATCCATTTCTTCTTTCTCCTCTGAATCTCCACCACCAGCTTCCTCTCTTCTCCAACCAAATCCAAATCCTCCTCGTTCGTCCTTCTCGCCACCCAGCTCACTCTCTCTATACTTCTCCTCACCCACATCTCAAACGTCTCAAGTTTATTTGCATCCTCCTTTTGTAATGACCAAGTCTCTAGCCTATGCAGCGGCACGCTCCATATTAGAGTTTTCACCAGCCTTAGGGAAGCTTTTATCGATGCAGATGCTGTTTTTGTCCCGAGGACATCATTTTATAGATGAAGATAACCATGTCGTCATCCTTTGACATTGGACTCTTAGAATTACGTGTGATAAAAATCCTTTGCGTTTGAGCTGTTATAGGGAACATCGATCTTGCCAAATTATCATATGGGTCGCATGTCCCTGATTTTGAGTGAAGCGTCGTGTTGTTTTGCGGCATAGTACACTGGTCTCCTATTTCGACTAAATTTGAAAGAGGTTGGTATTCAAGCCTGCCCCAAATACGGCGGTGAAATACGTTGAGATCTAGTTCCATCATATCCTCCAAAATTGTCGTGGTAATTGAGAAACCTAAAGCAGTAGACTGTGCATTGGCCTGGGAGTAAAATGGTCTGCGATTCGTTTCCCGGTCCAGGCCATTTTTTTTGGTGGCACTTTCAACGTTTGAATGGGGATTTTCAGTCGGTGAAAAAGGTCGGCACGCATGATCTACTAATTAATATGTTGCCCTTTCTGTTGCTTGTTCGTGACATGTTGTGATGCATACTTTTTCTCTATATGACCGTAGTTTGATAAATATTTGTGCATGTAACTGGCATTTTCGTCACTCACTCTAAATATTATTTTTACTAGGTCTATTATGAAGGATGCTGGCCCATAATTCATACATCTGGCCATGGCCAATGTTTCTATTTTATTTTGAAACCCTCTTCTGGGACATGATTGGGGAGAATGACGTACGCGCCATTTAGCAACAGGTACCATAAATAAACAGAGTTGGCACGAAATTTTCTTCATCTCACATAAATACTAAACGATATCTTCGAGAAAGGCTACTTGCGTGAACTTCTGGCCAACATCCTCCATGACAAGTCTTGAATAATAGGTCGAGCAGAGGCTTCCTAAGAGGCTTGTGAACATGCTGGAGCGACCTCCGCAACGGTTGCTTAGGTCCAAGTTCATCGACAACAACGGAGAGAGAAACTGTTGTCAATCAGCTTTGACCGATGCAGCTGCTCCGAAAGAAGCTCCAGCATCTTTAAGTATAGATTCCAATGTGGCCAGTAGCAATTATGGTTTACTAAGATTTTTATCAACCGGAATGACATTTTTAAGATCGGGATTTTTAAGAATTTTATGAAATTAGGAAAAATGTTTGTGATACGTATGATGCGTTGTTTTACTCATTATCGAGCGAAATTATTTGTTCTGTGCGGTATGAGTCGAGGTTTTGAATGTTAGACGTTATGAGTCATTGATGCTTTATTCCTGGTGACACTGATCGCCGCGAACACATTTGTGAGCGAATCAGTCCTTCGTTTTATAGGGGTGATCTGCTGATAGCGGTTGATTTCGATGATTGTTGATGAGTCCCTTGTACGAATAATTCAGAGCTTTAGATCATTGCCTCCAAACACTCATTTTTCCCTCCTACCCTTCTTTATCCGGTCCATAAAACCCATTCTCTTATTTGCCCTTTTCTCCCGCCAGCTTTCCTTACATCCTTCCTCTATCTCAGCCTACAGTACTCTTAAGGTTTCGGCATTACTTCGTATTTTGTTGTTTATATGTGTATGCTCACCGTGTTCCAATGTTAAAGAAAGGTGTATTATTTGTGTGACGTTTCATTTCTCGTTTCAGTTTCCTTGGAAGGTACCTCATTACTTCTGATATGCAAGAAACATGAATTGTCGTCCAGCTTCCGAAACACCAATTGTACCTGCAGAGCTATGAGAGGCATCTCCTCGACCGATTGCGCACCACCAAAGCCACATTCTTAATGCTGGTGGTCCGCTTGATGGGTGGGAACGGAGCTCTTCTGACACCCCACTGTGTGGAAAATTCACACCTCGGAGGTAATGGGGCCAATTTTCTTTTCTATACCGCATATGGATTCAAACACGTTTTGATTCTTTGAAAAGCCACTCAACGTGTCCAGAGTCCTCCCAAATTTTAGCCCTGTGCATGAATACATATGTATAATTAATTTCCATCTTGTAGGCTATCCCCTCGGCTTATTGCCACCATAACTGCAGGTGCACATTATATTTATAAAAGCTACAATTTATGGTGCAATTGGATTGTTCGATAATTTTATCCCCCCTTTTTCACATAAAAAGACTCTTCGACGGACAGTGTACGTGGAAAACGGTCAGTTGGCCGGAAAACGGTACAAAAATTGCATTGAAATGAGGCTATTTAGCTAAATGGAATTAATCAATGAAAATTATCGGAGTATTTTTTGCGGAAGACAGAAAAACTTGAGAATAAATTATAATTTCCGTTCTATTCATTATATTCCCTACTTATGGCCAGTTGCAAGAACGACACCCATGTATTCTATAAAGTTACGGGACCCATAATTCATGGTTACCATTCAATAAGTGTTGCAGTAACATTCGATAAATCTATTGGTTTCATAACTTATGGCATGGAGTTATGAGTTTCGTAAGTAGCCAAGATGGCGGATGCGCAATGAACCGTTTGGAGATATAATTACCAGATAAAAGAGTTGTTTGAGACAAATTACCTTATGTTTCCTCTTACTAACGAATTATTATTTGCATTAGCAATTATTCTTAGGCTAAACTTTCATATAGTTTATCCGGCGCTAGAAGATTATATTAAATATTCGAAGCTATTGACTATAGGTAGATAAGTTATGAAACTGTGGATGTGTTCCTGCAACCCGAATATTTTTATGAGCTCTATAACTTTATGGATCTCATAACTATTGATTCCGTAGCTAAATGTTCTTGCAACAGGCCATTAGAGGTTTAATGCCAATAAATAAAACAATAGTAATGTGGAAATTCCCTGAAACGTATTTACAGGCGATTGTAACAGCTGGGGTCATTTTCATATTATGTACGTTGCCTCTACTGCAGATGGAACTATGAAAAAGAAACAGATTTTTTCATATCTGGTAGAAGGTTGAGATTTTTTGGGAGGAATTTGATGGGAGCGAGTAATTACCTCTCGCCCTGTGTGCAAATTAAACCCTTCCACCGCCAAGGAAAAGGATTTGCGGCTGAGGCACGAGAGAAAATCTGGCGCTCGTTTATCATGCGTGCTCCGGCCAATTTCGGGTCAGCCTGGACAGCAGGCGCTTGTGCCTTTTTTGGTAATTTAAAGGCCGCGACCTTGGATATGGCTCCTATCATTGAAGCTGCAGTGGCAATACCCAAAATTAAGGTGTAATTACAGTGTAGGATAACCAGCTGTCCTGGGCGATCAGAACGAACGAAATGCATTGCTACTCCGTGATTGCCGAATTTTTATATGTATATTTTTTTCCGGATGATTTCAGATAGCGTGCATGCTTTCACTTCGCACTCTGGTTCCTTGAATGTTAGCCGCTCAGGTTATCTCCTTGAGAGATAATGTGGGAAAAATATCTGTGGTTGGATTTTAAATCCTAGACCGCCTTGTCTACGTATTTTTTGAAATTAATCCACCGGTTAAGGTAGGTTTTGCTGAATGTCAGAGAATCTTCTCCCAGCTTTCTACTTTTTCAAGGGCCTATCTCGCTGTAGAATATCCTTTTTCAACTCAGCATACGATCTTCCCTTCTTCATCCTCTCCATGAAACCTTTTCGCTTTCTTCCTCTTCCCCGCTTGCCCAACATCCTTCCCTCTATCACGTTCTTGAGCAACCCATTGCCCCTTATTACATCCATCCTCCAACCACCTTCTCTGTACATCTCGAAATTCATTCAAAAGTTTCATTTCCTCGCCCACCATCTCAAACATTTCCTCGTTAGTCTTCCTCTCTGTCCACCTCACCTTCTCCATCCTTCTCCACACCCATATCTCGAATGCCTGCAGCCTATTCTCGACCTCCTATCTGAGGGTCCATGCTTCTGCACCATACATCGTTACGCTCCATATCAAGATCTTCACCAGTCTCTACTTCACATCCTTACCCAATATTCCCGCCATCCGCTCCCTTCTATTACTAAACGCCTCCTTAGCAAGGAAGCGAAATGGAGACTGGACCCCTCTCATACCTTCGATCGACTCTCTCGAGAGCGTCTGTTAATTCGTGGTGAGGTGAGACAACGACTGCTTATTTGAGTGAAGTTTGGTTGTGGTAGCGTAAATTTTCAGGTATTCAAAATTGCGCTTCTTTGAATTACGTCTTGGTAATAATGGATGACTTCGGCTTCATAAGTTCCGAATTTTTTTGCCTGAGTGAGGAAAATTAAAACCGAATCGCTGAGGTGAGGACGTTTTTTCCTTCTCGTCATGACTGTGAGCGTGGGACCTTGTGATGCCTATCAATTTTTCAATCATATTATTTATTATGATTTCCAGAGAAAAATCTCTTCAGTTAAGGATGTCTTCATTGCCGTATTTTGTGATAAAAGTATTCACCAGCGTATATCAAAGTGTTTTCAGTCACAAAATTACGACGACACATTACAACCGCAACGGTTTTTACAAATTTCCACATCATATGCTATTCATCGATTTGTATAAATTGAAGAGAAGTAAAATGATTTTAATTTAAAAAGGAAGAATATTAATGACTATACAATTTTCAACGTGCTTATTAATACATATGGATTAACCAGATCTTAGTTACGCTAAGGAAACGACCCAATAATAATAAATAAACTAGATAGGATTTGGAAAGCAGAAAAATAGCTTATAGAGATCTTAGCCATATTATCCTTTATCTATCCAAAGTATCTATTCCAAATAATTCATCTTTAAGCCTTTGTGTAGAACATGTAAAATTTCCGGGATTTTATTCGGGGTAAATATCGATTCCAAATCTCAATTTGGTGGCATCTGCTTGATAATAATCACGTAAGTAATTTTATCCCCGAAATTTTACAGGTTCTACCAAAAGGCTAAAAATGTATGCTTTGGAAGATATGGAAGTTATCAGACAGTCAAGCAACCTTTGGAACAAGCTACTTTTTCCGCACTCCTCCCCACTCCTTTCCGAAAAAAATTCTATTCTCACAGGCCCTTAATCTGTGTTCCATTTCCTTCTCTCCCAACAATTAGTTTTTTCTCCCAACCCCACCCCATTTCTTAGCGTAAGGTTGCTATCGTAACAATCAATAAATAAAAGATAAACTGTACCTGTAGATGCATCAAGCTGCGAAACGCGTTGTACGATTACAATAAATAGGTGGGGAAAAGTACAATACTTATTTTCAATACGAATAAGAATATAAGTGAAATAGGTTTGCTCCAAAGTAAAAATAAAATATGAGTCCCTAAGGGGTTCGTTAGTTCAGACTGCTGTCACTGCTTTGTGAACTCAAAGTGAATTTCACTTTCGATGATTCACTCTGTTACATATTCCCAGTCGGTATCCCTTTTAGGGCAGTAGTACATGTAGCAATTGTTTTCCTTTTATTTATTGATAATTAACAAACTGTCGTAACAATCAATAAATAAAAGATAAATAATTTTATCTGAAGATGGAGCAAGCAGCAAAATGCGTTGTACGATTGCAATAAATAAAGATAGAAAAGTATTATACTAATTTTCAATATGGATTCTAATATAAGTGAAATAGTTTTGCTTCAAAGTAAAAATTAAATAGAAGTCCCGTAAGTGGTTCGTTTGTTCAGACTGCTGTCACTGCTTTGTAAACTCGAAATGAATTTCACTTTCGATGATTCACTCTGTTACATATTCCCTGTCGCCAGCCCTTTTAGCGTAGCAGTGTTATGCCCCGTGCATCGCTTGAGCGCCAGCGTTGATGAATTGCCTCATCGCCCGTCTGGCTGAGCGTCTGCGGTCGAGTCATCATCACCTCAAGAGCTTCGTCCCTAGGTGAAGGAGACTTCAATCTTTCCCTCCTTTAATGCGGCTCGACGCTTTATTCCCCTTGCTCTCCAAATGAGATCGCGACCTCACCGGGTTCCGGAGAAACAGTCTGTTGCGTAACAAAATGAATTAATGAACATCCAGGTTTCGGGATTATGGTGTGGACATGTCATGTAGACATTCGTGAGCGGTAACCTGAATAAATGTACCCTCCTTCGTTAAAACGATAGTGGAGAGACGTGTTAAAAGGAGGGAATTAGTTTAGGATGTGATGCAAGAACTTGGTGCACCTAAGGTGAACCTCGTGTACCTATTATTTATTTATATCATCTTACGCATGCGCACCGGATAAGCGTTTCGTTAAACACGTTTGGTATATCTTTTTTTCTCGTAGTTGCATGTGTAGATAACGGGGCTAATATGTTTACGCTATAAGATAATAAATTTTTGTCGTGTTGCATGCTTTCCCCTGTCGTTAATACGGAGTTCTCCATGCTGTGGACGATTTGTATATTACTTTTAAACATGCTGTGGTAAGATCTTATTGTGGATACTCGGGGAGATGTTATCGTTAAGGAATCCTCTCTTTCCTGTAATTGATTTTTTTATAAACTTTAGCACTGCCATTGAATCTTTTACACGGTAGATTGCAAGATGAAGTTTCAGCCGCGATTCTTCTTCATTTTGCTCAATTTTTTCCTTAATGTGTTTGTTACTGTGTGTATACTATCTCGTTAGATTATGGCTTTAATAAAAGCTGCGCTAGGTAATTCAGGTAAACTTGACCTAAGTGGTTTAATGGAGAATATCATAGGGGAGTATTTTATAATGAAGCACTACAAGGACGTTCTGGTCATCCTTGAAGAATATCTCTTTCATTGGTCGGATGATGAATTTCGTTCCTGTTATGAACTTCGAGAACCATTTATGGATGTAGTATACATAAAGTCTTCAGATAAAGTCCTTGGAATTACCTTAACTTTAGACAATTCGTGGGGAAACCAGGGTTTATCAAGCAAATCATCGGAAGGTCCTTGGGTCACGAAGTAAAAGAGAGGTGCTACTTCGCTCTGGTTAGGCTGCTTCTCGAATACGCCGCGAGCATTTGGGACCCTGGACATATAGGTTTTACCCAAAACATTAATAAAATACAAGGGCTTGGCGTTCAAACTGCTGCGAGCGAATTGCAGTGCTTTTAGAGGGATTGGGTCGGAGTCGCTAGAGACTACCCATTAGCGTTAGTTTGCTTGAGAAATTCTGGACAGGTGTGTTTTAGAGCGACAGAAATAATTTCATTTTGACGCCGCACTACATTTCTAGGTCCGACAGAAGCGGTAAAATAAGAGAGAGTCATTTCCGAACGTTTAGGTACAAAACTTTGTTTTTTCCACCCAAAATTAGGAATCGTGATGAACACTAAACTCCACTCAAAATAATCCTATTTCAAACCCTTGATACCAAAAAACAAGCCCTTCTCTATTTCACCTCCAAAAAACTCATCCTTTACGTCTATAATTGGTATTCTAACACCCCCTACCATACGCCCATCCAGCGGCTCGTAGGGTAGTGTGATGATGCAGATTAGATAGGATGGCTCTAATTTCATTTTCTTCTTCGGTCTACAAATTTTACTTTAAGCAGTATCTCCTTGAGTTTCCCGATGTTTGATTCTAATGGATTGGACATCTGCCAGAAACAACTGTCCAGTAATTCTTAGTACTGAAGTAGGTTAGCGTCGTGGAAAGCGGTTTGTTGATATCAATCAAGGTTCGAGTCGGAGTCGTCATTTGATGAAACTTGAACGAGAAAACTGAACTCTTGAAGTCGTGGCTGTTGAGGAGCACTAACCGAGAAGAGCGAAATACCTTTTTATCATTTCTTGAATTCCGGAAACGTATCCTTCCCTATCTTGATATTTCACTAATCACATTTTAGGCTGAGTGAATATACGAGATTTTACTGGCTCATCTTGGTGCCCATTGCTCATTATCAAGTCTGAGTTAAGTCGTATTGTTATTTCCCCGTCTATGAGTGTAGCTACAGAGAGATATCATTTTACATAGAATTCATTGAATGGATGGCTCAGGTATTCTTTCAGAAATTAAATGAGCATACGTATGTGAACTTAGCATGCATTCAGAGATTTCCTGGTGTTCCCTGAATGGACCTGGTGAAGTTGATAACGAGGGGGAGATTATTCCTGTCCAACAAAAACACGGAAAACTAAGACATTCTGCTGGTATTTCACTGCTCTTCCAATTCATTTTAGCTGTATCTCTAATTGAAAACTTTGAATATGCCTCCCAGCCCAATTTCTGAAAATAACATACAATTAAAGTTAAAAAGTACAAATAATTTTTTATGTTCAAGTAATTTGAAGAAATTATTAACACACGACAGTATGCTCAATAACGAATTATAATCGTGAAGCTAAGAAATTTTAAATTAGCCATGATACGTGATAATGTGTTGATCATGATGAATTTTGCGAAATGAAGTGGAGAGAATATGGCAATCAACATTTTTCTGACTTTACTTTGAACGCCATTCTCGTCTATCGAAATCGGCGTCGCAATGACGCTTGATATTGTGCATGTTTTCCGTAGTTAGATGTCATTTCCATAGTTAGATGAAATTTTAATTTTTTCCTGTATTTAGATTCTTTGACGAGAAGGACAAGCAAAGAGATGGTGGAGAGAAATGGGCGAAGGAGGCGGAGGTTCGGAGGAGAACGTAAATATATTTGGGGATGTATTTAAAGGAAAAGATATATAAATAGGATGCTAACAGGGAGAAGGTTTGATAGACACGAAAATAGATAAACAAAATATGAATTTTATACGACTCCCGGTGGGTCAGAACGTATGAACAGTTAGCGAGAGACCAAGAGGCTATGGTCAGCTAATACTTCTGCCAGCATAGATATAGATGGAATTAGTTGGCACTCAAATGTGTTTTGCTACGACGGCTACAGTAATTTTGCAATTATTGACTGCCACTTGGGAGGAGTTAAAGCGTGTTGGACGATCAACCAACCAAGTACGAGATAGACCCAGAGATGCTTAAACTCGGTGACCGAGCGGTATTTAATGTTTCAATCGGATTGCAGGCCGTATCACCAACTTAAGAGATGTTCATATGTACTTTGCTAATGAAAAATTGATGACAGGGACCATCCAAAAGAGTGACAATAAAATGGTTGAACAAAAATGCACGAATGAATATTTCCTGATAACTATTTTGAAGTGTTGGAGTAAATTTTCTTCCGGCAAATGATCAAAGTGAATTCTTTTCGGGTTTCCGTCCAGGTAAAGTCCATTTTCTTCTTCCCAGACGTTTCGATGACTTTTTCATCGTCATCAGGGCAGGGCCTCAAAGCCGCCTCCACTGTTCTTGCACAGATTTAATGATTCTATCGTTAATAATTGGACGCCTTTTTCGATGAGATACGTTCTTTTGAATTTACTCTGGCTTTGTGGTGAGTGTGGAAGTGCGTCCCGAACATTACTTGAAACTTCTCTTCTTTCGAATGTCACAATATCATACCTTATTTTTAGGCGTTAATGGACAGATCTAGTCAATAGTATTCTTTTGACTTAAAATCAACATGCAAGCCCAGCAGAATCAAGAAACGAATTGAGCGGGAGTTTTCGCTCACGTCAATAATGATCTGAAAATACTGCGATCCTATATGCAACCAAGGGATATGCAAGCTACTCATTCATGCTCCCCGATCGAACTAACCTACATTTATTTAATTCTTTCCGTCAGTAAAATTATTTTAGTACCGTCATGGATCACTCTGCTGACGTTACAGCGTCTTTCCTGTCCTAGAGGTTATTTTGTAACATTCATACCGGTCGTTTCTGGACAAAAAACTAGGAGATGTGCGCCAGAATTAAATAATATAGCGAATTGTCCGAATGGTTTTAATTGGTAAAAAATCAACTGATAAATCGTTCATAGTTTTAGTCCAAATTTTCCACATCCAATTCGTCAGCCACCGAATATATACATCGTTTTGTATCCGAAAAGGTATGAAGTAATCGTATGACGAAAGATCTTACTTTGCGGAATATTTTCATAATTGAAACAAGTTCACAACTTTGTGATTTATACCCATTTTATGGATTGATCACAATCGATTTCGGCTATTTTGCGATCATCAGGTGCCCAGTATTCTAGTCGCGCCATTGGCTATCGTGCCAATATCAGGTGCACAATCATTGAATACTGTGCCCCTGATAATGGCGTTATTTCCGAAACCGGCTGTGTTTAATCCGTGAAATATTTTTTATTATTAATATATTATTAAAATATTCAGCAGAAATAAGTCGTTCCGGAGAAATCGACGGCGCTCGTCCAAACGCCTCTTTTTATGCAAGACCATGCAAAATCCCGTGTAGCTGGCGAGGCAACTGAAAGCACATCAATGACCGCGAATTATTTCTTCCTGACGCGGATGTGGGCATTCAGGAAAATATTACGACTGTGATGCGACGATATAGTCACTGCAAAATAAACTTTTAATAGGCAAGATTACATAAATCAGTGGGAAAAACAAATTTGTGTCGGTACTTATTTCAAGTGCGAAATTATCCCCCCGGGCATCCCACTGTAGGACTGATTTTGAACCATAATGGCGGCCAGGGTTCAAATCCCTGCAGAAGAGGATGTTTTTTAGAGGAAACCCGATCCCTAGTTGAGTGCCTTGTGGAGAGCTCGTCATGTACAGTACTCCTTCTGTCGGATGAGACGTTACACTGTGATCCCCGCCTTTCTTTAGAGCAGGCTAATGCCGACGGCGGATTTCTATCCACCCTTCCTCCCTTACCTATCCCCAACGGCGCAAATGACCTAAGCTATCGGTCGCCTCCCCAAAAATCCAAATCAATCCAAACTGATTTTGAATATGTATCCACGCCAAATTACTTTTATCGTGTTATCTCTTGATGAAAGTCATTCTGGATGAATATTTGGAGAGTTGTCGGGATTCGAAGCGTTGGCGCACGTTTGCCAGCGAGTCCCGCTCGTCACTTCACGCCCGTGGCGGCGACTGGAAAGACGTTAAGGGGATGCTTCTGCCCGCGCGCGGCGTGGAGAGAAGGAGATGAGCGTTCATCGTCTCGCGTGTGTGTATATGTGTGCCCCAGGTGTGCGTGTTGCGCAACGGCCGCCATTCATCTCACTCCCGGCCCCTCTTCCCCCGTCGCCTCGGCGTGCGAAAATTATCGCCCTCCCGGGGGCGGCCGACCTGCGGAGTCGTGGGCCCGCTACTCGGCTCTTCTTCTCCCCGGAGCGCCTGCCTTCCTTTCAGCCCATTCGCAGCTCGCATCAAGACTCACGGGTGCCATCCTCATCTCGAAAAGATGGGAAGAACCATTTCCAGCTTTCACCTCCTCCTCCTCCCACGCCAACTGATGGGTGAGGAACCCTGTAGGTGTGAGGTGGGGAGGCGCGCATGCCTATGGGCAGATTTTGCCCATGTCCGCCGTGTTATAGAAGTTGAAGCATAGTGTGCATTTCCACTGCTATCACACGCGTCAGTAGCCTTTCTCATTTGATTGCCTTGGCACCCTTTAAAAAAAATAGGCGCCTATTTACAACAACAAGAGGTACCTGTTAGATAGAAAAAACGTGCCGCCAGTCCACTCTTGGTGTTTTTAGGAGCCGGTAGTGGTAGCGAGGATTTTAAAGCGCCAATCTTGCGTATCAAAGGTCGTAGGATCGAATCACTTCTCCGGCACTAACCGTAAGAGCCTTATGTTGGAGGATTCGTAGTAATTTTAGCAGTCTGAGCACCTATAGTCATACCCACAATCAGTTGACTCGCCAACTACTCGGGATTATGCATGTGCTTGCATAAAAAGAGACGTTTGGGTGTGTCCCGTCGGCTCATCCGGAACGACTTATCTCTGCTGAATATCTCTGCCGAAATTTGTGTGGCGAAACGTTCGCAAAGACTAACGTTCAAAAAATAATTCAACGATATTTATTATTTTTTTACTTTTTGCAATGACCAACTAGGTAAATTAAGAAAGCTATGTTCATCAATCCTGTTGAAACCTGTAAAATGTCGAAGGAAATCGCCTGACAAGCCGGAGGGCAGCAGCTTCTTTCAGTGCTGTACGATGTGAAGCAAAGAGAAATGATCTCGCAATATTTTACAATTCATGAGATGGGAATACAATGAAACGGGAATTCCCTAGCAAATAATTTAACCCAAATGCATAGCGCAAGAGGAAGAGCTGTTTAGACAGAGAGAAACCGTCAAGAATAAAAATTCTCCGATTTTTAAAATTGTTTTGTGCATAAACTCACTATTTCAATAACTGGCTGTCTATGTTCGCTAAAGATCCTCTTTAGTCACAGTAAACCATGGTTAAAATTAACGTGATCGTGATCGTTTCTTATAGCTGTTCCATTTGCATATTTCAAATTCTGCTTAGAGCGAGTCGCAGGATATAAATGAGCTTTATTTGTATTCATTTGGCGCTGATGATAGTATTATGTATCGTGCTCACTAATCGAAGGATGCGCTGTGAAATGAATGCTGTTGCATTATGCGGTCATATCGTTACGCAAAGAGGTGGTGCACTTTCTCTCACTACTCATTAATGTCGTCAAGTTCTTTCTCCACGGTTTCTTGCGCAGCCTAGTTGGTAGTTCAAGCGATCGACTTTAATGCCTTTCGAGAAACCTAGATGCGCTCGATTAGGTTGTGCTAGCTACTGAATTCTCTGCGGAACGATTCATCCTCAAGGTAAATTATCGCTTGGCGTGGGCAATATGTTTACTTAAGTGCTTATTGACCTGTAAAATCGCATCACTTCAGCACAAATTGGTATGAATTAAAGGCGCCGGACGTCGCTTCGTGGTTTGAAAAAAAGACGCCTTAAGAGTGGAGCTAATGAATGGGCTGTAATGCAGAGAAGGGGTGGAAAATGTCAATTTATAAAGTTACCCTTGAGTCCTTTTTTTTCTGCAGTGTAGCTTTTGATGCGTCATTTAATTTCTGTTATGGCCTATTTATTGCGTTCTAATGGGGTCATTTTACGACTAATTTCTTTACTCGTTCAAGTAATGAGGGTTTAAACTTGTCTTTAACTCTTATTGTGTTATTTTCGTCAGGCTTTTAAGCTTGGACTGCACAAAGCTTTTTATCAATGAAAGAAAAAATTATCAAAATGGAGGAAAGAGTGCAGGGTATTCAGTTTTTGTTGCTGGAAATATTCCACTTTAGAAACGAAAAAAAACTAAAATATTTCATTTATTATCATGTAATTATCTTTTTGTCATTTTTAACCATAGAGAATCTGTTTGATCAAGGGTTTAGTCAACATATTGTGATATATTATTTATTTTCGGTATCTACGAATTTCTCAGTTGTATTGCTTTCCCAGAGAGTTACCATTGTCTGATTAAATTTCTGCGCTTGCTTTTAATGTGACCAAAAAATCTTCAAAGCGCATATATCTTTCAGCGTTATTATTGAATTGTCATCAGGCGGTCGGCTTGGTTGGATTCGTATCGAAGAGTGTACGAAATTGTAAATGGCCTTGAATTTGGGATTGAAATTTTTATCCTATGTGGTCAACATTGAGAGAAAACGTGTACGGCCAACGTTATTATTTATTTGAAATTTGCTCGTGCTACGCCTTAATGTGTAGTGTTAATCCTAATGGCTCTCTGGACTCATTTCAAGTAATGTGGATGGTAATATTTGGACTTGTTCTCAATGGGCACTAAGCTTAGGAAAGAGGAATACCAGGCTGAGCATGAAAATGTTTGAGAAAGTTTACAGTCACAGGAACCTTTCGCCTTTTCGGACTATGGTGCAGACCGAAATGGCCAAATTTTTTTAATGTGGTGCATTATGTTTGTAGTACAGGGAACAAATGGATTCCGCAGCATTAACGAAACCTCTATACTCTAAGGGTTAGGGACTAAATGACCAAATTTCTCGAAGTTCATCCATACATGCAGACCCATCACGGCGTTCCCTGTCAATGCGGTATAAAAGTTTAATTCTCAGTTATAGCTGACCTTGCTAATTAACTATAACTTTTTCCATTCTGTCACATCCATGGAAACCTACGTTGTTTCTGCCATATTTCTACTCTTCTCCATACACTTTTTCTTGTATTTTAAAGTTATAATACTCCGTCTCGTAAGTTGTTTCCACTGAGAAAGGGCGTAAATGTCATTTTATTCATATCGCGGTCACTTAAAGTGATACCATGTTCTCTATTAGTTGTAAACTACGAAAGGTTACTTTTCCTTGTTATTTTTCGTTCTAATTGCACTTGTAACATGGTTTTCAATGGAAGAATGGGAAGCACACGTGGAAAATAGTATTTTCCGATATAATATCTATGCCACCATAGTGGCAAATTGTTTTTAAGGAGAAAAGAAGAGAAATATACCAGAAAGTTCATTGACATGAAAGAGACGAATCTGTCTTACTTTTTGAGCTATTAGCTAATGATTACAAACATTGGAGACATTGGAGTCAAAAATGTAGCGATTTCATGCAGTTATGCTGTAGTCGGCGTCTATGGATGTAAAAAAATTTCATTCTAATAGTTTCTAGGTATAATTGGCTCATTTGGTGCCTAATTCCGGTTTTCAGTAATTTGCGCATTTCATCAGCGAAAGCAAGATTCTTTAAAAAATCATTTGAATCAGTTGGAATATAGTATTTGTAAAATCCAAAAATTCCTGCGAATTTGAGAGGAAATTTTGCATAATACAGTGATAAAATGAGCAATTTTCCACTGAAATAAAGTTTACTTAGACCCTGGTTTCAATGTTTATACATCATCATCAGATGATGATGTCATCATCTAATGATGAGTTCTTCATTGGTCGTTCAATCCTAAGATTGGTAGACTGAAGCCCTCCACTCTTCTATGCCTCCACCATATCTAATGCTATTTCCCGTACATTTTGATATCTTTTCCTATGTACTTTCCTCTTTATTTGGTCCATGAAATTATTCCTGGGTCTTCCTCTGGGGACTTTCACCCCTATACTACCTTCAATTATGTTCTTCACTAACCCATTGAGCCTTAGGGTATGTCAAATCCACCTGGTTCTACTTTTCTGTATCTTGTTCCATATGGTCCTTTCCTCTTCTACTTTCCTGCACACTTCATCATTTCTTCAATTGCCCGTCCATTTTATCTTCAGCATAGGTATTAATAACGATTGGAATTCTTTTGGGATGTGGATGCAGTGCCCTCCTTGAAGCGGGGCAGCTGACCCGGGCCACACATTTAGGAGGAACTGGGTAATTAAATGATGGGAAAACAATACAACGGTAAAACAACAAAACGGTAAAAATGTGGTATGACCGCCGCGGTACTGAATCTGATATTGTGTACCTTAATCATCTCTCTTCGTTCCTAATTGTGGAAATTGGTGTGCTATTTAGGACTCTTATTCTATTTTTAGAAGTTAAAAATTTCTTCGTTTTCATAAAAAGGTAAGGTATATGTAAAATTAATACATAATTTGGAAAAATAATAATATTATGAAAAGTTTTTATGATATAGGGCTCGAATAACTACATTTTTTTAGGTCCGTGAACCATATTTGGTCGGGGCCGCACCAATCATAGTTGCATGACCCCGTTAGTCACATTTGCTCGAGGCACGGCAAGCCCTCTGGGTGGCCCTGAGTGGACGTGTAGAATTAAGACCAAACAGGTATGTAATAGATAAGTAGAAGCAAAAATATGCTCAATATTGTGCGTATTGCAACTAAGAGGGATAGAGAAGTCGGTACATAAAATAGGCGGCAGAGACAAAATATGCGATCGGACGCTGAAAGCCATGAGAGAATGTCGGCTAGATAGGGAGACTGAGCAAAGGAATTGTTGTCTGATGGAGAGCGCATAGTGAATGAAAACATGATTCAATAAGGTCCTTAGAAGGTAAATGAAAGCACGGTTTTGGTGATTTAGAAGCGATTTTGTTCTATATGAGATCGAGCCCTTGTGGAATAGCCCTCATAAGGTCCACTTTGAGCTAAATTGGCATATTTTGCGTTCATTAAATCAGATAATTGGACTGATGTGGCGACTTCGGACCGCGAGTAAGATTCCGATAAGACCAGCGGGTGAGTCAGGTACGTGAAAAAAACATCATCCAGACCCGAGGCAGAATCCTTCGCCTTCTAAAGCGGACGCTCGGGCGCGCTACCGGGCTGCTGTAGGCAACGCAGATCGAAGGATAACTTTTCGTGCTCGCAGAAGCCACTGGAGTGCTAGATTCCATCTTCATATTTCGCCGAATACGATTGGATTTCTTTCGTGGTCGAGCAACAATTTATGAGCTTCATATATTCCTTGAGGCAAAGTAAGGTCTTGGAACCTTAAGATTTCTATCAAAAAAGCGTTTTCAAACCGTCCAGACTTTCGTTAATCAGCACTCCGAGTTTTAAAACTTCATGGAGCATTGCAAGAAAGGAATCGTATTGTGAAAATTGCTCTTCACTTTGATGTATAATTCAAGGTTTTAAAGTCTCTCTCTTAGATTAAACGAGATAAAGTCGTGGTTCCTTCGCTTAAAGACCTCGATGATATCATTTGGTTGACTCAATTATTTAAGCCATATTTATTTTTTTAATTGATCACGAAAATTTTATATTTTAACGTTTTTTCTTTCTTTTGGAATTATTTGCGGAAGTATTTTGGTCGCTCTGATTGCCTATCTAGCCGTCATAATTTAGTCCGTGATCCAGAAACACACTTCGATGCCCGTGGCGGGATTTGATCATGGGAATTAAAAGCTCGATGCCCTCCTGGCATAGTTAGCCACCGTAGCTTTTGGGTTTCATATAATTGCATTCTATTTATATCCTCTCTTATTCATCTTGTTGGGTCACTTCTTTTCGTATATTTCGTCACCTTTTTCGGTACTGTATAGCGTAGGAATTCGTTTTCAAGCAAACGACTACGACTGTATGAATCTGCCCGCGTGGACGATAAGATTTTGATTCTTAATTCGCCCACACTGCCTGCCCTAAGTTATTTAATGTAAATATGTATGTTGTATACAAAAAAATTATGTCTCATGCACTGTCGCTCTTAAATTAGCCGTCAAATCTACCTGTCAAGAAGTTGAGGTTGCATGCGTACCTACTGTTCTCATCCTTTATCATTATCATGGTAAAAAATCAATCATTGCTGGAAGTTCGATGGGAGGCAAGAATTAGAGACGTCTATAGTAATTTGGTAAGTAAATGACAACTGCTGATAGAAGATAGGACTACAAACCAGGAAAGAGTATGTGAAAACCCTCGTGTGGAGCGTAGCACTCTATGGATCGGAAGCATGGACCATTGGCAAAGCTGACCAGAACAGACTCGAAGTCTTCGAAACCTGGTGCTGGAGGAGGATTTTTAAGATAAATTGGACGGACAAAGTAAGAAATGATGAAGAGTACAGAAGAGTAGAAGAGGAAAGGACCATGCAGAAGACCTTAGAGAAAAGAAGAACTAGATGGATTGGACACACCCTTGGACATTGGACAAAATGAATTTGCGAAGAACATAATTAACGAGAAAATAGAGGGAAAAGCCCCTAGAGGAAGACCCAGGAATAATTTCATGGGCTAAATAAAGAGGAAAGTATATAGGAAGAGATACCAGGTCGTAAGGGAACTAGCATTAGATTGGGAAGAGTGGAAGGTTGCAGACAACCAATGTCAGGATTGAACGACCAATGATGATGTTAATTTAGGGTATCACGAAGAACATTGTTCATAATGATGCTCTGTGCCAATTATCCGAAACGGTATTCTTTGTCACAACTTTTGAGTTTTCCTGCGATAAAAATTCCCACCTTGGAAAAATTTAGAACCGATTACTAAGATTTATACTGAGAGGTATGCTGTTAAGATATATGAATGTGAAAATGATTGAAGAAATTGGATGAATATACTTCGTCTGCATTTTCATCGTAACATTCAATGGTGAAGAAGCCCCTGGGAATTTATGCTTTTCTGAAGTTTATATCATGGTCCAACGCGTGGGCAGCAGGCATGCGATGACCATCTAATGAGAAGAATCGTCGCGAAAAGATGTTACAAATTGCCTTTGAGTAATTTTTTAAAATTATATGAGCGCAAGACGCACATTTAGCATGACGAATAGGTCTTAAAAGTGGACTGACTGTAATGTAATCTGTGAAATAAGGAAATTTGAGTTTATATTTCTTTAATTCAGGTCTAACTCATCTATTTACTGTTCCGTCAAATCCACTTCCAAGGCAAGTACTTCCACCTTCAACGTTAGGTATGCCCTGCACATGTTCAATACTTATTCTCATACTATACTCAGTGGTACTCGAAAAAAGCTCATAAATAATAATAATAATATTTATTAGCTCTAGGAAAGAATTCCTTTGGAGCAGGCATAATTAATTACAACTCAGGCAAAAGAAAAAAAAATAATAACAATCTCATAGGAAACATGTCACTATGTACAAAAATCACAATCACAGCACTTGTCTACAACAAATATTACAATTCCATACTTAAACATTATAGCAATCACAAAGGTAGCATATTTATGAATTAAATCCAAGATATTTGACAAAATATTAACTATTACTAAGATAATAAGACAGCAAGCATTTTTTAAATCTTTCTGTTGACTTAATATTTTTCAGCGCTTGCGGATTAGAATTCCATACAATGCACGAATTTACATAAAAAGAGTTTGATAGAATATATAAGTATATATAACAATAAATAGAAGTATTGAATATCTGAAAAAAATATAGGATATCACATTTTATTATAAAAAGTCTATTTCTTAAAAATTCGTTGCCGAATAAATTTAAATTTCACCTAATAGAATTGCCTCATAAAATCAAGAAATATATTACGAAAATAGGTTGAGATTTTACTGTTATATTTAAAAAACGTATTTCATGGTCGAAGACGCATCTAATAAAATTTGCTGACCTTTCGCGCGAAGAGTCTTCAAGAAGGCTTTGCGACCGATGTGTTTATCATGCTATTCCAGGAATACCATTCCGGGTTGCATCGTCAAATCATTCATTGGAAAATCTTTAAATGTTGATTTTTATTAGTCCATCACTGACGCTGGTGTTTGCCTGACTTTTCACGCCGCTATACTCTTCGTCTTCATTCACCGAGCGACCCGTCCCGACGCGCCGACCGCGGCGCTTGCATTGTCCGGGCGAATTGAGAGTACGTCCTCGTCCGTCAGGAGAACGGAAGATTTACTGTGAATCCAGGAAAAGTTCTCCCATTGTTGAGGTTACGTGGGCGTACTCCACCCTCATTTTCTCCGCTTACCCTTCTTCTGTCGCTCCTGATTCCCGCATCTCTCATCCTCTTCACCTGCGAACGACCCTCTTGCAGTGACCTTCAATTACTTATTCACCAATGATTCAGCTTTTTCTTACCCATTTCCGTGAGAGCCTACATACATCCTAGGGAATGCGTGAACGCTACCCTTATTCAGGTATGCTATAGGCCCAAAATATCTGGAATACCTAGAAAAGTCATATAAATTAAAAATACGCCTGGAAAACCTGGAGAGTAGAGGGAAATGAGAAATTAGCCTGGAAATCCGCTTTTCCTAGACAAAGTCTGATTGATTTCTATCTGCACGGAGTACCATTTTAGGCAGTTCTTACCATCTTGCCTTAGTGAGGCAGTGGATTCTATTGCATTTTTAGCAGTTGATTAATCCCATAAGACGAGTATAATGGGAGAGGTAAATAAATCGTTTTACATGCATGAAAGGTCATCTAATGTGCTTTCGTCAGGGGTTTCGTGGCCGGTGGAAAAAGCACTCAGGGCGGGAAAGTGACTGTTGATTTGTCCCCAATTTTGGCGATGAGTTCACCATATTACTGAGTTTAGATTACTCTTGCGGCAGATTTGACGTAAGATCAATACATGCCATAAGAAAAGAAGTTGATTTTCTCTCTGAACGATGGTGACGGTGTTTCATTTGTTGTGAAACTTTATTCCCCCACAACAACTCCAGCACAAATACATTATTCTCCTATTCCTGCGCCTTCTTTAAAATGAAAACTGACCAAAGAACGGAAATGTTCACCTCAAAAATCCGGAATGGTCTTGGAATGCCATTATTTCTGGTCTATATCAATAATATTATTCTAAGGCCGATGCCCATGGGTTGAAATTTTTCTAAAATATAATACAGGCTTTCCAATATGTTTTGAACTCTTATCACGCATGGAAACCTTTTTTCTACTCCGGAAAGATGCCTTAATATCTCTTAAATCGCGTGTTTACAACAATAAAACTTGACAAAAACTTACGCGCCAATTCCTTGCGTGGCGAAATAGCCCAGCCGGAAACGAGTTCGTGATCCTCTGATTGCCAGGCGATAATATTACCGCTACCATCTGCGTCACGATGAATAATTGATTAGACATATAAAGACGTGTAAATGGAAAGGAATATTGTTCATACCTATTGTTTCTTCCGAATCTGTTGTTGTGCGACCGATTTTCTCTGTGATGCGTTTCTCACGAAGAAGAGAAAGGTCTAATTACACTAAGCAAAGGTTTGCACCCTGAGAATGACGTGCCTACTTTGATGTTTGTCGGTAAGATAATGGGATTTCGCGGTGCAATTTAACGATTTCCCTTTCCTATTTCTTACAGGATTCGAGCAACTCTGCGGTTTGAGTATTTTTAGTAAAACTAGTAAGAAAGGTAGCCTATGGGCGGCCATCTCCCTCATAATGTTTCACGATTGCATGTAAAAACCGTAGTCATGCAGTAAACTATTTCAAAAATATTAAAACTTTCATAGGTTAATTCCACGGTTTGCTTGACTATGAAACAAATGCCCAGTTTTCATCTGCAGCGTCTGCTCTTAGCAACCAGGAATTTTTTGGTGTAGATTATTACAACCTTTCCTTCCTCAAAAGATGCGCAGAAGTTCAAAGATTCACATGGTAATTTGTCGTGACGAGATTTATGGTATTGCCTTGATTTGATAACTATGACCCTCCCATGGTTAATCGATGTTCGGTGACGTAGTTTGATGAACATGTGATGCGCACGATAGGAGTTACATCCTGCCAGGTCTTGGTGATCACTATGAGGATGCCAACCCTTAAGGTGAGAGGGAGATATAATTTCACATGAAATTACGACTATTATTTTCTTTCCTTCTTAAGATACAAAAACATCTGACACTTTTATTTCTACTTCTTTAGATGTTTGCCAAAAGATCCGAGAATTTTTTCATTGAATGTGGTGCGGCTGAACGCTCCAAGTAGAACTCATTTTGAAAATGAGGAAGTTTTGACGCATATCGCACTCGAAATTCAATGGTATGTAGTTCGTTTGCTTTCCCTACTATTATCGAAAGTGAATTTTTTACTCACTGTGGTACTTTTCTCAAAACCACGAGAAAACACCTGTTGTGAAAGTGCTGTCACCGTACGCCTTGATGAATGAAAAATGAATTGTATAATTATGCTTAGATGCTAAAACATTTATTTTGTCATATGAAACTTTTTTAATTCAATTAAATTACCTATTCTACTTCATGCACCTGTAGCTGCTTGCAAAATGTAAATATTAAATTATAATAGAACATCCTCTCTATTATTACGAGGAAAAATCTCTCACAACCTACCGAATGTACTACAGCTCATGCGTATCTCACCTATATAATTCATTTTACGTGGAACAATTTTGAATGTGACCTTTTACATTTCTTCGATCGATCTTATTTACGTTTGGTCTCTTCGAAACCTAAGCAGCGTATTTTCAGTAATGAAGCATAAATAATGGAGTTCAAGTAGATGACACATGTACAGGTTGAATATGGCCTCAACTGTCGGGGCACCTAGATTCTTTGGGTACGTATGAGAGCCTACCATAATAACATTCGTACCGTACTGTGGAAATTTCATTCCCAGTCACTCCGATTCACGCGGAATGGTTTAGAGGTATTTCCCACAAATGATGAGGGCTCTCGTTTCCTTGTCCTTCACTTGACTCAATAAAGGTCTCATCTTTATATCGATTGGAAATCAAAACAGGTTTGGCATCTCACATGATTTCATTGTGCACAAGAAGAATCCCATTTGGTGATAAAAGTCATTCCCGCACCGTGAGCTACCGCAACCGTAAAAGTCGAGGGTTTCTTCTTTCCGTGCGAGTACATCAACTCTAGGAGCGAGATTCGTTTTTTTCTCACTACTGGTTTCAGTAACGGCTGGAGCACTTAACTGTAAATGTCTGGTGGCTTAAGTGAAAATGGATGTCTAATTACGCCTACCACAAGCTTCATTTCGCGTAATTTAAAGTCGTGAAGGCTCTGGAGCCGCATTCATCGTCCGTGCCTCGTGAGGGTTTGTCCTGCTTGGATTCTGTCTCAGCGGCTGTCACATGTTTTTTTTAGCATTGCGTTTCTAATGAACTTTGGCTCACACACAACTGCAGTAATTGCTGATCAGAGATTTTTGTAGAATATAATATGAAATATGTCCCCATAATTGAATGATTTATTGCGGGAAGGTAAATATTATAACCACTGATTTAAAGGTGAAAAATATTCAGGAATTGAGGCACTGCTATCTCATGGCTTAAAATTCTTCGGTTATACAGGGTCTGTACCAAGAGTTCCGGTAATGAATTTCGTCGTATTTATAGACAAAAATGTGTGATTCACAGTGAGTTCGTACCTCAAGGACAAACAATAAACAACCAGTTTTACTGTGAAGTGATCAAAGGGTTGAGAAATTTTATGCGACGCGTCCGAAAGGACATTTCGACCGCTCCTAGCCGCAAAGTAGTATCTCAAAAAATCATTCCATTCAGGCGTATCTTGAATTCCTAGTCCACAAAATCGTATGTGTAAAATTTGAGCCATATAATCGTATCTGAAATTTCGTCCATAAAATCGTAGGTCAGAATACCAGTCCACAAAGCCGTATCTTGAAAAATCTCGGCCAATAATTCAATTTTCGTTTTGGGAACTCGATTTTCATTAATTTTTTAAAAATTAAATTATAATTTTTAAAAATGAATGAAAATCGAGTTCCCTAAACGAAAATTAAATTATTGGCCGAGATACTGCTATCCGGACTGATTTTTCGAGATACGGTTTTGTGGACTGGTATTCTGACCTACGATTTTATGGACGAAATTTCAGATACGATTATATGGCTCAAATTTTACACACACGATTTTGTGGACTAGGAATTCAAATTACGCCTGAATGGAATGATTTTTTGAGGTACTACTTTACGGCTAGGAACGGTCGATTTGTGACAACTGGATCACGACAATGCGTCGAGCCTCACCGCGTTCATTGTTGCCAAGTTTCTTGCAAATATGAGCGTGGCAACGCTGCCCCAGCCGCCGTACAGCCCCGACTTGGCACCACCGGACTTCTTTTTATTTCCCAAGATAAAAAGAACTCAGAAAGGACACCGCCACGGGACGCTGAGGGCGTTAAAAGAAACTTCGACGGCCTGTCTACGAGAGGTCCCCGTTGAGGCCTTCCAGGGAGCCTAAAGAGGCGTGGGTGAAGCGCAGGAAAATGTACATCGAGTTGGGCGGAGAGTACTTTGAAAAGTTTTGAAGAGATTATTCAATAAATGATTTTTTGAACTTTTGAAAAAAAATACCGTAACTTTTGGACATACCCTGTAATATATATGGTTTATGTATTTGCCTCATCTTGATCCTTGTTGGTGCAAACAAATCGACTTTAGAGATCATAAAAATGAGAAAACTCGCATATGGATGGAAAATTTACTATCAATGATTGTGAAATACTATGTAACAATATTGACTGTCGAGCTTTTGAGAGAGAGCCATAAATACCTTTTCGTTGATTGTAACACGTGTATGAGAAATTCAACACTCAGGGAGGGGGAGAAAATGTGATATTCGGGCATACTACGCCGCATGATTCTAACAATCTCTTAAACGGATTATGTTACTTCATTTACTTGCTAACCCCAAGTTATTCTCCGATTTATTTGGAGAAAGTGGTAATATTGAGTGATAATAATTAATTAGCGCGGGACTATTTTTATTGTATTTTTATCATGTGTCAATGCTTGTACTTGTGAGGAAAATACGCTGAGCATAAATCATAAAGCGTAGGTGATTATCAAAGCGATATCGTTTGGAGAAAGGAGCTGTTTAGCTGCGATATAGCCGAAGGTAGGTATGGTAGTTTTAACTTTCCATCTCAGAAAGCTTGGCTTTCTTATTCTTTAACATGAAAGGAGATATTGTCTTGGGTACGCTAAGGAATTTTGGGATTTATGACACTCGGTAAAAGCCAAACTGTGCACTGAAAACCCAAAGCTAACGGTTGCATATTTTCAGTGTTCGGAAATGATGTTTTCTTTGCGAATTTTTGTATCCCAAATTGAATCTTCCTCCTCGCTATTTCAAACATTTACACGTGTATTATCACCATCGGTGCTTTACTTATCCATATTGATAGGTTTTAGGGCTTCTCCTACTTATATCCCCACTTGAGCATTATCCGTCCATTCTAAGCCAGTCCCGACGGGAATCACTGTGCATGAGGGTTTTAGAGGCTTCGATACAATTTATCAGAGTAATTAGCCAAGGTCAACCCAAAAAGAGCGAAGTCATACAAATTTAGCATTGAAGCCAAGAGGGGTTTTTGGATTATTCCGATGGAACTTTTTTATGTCGTCTGATGTTAGCTGAATATACCATCGAATTCTAATTAATATTCACCATAGTTTTTTCACGTGAACCCCCTCCGTTTTTTTACATGAACATGTTTAAATATGAATGTTTTGAGTAAAGGCAGGGACACAATCAACGTGTACGTGTGACGCGAGACGTTAACGGGACAACGGGAGACGGGGAACGCAAGTCAGCGGACACAATCGACGTTAACGCGGCTTGGAGTAACAATTGACTAACGCAGGCGCAGCTAAGAGATCAGGTGTAAACAAGTGTTAAAGTAAATAAGTTGTCTTCGCCAAGAGCTATCTTCTGCAGTTGGATGAATCTGCCGACAGATGGCTCCCATTCCCGGATTTTCAGGACTATTCTGATTGGTTTTCCGTGTACGGGACACAGGAAGAGATGAAAGTAGCCCATCTCTCGCGTACACGTACTCCCCGTACACGTTGATTGTGTCCGTTCGCTATACTTTCCCGTCAGCCATCTTTTGGCGTAATCCCGTTAACGGCTCACGTTACACGTACACGTTGATTGTGTCCCAGCCTCAACGCTCTTGAATATTGCGCTCTACACGTTTTCATGTTGAGGTAAACGTAAAATATCAACATTTCACTTACGCGCAATCTATCCGTAAAGGTAAATGAATTATTTCAAATCCATTGGTGAAAAGGAGAACTAAAAGGAAAAATCGATTCTTACTTCGCTATTCACCTCTTTCACTTCTGAAATTTTGAGTGGCTGATTGGCCCATTGTCATAGACCAATAGGCTTTGGCCAGTTAAATTCCCATTTTATCCGGTTCATATGATCTGCCCTTTCTCTTAGCATCCAGTCATAATTTTCTTCCTTCCTCATCGCGTCTTTACCAAACAATGTCTCCTCAATATCTCTCTTCGACCACCTCTCAATACGCCTTAAAATGACTACTAAACAACGTATCGAATTACGCCATGGACTCGAGGAAAGGAAGTCGTGAAATTCTTTGGTTAATGTTTTTCCGGTAGAAATCATTAGGAGGCATTCAAACGTATCGCGGGAGCGTGAACAAAAGTCTTATTCGGTCAAATCCGAGCCTTTGAAATGGGTTGATATAATTGACGAATTTAGAGAATGCCGAGACCAGGGTCGTTCAATTCGATATATCCACAGTCCTATCGATATGGGTCAATAATTATGCTGTAGAATAGTGTTAATGAAGACATTTTCCAAACTGTACCAGCCATTTTGCATGGGTAATGTTACATACACGCCATTCAAAGAGATATTATTTATAAAATGAACAATTTAGAGCTCCTTGGTCACGTAAAAAAATGAACTTTGTCTAGTTAGTATTTCTTTCAACTATTTAAAAAAATAAATCATATAGTTTTTGCATTAATTTTTTCACAACCACAAAAAACCTCCTGCTATGAAGGAGATTCAAAGTATCACGTGGAAAAATGAGTCACGTTAAGACTAAAGTAGATATTTTTACGAAATTACTGAGAATTTCAGTCGCACATAAGTATATTACTGTGCCATTAATATAACATTATTGACTTCATGCTTCTTACAGCCAGCAGGGATTAAATCGTAAAATTGGAATATGGTCTTCATTATGACTAGAGTAATATCTCGCTGAAACTACCTAATTTATTTATTTTCTTCCGCTACCCCGAAAGCAGCTTAGTTGGTCTTTTACATTGGGTGTATTAGCAATGGAAAAACACAAACGCCCATGTCCTAAGTGATGTAAAATGCACTGAGGCGAGACTCGATTCCGCGACCCTCGGATTGGCAGGCGAGGACTGTACCCCGTCGCCACCGGGGCCTACTCCTCGGCCTTAAAATACGCACATCATCTCCCTCTTCTTCATTCGTCTGGAGTTCCTATACTCTTCCACGCTTTATTTTTCTTTTCGTTTTCATTTCTAAGTGAAATCAGTATTTTTTTAACTGAGCTTTTATATTGTACGGACCCTAGTTCGTATAAATGCTGTGATTTATGGGAAACATGGGATAGAGAAGTTCGAAGGGAGATAAAAATAGGCGATGAAAAACAGAACAAGGCCTTGCGGCCCCCGGAGAGTGAGAGAGGAGAGAGACAGGGAGAGGGGAGGGGTGGGGTGGGATGAGAGCATGCGCTAGGGTACTAGAGTGGGGAGGGTAAATTACATGGAGGAGATGGAGGGAGTGGAGGAGGTGATCGGGCGGGCAGGATTAGAAGGGCAGAGGCCACGATGCCGTCCCGCCGAGCGGCCATCGCACGGCGGACTGACGCCGGAGTGCATAACCGAGAAAGTCAGTTATTCGCCCGAGTGTTGTATAATGGTATCATCTCCTTTTCAAACTGGCCGCTCATCGCCTCCACTCCACTTAACGTTCCCTTCGCGAAAGTGTTTCCATTCTGTGGTGGTGGAGTGGAGATTTTGAATCGAGCGCTGGGTGATGAGTTGCCCTTATGCCTTGTTAAATGAGCCTTAAGAATGTTCGAGCCTCGACTATGACGGAGTTTTGACGTGGCAGGATTCATAAAGTCAACTAATGCCATTTGTCAGTTGAAACCCCCAGAGAATTTGGCGTTAAGGTAGTTTGAGCGAGATAGTTCCTTAGTCGTTATAAGGACCATATTTAAATTATACGTTTTACTATTAGCAGCCGTTTGAAGCATGAATCAAATATTGCATTATTAATGATTCTACTACATCCTTTTATGTGACTGAAATCCTTAGTAATTAAATTCAAATATCCGCATAGGTCTTTGATTTGACTCATTTATTTTGCACGGTACGTATAAAACTCCTTTCAAACGGAAGGTTTTAAACTATCCTGAATAAATTACTTCGGTATATATATGATTTATTTTCAAAAATATTCGAGAAAACATGCAAATTACTCACGTTTCATCTTTTGACGAGCTTTAGGTGTCATAAATTCCTATTTTTTTAAATTATATCTCTCTGAAGTGTTAACACGCGGCATATCCCATTTAAACTGACATGTATTTTTCGTTAAAAATATTGGCAAGTACTTAGGTAAGGTGTTGATGTTTAGATATTTTTGGAAGGGTGAGATACTTTTCTTTAAAATAAGACCAAATTCATTGATTTCTAGGTGAAATGATATTTCGCTCTAACTACCTTAAGCCCATGAAATTTTCGATGTCAATTCTTTCTTGAATAAGACCCCTGAAGGACGGTCTAATGAAAGACTATTATAGAATGTGCCGGGAGCGTTGCAAGCTTAACGGAGGTCGCGTTATTTGCTCGGAAGAGATGTACGACTTTGACTCGGCGAGAGACTCAGCGATAGAGCGTAAACTCGAGCAGTTTGACGGAGGTGGAGTATGTGGATTCCTCTTCACCTATCTCGGAAGTTCCATCACGTAGGACGGAGGAAGTACAACGAATATCAGGCGAAGAATAGCCCAAGCAAAGAGGCTTTCATCGGAAAAAGACAACTGTTGTGCTGAAAGCAATAAGGACTACAAACCAGGAAACAGTATGTGAAAACATTTGTGTGGAGCGTGGCACTATATGGATCATAAGCATACGAGGTGTGTTCAAAAAGTAAGGTGACTTTATATTTTTATGAAAAAATATTTATTTATTCTTCAATATTCAAGTTGTCCCCTTCAAGTAATCCCCCACAGATATAATACACTTGTGTCAACGCTTTTTCCAATCCTCGAAGCAATTCTGATAAGCACTTTTTGGTATAGCCTTGAGCTCTTCCAGAGATGCAGTCTGTATCTCCTCAATCGTTGCAAATCTCCATCCTTTCATAGGTCTCTTCAGTTTTGGGAACAGGAAAAAGTCGCAGGGGGCCAAATCCGGTGAATATGGTGGCTGAGGCATGATTGTGGTGTTGTTTTCGGCCAAAAAATCTCTCACAAGCAACGATGAGTGAGCAGGTGCATTATCGTGATGCAAAAGCCATGAATTGTTTTTCCACAATGCCGGACGTTTTTTTCGTATTGATTCTCGCAAACGGCACATAACTTCAAGGTAATACTCCTTATTGACCGTACGACCTTGTGGTAAGAACTCCTGATGCAATACGCCACGGTAATCGAAGAAAACAGTGAGCAAAACCTTGACATTTGATCGAACTTGGCGTGCTTTTTTCGATCTTGGTTCTCCTGGGTACTTCCATTGGGACGATTGGGCTTTGGTTTCGACGTCATAACCATGTACCAATGATTCGTCACCAGTTATGATTCTTTTGAGCAAATCAGGATCATCATTGACGTCATTCAACAGCTCCTGAGCGATGCTCATGCGACGGTTCTCCTTGTCAAAATTAAGCAGTTTCGGAACGAACTTCGCTGACACACGTCTCATGCCCAAGTCATCCGAAAAAATTGCATGGCACGAGCCAATCGATATGCCAACATCCTCAGCACTTCTCTAATAGTTATTTGACGATTTTTCAAAACAATATTCTTCACTGCTTCAACGTTTTCATCTGTTGTTGACGCGCTGGGGCGTCCAGAGCGAGGTTCGCCAATGGTATCTTCTCGGGCATTTTGGAAGAGCTTGTACTACTTATAAACATTTTTTTTACTCAAAGCAGACTCACCGTACGCCACTGTCAACATTTTAAGTGTTTTGGAACACTTAATTCCATTTTTTACACAAAATGTTTTGCAAATTCTTTGATCCATTTTTTTTATAGCAGAAAATCGCCGAGCACACCAAAACACGTCTAAAATTTGTATCTGTCGATAACAAACTAAATATGTCATATTGTTGAAACTGTAAAAAAATATTTGGGACATGTGTACCACCACAACAAAACAAAAAAATCGAAAATAAAATGTATGTTGCCCGCGAAATTTGAAAAGTCACCTTACTTTTTGAACACACCTCGTAGACCAATGGAAAAGCTGACCAGAGCGGACTGGAAGCCTTCGAAACCTGGTGTTGGAGGAGGATGCTGAAGATAAATGGACGGACAAAATAAGAAATGATCAAGTATTCAGAAGAGTGGAAGAGGAAATGACCATATGGAACACGATAGAGAAAAGAAGAACCTGATGGATTGGACACACTCTGAGACATAATGGGTTTGTGAAGAACATAATTGAGGGTAAAATGGAGGGAAAAGTCTCCAGTCGAACATCCAGGAATAAATTCATGGGTCAAATAAAGAGGAAAGTACATAAGAAGAGTAGAGTAGAGAAAGTACATAAATTCATGGACCAAATAAAGAGGAAAAAAAGAGGAAAGTACATAGAAAGAGATACCAGGAGGTAGGGGAACTAGCATTAGATAGGGAAGGGTGGAGGTCTGCAGTCCACCAACCTTAGGATTGATTAGAATGATGAGTGTTAGACAGAGCAGTTGGACGGAGTGTGATCAAAATCGCTCTGACATTGAGGGTCGAGGACGGAAAACGCGCTGCAGCGGTCTTTGAGTTATTGGTCCTTAATCCATTGAATAATGAAACGATTCAAATAACTATGATTTCATTCGATCGGGTATGTGACTACGAGGCGAACATGGCCTTCGAGTTGGCGCCGCGCCCGTGCGAGGTGCAGGTGTGGGCAACTCATATGACTACGCAGCTTGCGTTGAAGATGAATATTAATTTCGTTTTTGGGCACTGTTCTGCGCAAAAAAAGCGCCGCCTGAAGACTTAGCTTAAAATAGGTTTTCATAGGCCGCTTAACTTAGATTATTCTCATGAAACCAACGGACTGGCCCACTATGAAGCCACAATTGCATTTTCTTAAGGTACTTAGAATGATTTTCGTCTTTATACAGATATATATGAGACTTGGCATGCGTGTTTTTATTAATTATATCCCAAAGTAAAGGTGCAAAAACTTATGTTACCGATTTGTTTTTTTTTGCAGTATAGCGCATCCTAATGGCAATTGAGACTTTTTCAATTCTATTCGATTATGTATGTGCATATTTTATTTTTAACGCGCAATAATACATCTCATTTTGGGTATTTTTAAGCCCGCAAGAAAATGTCAAGGTACTATCCCGAGCCGACTTTTCGAAAGAACATATTTAAAAATAATTTTTGCCTAAATCTTAAATTTCGCGCCAAACAATCGTGTCATGCATTGGATTGATAAAGAAAAAAAATATCATTTTTGTATCATTTCCTTTGTTGCCTATTTGGTGAGTTCCACCCTCAAAATTGAAGTCCATGGTTCCACCGCATGAACGGATGTAGTAATATGAAATGTAGTTATAGGATTGTTTTACTTAGTTGATAAATTATTAAAATTTGCTCTCATTCACCCACGATTACTGCTACAGTGACCTAAATGGTTCCCGTCCTTTATTTTAGCGATTGGATTAAAAATGGATGGGTTTGGACTCGCTGGACGCAAGCCAAACAAGAGCGCGCACGCGATTACTTCTCAGGAGAGAAGAAATGAATCAGTTCATCAATAACCCCTAGTCTTAAGGGTTTATTTGATGTAAGTATTCCACGAGCCGATTAGTAGATTTCTGGACAGTACTTATCTCAATCCGTTTTCACCGCTATGGATGGCCCACAAATATATCCCTTTTGAATCACTCATGTCATATCCCGCTTCTTATTGTGTCCGGAATCGCTATCCTCTTCCTTCGCGCTTCCTCAGTGTCCTCCTATCTATTAATCTCTTCAGCCTCTTTATTAACCTCTCCTTTCAATGCGTCCTCCATCCATCTCTTCAGCCTCCTCCGAACCTCCGTTTCCAGCTTTCTCTCCTCTCCAACCGTATCCAATACCTCCTCGTTCGCCCTTGTCGCCACACAGCTCACCCTCTCCATTCTTCTCCACCTCCACTTTTCATACGCCTCAAGTCTACGCACATCATCCCTTTGCAATGACCACATCTCTGACTCAAAGATTACCACGCTTGATATAAGATTTCATCAGCCTTATCTTAACGCCTCTACACAGACCCCTTCATGAATGCCTTCCTTTTTGAAAATGCTTCTTAAGCCATGGCAGCTCCATATCTTTTGCCCTACCACTCAAGTCAATAAAGGGATAAACAAGACTATCCGTGCTTCAATTTTTTGCGATGAAGGTGGAAGCTAGGAGCCATTGATAGAATAGAAAAGAACAATGCAGCAATTGATAGAATAGAAAAGAACAAACTAATGCACAGATATTTTCCCATATCTGCTCTTTCAATCCGAGTGTGTTAATTTTTCATTTCCAGTTGACAAGTATTTATATTAGAAAAATTCGTGCAAATGACAAATTTGCTGTACAAAAGTGGAGAATAACTTTCATTAATGACGAATAGGCAAAAAAATCTTATTGGAAAATAGTAGATATTTCTTCTGGTTCAATTTTCAATGCAAAAAGCGGAGAAATACATTTTGCATTTCGTTTTGAGCGCGTAAATGGAAGTTTTTTTGACGAGTATTTCTGATCCTGCATTGCAGCTGAAGCTTTCCGTACCTTCGAGGCATAGGGATTCATTTTCCTCCTTTCTAATGCAGTTAATTGTTCGTTTGACTCGCGTCGTCACGCATGGGCGAATCTCATCTTCCTCCTTGTAAACGGTGTGAAACAATGCGTGGCAGATTCGCGTATCTCATTCGGAGTAAGGACGTTCGCATGACTCTTAAAGCACGCGATGGATAGAGTAACTGTGTCGAAGTTATACTGCCGCATTAGTTGTGTATAGAATAATTCGTATTTTTCTTATTTTTGCTTAACCAATCTTTGCGGTATTCAAGTAATGAACATTACTGCTGTCGAAAGACTAAAATATTTCTTTTTACAGCTTATGTCTGTGCGTGATTTTGATACGTATAAAGAATATGTGAAATATCATGTACGACATTTTCATCAGAAATATGTATTATTTACTGTCAATTAATCCTTGATATGTCGCTCCCGTCTTCATTTGTTTTGGTGATTTAATAATAATAATAATAACAATATTTATTGTTCAAGGACTACATATCCTTTGGAACAAAGTACAGTTTAACTGAAAAACTCTGTGGCAAAAATACTATTTTTTCAGGACACTAAAGTTTACAAATATGAACATTCAATAAGCATACATTAAGCATTAATACAATAATATTTACAATTACTATAGTGCAAGCTAATAAAATATATAAACATTAGTAAGGATGAGAGAGAGTTTTTTATAGAAATTAACAAAAATGAAGTGTACAATGAAATTCACACTGCGCTTCAAGAATATTTTTATACAAGAAAGATAATATTTCCGATTTAAATTTTTATACATTGCTTGATATTATAATATTGTCAGGAATACCATTCCATATTCTTAGGCCATAATTTATTGTGGATAACTGATACATATTAATTCTACACCTTGGAATTTTAAATCGTCTTCTTCCTCTTACTTAAGGCGTGATAATAGAATTCTATTTCAGTTACTCGTCGTATTGTTTCCGTGTTATTCCTGCAAACGCTAGTATATATAAAAATCTGATTGTGACAATCTGCAGTCGCATCTAGGGCCTAACAACATGAATATGTCTAGAGCTTATGATTTCCATCCTCCGTGAATGAATTGAATGGATCGGAAGATTGATCATTGAAAAAGATGATCAGAAAAGACTAGAAATCTTCGAAATCTGGTGTTTGAGGAGGATGCTGAAGAGAAAATGGACGGAAAAATAATAAATGATTAAGTCTAGAGAAGAGTAGAAGAGGAAAGGATAATATGGAACACGATACAGAAAAAAAGAATAAGATGGATTGGACACACCCTGAGACACAATGGGTTTGTGAATAACATATTTGAAGGCAAAGTCGAGGGAAAGGTCCCCAAAGGAAGACCCAAGGAATAAGTTCATGGACCAAATAAAGAGGAAAGTACATATGAAGAAATACCAGGATCGAAGGGAACTAGTATTAGATAGGGAAGGGTGGAGGGCTGCAATCAACCAATCTGAGGAATAAACAACCAATGAATGTGAGTGTATTTAAGATTTTTGTATCAATATAAGCCCTTTATGGTGTTTCGATTTCAGTTACACCTTTTTTTGTTGCTCTAGAGCTACCGTAGTATGCCGCATCTTTAGTAATGATGAAATAATTGTAATAATAATTATTCCTAAAGATGTAACCTGCAATAGAAGTGAAAGCTCGAATTCAACTAACAAAGAGGCAAAAGGACTTGAAAGCCATTCTAGGAGATCCCCAAAGTACTTTAGTCGTAAATTTGCGAAACGACTGAAATGCTTAATCGGTGTAAACTTGTCTATGCTCGCTATTGGAATCTGGGATTGAACCACAATCCGGGAAACAATGAATTAATTTCACTCTTGAATTTCGCCCGGAATGAAAGTTGTTAAATATCCCAGAAATCAAAATATACTCTTCGTAAACAATGTATAAGCAGCATCATTTGTGTGAGATTTAGACTATGTCCCACTTTACCCTTCACCAAAGTTATATCCGTGTTAAATAATTTTATGTTCACTTAAGGGTCATGTAGTATGGAATAAAAGAAGCATGGTAAAAGGATATACAGTAAGAGTATTTGCATAATAGGGCTTTTACAAAAATTGATTCATGTAAAATATATGTATGCCAAAGAGAAAAGCGTGAAGATGTAAGGCTGGTATCCTTAACGAATATACGTACCGCAGGAAAACATATCCTCAGGAGGCGGTTGTGAAAAACGAGGCTATTGAGTGATAAGTTACGTATTATTTTAGTGCCAGTAATGAGTATGAAATAATATAGGTTTGCTGCATCTTTCTACTCCACTCTCCTCTACCCCAACCGCTTTGTTCTTACATGATTTATCTCTATAAGGTCCTTCATAATTTCCTGATGCATTCCATTCTTGGTCTGTTGATGGCACTCTCCCCTTTCATTTGCTCTCCATTATTATTTTCATGAGGCTGTTTTGTCGCAAAATGTGCCCAACAATTTTGCTTCTCCTTCTTAACAATGTTTTCGTTGCCTTTTTTCCTCTTCAACTCTTCGTTTGGCTTCTTTAGGGGTTATTATGAATCTTGTCTTTGGAAAAAATGAAAAAAATGAAAAAATCAAGTAAATAAATGATATGAGGCCAACAATAGTTGGAACATTAAAACGAAACAAAAAGGTATACTTGTAAGGAATGACGATGTCAGAAATGAAGGACAATCGAAAGTTTGGGGACCAGAGAATGTAGATGATACAATCGATTAATGTGGTGGGTTCTGGTGTCATGCGACCGAAGGAAACTTCGGGGATCCAGAAGACGACAATAGCTGCCCTCGTGGGTGGTGAGACTCATCTCAGACACTCTTGCATATCCTTAGCTTGCCTTTTGTTCATTCATGGCCGTAATATTGAAAGGAGAGTGAAAGTCGACACAATGGGCGATGAGAGCTGTTGAATATCATTACCATTTTGTGGGTTACTTCATCGTCCTTCAGCTCCGTGAGGCACTCATTGATAACCTCGAATTTTTTTCAAATGAGGTCTCTTTTTTACGACCGTTATAATGTTTTCATCTCATTGAAAACATCGACCGAAGAGTGCCACGTTCATTTTACCCTTCAACGACTCGAAGGAGGAAACGATCAATAGAAGGCCTATATTGGCGCATGACGTAGACACGATCCACTTGTCGCGATCGCGTTTTATATTTTGTAGATTTAGTGTTCGGTCGTGCCATGCGGAACTGTTTTAAGAAGCGCCAGTGTATTTGTAGAATTATGATGATTAGAATTAGAATGACGCGATTGTCAACGCCTTTGGCAGTGGTTCAAAGTAAAAATAGCGACGAGGTTTCTCCCAAGTTATGACTCGGAGGAATTTATTTTTATGATTTGGAGGCGATACCGTGCTGTGAATCGGAGAATAGAAGGTGTCCTTGAAGACGAAAGAAACTTTGGGAGTCACGATCGTTGTTAGTGTTGTAGTGTGCACTTCTACAAATTAGTTTCATTGGAAATGAATGTTTGTCATGTTTACAAAGTAAAGCCACTTACTCTTTTCCATAGAGCCATATTGAGCCATTAGTCTTCTACGTTCACAGCGTGAAATTGTATTCTAGCGATGAATCTTGAAAAGTAATTAGTCTCGAAATTATTCATTGTCTACGTTTGCACTGGAACTTACATTTCTAAATTACTTTATATTGTTGGTATGGTTATGCCACCATTTTCGATGATGATATAATTTAGAGACGATACCATGCTGTGGCTTTTCCAAAGCATTATTATTTTGTTGCGCAGCTTGCGATACGATAGCATTTCTTCCGCTGAGTTATCGACGGTGGCAGGTTTTCGGTCTTTAGTTCACGGTGTTCGGGCGCGGCGGCGGGGCTTTAGTTCGGTGTTTAGTTCACCATACATCGCAACGATCTCAGGGAAAATCTCTAGAATTCTAGGGAAGTACAATATCCGGACCGTCCACAAGCCACTTCAGAAACTAAGAAGCCAACTTGTCCGTGTTAAGGATGACCTCGGACTTAAAACACCGGGAGTTTATCGAATTCCCTGCGAATGTGGTGAAGTATACATTGGTGAGACGGGCCGGACCATTGAGACGCGAGATAAGGAGCACATGAGGTGCATCCGACTATGCCATCCGGAACAATCCGCGGTGGCAGAACATAGTCTAAGCAAGGACCACCGCATAATGTTTGACGACACCAGACTACTCAGCCGATCCAACGGATACTGGGAACGACTGACGAAGGAATCCATAGAGATCCGGATGGAAAAGAAAAACTTTAACCGGGACACGGGCTACGCTCTAAGCGAGGCTTGGAACCCAGCCCTTCGCAGAATAAAGGCGGAGAGGAAGAAGAACATCGCTAGCCAATCAGAGCCGACCTGACCTTTTTGGCGCGAAAACGGCCAGGCATATAGGGAGGCACCTTTCTCGATACTGACATGCCCTGAGGATGATGGCGGTGGTAGCTATCGAAACGTCGGCCCACAACGACCTGACCCGGTGGAAAACCCGAGAAGATTTCACCAGCATAATACGCCGGGAAAGAACTAAATCATAATAATTCGGAAGCTTTGCGTCGGGTATACCGCACCACCCATGTCTCTAAATACAAATATTTCTGCAGAATCCATGCCGATATATGTTTTCAATATCATTTTAAAAAATGGAAGTCATCAAAATAAACTTCTCTAAGCATTTTAAATTTTATCAAAGTTTTCTTTTGTGATGCGCCAGTGTATTTGTAGAATTATGATGAGTAGAATTTGAAGAATGCGATTTTCAACGCCTTTCACAGTGATTCAAAGTTAAAATTGTGAAAATGTTTAACCTAAGTTTTGAATCGGGGTAAATTATTCTGGTAATTTATAATTTGGAGACTATGCCTTGTTGTGGCTTCGAAGAAACCCGTAATGATTCCGCGCGTTAATTTTATTCAAATAAATCCTTGCAGTACGTACTTGAATAGCAGTTTAAGAACATTGCTTCCCTTCGAGCCGAATCTTATTTCCGTTCGTTCTGATTCAATGAGTCTCTCTTTGCCACTCGCTGGAATATCCCCCCCTCCCTCACCCCCCCCCCCCCCGGAGGAATGAAACTGTCTGAGAGTCGTGAATCGAGTTAAATAGCTGGAGAATCTCAAACATTTCATGTCGATTGGGTATGAATGAGGAATACGGGTTCAAACCGTCGATGTCATCAGCCGCTCGACTGTGATGACTTCATTCCTATGGTTGAGGTTTCAATCTGTGGAGGAGAACGTAATGTAAGAAGACCTTCCATCCCATTTAGTCCGAAACCCCTTGAGCAAACAGTATACTTTGCGGGGCTTCATTTGAATTTCGTAACGCTCAATTCCTTCTTCATACTCGCTCTTAAATCCTCCCCTAATACCCTGCCATTACGGGGATGATTTAAAAGAAGAAAAGAATTCCTACCTCCTCAAAAGGGCAAACAATTGATGATGATCCCTTGTTGCTTGAATGGTGGTTCGGGGAAGTGTATTTTGCTTCTCTCTTTTTTACTTTTTATGTATTTTTTTGGATCGAACAGGATGTTGTGGTGGAGGGATTTTCCTACCAGCACGCGTGATACGTCATCTGTCGTTTTTGTTGCATCCTTCTTCTTTGGGGGGCGATGGCGATCGTGAATCTCTTTATTTTCTGAATCGACGGAAAACGTCGAAAAAAGGGGTTTTTCTTTTCGTATGGGAGCATTTGGAGAGGTGAAGGTCTCTTTCCTTGCTAATGAGATAGGAGAGATGTTTATATTTCGTATCGGAACCAATTTTATTTTCCACCCACTTAAGTTTGTGTGTGCGAGCGATCCGCGATCCGATATTGTTGCAATCCTGACCCCTTTCCCTTTTCCTAGCTTCCTCAATAAAACGCCTTAACCTTAGAAATAAAAAAAACACTCGCGAAGATGGTGGAGATCGGAATGCCCCCAGGCGTTTGGGAAATGGAAAGCACGACATTGGATCGCCCGGGAGTCGTGCTCGTAAATCATCGATAAACTCGGCCGTTTGCTCTTCCTTCATACCTCAGTCGCCTCTCGTTCTCTTCTCCCAGCATCGTAAATATGTTGGGAAAACTTTTGAGATATGCTCTAGGTTCTGGAAGCAGTATGCAGATCTTTTTTAAGGCCACGTCCACTTTGATGAAGAAGATGGGCATTCTCGTGAGGGCTCAATAAATCTACGAACAACCCAACCATCGTTTAAAATGAAATTTACTACGCGCTTCAAAGGGGAAGAGTCGGTATATTTTATATGGAATAGCACAATTCCTTTCACAGCTGAAGCGCTCGTTCTATCGAACTGATTGGTAAAAGGTGAAGAAGTCGGACTACTCAATTTCCTTTGACTCAAGTTCCAATCCTCTTCATCTGACCCCTCCAATATATGTGTATATTGATTTGGCTGTTGCGCACTTAGCAGCCGTGCGGCACAAAAAGTCGAGGGAGCCGTTAAAGATGGGGAGCCGCCGCGGCACAACTGCTGAATAAATTATATTCTGACGAAATCCTTTAATCCTTTTGTAACGGCGGTCACGGTTCCTCAATTCGAGTGGAATTTTTCGGCGGGTTTAATCTTTATTTTTGGGTTACACGTCCCATTTTGTAATTATGACAGCGAGGTCACGTCGAGGCAGTTATCGGTGGGCGCATGCTTGGGTTCATGTCTGGATCTACTCCTTGAAATATAAAATCAGCCGCCATTAGAAAATGGTAGTCTTACTTTACAAGAATCCAATTTCGTCCTTCTGACCTGTTTCCTTCATTACTCAATCGAAGAAATATTTACTGGTAACCTTTCTTGTATTTATTTTTTGTTAAATATTCTTTCATAATTCCAAGGTAAATATAATTCAAACCGTTACCTTGCTTTTCAGTTTTAGAGACATGGAAGGACAGGACAAATATTTATCTTTTCATAACTTTTATCTGCTGCTAACTAGTAGATCAAATGATTATTTTAGCTATGAACTCCATTTGGTTCCAGTAAAGAAGAACTGATGACAGCCACTCTTAGTAAAGATCCATAAAGAGCATATTGAGACGTGGAGTAATTTTTCTCGAAAACCTGACTATTAACGAAAGCGCATCAGGAGTAAAGAAAGGCGCATATTATGGGGGTTTTTGGAGTAGGATGGAGAAAGATGAACGAAACGGAGAAAGCCCGAGCAAAGGAGTGCCAGCATGTTGTGGAAGTGGAAGATATAAAATGTCGAATAACATGAAGAGAACTAGTTGACGGATGGAGCAGGCTATAGATCAACGGGATTGCAACGGGATGCTGATGGCTGTGAAAGATGGGATCATCCCTGGTGAAGGTGATGCGTAGCTTGGAATGGAGGAGAAAAAAATGATCATATGGATTGGGATGGAGAGAGGTCGCAAGTATGCAGAAATAGATGGGGAGATAATGCAGTAATGTTAAGATGTCGATAAAATGTGCCTTTTGAGAATAGCTGGTGGTATTTGTTCGTAAATACATTGAATCGACAGAATACTCTCAGTGAATGGATAAATTCAAAATATTTTCTCTGGTTATGCCACATCTCGAATATCCCGTGGGCATTTGGGACCCTGGACATAAAGATTTAGCCAAATAGTTATAGAATACGTAGATAATCTGGTTGCTTCGTTAAAAAATGCTACGAGCGAACATTTAGTATTTTACAACCTTTTACAGGGATTAAGGTGGGAGCCCCTAGAGACTTGAAGGCTACACGTTTGGCTAAGCTTGCTTGAGAATTTCAGAACTGGTGGGTTTCAAAGTGACTCAGAATATAATCATGACGCCTCACAACATCTCTAGGTCTGACAGAAGCGATAAAATAATAGAGATAGGTACATAGTCGAACAGAAATGTGCAAAAATTCGTTCTTTCCGCGCACAATAAGCGATCACAGTAAAATCTGAGCCCCAAAAAATACACTCCCATAATATACTCACCATTTCACCTCCCAAAACATTATCCCTTACATCTTTACGCGGCTGGTGTCCTAACACCCCATGTGGCGGCTCGCAGGGTAGCACGTAGATGTAGATTGCATTGTATTTTGTTCCAATTGTGTAAGTATTTCAATTGCCGTCATATCGTCAGCTTTTTCTCTGCTCTGTTGATTAATTTGGTGTGGGGGTATTTGTGGTAGTCAAATGAAATCCTTATCATGATTATGTAGTTATCAAAATTCTAACCCGAATATCCATTTTTGATCGATTCTCTTATACGATCCTTTTTTGCATCGCTAGGATTGCAACCCCATTTTACTCAATGAATCACAACACGACCATGAATATGTAGTATTCTCTGTCAGATAGTATTCCGTTTGGAGTGGTGGCCACGAGCAGTAAAACCAGGTCTAACTTCTGCTTTTCACCGCAGAGAAATGTGTTTCTCCAAAACTCTTCACCTTCCTCAATCGAAGGAACGACAGCGATGCTTACGGGAGCTACCAAAGCTTAACAAGACATCAGGTCTGAAAAGATAGTTGTGGTAAGTCATTTATCTTTTTCTTTCTAATTTTATTGGTTTTATTAAACACAGTTGATTGGCATTGGCTCTGTCTTTTAAAATACATACGAGAAGCACTATATCATACGTTAGTCGTAGTTTTTGCGGTAGCACATTTAATATACCGAGCCCAAAATAGTCAAAAGCCAATTCAATCTTTTTTACCCACTTTCCGCTATGTCTCCTGTTCACTTTTTCATGTAAGCCTCGTCCCGCGGCTGTTGTGTGATCCATTTTACTGAGAACAATGCGTCGGATACCGTCCTCTTTGATTTTTTTTGCTTAATCTGCCTATCCTCCGTGGGTACTGACATAATTTAGTAGATCTATTTGGTACGCTTGCTACACCTCGTTGCACCGAATTTATTTGCTCTTCACACTTTTCAGGTTCGCCTTATTTCACTTACCACTCCATTTTACAAGGCAAGGGCCTAGCCTCATTGAAACACCAGTTCCCGTAATATCACTGAAGTTAAGCAATGTTGGGCCCGGACGAGGGTTGGATGGGTGACCATTCATACCTTTACCGTGGCGCTCTTGTCCCCTGTCTGCATGTGGCAGGCAGGTTAAAAAGAGGTAGGCACCAAGGACCACTAAATTTCTATGTGCCCGAGCTCCTGACGAAGGCTCCCCCAACTAACAATCCAACTCCATTTTACAAGCAATTATTCACGTATTTGATCTTTATATCATTTTCCTGCCTGTGTGTCGTCTCTCCTACCTACTGTCTTCCTCCCATATTTGCTGCAGTATACCCCATGCCTCGTTGTGCATTTATAAATGAGGTTTATAGGTGCCTTAGTAATGGTACTTATGTGCTGAAATCATGGTTGGTGGTTGGTTGAAATCAAAGTTTGGAATATAACGCGGTTCTAATTTAGAGATGTTTGACATTAAATTGTTCCACCAAGCTACGCCTGAGACTTTTACTGACCTTTATAGGAGTGATTGAGGGAAGCCGTTAATCCCATCATGGTCCATTACCTGTCAAATTGGAATGGACGCAATAAATTAAATGTAATAGTCAGCCGTATCTACCAGCCGTAATAGTCAACCAGGAAACAGTATGTAAAAACATTCGTGTGGAGCGTAGCACTCTATGAATCGGAAGCATGGACCGTTGGAAAAGTTAACGAACTGACTTGAACCCTTCGAAACCTGTCACTGGAGGAGGATTCTGAAGATAAATTGGACGGACAAAATGATAGCTGATGAAGTGTGCAGAAGAGTATAAGACCATATGAAACACCATACAGAAAAGAAGAATCTGATATATTGGACGTACCAAGAGACAATATGGATTTGCCAGGAACATAATTGAAGGTAAAATAGAGAAAATAAGTTCCCAGAGGAAGGCCCAGGAATAAGTTCATGGACCAAATTAAGAGGAATGTATATGCATGGGAAGAAATACCAGGAGGTAACGGAACTGGAATTAAATTGGGAAAGGTGGAGGGCTGGAGTCATCTAATCTTAGGATTGAGCAACCAATGATGAGTGAGCCGTGTCCAATATAAATATTGCTTATTGTCTGTAGTAGATGGATACATTGTTGTCGGAATAAGGTAGCACGAAAGAAGCTGATTAATGACATAGGAGTGACTTAGTGGACCAGTTGATTGGGGTATTTTTTATCGCAATGGGCCGTCTAGAGACATACAAGTCGAAAATGTTTGAAACCCGCTAGTATTTTTTAGATTTTCAAATGAATTACTACGTGCTTTTTTCTCCTTTTACGTTTTACTGTTTCCTTCATCGTGTCTCCCATTTTGGCATTCCATTTTGTGCGGGCAAAAATACTTTCCTTCTAAAAGGCCATTATTCTAAATTGATTTGCTGTCGCCATCTCCTCAATGACTCTGAAATTATAAAGATTGAATCATTGCAGTAAGTTCTAAGTTAAATATGTTGGCATTCAGAATGATTTTCTAATGATTGGTAGCGCTGCGTTCTTCGCTTCCTCTTGAGAAGCCAAGATGTTCCGTTTTCTTAATCTTGTTCAACTTTCGTCGTATACCTCTATAAGTGGAGGCTGTTGTAATCGCCGCACAGTGGCCCGAAATCGGAAAAAGCCGGACAAAAGTCCAAAATGGCTTTTTTTGAGATAGAGACTTGAAACTTATCAGAAATACTCATAAATGATTACCAATTATAGATTTATATGCCATTTTACATAAATACGACCCGTTACTGAGATACAGTAGCCCAAACATGACCAATTTTTCAAAAACGCGCGATTTCGTTTTTCTTCGAAAATCTTTGAATTTAAGCAGGTGGTGTTGCGTTGGTATGATTTTTATGGAATAAAAAACGCAATATTCCTTTGACCTGGTGCTTTGCCTATATTTTCCATGACCTTTGAAGATTTTGGCTCTCATCTGTCTGGTTTTGCAACGCAAAATGGCGTACCCTTTTTTCACGTGAAATTTGACATAAAGTAGACATTATCTTTCGTTTACGAAATATATAACTCGGGAAATTTACATCACAGTGTAAAGTAGAAATTTCTTAAGAATACTAAACAGAAGACTTGGAAAAAAGTTTGCGACCAAGGAAATGAGAGCGATTTTTCGATCGCGCGTCAAGGCTGAGCTACACGACGCGGGACCCTGAGGCTCGGTAACTGCGGTCGATTTTTCAAGTTTTTGAAACTTTATTCTTAAAAATCGTCATTTAAAGCACGGCACGAAGTCATTATTGACCTAAAACACTATACTGAGGATATTACCAGGATTATGGATCGATCGACTACACCATTTAACGCATTACTCTAGTGAAGATGCCAGGGACTGGATATTTGTCGGAACCATCCCACGTATAAGAAATATGCTTCGGGTATGAAGTAGGGTTAACAGATTAAGTCGGCATGCTAAAGAGAGAGAAATAAACTGTTTCCGGGAAAGGCAACAACCGATACTCTTTTTTCCCTTTCCACCCTCGCCGAGGTGGGTCGCGCGGAAAGGTGCGTTTTATGACGACGCACAGCCTTAGACGGTATTTAACGGGTTCTTCCACAAGGGTTTCCCCTTTTGAATTTGACCAAGATTCATACACTAGGGGAATGTTTTAGGGAAAAGGAAACGAAAATTACTATATCTTTGAATTCATGATTTATATATTATTATAAAATGGTAAATTAAGAGTTAACTTGACTAGGGCAAATTTCACTTTCGGTCGTCCATCGTAAAGAAAATATACGAGGCAACATGCCTGATAAATGCAAATTCAAAATAAAATCGAACGAATGCATTGACAAAAAGTTTGAAAACTGTTTGCTAAATCCGTAAAGGAATATTTAAATTAAAAAACAAAATAGCATCAATGGAATACCAAGCATCAGCTGAAACTTACAAATGAAATCAATGCGGAACCATAAATTAGAAAATAAAAGGAGTACATGTTTTGGAAGTCACCTATTACTGTGCTTTTTTTAAGTAATTAAATTGTATCTTTTCATTTACAGAATTTCAACCTTCAATTCTCCGATGAACTCATTTCGTCACTAGTGCCTGATTCCTCTTCTTCACTATCATCCGAAAGCAGCAGTTCTCTTAAATCTTCTGGCATTTCCCTTGCTCTCCTCGGAGTTGATGTCAGGGTGGAGGAAAGAAATGGATCAGACGTTAACAACAGTCTTTTAAATAGATCGTCATTCGTGGCCTCTCTGGAGTGCTTCCTGCTGAATCTCTGGCGGAATTTACGGGTGTCCTTATTCCGGGCTTCCATTGCCTCTTCAGAAAGTTGTCCCAAGGGAAGAATCGCCTCTTTTGCAATGTCGCTTCCATGCAGAAGTACCTTATGTACCGTGGTTGGCATATAATACCAGGGATACAGCTTGACGTATAATTCCGCAGTTCTCTCGCAGTAGTCCGAGAAAGCTGTATAATTAGGAGTTATGCCACTGGATATTGCCCTCAGAATGATGGAAAATTTTTTTATGAGATCAACATTGATACCTGTAATTAAAACATGATAAATTAATTTACTGCTGATGGTACAGTATACTTTCCTATGAGAACAAATAATTTAGATGAAATATTTAACCAGTTTATATGCAAACACATGCGTGAAGTTTACATATGCTTTGCTATTACAGTGCACGTTTACTCAATTGCCTGTCAAATCAGCGGCCAAGTCTGGGGAATCGAAGAAACGCCTTGCCGTGTTACTGTCATTCGTGTTACCTGATCCAGGCCTTGGAACATCAACAATCAACCCCATCCTTTCTCTAAAAGCCTTCTGAATTCTTATTTTTCTCTGTATAAGCAGTGTTTTGAGATTTCCTCGGGCCTGTAAAGAATTTTGTTCGTAATTCAAAGGCATTTTCACCACTGAACCAGATTCCAGCTTGTTTGTATTCATTCTTACCTGCCACTTTTTGAACTCTAGTCTGTACGATATGTGTAGCACACTCTCAAAAAACCGGATGTAGCAATGCAAGGTTGATAATCCAAAAGAATATTTAGCCACATCTGCAGGTTGATTCCTCATTGCCTTCAAATCATTCATCTCCGTAGCTGTTGCTCCTCAGACGTAGCACCTCATACTCGGATTGTCAGTTAATGCGTTGCATGCCTAAAATAATCGTATTTTAATTTTTTAAATCCATAAGCACTACCATATTCTTGTCTATACAATAGAAATATGAATTTTTCTTATTTTTCCATTTATCATGGTTAGCAGCAAGCTGAAATTGACTGAGTTTCCATTTCTCCATTCCATTGCTCCAATTTTTCAGCCCTTCAATCTGCCTTTGAATGTAAATACTTTCCTCATTAGCAACTTCCTTGGTTTCCTTCTGCCACCGGAGGCGAATAGACCGGAAAAATCTGGTTGATGATGGGCGAGGATTTTTCCAGATTATTTCACCTAAAACAGCAGACATGGAATTAAGTACTCAATTTTACTACAGTCAGATTCATTCGTAATAAGCAAGATATGCGATTTGAAACGCCTCAAACTCTTACCATTTTCGTCATTCAGCAAACAAAGTGACACCACGGAGCTCATAAATAAATATTCATCGGAAGAATCCGCCTGTTCCCAATACTGTTTATATTGTGAATGGCCCGAACTCCCGTCAAAGCCATATTTGCATATTAAGGTGCAGTCCACCTCATTGCTGGCCGCTAGAACAGTGGATTCGCATGTCAGTATCCTCGATGCGGTGTGGTTTAATACAGCCTGTAGATTCACTTCGCATACGTTTTTTGCAATGCCTATTGCTTCTGGGTATGCAACACTTTTTGCGGTTAACACTCGTGCGTAGCTGGGGTACAAGTAATGTCCATAAGTACGAGCGGAGCGTCTTAATACATTGTACTGATTTTTAGTCAGCCCAATGGTGATGATCAAAGATAAAGCCTCCTTTGGAGACATCTCTTTCTGCACCTCATCACTCTTCCTCTACTTAGTAAGTACTCTCTTAGCTCTAGTGGGAGTAGTTGTCGTTACTTCCGTAATTAACTGTGCGGCTGCAATATCTCCGTCCTCCATTAAACCAAGAGAGGTTGCTAATGCCAGCTCAGCTACTGAGGAACAACTTTTAATATTTTGAACTTTCCTTCTTTGAGATCGGTTACACGAAGAAGTAAAATCTTTTTCGGGCCGCCCCAATGAACCTAATAAAGCAATAATTGTAAGATGTAGAATAGTGTATACAATTTATAAGATATGGAATAAGTATAGATATTCATAAATATAATTTTCTTTAAAAGTTCAAAACATACTTAAATATAATACATACCAGTTGCCTTTGAAGTACCAGGAAAGTATTGACGGACAACTTCAGGTAAAATTATTGGCTCTGCGAGCCATGCCTCACATCGCACTAAAAATCTTTCATTATTCCGGCAACATTGTTTCCACATTTTTTCGAAATACGGCCAGAATCCCAACCGAAGTTAATCACCGATACCATCAGGAGCATCTTCATAGCTCTCTACATTCAATCTCCGCGACAAAAAATCCAGCAAGTGTGTTTTTTTCTCGCCTGATGTCTTTCCTTTCATTTCTAATACTTTATTATGTAACTCAAAACGAGTAATTTGGTTTGAATCCATCGCAACGTTAGAAAACGCTCGAAACCCTGTGCGGTGATTTAAAAATTAGAAATATGTAAAGAGAACACGCATCAAAATCATAATTGCCATGATTTATAGGGGCGAAAAAACAGTAAAAATCGATAAGTAATTTAACAATTTCATTGAAGTAGTACGCAAACATACGCATCTTTGAAATGGAAATCATAAAAAACTCACCTTGCAAAAATTCAAGCTGGAAAATCACTGCGCTGTTCAACTCCGGGAATAGCTAGTGGGAATTCAATAAAGCCCGAAACAAATCACTAGACAACACGAAATTGAGAATTACACTACAGCACGACACGACACTAGGACAACGAGCACGACACTTATTCACCGATTCCATACTAAAACTGCAAGTTGACATGCATTTCGGCCGGGGAAAGGAAAAAACCCTGGTGGAAGAACCCGTTAAATACCGTCTAAGGCTGTGCGTCGTCATAAAACGCCCCTTTCCGCGCGACCCACCTCGGCGAGGGTGGAAAGGGAAAAAAGAGTATCGGTTGTTGCCTTTCCCGGAAACAGTTTATTTCTCTCTCTTTAGCATGCCGACTTAATCTGTTAACCCTACTTCATACCCGAAGCATATTTCTTATACGTGGGATGGTTCCGACAAATATCCAGTCCCTGGCATCTTCACTAGAGTAATGCGTTAAATGGTGTAGTCGATCGATCCATAATCCTGGTAATATCCTCAGTATAGTGTTTTAGGTCAATAATGACTTCGTGCCGTGCTTTAAATGACGATTTTTAAGAATAAAGTTTCAAAAACTTGAAAAATCGACCGCAGTTACCGAGCCTCAGGGTCCCGCGTCGTGTAGCTCAGCCTTGACGCGCGATCGAAAAATCGCTCTCATTTCCTTGGTCGCAAACTTTTTTCCAAGTCTTCTGTTTAGTATTCTTAAGAAATTTCTACTTTACACTGTGATGTAAATTTCCCGAGTTATATATTTCGTAAACGAAAGATAATGTCTACTTTATGTCAAATTTCACGTGAAAAAAGGGTACGCCATTTTGCGTTGCAAAACCAGACAGATGAGAGCCAAAATCTTCAAAGGTCATGGAAAATATAGGCAAAGCACCAGGTCAAAGGAATATTGCGTTTTTTATTCCATAAAAATCATACCAACGCAACACCACCTGCTTAAATTCAAAGATTTTCGAAGAAAAACGAAATCGCGCGTTTTTGAAAAATTGGTCATGTTTGGGCTACTGTATCTCAGTAACGGGTCGTATTTATGTAAAATGGCATATAAATCTATAATTGGTAATCATTTATGAGTATTTCTGATAAGTTTCAAGTCTCTATCTCAAAAAAAGCCATTTTGGACTTTTGTCCGGCTTTTTCCGATTTCGGACCACTGTGCGCCGTGGCGATTTTTTTCAATTCCCGTGTTTCGGGGATCATCGTTGCAACATAAAATTTTGCGTGAAAATTTTTTACGGAAACCTACAAAATTTTGGAGAAAGGTTAAAAAGATGTGCGTAGTGTTATTAATAGTTTACCCGATTAAAAATTGAGTGTCAATCAGTTCAAGAAGACCCTCAACAAGGAAGGCCTTCGATGCCAACTGATGGCAGCATCACTCAGAAAGAGGAGGGTCTGTTGCGCGCTAACCGTCGTCAGACTGCGAGAGAACTTTCTGGGAAGTTTTAAATCTTGATTGGGTCATATCATGACAATTTGACCGAAAAGTTGAACATGCATCGGGATGCAGCAAAGTTCCTCGTTGATTTCAGCCGAGCAGAACGACCGTCCTCGACCGCGACAACGCGCCCGTCACTAATCCTTGTAAATTCGTGAGAGTTGTGCTGTATCAAATGACTGTCCTATTAAGCCTCCCCAAGCACCTTGGATACTTCTGAGTTACTTGTTTAAATTTTCGTTCATTATAGTTAGTGCTCCAAAGACTTCGTTTTGACGCTATTGACGACATTAAATAGAATTTGGCACGGGAAAGGGAGGAGATGCCCTAAGAAGCACTCCAGCAATGTTTGGCAAAGTAGAAATAACTCTGGAAAAAGTGTATCTCTAGTTTAGGAAAGGACTTATTAGGATATAGGGACCAATAAGTTGCAAGTAATCTGAAATAATTATTTTACAAATTTTCCCGTTTTTTTAACAGCCCTCGTATATTCCTATAACCCAATAGTTTTGCCCATGTTTTGGTATACCTGCCACCCATTTAGGTATCCGTGAGTCAGGAGTGTTCCTTTTGCAGGATTCTATTCTTTATCTTAATTTGTGTATTTCAAGTGGAAATGTAAATTAATCGAGCCTTCTCATAGTTTGTGATCGAGACTTTCGTCGTTCTCTGCATAGCTTTTTGGCTTAAATCGTTGCGCTGGTTCGTCCTTGAATTATGACGAGTATTTCATGTCTTGTTAGGAACCACCACTTGGCATGCACCCCGGAGGTGCCTGGCACGGTAATTTGTTTTTGTAGGTTAAAAAAAAGTCTCCATCCAGTTAAACTGCTTCAATTGAATACTTTCCAACACTTTCCTCTCTCCAACTAACTCGTGTTTGTTTTTATTCCCGTCCTTAAAACTTATTCTCTCAGCATTTTCCAGCTCACCTGCATCTCATAAATCTCCCAAGCGCGCTAAATCTCTTCTTTCAAAGGCCTCCGCAGTTCACCGTTATTTTGTTGGAGTTATTTGGCCATCATTTTTCTTAACAGAATGGAAATTCTCATTAATTATGTAGTCGGAACATTGTGTGATTAATTTAAAATTTATGGCTTACTAATTTTGTGTGGACATATTCCTCCCTTGTCGTGTGCAGTACAAGGTAAATAGTAGCTTTTAGGTTCAGCATCTCGAATTTTCACGAGTAGCTCACGTATTGGGAAGTATTAGTCATTCAATTTTGTTAAACCTTGAATGTGTGTGGTGAAAGTATCTAGGGCACCGTTTTGCCGTGATCAAGGTTAAATGCGGTCAGATTTCCCATCCAATTACCATACCTTTTTTAGAAGCATACGAAGATGGGTAGCGAAGATAGGGTTTGTTTTGGAACTTTTTAGTCCAGACATTTGATATTTCGAAGTTCGAAGTCCTTGAGAAACGAGATCCTATACAAATTGCCCTTTATAAATAAATTAATCTGCCGAATGTGGCGAATTATTGTGAATGCCACTTAAACATCGAAAAGCCAACGAAAAATGCAGAAGACCCTAATTCTGAGAAAAGTATTAACCTCTTTTGATACAACGTTTGGTTACGTTTGAAAACATATGTTATCCGAATGAATGTGTTCATTCGGAGTTCGGCTGTGCCCATAAATGAAAAAAGAGCGTTTTCCTCCAATGCTTATATAGCGTTCGCCATCATGCGTGGTATTGTATCCGTGGTGGTAAATTTACCTCCCCGTAACAACAATTTACAATAATTTTGCCCTTTCTTTATTGAGAAGGGCAAATTTTTATCATATGAAACAAAATAGTGAGTATCTTTTTGCTGACATCTGACGGACATGTAACTGTTATCCTAAATCATTTGAAGTAGTGCAACGTTTGAATAAATCGAAGGTAGAAAAAAAAGGCCTCTCGGAAATTGAAAAAAAGGTAAGTTAGTGTGTAAGAAAAACCCTGCCAAGAAATAATAACAACTGGGCTTAAATTCCTCCAAATACCAAACCGCCAGTTATATCTGAAACTATACTCATCGATGGAGATCATGCGGAGGTACGCCCGAAAGCTGTTATTCCTCTAGTCCACTCTTCAGTTGTATGATAAGTTTGAGAAGATCTCCACTGCGACGACGAAAATTCGTATGGATTCCTATTGACTCATCAGGGGTATGGAACCTGAAAGAATACCAAACAAGGTCCTTCTCACCTCTCGGGAGAAAGGTAAAAAACCGGCCTCATTGGTGAAAAAAGTGCATTGAGTTCTTTAAAAAACTTTGAAAATCGGGAGGATATGGGAAACAGAGACGTTGTCAGAACGGAAATTGGCGAGGCGAAGGATCTAGCTGAAGAGAAACTAAGAAGAAAAAGGGTATTTATAGGTGAGGTGTTAGTGAGGGTAGGTAGGAAATCATAAAGTTACTCTTTATTAACGTTTCGGAGTGCGATGCAATCCATCATCATTGCACACACGCCGGCGCATTTTTTTTACATAATTTATTCTGAAATACATTATGCGCTGAAATGCAGACGAGAATGAACTATTTTTTTATTTCCGTACTGCCCTCGATTTGAATAATTGGGCTCGATTTGTTAAACAGTGAATAGAAATGGATATTCTCAGGAGCAGAGCAAGCAAGAATGATACATATCGTAAAATGAAGAAACCCTGGCGAAAGAGAAAAGAACGTGAGATGGTGAAGGACGTTGTCTAAGCGCAGTCCAGAAATGGCTGAAAGGAATGATATTCATAAAAAAGTTAAGGCAGATAGGACGAAAACTTTTGGAATTTCCCATAGGGTGATGGTACCGATCTGCACCGACGCGTCGAAACGTTTCTATTGCGTAATCTACTGTCACTTTTCTCGCTGGGGACAGTGGTTTAATGCGGATATAAAAACTTTGATGTTTTACAGCATCAACGCCATGATCCAGTAGCAAGCTGGAGAACTCTTCATTATAAATATTTTCCGAGAGAACCTCAGATCTTTCATGAAGATCGATTATTCAAAGAAATAATTACATTTCGACTCATCTTTTATGCTTTGACCCACCATGTACTCCAAAAATGCTTTAGAGACCGGTGATCGTTGTATTTTGTCAGCCATGTGCTTAGAAGTGGCTTAAACCTCGTGTCCAAAGATGACATCGTTCTTGCAGTAAGAGGTATCATATGTGTTATGCGGTTACTCGTGAAAAGACAGTTTCTTTGTAGCCCTCATGAAATCCGCAATACAAGAGGTCGCCTTGGTAGCTGAATTGGTCAGAATAATCGGCCAGGGTGCGAAGGTTCTGGGTGCAAAATAGTCGCTTATCATTTTTTTATTAAATTTTGTTAATTCTGAATATTTTCAGCAGATCACTCTTGCTTAATGTATTAATGCAGATTGTAGAGTATGAAATAATCTTATCTGCATTGATACATGTGGCATTGGTGATCTAGTGAAAATATTCCAAATTAATAAAACAAAACAAAAATAAAAAACAAATCTTTCGCGGCCAGTTTCGTATTCGTAAATCTGTAGAGTGTAAAACGATACAATTTCTGGCTTGACTTCTTTTAAGTTAATGTTACCCATGCTTAAGTTATGGTACTTATACTTTTCCTCAGTTATTATTTAGCTGGTATTTTCAACGCGTTTCTCCAATGCGCCTGATTGTGCCGCCAATCGCCGAAACGCGTTGTACCAGCTAAATAAAAGATAAAAGTTTTATTTTTAAGATTAATAGTATCGTTTTAAATGCAAAGAATTGAAATAAAACCAGCCAAAAAAATCATCATTACATCAAGTTACGTCACATTAAATCAAGTCGTAGAGTATTTCGATGAAAAGGTTGTCCATATCTTACGTTCCTGAAATGCGTGCAAACCCATCTGTCGAAACTTCGGCACCAAAACGCTCTTTTGCTCGAATGGTCGTTAAAAATTCTCTGGATCCACACAGTCCTTCTTATATGTAAAAGCTGCTTATGTGTTCTATGATATTTCACGCTGCTTGTCGATGATGTTCAGTTTATGGTGGCACCTTTTGAATGGAAAAATTCAATTAGTAGCTTCGATAAAGTATGTTTGACTCTTGACTCAGGTGCAATGACATGTCATCGCGCATAAAAAACCGTATGGCAAGTAGTTGCTGTGGCGACTGAAGAAATGTTTCAATTCATAAGCATCCATTTCTCCATTTTTTTCAGCCCCAATTTTCATGTCAAAATGCTCGTAACTTTAATAGAAACCGTTACGGCTTGTTGAGTTTGAAATCGAGATCCATTTCGTTAATGTCACCTTTCGTCATCACCATCCCTGAATTACGAGACGGCGATCGTGAAAGAAATACCCTGAGGCTTTGCTGACAACACCTCTCAAGTATGAACTACGGTCGATTTCCGTTTCCTGGCCTTAATGATGGGTCGTTACGAAGCGTATGTTACTGTCACTGTGTCGCCATCTTGTGGCTGTGAGCTTCTTTTTGAACAAAAAAATGTCGTAAATATTAAATTTGACATTACAGCCTGGCTGTATCAAAGGTAACACCATCTTTCACTCTTAGCGCCTTTATAGCACTCTGTAAGTTGCTACCTATGATTAGGCGAGAGGACAGGATACCTACTTATAATGTGCGAACGTATTGTAAACAAAATTCAATTACCTATAACCTCAAAAACGGACTTACGAGATCGTGAACCTCAATATAATTTAATAATAATGATAATAAAGTTTAAAGTTCAATCTTATAAACAATTTCCATTCATAATGATAAGTTGCCAGTAGCCTTAAAGGACCTGTTTAAGGTTCTAGGTTTACGGTTTACAGCCCAACTAAAAGTGGCAAAAAAATGACAAGGGAGAAACTGTTTGAGTTCTGCAATGAGAAGAATATGGTAGTAGCTAATACTCTCTTCGAGCACCATACGCGTATGAAGTAGAAGAGGAAAGGACCATATGGAACACCTTATAGAAAAGAAGAACAAGATGGATTGGACACACCCTGAGACACAATTAGTTTGTGAAGAACATAATTGAAGGCAAAATAGAAGGAAAAGTAACCAGGGAATATACCCAGGAATAAGTTCATGGACCAAATAAAGAGGAAATTACGTAGGGAGAGATACCAGGAAGTAAGGGAACTAGCATTAGATAGGGAAGGGTGGAGGGCTGCAGTCGACCAATCTTAGGATTGAACAACCAATGCATGGGCTGTACTAGGCCTATTCTCCTATCCATTTCTCCTCAATCTTTGACCATCCAATCCTGACCTTTAATTTTCATTTCGTACGCGCGACTAATAAGTCGCTTGTTTATCCGTCTTTAATACCCTCGCCTTACTGTTTTAGTGTTTTTTCATCTCATACAGTGGTTGGATTTTTAATTCTCGCCTGACATTATCCCTAATGTATACGGGTCATTCCACCACAATTCGACCAGAAAATTGGCAAAATTGACCCTTGAGGTAACCGATTTCGACCAAATTTGGCAAATCGTCTTCATTTGATTACAAAATGAAAACCCCAAAGCCATTTTGTAATCCATTCAACGGTTTACGAAATATTGCAATGTTGTAAAACAAGAATTTTACAAAAGCGTCGTCGCATTTGACGGCATATCTCCGGAAATAAGGGAGATAAAAATGCATGCAATGACTTATTTTAAAGGTATTAAATTGAGAAATATAATTAATGGATTATTACATAAAATTTAAACAATTAAATAAAGTTTATAACAAATTAAAATGTTCAAATTGATTTTTGACGATGTAGCTATGCCTTCGATTTTCCTCATTTTTTTATAAGTTGTAGATACAACCCTCCTCTACAAGTTAAAAAAATTTGGTAGGGGTAATATTTCATTTAAGAAAGAAAAAAAATTTTGAGTGAAGGCGTAACGCTGGTCTCCCGCCGCGGCGGCGTCCGGCTCTCGCGCCTAACGTTCAGTAGTCGGTTCTCCAGATCTCATCAGTGCGCTTCCTTTTCCATCTTCTTTTCACCAATTTTAACTGTATACCGACCTTTCGATTCCCTTTACCCATGTCATTCGCTATTTGCTTCCCACTGGAGTGACCGTCGCTTTAGAATCCAGGATTAGCGACAACATGCTTAACAGCGGGGGCGACCATGGGCCCACCAGCGGCCGTGCTCGGAGAACAATAGACATACCTCGCCCCGTCTTAGACCTCCAATGCTACTTTCCTCTCTTTCCCTATCTCATTCTCCTCGCATACCCTTTATTTTGTTCTGAGAAACATCTTTACAACCATTGCGCCCAGTAGCCGTCGCCCACCCTCACCCATTCACATATTAACCCCTGATAAAAAAACAACAGTAAATGCGAAGAGCTACCCATGACATTTTTTTCCCTCACTAACTATCGCATTTGCAAGCAATTCGTCAGTTGTCGTCTATCCTCCTTCAGTGACGTTTCAAAACTCTCCTTGTTCTCATTTTTACAGAGCGCGTGTTTCAGTGCGAGTAAACATTTTTTGGTCTGCAGTGGTTGATTATGATATGTTCAGTTGGTGATGCTTTAAACCAGAAATGTTCGAGTGTAACAGTATTGAGGAATTTTTGCAGCTATTCTACTCGTGAAATTGAGTTGATCGATTTAAGAAGTGGTATGGATGCTGTACTCAGTGCATGCAACCGTCATTGTAAGTATTATTTACTCTTCTACGAGGGTCGTCAAGAGCGGTGCTGCAATCCCTTGAATTTGCATAGAAGCATTCGCTCGATTAATTTGTGCACAATTACAAGTGAGTTCCACAATTTCTATCATGACACAGTGCCTGTTGTAACAGAGGGTAGAAGCTCTGTGTTCAATGTAAAGTGGGTGTGAAAAAATTCAACAAGCCAGAATATGTTGCCGAAAAGAACAGTCTAGCTTACTTTCAACATAAGCCAGAAAGTCAGTCAGAGCTCGCCACAAATGACGATTACCAGAGTAGGGTTTATGGTGCAGAAGGACCTTCAACCAGTGCTACATTCGCTATTAAATCTCAAGTTTCTCAGTCAGAGTCATCAGTTAGTTCTATGAAAGATAGCGGGACTGATGAAACCAATGGATGTCAGTACATTCCAGGAAAAGAAATTCGCTTGGGAAAACTGAACAAGACGTTAAAATCCCTGGATCAAACACCTGTAACAACAAAAAAAATTGTAGAGGACAAGCAAATATCTGGCGAAGAAATTAAAAGTGGCAACCGCTGCTTTGAGATTATCTCTTCACAAGGTTACTGGTGGGGAGGTGAATATTCAAGCAGATATATCTGAACAAGAAGATCACTTCCACCAAGATGGCAAGGAAATGATTATGAAGCTGAAGGATAAGTTCCTAAACGCTACGAAAATGAGTGAAAATTTTTTAATCCTATCTGTCCTACCTAAATCTTGGAGTGTTTCAAAGATAAAGCAGGAGTTTCAAATATCGACGTATTTGGTCAAAAAGATGAAAATATACGTATCTGAGTAAGGAATTCTGTGCTCTGCGAACGCGAGAGGAAACAAATACCTCTCAAATGACACTGAACTGAAACTGATTGAGTTCTACCGTGAACCAGATGTTAGTAGAGAAATGGCGGGCAAAAAAGAGTGCAAGAGTGTAAAGGAGGGAAATGTGCGCGTAGTAAAGCAGAGAAGGTTAATTCTTTGCAATTTGAGGGAAGCCTATGAAGCCTTTTAAAAGAGAAACCCTAATTTAAAGATTAGTTTCTCCAAATTTGCAGATTTGAAGCCTCCTGAGTGCGTGTTGGCTGGTGAACCTGGCACTCACACCATATGTGTCTGCATGATCCACCAGAATTACAAGTTACAATACCTCGGGGCTGGATTAGAGAAAATAAAGTCGGATAACGGAGAAAAAATTAACTAAACTTATCGGGATTGCCTGGAATTCTCACTCTCGCCCTCCGTTAGAAATGTGCGTCATGAGTGAGTACCCAGAAACACTGCCACGAGAAAAGGGCGAAAACGGTGATGATGTCGTCAGAAAATGTGAGAGAAAAAACTGAATGACAGAAATTATTTCAGAGTCCATCAGGGGAAAAAGTACGGATGAGGTTCGTTTCAAGCAATGGACTCAGGAAAATCATTTTGCGTTAACCACACAGGTCAAGGACGTAAATATTTTTTGTGAGGCTTTCGCTGAGAATACCACCAAAGTAAGAAGGCATGACTACATCGCTTGCATGCAAACTATATTTTATTTAAAATGTCAGTGACAATCTGAAATTGCGTAAAGTTGTCGTTGTGGCCGATTTGTATGAGACTTTTTCTTTTCTTCACCAAGATGCTGGACAAGGGGTCCATTGGTGTAACGATCAGACTACAGTACATCCATTTGAGTGTTACAGCAGAAATACCTGCGATAAAGTCGCACCTTTCAGTTTGGTTATTATTTCAGACTGTATGGAACATAACGTGAGTGCATTCTATACATTTAAAGGGGAACTGATAACTTTCCTTCGAAGAAGAGTACATTATCTAAGTTGAATTTTACTATTCCGACGGTGCCGTGGCTCAATATAAGAACCGCTACAACATGATGAATCTGTTGCATCACTAAGAAGATTTCGACGGTGACGCTAAATGGCATTTCTATGCAACATTTCAAAGAAAGTGCCCGAGTGACGAACTAGGAGGAACATAATAAAGGGTATGCGAGGAGAATGAGATAGGGAAAGAGAGGAAAGTAGCATTGGAGGTCTAAGACGGGGCGAGGTATGTCTATTGTTCTCCGAGCACGGCCGCTGGTGGGCCCATGGTCGCCCCCGCTGTTAAGCATGTTGTCGCTAATCCTGGATTCTAAAGCGACGGTCACTCCAGTGGGAAGCAAATAGCGAATGACATGGGTAAAGGGAATCGAAAGGTCGGTATACAGTTAAAATTGGTGAAAAGAAGATGGAAAAGGAAGCGCACTGATGAGATCTGGAGAACCGACTACTGAACGTTAGGCGCGAGAGCCGGACGCCGCCGCGGCGGGAGACCAGCGTTACGCCTTCACTCAAAATTTTTTTTCTTTCTTAAATGAAATATTACCCCTACCAAATTTTTTTAACTTGTAGAGGAGGGTTGTATCTACAACTTATAAAAAAATGAGGAAAATCGAAGGCATAGCTACATCGTCAAAAATCAATTTGAACATTTTAATTTGTTATAAACTTTATTTAATTGTTTAAATTTTATGTAATAATCCATTAATTATATTTCTCAATTTAATACCTTTAAAATAAGTCATTGCATGCATTTTTATCTCCCTTATTTCCGGAGATATGCCGTCAAATGCGACGACGCTTTTGTAAAATTCTTGTTTTACAACATTGCAATATTTCGTAAACCGTTGAATGGATTACAAAATGGCTTTGGGGTTTTCATTTTGTAATCAAATGAAGACGATTTGCCAAATTTGGTCGAAATCGGTTACCTCAAGGGTCAATTTTGCCAATTTTCTGGTCGAATTGTGGTGGAATGACCCATACATATATGAAGAGTATTCTTTGCGGCATTTCAATTTCTTTCCTACATCATGGATTCATTTTTATTTTGATATGCCGGTTTCAATAGCATTTTACAATGTAGGAATACCTTTCACTTTAACTCTCTTAATGCAGTTTAGCTATTCCGAAGAGTTTTTGTTGATTGGGGTTTCTGAATCCGGTTAGGTGCAGTTTTCAGTCATTGTTCCTTTGAAATCTCTTGCTAATGGTCATTGAATGTTCGCCTTCATTGGTCATCGGTATTTCAAATTAACATTCCACAGCATTCATCATCTAATTTTTTAATTCGCGCACGTGTGTGGTTAGAGATTATACGGGCTGTTTCATTAAGTGCTATACAAATTAACGTTACTGTTATCGGCTTCACTTTTTAGCAGTTTAATATTTATTATTAAAATGTATTTGGTGAAAATTTCTCCTCAATCCGTCCTCCCTTCAGGCAATTTGTGTTTCGTTGAGGCACTGGAGTTTAAGTGTGATATTTCCATCAGAATTAATTACTCCTCGCTGAAAGTTCTATGGCCATTTTAACTGGCCAAAACAGAACTCTTAGGCCTATTACATTCTTGCTCCTCAGATTTGACCCCACTCGATTGTCTGTCGTGGAGATCCATAAAGTGTTTGTCCCATCTTCGCCGGCCGGTCTTGCTAAGCGACGATATCGAATTTAATTGGTGAGGTGATGCCTGATCTACTGAGTTTAGTAAAGAATTTGATTTCAAGTGCAATAATGTAATGACGAATTACTTAGTTTTCCACAAAAGATTTATTACGCTGTTACGACCCGGATTTCATCGCTGCGCGACGTCATCAGGTAATAATTCCCTTAATTCTATTGAAGTGTAATGATTGTAAATGTAAACGGAAGTCACATCGAACTTAAATACTTTATAAAACTTTGTGATGTGCCTGGCTTTAAAATGGTCCTTCAACCGATTCTTTAGGTCATATTAATTACTTTTAACACGTTTATAAAGCTATAAAGTTCATAGTAAAACAGTCAGTGTGCGGCCAGCGAAGTAATTTTATTCATTATCAAAATTAATGACCTAAGTTCTAGAGTTAGCAGTAACTTAAGATTACTTGCAGATGATACAGTTATCTACCGTGAAATGAACGAAGACGCGGACTTTGAAGCTCTAACATCGGACCTTAACGACGTTCATTCATGGTGCCAGGAGTGGGTGTTAGAATTATATATTAGCAAATGCACCAAAGTCCACTTCCTGCGAAAGTCGTCACAAAAATGCCAATTCTATACTGTGGGTGGAGTAAACATAAAATCTTCAGATACAGTAAAATATCTTGGAATTACCTTAACATCTGATATATTGTGGAGATTACACATACAGAACAAATGTGGCGCAGTATTAATGAAACTAGGTTTTGTTAAACGTATAATAGGACGGCGTGAAAAGATAGGATGAAAAAGTCTAAGAGAGATGCTACTTTGCTCTGGTTAGGCCACACCTCCAATACGCCGTGAGCATTTGGGACCCTGGTAATAAAAATTTAATCAAAAAAATTAATGAAATACAAAAAAAGCAGCACGCTTCGTCAAAAACTGCTACGAGCGAACATATTGGGCCGATTGCTCGAACGCAGTGTATTCGTTGCGAGGAGTCGTCGTTTACTCATCGTCTACGGCGACAATGTCTACCCGCTGCCTCACTTCGGCTTGCTAAAACGCTCTTCCGTCGCTGACTACCGCGAAAATGTATACACAATGGTGAGATGCCTTCGCTGGCTCGCGAGTTTGTGGCAACGCTGGAACAGGTGGTCATAAAACAAAGGAATTTAGGCTAGCAAACTAAGTTTAAAAGACCCAATTGAATTACGAAAATTCGTCTGTATGCTATAAAAGAACGTTTTTTCATCGGCGATTTAGAAATAACTTTGTGATAATGCGTATGAAAATTTAGTCGCGAAATATGAAAGCCATATTTTGCATCGATAATCATTTAATATGATTAGATCACCTCAGTGGTTCTATATGACCAAATCATGACAATAAATAATAAAAATTTTGATGGCTCATAAGTATGTATCTTATGCAAATGCTTTCCGAATGTCGAGGATGAAGTAGAATGGAAATAGATTTGTAAATTATTCGATGGGTGAAAGCCAAGCAATGAGAAATGAAATCTAAATTGTAAAAATCGATGCATAGAAGATGAATTATCAAAGGGACTAATTGTTTTTTACCAGACACTCAGACGAGGTAGCGGTCAGTAAATCGTTCTTATGCGAGTACTGTTCTTGTTGTGCCTCTATTCTAATTCATTTATTTCAATCTTGAGTATGGAAGTTGTTGAAGCTGATCAGTATTCTATTAACAATGAGCGGGTGGTCTCTAATTTAGAAATGAAAATTATTCTCCAAGGTTGTGGCTGGTCAATTAAATAAATCGCGGTTGGCAAAATCATATTTTTAATTTTCTAAAATTACGCATTTAGTAAATTGCCAATGCGTGCAATCTTAGGTCCGTGTGTTCTTGAGTAATTTTAAATATAAATCTAAACTGGATGAAATCGAACATTGTAACAGTAGAGGTTAACATCAGAGAAGAATGTAATTTGCTTAGAAATCGGCATAAATTCAATAATTGAATAAGGGGTTTTTTCAATAATTTTAATTAAGTGGAAATTTAAGCAAAACATGCATTCACTATTTTATTATATCAGTTCGGCGTTCAAACTCACGATTTCACAGGTCTTGTCGTCAATTTAATAATTCAAGGAACTAGGTGTTCGCATACTGGTAGTATATGCGTAATGTTGGCATGTCACTCAATTTTTTTGAAGCTGCTTTTTAAGTAAATAGCCATTAGTGAGCTTGGAATTTCTTATACTCAAATCTGAAATCAGCATCAACTACAACGCGAACGTCATTTATAGTGCATTGAACTGTAGTAAAGGTTGCCGAAGCTGTTAAAAGGAAGAGGAGACAATTTGATGGATATAAAATAAGGGAGACATTGACTTTGTGTAGAACATAATTGAAGGAAAAATAGATAGAATGGTCACCATAGTAACACCCTGTAATAAATTCATGGACCAAGTAAAGAGATTAGAGCAGGAGCTACCAAGAAGTAATAGAAATTTCATTAGATTAAGAAGTATAGAGAGCTGCCGTCAAGCAAACTTATAATTGAACGACTTATGAATGAAAATCACCGATACCTACTCTTTTACAGCCATAAGCATCTATTTCCGTGACCACAGTTTTTTCTTCATTCAGAACATTAGTAACCTCACTTGGTCCATATTTAATTACATGTTAAGTGCCTTTCATCTCTTTCCTAAGTATCCTCTTATTTATCATGAAATTTTGCATCACATAATCCCTTTACTTCCATCACTGTCAACAGTCATCACCCAGTAATATTGATCTAAAGTTAACTCATTTCCTTGTACACCATGCCCATCACTGATGAATTTTGTCTATTTTCCCCTAATTGAACTTTTTTCTCCATCCCTCTGCACATTCCCACCTTATAAGACTCCTATCTAATTTGATCCTCAAGGAAAAATCAGAAGGCATAATCACAAATTTACCCTCCATATCAGACTTTCCGCATAAATATTTCCGTGACTACAGTGGATTTCCTCTTCGATACTTTGGCGTTATGATATTATCGCCTGTGGCGAACTGAAAACTAATCCCCGGTTCCTTCGTAAATGCACGTCCGTGGTTTCAATCACAACATTGATGGAAAGGGTTTCATCTATGTTTCAGCTTTCATTCCAGACCAATATGATATTATTTCCTCAGACTCGTGCACTGTGTTTTGCTTACACTGCCGATATCAATAAACAAATGTGACAATAACATTCAGTCCCTCGTTTGATGTTATTTAAAATTCAGGCGAATGTATGGTTGTTTTCTTCATTATTGCTCGACGGGTAATTTAATTATGAGTGGTCTTTTCCACTAGGGTACTAGTCAGACTAATAGCAGATTGTTAGAGCGACTGCTTTGTATACCTAGATTAAAGAACTGCACCCGTGGAAACACAACGGACGTCGGCCATTTTACGCACTTACAATGTGATAATGCACGAAATCTCTTACCTTTCTCTCGTATCAGAAAGCCACTCAGCCACATTTAGCGACACAAAAGCCATCCTACCCAGTTAGTTTAGAGAAATTACTTACAATGTAGCAGTGCACGTCTTCGCCATTGTGGTAGATGGATTCATCTTCGCTTAGGCATGTTGTTTAAATTAGGAATTTCACACCACACTAATCACTCATGAACACCATTTATGTACAAAAACACTACTTTGTCACTAAATACTTATCATTATGCCGCAATGTAGAGGCAAAATCAACGTGAATCACGTAATACTCCGCTAAACTTTACTAAGCTCGTTCATCCTGTGCATTTCAACGTTCACGTTAATACGGTTACTTGGAATTGTTATTTTTACCTCCATTGCCCTTTACATTCACATGCAATATTTTAAGAATATCACTTATTTGAGGTTAAACTATCCCCGACCTTTCCTTCTTGACAAATATTATAAGAAAGCTCATCAAAAACTACGAGGCGGTCGAGCTCACGTCCTCCATTTTTTTTACTAATCGGCTAAACCACCTATGTGGGTATGTCTAATTCAACAATGGATGATGTGACGTGAAACGCCATTGTCTCAACATTATTCAGCCAAAAGAACGTTCGAGCAAGCCGTTTTCCCGGTTTGCTCATCGTCTGCAACACGGCAACGGGTAAACAGCGTTCGAGCAATCTGCCCAATGTGTTTCACAACTTTTACAAGGAGTAAGGTGGGAGCCCCTGGAGACTCGAAGGCTACACGCTAGGCTTAGCTTTCTTGAGAAATTCAGAATTTTCGTATTTCAGAGCGATACAGTGAATATTTTGACGCCTCACTTCATCTCTAGGTCTGACAAAAGAGGTAAAATAAGAGAGATACACTGACGAACAGAATGGCACAAGAACTCATTCTCTCCGCGAACAACAAGCGATCACAATAAAAAATAAGCTCATTAAATACACTCCTATACTTCATGTCACCATTTCATCTCCAAAAGCTTACACCTTTACACGGCTGGTGATCTAATACCCCCTGCCACACGCCCATGCGGCGGCTCGCGGGGTATTATGTAGATGTAATACTTTTTTCACGAATTTCCTCCCTATTTCCATAATATTTACCAAGAACCCTCACTTATCTCCCTTGCGAACTCATGGTCACGTGAACTTTATAATTACACACGAATATGATTACCCGAAGCTCGACCCCTACACCTCACATTTTTCTCTCGCCTCGCCGCTCGTCTAATTTGCTAGTCAACCCGTGGGGTTACGACCGCGGGTCTTACCCGCCGCCAGTGGTTGCCGCTTCCATGAGTTGCCGCTTTCCCCGCCCCCTATATGCCGCCTGTATGGAATTTCCTTCAAATTTCTCAACGATTCGCACGGAGTAGCGAAAAAAACAGTAAATGAAGCTATGAATCTGCGCAGGCGATGAATTAATAGAGAGTTCTAATATCATCCTAATCTCTGCAATTATTCAAGTGCTCATCAAGCTGGATTTTGCTCAATGTTTTTTTCTAAGACTTCATGAAAAGTGATGCTTTTTCGCTCTTTCTCAAACTCGCCTTTCTTTTCTTGGCTATCGATAATAACCTCATTTTATCCCTCGCTGACGTTTACAGCAAGTTTGTTTCATCAACCTCCTTCACGTTTTTATTCCGTTAATCCCCTTGATGCGGCGAGGAGGTAAATCGTCCGTCCCACTGAATTAAATAACTTTTATTTTCTCCCCGCAAGTACTTTCTTAATTCGACAGGCTTGGCCTCAAGTGATCCGTATGTGATGAAACTGTCCCACTTTTGTGGTAAACCTCATAGTCTTCTGACGGTGATCTCTAATGCAAGCCTACCTTTACCTTGAAGGATTTTTGAGATGGAGACAGAGCTCACCGAAGCGCAGCTAAGATGGCGTCGGTAAACACTAACCATTCGGATATTTTGAGCCCGTATGGATTTAATTGTAGGATACAACCCGGCCTCACGGAGTGGAAGATACAAGAGACAAAGGAGCAAGAGAGAATTTTCTAGCAATTAATCATCGATTAGGAGCAATCATTTGGGAATGAAGTCGGAGTTCGTATTAGTACTTTTAGTTTCCATGAATTACTTGCTGTTTGTAAAACATCACAGTTTTTTGATGTACCACTGTCAGGCCCCAATATGCCACATACTGATAGTATGGACCTGGCAAATTATTTTCGGCAGCCAACCACATCAATGTACTCTTTTTAGCTTAGGTTACTGTTGAGTCGCAATTGGAATGTCTCCTGAAAATTGGTTCTCGTCTATATCCTCAAGCCACTATTGCTAATATTGAAATGTTCATTCTCCTATGTAAACTCCATTCACGTCATGGTAAAATTCATGCTGCGAGTGAATCTGGATACTGCGGAGTGCACCTTTTAATGATTTTTTTGAGCAGCCTCAGACCACATTTCACGTGCGTGCATCTGTTGATACGTTGAAACTTAGTAGGAGGTGGTGATGGAAGCGAATCAAGATTATTATTTAAAATTCTTCTCCTTAATTAAACTTTGCAATGACAGGAATTTTACGGAATTTAACTTTCATACAAAGGGAGCGCTTTGAAAGTAATGTCCGATGACTTTTGGCTTTGATGCAGCAAATATACTCACCCCAGAAATATAAACGGTGATACTGAGGACTTAATGTGTTGGCGATTGAATTTGCGGTGGCGAAACGTGACTCAAGATTTTATTTTAAAGGACTTTTCGTACCTTCGTATTAGTATCATTTTTGCTCCTGGCCATTCTCGCACCCAATCCGGGAATTTATGTGTTTGCCCCACCGTACTTTTGGTTACGACGGTTCGTTGAACGCAGTGCGTAAACGGTTTCCCACCTGACTTCAACAGAATCACAGCTTCTCCTTTTTTCTGGAGTTTACGACCGGGAGCATCATGGCTCGCTTTAAGAAACACTAAAAAGTGCAATAAAAGACGACCCGTGATTGACCGCTATTTGTCGGCGGAGTTTTTTTCTCTCTTTCAGTAGACGGGCAACGAGTTAGAGATATGGCGCGGTCACGATATTTTTTTGGTGGGTAGACATCACGAATTGCTGGGGTTAGCTTCCTTTTCACCACGAGTTTTAAGGAGATACCATCGTAAAATGATTTTAATGTCATTTAATTCATACTCTGTCCACCAATAGAAAATCGAATCCCGAACAAAAAAGGAAGAGGAAAAGAATCTTGTGATCACTTCTTTCGCAAGTCGAACTTGGGACGCCATGGTGCTGAATGCAAGAAAGGGTGAAACATGGGGAATTTTTTTTTTATATCGGCAAAATATAAATGCCATGATCGAGAAAAATTCTCCATTCAAAGCAAATTATCGCGGAAAATTGAATAATACTAGATTTTTTCCTTTTTGATTTCCCATCTTCATTTTTGAGTTATTTGTCCATTATAGCATATGTTCTTGATTCGAAGCTTGAAATAATAAGTTATGTATATGCCGTTTATTGACAGTTGGGCGACTTTTTTTACAACTGGATCATATAATTTAAAATTTGTGTAAAAATGTGCTTTGAAACGGTCAGTATCAGAATTGGCATTCAAGTACTTCAAGGAGGCCTGAGAGATGTTAGTTAGGGTAAGCGCTGAAAAAGCGCTGCAGAAACATTCAACTTATCGGCTACCATTGACAGTCTCCTCACGTATTGTATCTGATAAAGGGCGCTGGTTATTTATGAGTGCAATGCAGCCTATATTATGGATGAGTAATGAACAGAGTGGCTCCGTATTTAATGACACCGCATGTTGGCTGGTGAAACCTTGCATCACACTTAATGAAGTTTCTTCCCGGTTAATATCTATTTATCGCCTTCAACGATTCATTCACTCAAATTAAGCGCTTATCATTCATCTCCAAATTTTGTCCAGATTATAGTCTAACTTATGGTTGAAGAAATATCCAAAACGAATTCTCCATAAACAGACATTCAGAATTTACTCACTATATTTTCTGAAGGAGAAGGAAAATAAGTTATCCACGTGATCGCTATTAAAATGAAACATCGTGAAAATTAATCAAGTACCAATGATTACGGCATCTTCTCACTTCGCGGCTAACTCGAGTATTTGAGTATGATCTGCAATTGAGTCTCAACATATGCCTTTATAATCACGCAGTTCCCGATAAGACACTAGAGTCTCATTTTGATCAATTCAGCTTATTTAGAAATTTGAACATAAGCACTAGGACGTTTACAACGTTTGATATACCATTATGATCTATTCCAGTGATGTCCGATAACGGTCAGTTCATGGTAGTTTTCCATCACCGTCCGCAGTCATCCACCAAATCGAAGATTGGGTTGTTGCAGCTTGCCATTCCGTTCACCTCTCTACCAACCGCGCCATCCCATCATAATTGTTCACTGTGACTCCCTTCATGATTTCCCTGGTATATTTCGTTCTTCGTCTTCATTTTTAACACTTTCCTATCATTTCTTCACTTTTAATTTCACATTTGGTACGTAAATGTGTGACAAAATTTGGCCTTCAACTTCGCTTTTCGCTTACTCTCTCGTTGGACCGCTCTAATGCTAAATGCAGTCGGAAGTCTACTCACCTATCAGTTTCCGGAAGAGAATGCGCAAGGCTGAATTGAATGAGAGGGAGAGGCGATTTATCATTCTTTCTTTCCGTCCGTGCATCCTCGAGGATGGAAAGCAAAAGAAGTTGAGAACAAGGGGGTCTAAGTTTTAATCCCATCCTGATTATCGCATGCGAAAATACTAGTTTTATCGTATGGTTTCGTTGATTCAGTATTCGCGATTCGTCACATTTTGCCCGCATGCGAAGACATGGCATGGCATTATTTTCTCTTACGAAATAGACAGCTGTTTTCGAATACGATGATTGAGGCGAAATTGAAATGCCGTGAAAGTTATCGCATCCGAAAAAAGCAAATAAGCGTATTGTTTCGTTAAGGTATGCTTCCGCATATGCAGCCGCATGCTGCACACCCACTCAATATGCTTTAATTATCACTTGACGACGCTATGCATCAAATCGAGATCACAACTCTGGAGAAACAATTTCTTAATATATAATTTTCGCATGCGATCATTATGTAAGCGTCTCTTGATTCGTCCCCAAGATTCTCTTACAAACATGAACAAATGTACTGAAGCGGTTGGAAAAAAAATATTTTAAAGCAGTTAATCGACCATCATTTACAGATTTCTCTTAACAACGTGATATAATTCACCACTGCACACAAAAAACTGAGAAAAATGGGTGCAATACATCATTTCAGGGGGCGCAAGCATCTGCTGGAGAAAGGATTGCGTTGTCCGTTTGAAATCCTGATGAAGTGACAATTTCCTGTTCGACTTCTTTTCCAAAACCTTACTTCCAGGAATTGTAATCGTTGGAAAGGTTAAGAAAAGATTTCGAAGCGATGCGGTTAACCAAGTATCCGTGGAGGTCGAAACGTGCACATCAAACCCCGTTGACCCACATAATCGTTGATTCGGAGGGAATTTCCGACTTGTCAGAGCAGGGAGAATGTGTTTTAATGATTGAATGAGGAATCATATTTTTTGAGAGGATGCTTTCAGATGGTCTTTGAGACGGTGTCGTCAGCTTGATGATTTTTGCGAAACATTCGTCAACCTCCCCCAGGCAATAGTATTGCACATTACCGACGGATATATGAATAGTTTCTCACGAAGACACCTCTGAATTTTTTTAAATTGTAGATTTCTTCGACCTTTTGCAATATCTCACATTACACCATGCATTTCACGAGCTATATAGAATTGCATTTCATCTAAAAGTACGAATCAGTTTTTTTACATCCAAGTCTTAGTTGGTTTTGGGGTCAAGTAGTAGACAAATCTGCTGGAAATCAATCGCATTCCTCCAATAAAAACCCTTGAAAATATTGTCATATACACGTCTAAACCTCATACCGTCCGAATCAAAGTTTTTGACTTAGCCTTTAATAAATTTCATCTCTCAATAATCCACTTTTCTACCTCCGTTCCAATTTTTTTCCAATCATGACTTACTTTCCAATCCCAGCTTGACTAATGCCTCTTCGTTCGACTTTCTCCCGATAACAGCTCATTTCCTATTATTCTTCAACGTTCCATTATTGTAAATCCTCTGAGCTCAAATTGAAAGTATATACGTTACCCTCAAAGTTTTAGGCGAGAAATTTTTGTTCCTAGATCTATCAGACATGTATTTAACACAGACAGTTGCGCTTGTATGACTGAAAACGGCACTATGGAAGCTTCACGGATCATAAATATTCATCTACTGCTTACGTTTCTCAGGGTATGGCAGTTTTATTGTTTTTTTTTAAATGAATTCACCCCATATTTAACCACGGACATTAAATAGAAGTGGGGGATGTAGGCGGGATTTCTACGATATCATAATTTTCACATAAATCTCTTTGCTACACAACGGTAGGGATGCATGCGTTTTCACTTTTTTTATTCCTCACCAATAAGAAGTTTTTTAAAGACAATTATTAGGTCGAGTTTCATTCTACTCACTTATTACAAAGTTACGTGATTTCAGATTTTTACCATGACGCAATAACGGGCCCTAATTAGTGTATCAATAAGATATTTTTATTGAATGTGTCGTAATAAACCATGCTCTTCTTATAAAACGACAGACAAATAAAAATATACAGTTTTCTGTGCTGAAAAAATTCATTATGGCCCCGAATAGTATATTTACGACGTGATTAGATCACTTAAACGGCTACGCTTCCAACGGGAAAAATGCCGGGCGGCCAACACTCGCCAATAGCTTTACCTTATATAGTGATGTTAGGAAGGGAGAAGGTGCAGAGGAAGGATAGATGATCATGAAAGGAGTCTTGAAAAGGCAAAGAGGAGTGGTGACGTATAAAAGGAAATCTGGGGTCAAGTTGAGGTCGGAACAAAAATATAAAAAGAAGTGAATAAGTTTTTGGACACTCCTATCACTCCCTTCTTTATTCTTCTTCTATCTCCAACATTCGGCCTCCTGACCTTACGTATAAGAGTATTCAATAATTATTCGTTCGGATGATTTGAATTTTATAGGTGGGGGCTACTTTACCGCTTGAAGGATTTCTATATGAACAGGTGGGGCAACAATGAGAACCAAATTCACAGGTCCTTTGGAGATATGTTCAATGAAGGACATGATATGGAACAAAGCATTAAAGGATTGTCATTCTTGCATCAAAATGCACACTCGACGTCCTATTCATTATTTTGAGTGGGATGAAAAATAATATCCCATTCAAAGTTGTGGTGAAGTCAGGGAATAAAACAAAAATAAATTGGCGCGGAAGATTTTAGGAAGGTAGAATGATAATAATTGCATCTTTCTGTAGGGGGAAAATTGAATCTATGCAGTCCTTCCTCTCATTATTCGAGAATCCAAAGCAGGTGGATGAAATATGTAATAAAATGAGATTCCTGAGGTGATAGAAAAGTGAATTTTTATAATATTCATACCGATCTTTTAAGAATCAGTGATGACTTTCTCGACTAATGATATATTGATATTAATAAGATTCCTGAATATTTGGTCACTAATATGTATATAAATCTGTGAGCTAAACATATTTATGACCAAATATTCAAGAATCTTAGTATGATATTTTTAAGGTTGAACATCAGAATCCACGCTGCATTCGAATGAATTGTCAGAACTGTGTTATTAAGTAACTTTATTTCGTTTTGCTCCCGACCTCCGCACGAATTTATGAAATACTGTCGGCCATGGCCCGAGTTAGTTTTTCGATTCAGTACCGGAAAGTCGCGTAATCTCCCATTATTTTTTTGCTGGCTGATTGGCGAAGTGATCGATAGCTGAGGTCATTCGCGCCGTTAAAGATTAAGGTAACAATGAAAATATCTCTCTGCAACACCTCAGCTATTTTTCAAGAGCGACCGGTTTTGTAACAAGAATTAATGTTCAAGTGATTTACAGTAGTTAGCATAGCTTGAGTACATCTGTATGTACACTATTGAATCTGCTGCTCTAAATCAACTGAAAATTGACTTTTATTATGGAACCGGTCATTACTAAGAAGGTTCCACCGAGACATTGTGAGCCAAATCAAACGCTAAATTATATTTTGTTGTTTTATTTACGAAATCCTGTTTTCTCTGATGGCATACATTGGAGGCCAAAACTCGGGTGTCAAATAAGCAGATTATTCCTACAGTGAACACTTTAACACCACAGAAGCCGAGAGCAGCGTTATTTCTCGGGAATGACCTCATTTTTATTTCAATTATCGACGGATACAAGCTAATAATTTAAAAAAAATATGTGGTAAGATCCATATTTTCTTAGTTTTTTCCTGTTTCCCGAGAGTTTCCTCTGCATATTACCAGTTTTACGTTATTATGAAGTTTTTATTAGATAGGAAAAACGATTGTTCACCGTGTCTCCTATTTTTGCCTTTAAAAATGGGCAATTTCTGAAAAAATCAGCTTGAAAAGGTAATGTTTTGTTGTCCATCTCGAATATTTTTTTCTCTGTGTATCCAGGATATAAATTAAATGACGTTTGTACCATTTCACTGGAGAAAGGCCTTAAATTAATCACTGAGGAGATGCAAAGCGATACGTTCATGGCATCGAAAAAAAAAACAATTCCTCCAAGCAGAGCCTGGAAATGTGTTTTGCATCATATGCGGCGAAGTTATTTCGGAGAAATATGTGTTTAATGGAGGAAAACTGCAGAGAAACCTTGCGTTGGCAAAAAATTGGCGTAAATGGGGTCCAGATTTATCGTCCCATCTCATGGTCGTGGTGATCGTAATTGGTCATTCAGTCGGTCCAAAAACTGGTTGACTGCAGGTCTCCACACTACACACACTCCATCTAATGCTAGTTCCCTTACTTCCTAGTGGCATTTCCTATGTACTCTCCTCTTTTTTTGCTCCATAAAGCTGGTTTTTTGCTCCTGGGTCTTCCTCCGAGGACTTTTCCGTCTATTTTACTGTCACTTTTGTTCTTTAATAAGCCGCTGTGCTTCGTGTCCAATCCAACTGGTTCTTCTTTTCTATATGGTGTTCAATAAGGTCCTTACCTCTTGCATTCGATACAGTTGAAAGAATCCACTTCTTCTAATTTATCTCCTCTCTTTGTGACTTCTGTATTCAGCTTCTCTCTTCCGAATACTCGGAAGTTAGTCTTATCCTTATTTCCTTTCATGTTATATTCTTGGAGAACTTGGTCCATTGCGTTTAGTCACCCTTGAAGATCATCGCGATTTACTTCTGCTTGCGATTTCGTCTGCAAAACGGAGCATGTTTTTTTCTTCTCCGTTGATCTTAATTCTGTTCAGTCCAATATTTTGTGCTTCTCTTATATCCTCTTCCAAGTTTATGTTCAACACGCTGGTAGGTGGTTGCATCCTTGTCTTACTGCTTTGTTGATTTTATTTTCTATTTGTCTCCCGTCTCTCATTCGCCTTTTGACGACTTAGTAGATTTATTATTCTTCTGCGTTGTAATCCATTTCTAGTTTTTTAAGCAGCCCGAACTCTTTTTCTACTCAACATTGTCGGAGGCTTTCTTCAGGTCCACGAACGCAACATACAATGGCGTGTTCACTTGTATTGTCTTCTCTACTATTACTCTTTGGCAGAGTATGGTCTCCCTGGTACCTCTGTTCTATCTAAATCCAAATTAGTTTTTCCGAGAGGTTGTCCTCAATATTCCTTTCCATTCATCGGCTTATTATTAGTGTGCGTATTTTTTATGGATGTGGCACTAGACTTAAAGTTCTATGCTCCTCACATTTCTCAGTCTTTGTATTCTTCGGTGTAGTAGTCATTATGCTCCTTTGTAAGACCTCTGGAAGTCTTCCGCTTTGGTAGCTATTTTTTTATTTCGCACAGATTGTCCTTGGCTTTACTTTTGAGCACTTTAATGATTTTAACGTCCATTGTCTGCTCTAGGTGCTTTGTTTTTCTTGAAGTCTTTCACTACTCTGTTAAATTTGCTCCTCAGTATGTGTGGACCCTGGTCTTCATCGTCGATCTTACTCTCGTCTTTCATTTGGTTTTCTTCCAGCGGCGTCGGCCATTGTGATGAGTATTTTCGGTGTATTGCTTCCATCTATTCCCAATGTTTTCGCCCTCTATCAGTATATTCCCGTTCGCACATATGATATTGTTGCTTCTCGTTTTTTTCTTGCCCAAGTGTTTTTTCATGAGCTCGTAAGCGTAAAGAGTGTTCGGTGAACATGGGTTTCGGAATAAAAATGCGCGCGGTAACTGCGTATCGTTTCGTTTTGAAATATCCCTTTGTTATAGGGACTCTGATTCGATTTGTGTAAGTGAGAAACTTGTTCATATGTCAAGTACAAGACTGGTCCCTAATTGAAAACATATTTATCAACAGCATGGAAAGGTCTATTTATCTCCATTACAGTTCAGGATGCATTACATGCATGTGTGATTAATTTGAATTAGATATTTTTTTTTTTTTTTAGATGACTGTTTGCAATTTTCTGTATATACTCACGGTTTTAATTTATCCATCCCGTTCTACCCCTTATGTGGGACGGAATGGGTAATATGGTATGATTTCGAAACATCAAAAAATAATAACCAAGCAATAATTTTAATTTTTTGAGTCATGTGTTGTTTTTTATCGTGATTTATTTACTTTTATTGATATCAAGATGGCGTATTTATTTTTCTCTTATTGAGCAAATAAAAATTTAGGCACGTATCTGGATCTGCCCATACATCTCCAAAGACTATCAGTTTAATATCTTTACAATTACCATCTGTTCAAAAATTTCTAGCCTCTGACGGGAACGCATTAATACCTACGGTTATTCTGAATTTGTTTGGCATTCTTTTGAGAGGTCTTTTCAATTGTGATCTTTGTTCTTTGTCCTACTCTGTTTATGTCTACTCTACGCTTTTGCTGCCGTATTTGAGAAAGGTCGGCGCACACTGCTGCGGGTTGAGAGCCATCTGCTTGCCCGTATCAAATCGGTTCGGGTTGGATTTGATGAAATAAAATTAATTTTGATGTATAATTGGGGGAATGAGGCAGCATCTTTCGGGAATAAACAGGTCACTCCGCATCGAATCAGTTGAGATTTATTTTCGATCCATGCTGGAACGGAAACAAAATCATTCTTTCGCGTACAAAATTTTTGTTTCACGGGTGATTTCTCTGACGAGGACAGAAAAAAAGGGGCTACCTAGTATATTTTATCAGCTGTGCTATGCGGATGTGAAGTATAAAATCGTTCAAGTATGTGGAGCAACCCATGATCTTAAAATCTTATCTATTTTTAAATATTTCCAATAAATGAAGCTGTGCTCGCTCTAAAGCAGTGGTTCCCAACGGGGGCGCTACCGCCCCCCGGTGGGCGCTGAGAAGTCTGAGGGGGGCGTTCTGTGCCCAAGTCAGATTGAGGGGGCGTTGAGGTCCAGCCACCGCCCCCTTGAGCAGTTGGCGTATTTAATGGCCACTGACGGCATTACTGACATCTTTGTTTCGATTCTTCAACTTTTGACGCTACAGCCTTTTGGTGTCAGGTGTCAGAAACATTGTTATAAATGCTTTCTCAGCTCTCGCCGCGGAAACCTTCGAGCTAACATTACATTGTAAAATTATAAAAGCAAAGAAGGCATCCTCTCTGGCCAGAAGCAATTCATAAAAAATAGGTTATCGGACAAAAGGTACCTCGAGGCCCGAAATCTTCCACTCAATGCGAAACAAAGTAGCTACAGATAGAAATAGTAGCATTCTGAAGCTAGTAGCGAAGGCAATCTGGGAGGTGCACATACAGTCATTATTTTTCCACCCGCAGAGACCGAGTTTTAGAAATCAAGACCTGTCAGATCGTCCTCTGCGCATCTGCCACGAGCTTGTACTCGAGAAGTTGTGTGAGAATTAAATTCATCAGACATCCATCGCCCGTTGTCGTCGTAATACTGGTACCAAACAGTTTTGGAATTTCCTCAGTGCAAGTGCAAATTGGCGCAATAATTATTATGACATAGGTAAGCACGTATTTATTACTATCATTTTTAATTCAATTAAAATAGTAAAATCGTACATATAGAATGAATATACACAATCTATGTAAATTTTCACTGACTTCTTTTTAACAGTACAACGCGTTTCGACGTTAGATCCTCAGGTAGCCTTATTCTCATGTACACCTTACCATCGAATCGCGTTGTACTATTAGAATAAAGTCTGCGAAGAGACAAACAGGAAGGGGCGCATATAGTCATTTTTCCAACCGCAGTGACCGGGTTTTAGAAAACGGACATATCCGGCACCAGATCGTCCTCTGCGCATCTGCCACGAGCTTGTATGTGAGAAGTTGTGTGAGGATTAAATTCATCAGCCATCCATCGCCCGTCGTCTTTGTAGTACTGATATCTGATAGTTTCGGAATTTCCTCAGTGCAAGTGCAAATTGGCGCAATAATTGTTATCACATAGGTAAGAATGTATTTATTATTATCAGTTTTAATTCAATTAAAATAGCATACATCATAGCTTTTAGCATACATGAAATTTTATTTCAATAAAAGCGACATGTTTTGGACATAGACATCTCTGTCAGCAGGCATGTAAAAGTAGAAAGAAAAGGAAAAATATATATCTTTTGTCACTAAATTTACAAATTATAAGTGTATCGGTCGCATTATCAAATAGCAGTATTTTGAAATATTACCACTGATTGTGAGAAAAAAATATTTCTCAAACTGGGACTCGGACTCAATTTTATTCATCATCGTTTTAATTTAAAAGTCTTCCAAATATCAGTGAACTATATCGAATTTGGTTAACACTGATACAGTGTGATAACATCATCGGCTTTTACTCATAGTTTGGTTAATGAAGTTTGACAATGATTGACGCAGAGAATAGAAAATAATAATAACAAAACTTTTTATGATTTCTGCTCTGACGCGCCCAATCATCACTAAAGTGCAATCCGTAATAATTGACAAGAAGTTACTCGTATTCATTTAAAAACAGTTCCTATGCATGAAATATCAACTTTCTTACATTATCAGTGAGAAAAATTATAGCTTGACAGATTATCTAGCATAAGTTCTCGTTATCTTACAATACCGTTCCTCCAACTTAACGGATAGATATGTTTGTGTTTTCAGACCTCGAAATGTAAGAGCGGTATTGCTTATTTGACAGATTTATACAACAAATTTAATGAAAAAAACCTACAACTGCAAGGGAATGATTTGAATTTGATCAAAGCCAAGGCAATTATCTCTGCGTTTGTGTCGAAACTTCTTTGTACAAACAAAATTTGGGTAGAATACAATTTCATCAGTTTCCAAATCTTTCTTCAATGGAAACTAATGATAACAACATTCTCGCTTACTGGACACATTTGGAAGCACTAAAAGAAGACTTTACAATTAGATTTGAGGATTTACTCAATATGGTCATTCCAGATTGGGTCATAGAACCATCCTCTAATATAGAAATCAAAGAATTATCACTGCAGGAGTTTATTGAATTGTCAACAAATGAAGAGTTGAAATTAAAATTAAAAAATGGGTATCAAGAATTTTGGCTTCAACGTCAAATTCTAATATTATATCCAGCCTTATGGGCTGCAGTAAAGAAATTTTTCATTGCATTTCCGTCCTCATATTTAGCAGAAAGAGGATTTAGCATGGTGACCAGTCTATTAACTAAGAAAAGAAACAGGTTGTCAATAGTGGAACGCGGTGACTTACGGTTATTAATGACAAAAATGGCACCAAATATTGATAAATTAGTTTCATAGCATCAAGCTCAGCTGTCTCATTAATAATATTATATTAATTATTAATAACATATTTTAATCGTCCTGTACACAATACTTCAATATTTCATTATCTTAAGATTAAAGAAAATTAAAAATTTGTTCTTGTTTTTCAATATATAGCATGTCCAATGTAGTTAACCTAAGGGGGGCGCTATCAAATTATTGACTGAAAAAGTGGGCGCTGACTCAAAAAAGGTTGGGAAACTATGCTCTAAAGTGTAGGTTCATAAAACGTGTTCCAAAACTAAAAGTGGCTGCCGAACACAGTGAATGAATAGAACTGCTTGGCTGTGATAGAGCCAGACTTTTATTTTTAAATTTTCCGATTTTGACGTTTGAGTTAAATATTACGGTGGTAGTAGTTTTTCAGTTTGATGTTCTTCGATGGTTATGGTCATTTCACACTTACTGTTGGACACTCGCAGATAGAGGCAAGAGCACTCGAAGGATCACCCCTCGAAATTCGAGCCGAGCGCAACGATGCGTTACTTTGGTGACTAATCGGGAACCAGTGTTTCTATCGAGGTAAATCTTTGCCCTCAAGTATTATGTTTATCGTCATTCTTCACATAGTGGCCTACAACTTGTGAGGTGGCTAAGAATGCCAACTCATCAAGCAGTACCTATTTCATAAAATATATTTGCTGACATTTTATTTGTCATTGATTTCCTGTAAGCAATACCATACTCGACTCAAGTAGTATAATATTCGGCTCATACATTAGCATAAGAAGTAGTGCTGGTACTAAATTAGTGGAAATTCCGAATCTGCATCTGCATGAAGAGAAATGTCTCTGGTGCAATTCCACAGTTAATTGACAACTGACATGGTTTCGGCACGTAATGTCATTATCAGGGTGATGGCATAACGTGAAGATGGCATATCGAGCCACAATCATGGTCGATTCTCAATAATGTGTGGAAGTGTGCAAGTTTTCTTCTGAAGATGCCATCCATGAGCATCAACTATTTTTCCAGACAGTGATATGTAATGGAAACTCCTAGGGAACACTGACCTCGAGAACAACCAAAAGAGTATGCTACAACGCTTCCAAAGTTACTGACTATTCTATTTTCTCTCGGGGAAAATTCGATTCTGTTGCAATAAACAGCGTGCCTAAAATAGATATTAGCTGAACCTGAGATCTGTAAGGCGGCATTTACCATGTTATTTATTCCCATAATACTTGTCATTTGTCGCTATCAATACGTGCCGAGGACAAGGTGTTCCTTGTCACTGCTTCTGCTGGCAAGCATAAAGATACGTTAGGTGTAGTTCACCTTTGTTTCTTTTTGATTTATTTATCTAATACACACGTAAATTTTGCAGCTCTTCATGCCGATTTACGGTTCCAGTGTTTGTCGGAATTATTTAACCCCTTGATATTATCTTCCGGATCAGAAATGTTATTTCAGAATCAGAATTAAATCAGAAATGAGTTAAATAGAGGATGAGTTGAGGAATTTTTTCTCGTGTACTATTCTGAAGTATGTTAAAAATAGTTTTTGTTTATTATTTGGAAGTCCAATTTTTTAAATTTGGTCTCACGACTTCTGATATTCCGTTCGATGGCAGTCCTTGTACATGAAAAAAATCTCAGTAGGATCCTTTCACAAACATTCAAATTGAATGTAGCAGCTTCAGCAAACGGGTTTTCCTTTTTTTGTTGATACGAATATTTCTGGCGAACGTCTTGCATTTCTGACCATTCAACTCTGTAAATAGCGAGATGCATCAAGGCCAGACTCTAAATTGTGCACTCTCTGTTTTTTTAATGGAAACCAGTTTGAAACCAGTCTACCTACTTCAGTCGATGCACACTATCCATTAATACGTAATAGACTTCTAAGTGGTCATACTCTTTGATGATAGATCCTGGACACTTTGTTAAGTAGCGTATTGATGATCGAGCAAATCATTTTTCTTTCTGTTAAAAATGTCAAGGTATCTAAGGTTTTAAAAGCAAAATGAAGACGTTTACCAGTATATGACGCGCTTAGTGATGACTTTCAATGAAGAGATAAATGTCGGCAATAAAGACCTTTGATAATCGTTAGCAATTCAATGGCTAACCGATCATTAACTAAACCTGATGTTAGTGTTGATCGGTGAGGGGATAGTAGGCTTCTCATTGAAATCATAGGTGCGTGGTATAAACATTTTGAAGTGAGAAGTGCCCGTGTATTCTCCGGTTGCTAACTATTGCACGTGGTTCCTATTTGTCGGAGTAGGGTGCAAATTCTGGCAGATTTCTTCGTGGCTTCCCGGTCCCTACTATTCTACCACCCAACTTCAATGCTGCATCCGTAACCTACAGAGATCATATGATGCCCCCTGGCCATAGTTGGGATTAACGATTAAAAAAAAAAGATAAAACTTAATCGCTAAAAATGTATGTAACTATTTAACTCAACCGTCACTTTTTAGAAGAGTTAACTTTTAACTTTTTATTGTTAAAATTATGCATTGCCTGATACAAACCTAAATTCAGTTTTTTTCGTTAATTTTGGCGTATGTCGACCTGTTCGAATTTGGGCGCAAAGCTTGCCCAACAGACAAAGGGAAATAAACGGTATCTAAGAAAGCAGAGTAGCTGGGTAGTTGTACAAGAATGCATACAATAGGCCCAGACGAATACATTCAAACAAAAGCGGAGTGACCGCCAAAGTTCAGAAATCCTCAGACGAGAAAATGCGAGCGTTAAAGTAAAAAAAGTAACTTTTAACGTAAAAGTTACTTTTTTAACTTTAACTTTAATCAGTTGCTTTTTCAGAAAACTAAATTTCAACTCTAACTAGTTACTTTTTACAGAGATTAACTTTAACTTTAATCAGTTAATTATTTTGGTAACTTTCCCAACTATGCCCCTGGTGCCTTTTGCTTAGAGTTTTAATCACGACTCCAAATTTCTCTCCATCATAGGTCCATTCTCATATTGTAGTCTCAATCCCATAATTGTAAGAGAGGACTGTAAAGTCCTAAATTCGCTCAAAAATAAAGACAAGTTATTATTATTTTCCAAATTATAATCACTTCGCTTATGCATTCACCACTCCTTGACCGTTTACCGCATAGAGTGATAATATGGAAACATTTAATGTTCTAAATTGTCCTATTCAATGCATTTATCTAATTTACGAAATGCGCCTTTTCTCTAAAAACATTCCAACTGACTTTTTCATCAAAGAACCAAAAGGTTTGGTCAATTAAATCAAATATTTTTGTGGCTTTCCCATGTGATGGTCTGAAAAAAATCTGACGTTGATGAGTTGCCCATATCACCTCAGCTGTCGTTCGTATCCTTAGGTATCATGAAAAATAATATCCCCATTCGCTACCGTCTCCTATATTACGCTAAGGCACAAATCTGGCGTATAAAAAGGATATCCGTGAAATTCGCGCAGCGAGAAATATTTTATGCAGCAACTTCCTGATTTGATCCAGGGACCATCCGTAGCCTAGCTCTCAACCTCCTTGTCTACCGCGTTCATGCTTTACATTCACCCTTTTTAGTAACTCATGCGTAAAAACGTTATCAAAGATTTTAAAAACTGCAGAGACTTCTCGGGATTCCATCCGGGTTGAAAGGTCCAAGACCAACGTTTCGGCAGTTTACACTGCGGCCGTCTTCAGGGTGATGAGATGCCGATGAGTGGAGTTGTCCCAAATATATAGTGGTTTCGGGAGGGTAGATGCTGGGCCTGTTTTCCACGCTTTCAAGGTATCTTTCTGCAATAATATTAATGCGAAATTAGTTTTTCTCTTTTGGATTGAAGAAATATCATAGAATATCACAGCAAATGCATCGAGTGATAAATTTTGTCGAGGGGATCGGGTTGGTATTGTGGCTAGAGTACTGGCTAACCATACAGGAGGCCAGGGTTCAAATCCCTGCAGAGGAGGATGTTTTTCAGAGGAAACCCGATCCCTACTTGAGTGTTTTGTGGAGGGCACTTCAAGTAGAGTACTCCGTCTGTCAGATGAGACGTTAAGCCGTGGTCCCCTTGGCGCCTTTCGTTAAGAGCAGGCTAATGCCGACGCCGGGTTTTTATCCACCCTTACCTTACCTATTCCCTATGGCGCAAAAGACCTTAGCTGTCGGTCGCCACCCCAAAATCCAATCCAATAAATTTTGTCTTGAAATGATTCTTGATCAATATTTTTAAAAAATTCATAATTCTGTATAGGCATGTTTTTGTCTACTGTGTTTTCTTGCTGTAGACATTATAATGTGGTGGCTTCGTCTTTTAACTTGGTTTCAGTGTCCAAGGAATCCGTGTACGATGCCGAGAAGAGAATGGGGTAGCAATTCTTACGAGAGCATTGACTCGTTATGGCACTTTGTGCCACAAAAAAAGTTTGCAAATGCCAACAATTAAGATTCAACTTTCCATGATTTGAGGCCCAACTATGTGGAAGTTGATTTTCACAAATGAAAAAATAACTTGGTTTTCTTCCACTGATTTATTTTCTTGGTACATCATGTTTCGACACAACGGAGTCATCATCAGGTAACTTCTTGATCACAACAACTTCTTGTACATCAACAACATAATAACTTCTTGTTCATCTTCTTGGTAACTTCAACTTTTTGTTGCTCAAACCAAGCCTTATTATACGGGATTTCGAAGAAACGGTGGAATTGCGAAACGTCAAATGATAGTTTTTGAAACGAGATATGTGTTCAGACTTAAGAAAAGATAATCAACAATATACGTATATATCTGATGAAGACTCTAGATTTCATGCGTATTATCTGCAGCGCCAAGACCTTAGCATCATGCGGTTCAAATGCCCTATGCATCCCGTCGAAATTCAAAGATGAGACTCGTTAAATGTGGTTCTGCTGCATTTTTCAATGTCTGACCACATTTATGGGTGATTGATTGCTCCCAAGCTATTTTTCAGAACTGTTCAAAATTGCCAACAATTTTAAAATTTTGAGAAAAAAATTTTCAAATCGCTTAACAGATAATGATCTGTTAGGGTGATTGAGAAGGAATTGCGGCTTGTTTTCATGCTTTTCCGTTAGCGTAATGGAGTATCTGAAACATGAAATGCGAGCTCTTTAAGAGAACTCGTTTGAAGCATGAACTTTGGAATCTTTTGCAAATGTTTCACGGGTCATATCTTCCTTGGGTTTTATGGGTGGGGGGGGGTTCAATTACTATTTGAATACTTCATGGCTCTTGTCACCTAGTCGGTTCATGTCTTTAATTTTTTGTTGAGCATTGCGTTGAAGAAACCTCTGATGGAAATTCCGAGGATGCAGAGGTGGTTAAAAGAGGTAATGAATGAATGAATTAACCCTTTGAGTGCCACCAATTTTTTGGAGGGTACTCCCAGAAGTGCCATGGGTATTTTGATATATTTGTAGGCCTTTATTCATAAAATTATTATTTGTTTATTACGGCAAATTAATTATTATTTTTTTACTATTTTTACATGATCATTTCTGTATTTGAAAGTGAAAATTTTTTTCCTAATGAATATGAAAAAAATAAATTTTTTTGCAATGACTCATTGTTTCAACAGGTCTCCTCACAGACAACGATATATCGTCGTTGGCACTTCTGACACATTCTGCAAACGACGATATATCGTCGCGTGGCACTCAAAGGGTGAAAGTGAATTTATTGAACTAGGACGTGACGTCCTCTAAGATCAGGAAACAAATTACATAATAGGTAAGTCATGAAAATAACTCCATGCACCCTATATTGTTGTGAGGGATCACCAAATGAGCACAAAGGAGTTGAGTCGCTTCAGAACCTGAATAATTACATGATTAAATTGATAATGCAATAAACATATAATTGAGCTAGGAAACAAATATAAAGATTTCAACCAACAAACACGTTAAAGAACAAAAGAGTCCATAGCAAACGAATAGTATGTAGGCAGTAATGTACTAACTATCGCAAAAATCCAGGAGATAGAAAAATAAATATAGAAAGATGTATATGATAAAGTGGAACATGAATTATGAGGCATTTAGTAATAAGGCACAAATCTTAGACAGGTAGTCTTATTTCGTGGGGGCATTTTTTCATCTCATCTGTGAGATAATTCCAGAAGTTGGTTCCTACTACATCTAATGATTTATGAAAACAGTTTGTCCGTTGAGATGTGTATCAAAGGAAATTTAAATCAGTTTTCGTAGTTATAATGGTGGTTTCAGACATTTTTTTGAAGGAAACATACACACATTCGGGCTGTTTATTAAGAAATAGTGAATAAATGAATGTGGCTAGGAATAATTACCGTCGGTTTTGGTGGTCAGCCACTCGATTTTCTTAAGGTATGGCGATATATATGCATTTATTCGTATGCTGAACACGAATCTAACGCATTATTTTAGCAAAAACTGAAGTTTTATACCAATGAGGAATTAAGGATTGCTGAAGACTGTGACAGCAGGATGTTTCGTAAGCTTGAAAGTAAGAGATTCTTTATGGACGAGATGAAGGACGAAGAGAAGTCGGACGTATGGTGAGGAAGAATCTAAAAAAATTAGACTGAAATGGAGGAAGAACTAGTGAAGGTAGATAGGGGTCTGTGCCTTTAACTTTTTCACCATAAGTACAAAGGCCAACTATGTTTATCCCCAAGAACAAATACTTTTCATAATTTTACGGGTATTTTATCGATCAATGTCTATGTGTTGACTTTTTGTTTGATTAAACTCTACTGTCTTCCGAACCCGTCGAAGAGTTCTGACAAACTTTTGCGCAAATGTTTCTTAGGCTACAGAAGGGATTTATAAGCTGTGTAAGAACCTCTGGGGCCCCCATATGGGCCCTTTTTAGATCAAAATTTGCTTCTGTGTGAAAAATATTGGATATGTTACAGAGACTTTTTTTTTACTTTTTAAAACAACATTTGCCCTTGTTATATAGGCTTGGAATTCTTAGTATCGGACGACCGATTGAAAAAAATCTTTAATTCTTGCATCCTATTTTCGTATTCACTATGCTCGTGACTAAATTGTGAGTTTTTGCCGTCAAAATCGTCATTTTTTCCATGGTTTTAGCAGTATTAGTTTTTAATTACTTGGGAACCGCAGCTTGGACTTTGAATGTTTTGGGAAACCCGAACCACTTCTGGCTTAAGTTAAGAGATCTATATGTATTTTGCAGAATTACTGCTAGATTCTTGCTCGGCCATTTTTAATCACAGCCTTATCTTATTTTGATTATGACTGTTGCACAGCGCATGCATTTTTCTTGTAATTTCAAATAGATTTATTTTATCTAATGCATAGTTATTCTTCAATCTTTTGAAATCTAGCGGACACAAATTTCTAGTTTTTGAAATAAAAAAATCATTTACTGTCATATAGACTCATTAGTCATAGCTATCTTACTCGTTGAATCATATCTCAATTTTGCTGCTACGGTATAGAGGCCGAATCTTCATTGGGGTGAAATGTCGTACCCACTGACTCATCTCGAACGAGTACTTAGGTAATATACCTTTCTCCTTTTAACGGGGTCGAGGAAAGGATTCCTCGTTATTTCCGCCGCTGGAAACTGTATTAAGAGTTCACCAGCCAGCGGACCAGGTCGCTCGTGAGAAACTTTTTAAAACGTCCTTGAGCCTCATTTTTTTCTCTCTTCTTCTTCTCATCTCTCCTCTCCTTCTCGACGAGAAAAAGCGTTTTGCGGTTGTCTGCAAAGGCGGAACGGGACCTTATCCCACGCTCCACCTCCGGGTTCCTTTCGAACTTCGAATCGGAGAGGATTCACCCTGATCTGATGAGGGCGAGAGTGTGGAGTAAGACAGGTCTCCAATCTCCCCCAAGGTGTTCAAGACTCTCTCGGGCAGCGTCCTCGGAGGAGATGAGGCAGAGAGTAGCACTCTGGCTTACCCCATTACGTGAAGATGTCAGGAATAAATGTCGAGAGTTTGACGAGGAGGTCGAATGGGGCTTGGAAATGGGTCGGAAGCCAAATTGAATGATCGGAAAAGAAGATACTGTGACGATGTTAACCCTTCTTCGAAGTTTTTCATATTTTTTTATTATAAATTCATGATTAAATTTGGCTAACCTTGTCAGGTGGTAACCAACTGAAAAGATGCAATTTATAACCACGATTGCCTATGTAGACGATTCAATCCATTTATATAGATTTTGTCACATAAGAAAGATTACAATTTAAAATGAATCAGCTATGCAATCCACTGTTTTGAAAATCGTGGGTATAGAACATATTGTAATAACATGCGAATATGTGGTCCTCTCCGCTGTAATTAATCATTAGAAAAGGGCTTGGATACTTCATCAGGTAAACCATTCTATGCATCAATTGCATCAATTTAAAATAAATAATTTACAAGAATAATTAGTTTCCTCCGGGATTCATATTTTAAGATAGTAGTTAAGAAGAGCATCTGCAATATGGCGGAATGTATACATTGCGATGGATTATTGAAAAGGAATTAGAGTGAGTATTAAACATGAAAACAACAGATTGTACCATTCGTGGAATACAAAAATTTGAGGTATGGACATCGCTTCATTCTCAGAAAGAGAAATCTGCTCCAACAAGGCCACATGTCCATGTAACTATGCATAAATGAGTCATCCGTTTCATTGAGATAATTCCATTAAGAAAATTGTTAGCTTTCAATAGGGGCTAAAAAAAGACAGGCCATATTTTGAGAATATTATACGGAGTTCGTACCATACATTTGGTGGGTTCTCAACTCTTTCGAACAAGTAACTCCAACATAAAAGCTGTCTTGTGGAAAAATCCTCCTGGAATCGAATTGCGGAGCTTAGGGTCGCCGGATATCCCCAATGAATGCACGTTTTATTGTTTTCAATTATTGTGCATACATATATTTTGTAATGCAGAATCCTCATAAGATGTCAGGTAAAAAGAACACTGCCCTAATTTGCGCCCGGCGAAAATGTAGGGGTTTAACAGTAGAGAGTATATGGTATTAAACAGTAGTTTTATGAGTCGAAAATTGTATAAAATTGCCATATATGTACTCAAATCCACTCGTATTGCTGCCCATATGTGTGCACAGCACTACACGAATTCCGTGTAAATGTCTCGTGACCTCCTAATCACTGATGGCACCGTCTTATTGCGAATGGTCTTGATCCGGCTACGGTACAGTAAGGTGGTGTATATATAGTATTGAGCAATAGCTGGCCATTAGTGTTAATGTTAATGTGACAGGATTCACCGGATGGATCCCCGGGCACTTGTGCCGAGCACTTATTCCCGTGGGATGGCCCATAGACGAAAGAAGAAATGACTCCTAACCAATAGGGAAAGGGTAAGGACGGGGTTTTAGAAAATGGTAGATTCATAACCCGGTCACAATTTCTTTGACCACGTAGTGAACCAAGAAACCTGGTGTTTGCTTTTTGGCAACAGAATCCCGAATTCTGCTTTATCGAAGAAAGTGGTTCCGAGCCTCCCTTGCCTATGTGTGTGCCTACGTACATTCGCCGGCAGCCATTCGTGCCCCCCTCATACGAACAACGAATGTCATTATTATCATTATAAGCCATGGCCATTAGTATTCAGAGCACCATACGTGTTCCGTGTAAATGTCTCGTGATCTCCTGATCACTGTTGACGTCTTATAGCGAGTTATCTTGAGCCGGCCACGGTGAACTTGTTATTTATTAAGCACCATTACATTTTCAGGGTGACACCCGTCCAGGGCACATGCTGTGATGGCATCGAGGGACACCCACGCTTTTTACTCCCTATCGCTGTCTTTCGGCGGCATCATTACGTGCATTCTTTTTTGCTCTCCTTGCCGTGTGGAAGGCCTCCAGCGGGTATTCAAAAGGTATCGTCACGACCGCGATGTGTCTTAACTGGAGGCTCATAGATTCTCCGTGGTTCTGTGCCAGTCTGATGGCGGTTTTCAATTAATTACGGCCCTCGTTTTCTATTTGTTTGACAGTGAATAGGTAGAATATATAGTAGCCGAGATAGCAGGTTATAATGTTACCTTGGAGAGAATTCTACTTTTGTGCCGTGTCTGGTAATTGAACCATTGAAAGTAGAGTTGGCGTTAGGCAAAAATTACACCTTTTTAATATGAGGTGTAAAGAAATATAAAAAATATATATTAAGCCCCCAAATGCTGATTTCTAGTGGAAAAATACTGGAGGTAGACGTGCATCTCTCATGCCTTGTGCACCATGCATTAAAGGACCTACTGCATTCGAACGCGGGAACCAAGGAGTGCTTATTACATGTAAACTGAACTCAGGTATTACTACAAAAATTTGCGCGTCAAAATACGATAAAGTGAAACCTACATTAAGTGGCCAGTACCAGACTCATGAGATAATGGCCGCCAAAGGAGATGACTGCTGAAGGGAGGGAAAATTTACAATGACTATGTAAAATTTGTGTTTGTAAAATTCATTGTTTCCGAAAAAATCGGCCGCTTGGAGTGGTGACCGCTTAAGGGAGGCTCAGTCGATTCATTGTAAGGAAGGTTTACTGTAAGGAAGGTTCACTGTAAGGAAGGTTCACTGTAAGGGAGGATTCTTCAATTCATCACAATTAAAACTGGTAGTGAAAATATTGTTATAAAATAGTTAAAACATATGTTAAAACATAATTATAGCACCTAAGAGGACGTGGCGGTGAGGGTGCGATAAGATGACGAGAAAAAGTCTCCCTTTAGAGATTTATTTTTTTTAATTTATCTCCCCACTCCTCCCTCGGCATTTTAATGAATGCGAGCTAATTGCTTCGCATTCATTTCGGTCCCGGGTAGAGTCTCTTTGTCTCTCTCGTGCGTTATTGCTCACAGTTAATCCAATCAACACCTCTCATAATTTCCCAATGCCATAGGCGCGTGAAGAGGATGTCACGAGCGGGGATCCTTGATGATTTTTCGGGATTCTTTTTTCATCCTCTCTCCCCTAACCGAGATTTGCGTAAGATATCCGAAATGGCTATATTTTTTTCGATTTGCTCCAGAGAGACTTCGAGATGTTTTCGTAACATAATAATAGTCACCTTACCATCCTCAGCACGTCAATGGTCACTCGTGGTTTACTTGAAGTAATTATCTCATAACGGGTTGCGAGAGAGCTATATTTTATCTGCCATTCAATTCAAGTTAAATTCACCTACTGTCGCAGCGTTTCCTAATTAACCACGAGAGTAAATGATCTTCCTATTAGTTCGCGGGTCATAATTATAGATTGTAATAAAGCACCTATAAATGTGTGTAGATGACCAAACATTCGTTATATTGTGTCTGTCGATCGGTGGCCCTACGTCTCAACTGAGGAAAACATTTTTTATGTTTAAAAATATTCGCCAAATTCTGCTCGATGATTGGATGTCCAGCGTCGTTCACGTAACTTATGGTTTACTTACGAAATAACTCAGAACCGCTGAATCACCTTAGTAGCATTGTTGCCAACTCGTCATCGGATTCCGACTTCCAGGAGAAAAGTCGCTGGTTAGTTACGATATGAAAAGTTGTAGTAGTCCCTAGTTTCTTCTGTTGATGGGATTGCACTAAATGATTATACTTAACATATAAATAGTTAAATTATTTTGGACCCACCAGAGCGCCCTAAGGGAATACGTATCGTAAGAATAAGTATCCTAATTTTTTTCCGCAGTTTTTGGAAGGTATAGGTGATATCATTTTTTTTATCTTTGAAAGGTATGCCACATTGCATAGCATTTAATTAACTTTGGAACTGTATCTTCAATGACTTTTGTTTTGTTTTCTACGAACGCACAATACACATTTATTGGTGTTGTTTAGATTGTTTACAAGTTAAACTTTATTTGTGGATTCTGGAGAAGTCCAAATCCTAGAAATCGTCTTAGTGTGATGTAAAAAGGACTCTCCCTCCTTTTGGCTATTTCAAGAGTACGATGAGAAATGGGGTTGTATTTTTAAAACCATAGTCTCAACAGGCAAACAAGAAACCAGTATCATGTTTAAAGGAACGTTATTGTTTTGAAATCTGTTTTTGGACAAAAAAGGCTTGAAGTCTCTATAGTGCTTGCAGAGTTTCTGTGCACTGGAGAGTTCCTCCAAGCCTAGCTGCCCATGGTAGATGAGCAGCGATTGGCTGCCGGCGTCCAATCCCGTAAACCGGTTCTTTGATCAGTGCGCGCCGCGTACGAATACCGTAAGTGGCGACCCAAAAGAATCGGCGAAAACTAACGCTATGCCTCGCCGACGCGAGGGCCTTTAGAATAGAAATACTCTGGACGAGAAACTACCATAGATATCGAGTCAAAACTTGCAGTGATTGCAATAGTCATCGCAGTGAGGTAAGAAAGTAATCCCCATCAGCGAAGGTCACCGTGGTTACACGATAAATAAACAAAACTTAATTCCTCTTCACCAATATTTTGAAAAATACAAATACGAAAATTGCGACTAATTATCATAACAACCAATATTTTTATCGCTGGTAAAGATATCAGAACTTATCGAACCATATTTAATTCAGTTAAGAAAGCCTGGCACCCGCTGCGGGATAATTGAAAGTGAGCTAAGACTAGACTCTTTTGGGTCGCCACTTACGGTATTCGTACGCGGCACGCACTGAGCTAAGAACCGGTTTAGGGATTGGACGCCGGCAGCCAATTGCTGCTCATCTACCATGGGCAGCTAGGCTAGGAGAAATTCTCCAGTGCACAGAAACTCTGCGAGCACTATAGTGTAGTCGTCAAATATATTCCCTGACAAGTAGTCGAGTTTTTCACTCGGCGCAAAAATTTATAATTTGCCGCCAAATGCTTGTATCAGTCGCCATCATGGAAAAAGTGCTTTGTTACGTCAGCAAAAATCGACAAAATTCCACGTAAAAATTTACATTTAGAATTTTTTTGTGAATTTTAAATTATTTTCGATATCTCAATCGGCCCCTGTAATAAAGTGAAAACATTTAAACGATATTTTTCTTCTATTTATCACTTAGGTATTTGAGACATATCTTGATATTTCGCTATTTGAAAAGTCTTTAGGAAATAAATCCTAATGCCTAGATTTGAGTAATTTCTCCCTGAGAAATATGCCTCTCGGCGTACTTGCCGTCGCCAACCTGTGGGCATTGGTAAAACTTAATTATCTCCGCCATATTACCTCTTCCTTCGGTTTTTAGATGACTCCAGTACGCAGCACCCTTGATCGGTCAGTTGAGACTGGCTCAGCATGAAACTCTTTCCGCGCTGGGTCATCGGGTGATATTTAAGGCGCGCTCCTGACCTTTACCAAGTTTCATTTTTCAACGTCGTGAAGATTCGTCTGGGTCTGCACGAAATATCTATTAGGCGTGTCACTCTTTGGTTAGAAGTTAGAGATCTCTGTGAGCAAAAGGATACCTAACTACCATAAAAGGTGTCTGCTCGCTAATCGAATTGTGAATCTGCCGATAGTCGATGTCGTAAATATTAGGCTGTCCTTCATACAGGAGAAGGTTAGTGGTGCAGCATGCTCTGATTGCGGGAGGAATGCGAATATATTCCCATCCAGTTTTAGCTGTTGGTGCAGAAAATGCTATCATAGAAGAGCTCAACGAGTAAAAGAGCAGTTTACTGATGGCTTGCGGTATTTACTGCATTTCTAAAGGAGAAGTTTGATAAATATATCGGATTGGACGGCAAACATTTCAGTCGCTCAAGTTTGTAAATTACCATTCCAGTTTGGGAGCCAGAAGAAAAACGAAACGGATGCATAGACTGTTGAAAGTCGACACCCATTTTGGGCTGTGGAGCATTCGATGATTATAATGATGAAGCGAGTCATATCAGAGCAGAACTGTAGTCCTCAGCTGTTTTTTCCTCGCACATAGAACAATTTTGTTGAAACATTCAACTTTTTTATCGATCTTCCGACATACTCTTCACTTCATCATGGATTAGGATAAAATATCCTGTTCCTGAAACCATCGTAGCCTTGGCCTTCCAACATTGCGATGAGGACTAGGCTTAAATTCTTAGACATTAGATTATTATAATGAACAGGGGGTTTGATGAAACAAACCCCCTGAATTCAAACGCTCAAGAGAACAAAGGTCAACCGCTGGGTTTTGCTAAATAAACACGCGATAATATCGGAGGTATATTTTAAGTCGAGGACTCATTTGTTTCAATGATGAATTCATGTTTTATTTCACCATTGATTGATTTTAAATTTATTCCGTATCGTAAATTATTTCCACAATATTATATTTAATTTATTAGCTGTACATGTTCACTGAATAGATTATATTGTTGCATCTTCCTAAATATTTGGATCGTTTGGTTTTGTAATATTTTTTATTTTAAAGTAAAAATGTCTACTTTGTCTCTAATGATTTCGTTCCTCTCATATCTAGTAATTTGCAACCTTCTGCTCCCTCGCATAGATACTCTCTTTTAGAGTACCTACCGCTAACGTACAGTACTATCGGAAATTCCGTTGTTTTGCAAGTTTTCTGTATAGTTTGTTTGCTCGTTTAATTTATTTTTCGATTTCATGAATTGTCCCCATGATGTATTTGAATTTTCTACTTTTTTTTCGTCATCTTAGTCTGTTATGGGGGATATGTCACATCCAAGATGATTTCTACCGGATAGTTTCTCTCGCGTTGCATTTAGTATAATACACTCGTGTGTGGTTGAAACACGCGTGGAGTAAATTCCGTTCTCGGGTGATAACTGGAACGCTCAAGAGAACAAAGGTCAACCGCTGGGTTTTGCTAAATAAACACGCGATAATATCGGAGGTATATTTTAAGTCGAGGACTCATTTGTTTCATTTGCGACACTGGACCCCCCCCGGGTATCCACACTCATCCATCACCATTAAGATACAATACTGTCTCACTGAAGATTTTTTTATCATTTTACAATTTTCGAGTCCTATGTAAGGAAAAATTATATCTCAGAGAGGCGTTGCGTCAGGATCCACCTCTCGTTTGCCTCCCGCATTAATATGTTTTGAGCTTCGCTTGTCCCATCAGAGAGAGAGAGAGAGAGAGAAAGAGAGAGATCGAAATAAGCGAAAAATCTTGAGATTTATGGCTGCCTCGGGGTCCCGGTTCACGTCTCTGCCCACGTTGCAGCCCCATCGTCCCGGACATGGACAGAAGTGGACAGAAGACGCACGCTTGCGTTGCTCAAAACACTTAAGTAAAAACGGGAAGCATTAGATTCACCGAGCCCGATAAAGATCGTCAGGAATATGTCTTGCTGCCAGGAATTACGATATACATATATGCCGGTAATACAGCCACTTGAAGTTTTCTATGCGAGATATTGAGATTAGCGCAGATTGGAACGCATCAGCGCCCATTAACGACGATGAATAGAACGATGCGTAAAAGCAAAACGTTCGATAGCCCGCCGGTAGGTCGCAGAAAAGCTGCCCGAATTTTTTGTGCATAGTCCTTGACTTCCTTCAATATGCCACCACTTATATCAAAATATATTTACCACAGAGTAATTAAGTACCTACCTCGTATCATCCATGTTTAACGCCTTTGACTGAAATCAACTGTAAAACAATAATTGTGGACTTGATCATCGAAGTTGTTTTTATCGTATAGCGTTCATTAATTCTGTTCTCTATCGTTTATTAAGATAACTACCTGATGCGCATGATTGGATCCGAATGGGAAGCAAGTGCGCCGCTCTGTTACTTAGTGAGCTGCGCTCTAGATAGGAAGGAGAACTGGTAATGATGAATAATTTACTCATTATCACCCTCTTTAAATTATCATTTTGAGTTTTACGGGTAAGAAAATAACCCTGAGGAATATTCCCGACACGTTATTAGTAAAAAATAAAACATTTCATTGCTTCAAGGACATATATTCATTTACTGTCTAATACTGGAATGGTCTTTAAGCACAGGTAAAGTATTGAATAGGTGAGAATAAGTGGAAAATTTCGCTCTTGAATAAATTGTTAGATTGCGTTTTGCCTGAGGAAAAGGAAATAATAAATCTCATGTTTCTTATTGTAGGGTTAAATGCTTGTCTTCGCAGTTTTTTTGCCCAAAACATAGAAAATTTAGACTCCGTCATTATCTCGCATGCATTAGGATTAGAAACACCTTGGTCAGATTCAATATTGAAAGCAAAATTGATGCACTACTGCCTGCCAAACTATCAGGTAACTGATTGCCCCCCGTGTACCCTCTATTACACCATAAATACTTAGTTATATGCAGTTTTTCAGAACAATATTGGTAAGGACGTTAAATACAGCTTTATATAGTTTAAAAAATACTTGTGGGCCTTGAACTCACTCAACTTTTCAATCACTCGCTATACTATTACTTAAAATTACTGTTTATGGAATGGTTTTTATATTATTAATTTGACTTACAGAAAACATTGAATGGTAAAACGGCCACTCAGAACATAATCGAATATTTTTTGGAGTAGAAATTACTTTTGCTGATACATCAATACTCGTAATTACAATGAAATTGTAGTGCATATCCGCGTCAGTTCGTCCCCCTGTCTCACGCTCTTCAATCGGCTTGCAGGGCACCGTCATCATTGGTCGTTCAGTCCTAAGATTGGTTGACAGCAGCCCTCCATCCATCTATCCTATCTAATGCTAGGTCCCTTACTTCTTGGTGGATCATCCTATGTACTTCCCTCTTTATTTGGTCCATGAACCTATTCCTGGGTCTTCCTCTGGGGACTTTTCCCTCTATTTTACCTTTAATTGTATTCTTCACAAACTCATTGTGTCTCTGGGTGTGTCCAATCCATCTTGTTCTCCTTTTTTCTATGGTATTCCATATGGTCCTCTCCTCTTTTACTCTTCTGTACACTTCATCATTTCTTATTTTGTCCGTCCATTTTATCTTCAGCATCCTCCTCCAGCACCAGGTTTGGAAGTCTTCTAGTATATTCTGGTCAGCCTTCCCATAGGTCCATGCTTCCGATCCATAGAGTGATACGCTCTACAAGAATGTTTTCACATACTGTTTCCTGTTTGTAGCCCTATCTTCTTTGAGCACAGCAGTTGTCTTTTTCCTCTGCTCGCCGCCTTACCTTGGCCTATTCTCCGCTTGATGTTCGTTGTACTTCTTCCGTCCCACGTAATGGTACTTCCGAGATAGGTGAAGGAATCCACTTGCTTTCATTTCTCTCCTCTCAGTGTGTCTTCTACATACAGCCAATGCATGGTGCCGTACATATTAAAATTGACCACCTGTGACGTAAAATTTCCTCTTTGCTGTTAGTTGTAGGTGTATCTTAACGGTTTTTTCGGAATTGAACCGCATGGCCGTATTGAGACACCTACCTGTTTACCCAGATTTCACAAGCCTCGTTTGTTCGACCGAAAAGACATAAGACCTCTCACCCCTCCAGAGCACTCCGCTCAATTTTCGAGGCTACCAATGTTTGGATTCGTGAAGGCGACCGCGTTATTTCTTTTTTTCACGCCGACGGGAGAGAGAGAAACGGTCTCGTCCTCTCTTTCACTTTTTTACTCTCCCTCGCAGCGTCGACGGGAAAATGATGCACTCCGGGGGGAATCATCATCTCGTCGTGGGGTCCGAAGAAGATGAAGGTGGTTCGAAGGAGTTCTTTTGTTCCCCCTCGGATCGGTTCTAAAGGTCTCAAACCGAACCCCACGTGACTCTCTCTACCCCTGCATCCTTCTCGTCCACAATATGCGTTCGACTGTTGTTTTTTTTATTCGACGCCTCTCCCACCCTTCTCAATATTTTACGCCTACGCACGCAGCTCGGGGTGTGAGGAGTTACCGCGAACGGCGGAGGTTATGGAATTAAAGAAGCAATTTTCTCGCCGACCGATTCCGCCATGAAAGTCGTTCGTTTGGGGGGGGAGAGGGAAGAGGAACGAGTAGGTTGAGATGTGTGCATGTGCCACGCTCTTGAGCGGTGGGCGGACGATCGGTCTTTACTTTAGCGGAGGCGATTCGAAGTCGAAGTCTATCCGTCGGATCCCTTCTTCCTCCTGAGCCATCTCGCTCAGTTTTGACCTTTCTGAGGGAATCGTTTCTTTCTCTAGGGGATGGTAGGGTTGGCTCTGATGAGTACCCAAGCGCGCATGATTAAATAGAGACTAGTGGACAATCGCTCGTTTCAAATGTCATTTCCTCTCTCGAATCACTGCGTTTGCCGTAACCGATATGATTCTCGAGCTTTTTCAATTGCTTTCGAATCCTGCCGTTGTACCGTATATTGGATTGCTTTAATTTTTTTGCTTTGAATGTTGATTAACGGAACTTCACTCATGGACGTTAATGCAGGCAGTCGAATCAAATTTGAAATGTCACAACTGTTGATCGGGCTGACAGTATTTTAAAAATGATTCTCTTGTTGACTTTTCGCAGTTCTTTGGAGGTGGCAATCTAGTTATCTTGGGTATTTTTGTGTTTTTCCCTGTTAGTATTGTGAATACTCTTGGTAATATACTCGTCATCTTAAATGCATCTTAAAGTCGAAACCGGTCGAATATTACGTTGATCGGTGGAATTTTGCTTATTATTTATATGTGATATTAAGTCAATCGTATCCAGAAGATGTCCACGCTTGGGAGTTTTTGGTTTATCTTCCACTGGCTACAATTTTTTTGAACCTCTTGAAGTTTTTCTTTATAATAATTTCTCTGAACAATTAGAGGTAAATTTTTTGCATGCTATAATTTAAGGAAAGGGGAAAATTCTTCGTTTCAAATGTCACAGCTCCGTTTAAATAATGGGATTAGCTATTTTCAATATGATTTTTAATGGCTTTTGATTGCTCTCCAGTCACGCTGGTTTGCAATTTATTGAACCGCATTTGGGATTATGCTTTAGAGATAGGTCAACAGAACCTTGCTCATGGCTATAAACGGGGTAGATGTGGGTATAAGCCAGCATCCAGTGCCGAAAGAGTTTAAAAAAGGAGTAATCATAAAATGAATCCTCCCAGAGCATTTTCGAGTACCTTTAAGGACATGAGCGATGCGTAATCTTTAGCATTTTAAGCAATCTGTCGTCAGGAAAAGTCTTTGCTCGCGTATGATACGCTAATCCGCCCTCATAGTCACTGCTTTGAACTTTTAGTAGCTATTTTCTATCTCTGAGGATGCATTTTTATGGGTCTTTGATATGTGAACTATCACGTTCAAGGTATTATTGGCGTTTTTGATGGTTTACCCCGTAATCTCACTCCGATAGTATACGTAATTAGCTCTCGTTCGACGCACTGGCTCAAAAGCAATCAAACTCAGTCGCATAGGAAATAAGAATGGAAACTTATCAGTAATTTTAACACTCTTTTGAACAAAATTGACGTGTGTCATTTATTGCGCCGAGTTCTGTTATATTACATCTAATTTCACCTCAAAACTTCAAAACATTCCTGTAGTATGTCAGTGAAAGTTCTTCTTGGGCTTGCATTCAATATTTTAATCATAATTACTAGTTCCTTTTAATCATAATCCAACCATCGGAAAATAAAATATTTTGCACCCAAGATGATGAGTGCAAACTCTTGAGCTTCTTCTTTCTCCCACAACTCCCCTGTGGAATCAGAAAATATTGTTGGTAGAACTGAGATATCATTTAGTTTGGTGGAGCAGATGATGCCTACTTTAGCAATTTTCACGGAGCTAAGACTACATAGAAACATTTCTTTACAGCGTTGATGACTTGTAGCTATCATTGGAAAACTTTTTTGCGTTAGTCATCGTGTCTACATTGCATTATATTTAAAGTTTGGCTGTTACTCTATTTAGTACTGCTGCACTTTCAACTGAAATGCTTTAAAATTCGAATTAGTCTCTCGATTATCATTCCTGCTAGGATTTAACTCCTAAAATTTCTCCTTTCCTTTATTTACCAATTCAAAAATTTATATTGCATTATTTTTTTAACGTTATAATTCTTCTTTGATTAATTTTGAACGATCTTTTCTTCAAGGAGGGGTCCATCGTTCGTGTAGCTATTAATTAGGTGTCGTTGTTAATACTCTCCTGCTGTATCTTAAATTCGTTGCGAGACGTGGAAAAGACGACGGTGGGAATCAAATCACCCTAGAATTGACCTACGCCTCCTCGATTCTTTTCCGGTAATATTATTTAGTAGTGGTAAATCTCAGTGATACCTAAGAATTGTGCCCAAATATTGACAAAGGTTATCTAGACTCATTTTAGTATCACAATTCAAAGTTGGCGCAGCTTGCGGAAGACATGCTCTTTGGGTATTCCTTGAAGTAATGGACGGAAATTTCTTATTTCAATAAACTCTGTGAGTTTAGTTGTGACTTCGTACAAATTAATCAAAATTCATGACATTTCAACCTTTTATCGGACGTGGCAAAAGTTGTACTTTATGAACTTTTTTCTTCTCCGTTACAAAATGATGACTACAGTTTCGCAATTTGAAACTTGAAAACGCCTTGAAAATAAAGGAAGAGTTTCCTGGGCGAATGATCGAACCACGGACCGCAGACCATCACATTTGTGGAGTATCTATGGGCATTATCTGTCGTGTACCATGCCTGGTGTAGATTATATAAATATTCGCCGTTCATGGGGTATTCGTTTAGAGCAATGGTCTTCGCTAAGGCCCGGTAGTTCGAAGGTTTGAGGCGTGATATCCGGCACCGGTAACTATTTAATTTTTGGTTTCTAGTGAAAGCAGAAGAGATACGGTTAGATTATTTGTGGGTCTTAAAAGAATGTGAAATGTAATTGCACCGGTAATGGGGATGCATATAAGGAGTGTCCTTCGTTGGCATGGACCTGTCGAGAGAATGAATGAGAATGGAACACCAAGGGTTATTATGACAAATGAGTGAATGGTGTATGATAAAGGGATAGACCGAGAAATCCACGCATTAATCTGATGGAATTGCTCTTAAGAGAATGAATATTATGAGTCTTAGGAACAAGAGGGCTGTATAAAACGATAAATGAGTGAAACTGAAGCAAAAGACATGAGGAAGTATTGAGCTGATTGGAAGCAGTTTCAATGCTTGTTAAGCCACGTCGGCTTAAAAAGTCTACCTCAAAGATTTAAAAAAATTATAGGGCCTGCTTCGAAAGGGAGCGGAGTGTTTTGTATGCGTGCATGTAGTATTTTAATCGCAAATTTTCTTTGATTACGACGATTAACACTGGAGTGCCCGCGCTATGAAATACTCCTAGACTGCTCGCGCGGGACACCTGTGCCACGCATTACTATATAGGTTTTTGTTACTAACAATAATTTTATCAAGGAAAACAAGCAATAATATTACGAATTCACTTCATTTCTTTCCAAAAAGGGTAAACAGAACTCAATAATTTTATAATTTAAAAAAATATGTTCATAATTTCAACTTCTCGGAAAATCGACACATTTTGGATTTCTTGGGCTAAACTCTTTAATTCTTATTTACAGAGTATTTGAACTATACAATCATCTAATTATACAGTTTATTAATACATAGTCACAATCAAATCTCACTACCATTGCAGTTGGGGCATGCGACGACTTGATGGTCTGGAAAAACACGCCTATTGCACTTGCCACAGTTTCCGTGTGCTCCGGTCTCGGGCTTTACAGCAAAAGTCACATCGTCCTTTCCCTCTCCGAATCGGCGTACTTTGTGTTTTTGGATATTATAATAACCCCTTAAGAAGGCTAGCTCTTAATTTATTCGCCCTGGGTATATTTTCTTGTGAAATACGTCGCGTAGTAAAAGGTTTCACGAGTTCAAACCCAACTTCCTGCGAATATTTGCTGCGAATGGATTTCGTTTCTGAACTATTCAACTGGTATATAACTAAACCATTTATACTAACAAGATTCAGAAAAGTATAAAACATTGTAAGAGACCATCGACGGGCATTGCGCGTTACAACCTTGAAGAATTGGTATCATTGAAGTTTATCGAGGACTTCGTTATTCCGGATAATGAGGTGATAAAATAGCTCCTCCGGGCCCTACTCGGGCGGCGTGTCTTAGTTGCTAACGGTCTTTATAAATAAACGGGAAAAATTGGTAAAAAGATGGAGCGGGAGATGCTGAAAAAAAGGCGGCGAAATTGATTTCCCTCCTTTTACCGCGCAAGAAGCTCTCCACGGGACAGCCAGATTTATTCGCGTCGCAGCGTCTCAAAAGGGATTCAGGGAACGGGAGGTGACTAATGCCCGGCAGATGGTCTCTCTCCCTCTTTTTACTCACAGATCACGCTTTGATGTTGCATCGTGTGCCCGAATCTTCCCCCAAAGGCGTCTACTATTGAGCCTTTGCCCGCGATTCGTGACCTTTTTGCCAGCCACGGATTTCAATTTTCCGTCACGGAGACACCTTTCACACCAAGGTATTGCCCTCGCCTTGCAATCGCACATGAACTTAACGGCTACTTGGTAGCGTATTATTCATCCCTAGTTCAGCCTAAGTTTGGAATTTTTTCTAAATACATCTACCAATTAAGAAATATTGAAAATATCTGGATGATCATGTTTGAGACGTTATATTTCACGAGGCGATTTGTATGTTTTTTTATATTCCGCAGAATATCTATTCCAAAGCTAGAAACATGCCTGGTATTGAAGGCGAATATCAATTTAACAGAAAAAATTGGATGAATTATTTAATGCCCACACCAATTTTTCTCACGTATACCTGCTACGATCTTGAAAAGGTCTGGATAACTAAGTTTTAGACGTTGCATATCGATTTGTATGTTTGTAAATCTTTGCAAACATTTTATGCCAGGCTTGGAAATCAATATTACATAAGATAATGATTGAATAGTACAATGGCCAAACCAATTACTATCTTGTGCAAAAATTACTTCCGTACATGTTGCCAAGTTAGCCAGAATATTCTACTTACTGCTTAAAATAATGAAACTATCGAAAAGTGGATTAAGGTATTTGGAAGTGGTTAAAAAATATTTTGTCTTACAATAAGGCTTGAAGTTATTTTCTGATTTTATATTACTTAACTAAAATTAAAAGCCTGTTATTATACTGCAAAAAATGTGTTGGTTACTAAGCATTCATAAACTAATTAATACGGCTTAACGTTCCTTCATGGTATTTATATAAAATTAGAATGACTTGTAAAATAATTTTAAAACAAAAGTTTAATGGTTGTAATGGCGCTTCGATTGAAGAACAGGTATTTTCCCACCCAGAAAACTGTATTACCAATTGAAATGTAATAACTTGGAGGCAACACATCATTGTTGTATGAGATTATGAACAAGCCAAAGCTAATGTTTCGGAAATAGAAAAACAGTAAGTAAATTTTGTAACAGCTAAATTCCCCTTACTTATTTTAAGAGCGAAAACTGCCATTTTCGTTATTTTTGGACCTGTAACAAAATGTAAAACACCTTAGAAACTAGGTATGGGTCTGAGTGACAATTATCAAAGATAATGCATGGTTTATTTGTTATTTTATTCGTTGGCGTTCAGTTTTCTTGTTGGAGCCTCGCGAGCGGGTGAAGAGTTTTTATTAGGCTCTCAGTAGATGAGCTGTGAGCTGCGGGTTTTCTTTCCGCGAGAAAACCCGCAGCGCCCCTCTGGTATTCAGCGGGAATCGCTCACGACTCGTGACGTAACTCGGGACTCTCTCGTTTCCCTTCATCTAATTGCTCCTTTTACCACCGTGTATCCACGGTCTCACAGGAATGAATGCCCTGCACATCATGCGGGCGATGATGGCTACCCTCTCACAGTTCACAGACCGATCTGATGTGTGGGATCTACCTACACATTTCAGCGTGTATTGAGGGTTTGCAATTCACGGTGCGGAATGAGGACTTTAAGCTCCGGGTCTTCGCTCAGCTACAGGTATGGCAAAACTTGGTGGCGTTCACCAGAGGATGATCAGTGTAGTGACTGAGGGTGAATCGAGCGTTGATTCGCCGGCAGAAACACTGTAGTACTCCCAGAGAGACCTCATGAAGGACGCTTTGCCCCTTTGTTTCACATCGGTTGTACTATTTCGTCGCATTTGCGACATGCTAATCACAAGAGAGTGCCACGAAGTTTCGCCACGCGTCTGTCGTGTAAGCTTCCTCTAGGGTGTGTGTCAATGGGCGAATTAGCGCAAGACCTTAGAAGCTGAATGTAGAAGTTAACTTGAGAGGAGAGAAATTAGAGCTGGCGGATTCCTTCACCTATCTCGGAAGTACCATCACGTGGGACGGAAGAAGTACAACGGACATCAAGCGGAGAATAGTCCATGTTAAGAAGGAAAGGAAGGATGATGCTGAAGGAGAATTGGACGGACAAAATAAGAAGTAATGAAATTTACTGAAGAGTAGAAGAGGAAATGACCATATGGATCACCATACAGAAAAGAAGAACCAGATATATTTGACCCACCCTGACATACAATCGATTTGTTGAGAACATAATTGGAGGTCAAATAGAGGAAAAAGTCCCCAGAGGAAAACACAGGAATATGTCAATGGACCAAATAAACCGGAAAGTACATAGGAAGAGATAACAGGAGGTAAGGTAACTAGCATTAGATAGGAAAGGGTAGAGGGCTGCAGTCAACCACTCTTAGGATCGAACAACCAATGAAGTGATTGGTCGGTCCTTTCAGGAGAATGGAAACTTGTTATCGATCCGATGGTTGGTTTGCTGCAGCTCTCCAATGCACTCTCATCTCTTCCAAACGGTTTAGTTCTTCTCAGCTAATTGCTTTTGCGACCTACAAAATTTTCCTCAGTGGACTCCATTGTCCAATTGGTCTTTCCCTCTCTGACTTGTAGATCCGGTGGAGATTAATAATTAGAACTCATTTATTCCACTCCAGCCACTATTCATAAAAAATATGCACAAATCGAGTTGAATTAGGTACCTCAGAAGAAAATTTCCTATGATGGGGTTGACATTCCTTGTTATGGCATTGAACGGCAGTTACAAAAAAGTACAAACAATTTAAAAAATACTAATCTACTTATTATACCAAGAGTATCCATTTAATGAAATAATTGTATCATCTCAACTCACAATTTCACAGTGTATTGCAATTAGAATAAATAAGATGCAAAAAATGATGAACATCGTCAATAGGATCCTTCTTGAGGAATAAGCGGTAGTTTTTAGCCAGCGTTAAAGTAATCTTGTGTCTAATATTAGCTAAAGACACAGAAGCAGGGACGCGATTTCCGCTGAAATGATGCGTCAATTCTGGGTTTTAACCCAGGACCTTAGGATTGGTAAGCAGCACCCTAGCTACCTCGTAGACCCGATTCCCTTACACAAAGCATAAATTTCGTTCCCTGATTCGATAGTTTTACGTAAAATGTTAAAAAACGTTATGGTGTATTACTGGGTTAGCATCAGAAAGTGAGACGTGCTACATGTAGAGGTTATGTTGTTAATAAATAATTTAAGTTTTTTCCTTCTTCTTCCGGAAATATATTCATAGTAAACGACTGCTACCTTGATCGATTGACGAAGATATATTTATTATATTCAAGATATATTATATGATTTTGGAACTGCCTTTCTCCATCTTTTTCCGTAAAAGATACAGAACCGTCTACTTTTTGAATTTGTGCCAACAAGGCTCGAGTTTGAAGTTATAACATGCAAGACGCATTTATAGATAATTTTAAAATGGTTTAAATATAAGTAGATAGTATAATAGGTAGATAATCTCTCATGGAAACTGATGACCTTGGATTGCATTAATCTATTACGTTTGGTGGAAGGATAAATTATGTATATTTTCGCCAGGCGCCGCCACCATTCATCGAACGTGATTCACCGTCTTTTGAGCAACAAAATACCTGTTGGTCATGGAACGACAGAGAAAATTGAATTCAAAGAGGCAATCGAGAGATCGCATCTTTATCACTTTAAAGCGTTTGAAAAGAAGTTGTTGGTATAGTTGATTGTTTTTCGATGGGGCATGATAATTTACCAGTTTATAAAGTTCCGTCGCTCTCTTCTTTTTCTCTACCATATACGCGTGAATATAATTCGGCGAATTAAAATGATTGAATGAAAGGCATCACGGTCATTACGAAGCGATTTGGTGGATAATATGCCATCATAAATACCTGTACCCCGAGTTGCCGAAGAGTTCATAGAGGGAGAGAGGCTGCAGTGGGAGCCTGGCAATTATCTAGCATCGGATAATCATACGATGAAAGTTCGTATGCCGTTCGTTACGAAGCTGACTCGATTATTTCGCGGGGTAAATCGTCCGTCGGCTTTGCGAAGGCCTTGGGTTCTTGTCCAGCATTCATACTCAATAGGTGTGCCGTCATGCAATAGACTCCACTTCGCAGTCCCACAATGAGTTGTCGTTGTCCAGCGATGAGACTTTATCAATGAGTCTACCACTGTCGACACTTCTTTCATTTTTCATGGAGGTTGAGAAAAATTGATTTCAATGTTTCTTTTTCGATTTGATTTCCATCCACAAAACAACCATCGACTACCCATATCCAACGCATGTCCCAAACAAAAAACTGACTTAGGTATTTATATACTCCTACCTTGATACGCCTTTTCATCATTCGTTGGTTGGCTGCAGCCCTCTACCCTTCCTTATCTAATGCTAGTTCCCTTACTTCCTGGTATCTCTTCCAATGTACTTTCCTCTTTATTCGGTCCATGAACTTATTCCTGGATCTTCCTCTGGGGACTTTTCCCTCTGTTTTGCCTTCAATTATGCTCTTCACATACCTATTGTGTCTCACGGTGTGTCCGATCCATCTTGTTCTTCTCTTCTATATGGTCATTTCCTCTTCTACTCTTCTTCACACTTCATCATTTCTTAATTTGTTCATCCAGATAAGCGTCTAGTAAGCAAAAAATATCGAGCGGTGATAAGATATAGTAACCTTACTTTACCTAATTGTAAATTATACCTTAGAAAAAAAATAAATCTGAATTTCTCTGAGTTGTGACTTCCAAACTGTTCGTTCTTAATCTGGAAATATGACAGAGTTTGTTTAGTTGAAGATTGTCCACATGCTATAGTAATCCCACTGCAAAGTGGTGCTCATAACTTATATTAAATATGGGTCATATACAGTTTAAAACGACAAAAATAGGATAAGAGGCCATGCTGGGAGATGTTATTGTCCCACAATCGAAAGAGGGACAAGAGTTTCGAGTTCAATTTTTTTAGAGCGTGTGATGAACTTTTGCCTTCAAAAATGTTGAATGGTAGTAAGGATGGTGGTGATTATCTGGAAATAGGCACGTAGAACTATGAGTTTGCACGGTGAGATCAAGTAGTTATTCTGAGGTGGAAAAGGGAAAGCAGTTCAGGGCTGTCGATGATCGAAGTTGGAGTCCTACAGATGAATATTATAAATCTGTTTTAAGGTGGCTGGAGCAATAATCGTGGGTCATTGACTACACGTTTAAATGATTTCCTTAATAACTCGAATTTGAAATCTGGGACCACATTGCATATAATTGCGTCATGCCTTAGATCTCCCTGTACAGGCAGGAACCGAAATGATAGGAGAATATATTTTAAAATTTTTTCCCCGTGTTAAAGCATGTTATGACTCGATTTTTCGGCGCGGTACTCGAAAGTTAGGCGAAAAATATATTTAAACAAGTGCTTAGAGCCTTTGATACGGCCTGACACCTTGATATTTATAATAAACCATTAAAATAGTATTTTATATGTATTATTTCGCGTTTATAAGAAAATGTGCACACATGTAATCGAATAATTACGAAATTCATCTCTTTTGCCATCAGACTTCATGTTGAAGTATCATTGAATTGCTGAAAATTCATAGCGGTATGATGCAAAGTTGTTCACTTTTATCTATAGCTGTCACTAATGAGAACAGGTTTGCAAACTTTCTCGCGACTGTGTACATAATCAAAAAACGCACCAAGGAATTAAAGGCTGTGATTATAAATATCAGAAATTGAACGAAAAGACAGAAGACATCAGAGAATACATTTTGGAAATGAGGGACTCTATGGTTGACTATTTTAGCTGAGAACTGATTCATTCAATCGGCAAATTAAAGATTAGTTTGGATTGACATGGGCCATATTGGGAAGCATAATTAACTTTGCCTTTGGGCTTCGGCCTTCGAAACCCGCTCGAGCCCGTTTGAACCCGTTTGCTTCATCCATCATCGAGACCCGTCAATTCCCAAGTGGGTTTCGCGCATCTCTCCATTCGGTTCTCGAAACCTCTTTATCCCTTAATGCGTCTATTTGTCTTCGTTTGCTGGTCCCCGGCTGATGGCATACAAAGGCATCCCGAGCCTAACTCAAAATATTCGTCCGCTTTACCCTGCTTCATTTTAGATAACAATAGACCGCATTTCTTTCTTCCTCTTCTTTCGGATTGGCCAACAGCGGATTCTTTTGGCTCAACGGCGCTATTTTCTCATAAGTTCCTCCTTTTTTTCTCTTCCAGTACTCCTTAATTTTATTTCTTTGTTCCATGCACGTATCATTTCCTTCAGTCAATTTCTTTCCCGCCCTCGATATCTTCCTCCTAAAAGGGCCGGAAATCTGCCTCTGCAGTTTATTCGTGCTCTCCCGAGTAGTACCCATTTCTCTCTGGTCCTTTTCCGCATTCGCAAACCGTGCACTTTTTCTTATTTATGCGAGTAGCACTTCTAAATTCCACTGGTTATTTTCGGCCCTTCTGTTCTCACCAAGTGCCCAAATAATGCTTCTCTACTTTTCCGTATTGAATCCATAATTTTTCTAGACCTTGGTATATGCAGCTCGTGTTTGTGCTTTCTCCTACTTACTCCACTGTCTCTGATTAAGCCTTAAATTTTTCTCAAGAATCTGCCTTAATTTTCAATACCGTCAATAGTTTATATATATGTTTTTAACTTCAGTACTCCATGCTTTTTTATTCTAAAATGTAAATGTAAGTAGCCAATTTGATCGTAAAAATCATTTTTAAAACCATTTTGGACATCTTCAGTACGACACCTAAGGTTTCTCAAGGTCATTTTCCACCACGTTACGATCTTATACGTCTTTTCCGTGCAGCACTATATCACAAACAATTCCTCGTACTATATCTTGTTTGCGGAGACAGCTATACTGGCACTCAGAAAATTTAGCTGTGAAAAACGTGGTCATCAGGAATATCTGTCTGAATAATGAGGATTAGATGAAAGTGGCTTTGTTTTTTGTTATTAGTTCAAATTGCACCCGCAAATAGCGCTCTTTAGCGATCTTTATCCAATTCTGATTGTGAATTTCTAAAAATGTATTCTCTTCACTTTAGGAAAAATAAATCCAATCCTTAAATAGGACACACAGGCAAGAAATCGCCCGATTCTTATGTCACTAGGTGCAATACTAATACTTTTAAGATTCTAAATATGAGGATAAAACACTGTATTGTTGGACTCTGTCCATCATTATTGTGCAAATTTTAATTTTTTTAAATTTTACATCGGCATTAATGGAAATAGAATATCACGCCCCCCTTACCGCATCGCCGTTTTTATGCGCATGCAAAGTTTTTGCGGTAATGCAATCACCATTCTTCAGTTTTCTCCCAGATATTCAAAAAGCTTTCCGAAAAACGTCGAGTTATTAGCAAGAACCGAAATTTCTTACAGTGAGCCACTGAGGAATCTTCTATCTCGGTTGAAGAAGAATGTTGCGTATATGATATATGCTAGTTAATTAGCCAGCCATCATAATTTCATCCCTTAAAACTTACTTATTCCCTTGCCATTATAGGTATTTTCCTCTTTTCCGTGGAATATTTTTAGCCGTCTTGGTAGAATTTTTTAATCTCGAATTGATTCGCCTCAAGTAAAAAAATAATTGGTGCCAGCTTGTAAAAAGAGCATACCAGGAAAAAAAATGTTGGTTAGCTCGTTCATGTATTGTGCTGGTACAACGTTCTGTAAAAAGAACCCTTGAAACAAGCTATTTTTACAGTATTTTCACGAATTTGTCATCGGTGGAGATCTCACTTCCAAAATCATTCCTCAGTTTTCTTTTCAAAAATTTATATTCAAAGGCCCTCAAGAAAAGTCAAAAATTTACATCTGCACTATTGGTCACTGAAATTGCCGTCACTGATATCCGTAGAATCATCTTTCAGGGTTCTCCGGCTATTCACCAAGTTCTAATGAATAAAAATCGAATGCCTATTCATCAGCTCCTTCTATTTGTCCTGCGAGCCCCTTAAAACGCCTGGTGGAATTTTTGGCGTGGAATGTTTATTTACGAGCGCCCAGTCTTCGAGTTTTTATTTGATTTATGTGACCCAACGGTGTGAAATGGCCTCCCCGAAAATTTGGATGCCCAAATAGTTATTTCAGGATTTCGAGTAGTCAGGGCACTGGCGTGGAGAGCACCGTAGGTGTTAAGGTTCCCGCTTGTCCAAATAAGGATAGCAATACTCATCAAGACTCCGACTGTTTTATCCGAGGTACCTGGTATTCGCCGGCGTATCCAATACAGGTTATTGTATTCAGTGGTAAATACCCAGCTATTTGAATTTTCACCTGTATAAATATAGGATCTCGAGTAGTCACCCATTTATTCATCTAGGCATTTTATATGTAACTTATTCGTGTACACGCCCAGATATTGTGGTTCCTTCTTCGCGTTTATGGACGAAAAATAACGAAGCTGGTGATCAAATTCGGAGGACACAAACTCGAACAAGTAGAACATTCAAATTACTTAGGTAATACGCTCGAAGAAAATGGGCATAGTAGCAAAGACATACGGAAGAGAGTAGCGCTAGCCAAGGCGTTTAATAACAGAGGGGAGCTGATGAAGGGGACATTGGGTAAGAAATTGAAGAAGAGACTGGTGAAGAGCTTGATATGGAGCTTAGCTTTGTGTGGGGTGGCCATTTCACGCCAATTTATTTTTATTATTCTACCGGTTAAGGTAGGTTTTGTGGACTGTCAGAGATTCTGCTCTAAGTTTACTGCAATTTCAGGGGCCTATCTCGCACTAGTATATCTTTTTTCGCGTCTTTATCGTTATCCAAAATGCAAACACCTCTGAAGGAAAATGTTAACAAGTAATATCCTAAGAATCTTCTCCGTCAATAATGGTAATTACTTTTAAACCCCTTTATGAATTTGAATAATGACAGTAGAACTTTTGCGCTCTTTAGCGAAATAGAAGATTAGCAATAACTCAAGCACACGCGTTATGGAGAACCGTGATTGCACTCCAGGTACTCGATTACGAATGAGTAATTAAGTTTGACAATCTCCTTCCTTGGCATTCAGAGCGCCTTAAACCGATTCCTAACATTTTCCCCTTCCGCTAAGACCTTCCAAAGCGCGGAAAGGGAAGACGCGTTCGTCGAGGAGAGTGAATATTTCCTCATAATTTCTTTTTCGGCGCCGCATCCGACGGCTCTCCGACTCCGTCGGCTTCTGATCTCATGGGAACAGTTCGACTCCGGTGGAGAAACGAATTACGCCATGTGCTTCGCCGCTTCCGTAACGCAAGCCCGCGCCTGACATTCTTTTGTCTCGCGCCGCTTTGCCCTTTTTGACGAAGGAGTGGCGTGTATTAATACGAGAGCACGAATATCCATAAAAAAAGCCCCGTTAGATTTATCGCGGAGGCCGCGAGGGGGATGAAAACCGCTGCATCTTTTTTTCCCCCCTGCTTGCTCCCGGTCGCTCGTGACAATGAGGAGCCGAGTGCAAGGCGAGGCCACGCTCGTATTTATTATTCCTCTTTTTGATTCGTGGCGTGCATACCACTGGTACATCTCCTTCACTATTTTGCTCATAGCGCATTTCGTGTAGTACATATCTCGTATTACCAATTCATACCTGTGTAAAATAACAAAACCTTTTCCGATCGGGTTTCTATAATTGGTGCTTGAACTCCAAGTCTGGTGAAATCCGACCTTGCGGTTAATTATACATAAGTTGAGCGGTTATTATTTATTCCTCCGTAAGAAGATGAATCGTGTTAATATTTTTTTTTTCACGGTATAATACATCCAGTGTGAACTAGCATTATAGAGTTATCTAAAATCAGAGCGAAGTCCTTAAGTTCAGTTAAAGTATCAGAAACTTTTAATTTATTTTTATTTTATTTTATGTTCTTTGCCCAGAATACAGCCCATTTGCCCAATTTATGTCGGGCGAATAACAATAACAACAGACGAACACAAACACTGTTTTCCACTCAGGCGGGAATCGAACCCGCGACTCTCGGTTTAGCAGGCGAGGACAAAATATCGATAAAATGTTCTAAGACTTAATACTAATTATGATTACTTTTTGGGTATAATTATTGGAAACTATAGTTCCTTGAAACAAAAAAAAGTATCGATTTCCCTGACTACATGAATGTCATTACTATTTTAATTAATGGCTTATTAACTCTAGCTTAACGTTTGCATAACAGGCAATGAGAGTGACTAGGGGGATAAAATAAGAGATATATGACGTTTAACAGATACGCTCAAGAAATTGTTCTTTCCCGGAACCATTAATCACTACTACGAAGGAAGATCTCGGTACTAGCTCTACCAAACCTGCCTCTAAAATCATCATTTTCCTAGCAAAATTAATTTTCATTTTGCCTGAACTTATTCATGGCCGTATCCGTACACCCACTGCCTCACGCCCTGGCGGTGACGATTTGCGGGGTGGAGCGTGGGTGTAGATACATCAGGGAAGATAGAATGTATAAGCAAGGTGAGAGAGATTTTAAGGAAGCCAAATTAATGGTATTTGTGAGAAATCTTTGAAGTGATCCCTAATTGATGATTGAATGCACTGTAGAGACAGTTCAAAATCCATCAATTTAATTTGACGTGATATTCTTATGCCTCATTGACATCGTTCACGAAATGTCTTAAATCCTTTAGCACGTTTTCGGTTGTGTAAATATATAAGTTGCGTACGAAAAGGTTTAATTTTAATAGGCGTTAAGTCAATTTCTGTGTGGAGCGCAGGTAAATTACTGTGCGATAATAAGCCAAAACATTTCTTCGTGAGCTATTAATTGAATTCTAAGTTTGTGATTCATTAGAGGGAATGGCGGTTTCATAATGTGTGTTTTAACCGTGGACAAAATGATGGCTGCGTTGTGTAAGTTGAAAGAGAATGTTCAAAACTGCTAATTAAAAGGTAAGCATATGCCCTACTTAGGCGTAGAATCGTTTATTAGTCGTGGATATTGCTCTATTCCCCCGGTTATCATTGCGAAGAGGGATAATTATTTTCAGCGGAATTGTGAAACCAATTAGCTAATGACGAGGTATGTTGTGTTATTTTGTTAGCGCCTGTGAAATGGGTGGATAGTTTTGGAAATAAGACTTTTGTTTCATTAATCTTTTTTCATGATGACGCAATAAAACAAATACCAATCGATAATTCTTCATTTAATTTTGTCTGACTTGCGGCTCTGTAAACCGGTTCACCGCAAGCGTGAACTGATTGAATTTGTTTTTTTTCTCTCTTACCATCTTGACGCATCCTAAACCTTAAATATTAGGTATAAGTATTGCCAATTTAAACTAATTTTTAGTCGCTTCTCCATTGTTTGTTCAATGAGATTGGTTGACTGCAGTCTTCCACCCTTCCCTAATGCTAGTTCCCTTACCTCCTGGTATCTCTTCCTATGTACTTTTCTCTTTATTTGGTCCATGAACTTATTCTTGGGTCTTCCTCTCGAGACTTTTCCCTCTCTTTTACCTTCAATTATGGTCTTTACGAACTCATTGTGTCTCAGGGTGTATCCAATTCATCTTTTCTTATTTTCTGTGTGGTGTTCCGTATTGTTATTTCCTCTTATATTCTTTTGTACACTTCATCATTTGTTATTTTTTCCGTCCATTTTATCATCAGCATCCTCCTCCAGCACCAGGTTTCGAAGGCTTATAGTCTTTTCAGGTCAGCTTTTCAAATGCTCCATGCTTCCGATCCATAGAGTATTACGCTCTACACGAATATTTTCACATGCTGTTTTCTGGTTTGTAGTTCTATCTTCTTTGAGCACAGCATTGTGTTTTCGCCATGAATGCCTATAAATAAGACGAAGCCGCATCATTTCATTTTAAATATTTGTAATGGATTGCCTGAATTTAAAGGCCTCGGCTTTCCGGTCCAATGCTCAGTCATATTTGCGGCATAGAATTTCCGATTCTAGAGACAATTTCTGGATACTATATTGTACCTAACTGTGCCGTGAATTGTCGTGGGTAAAAGAAGCGTCTGTCCTTGTCACTCCACAAGGGTAGTTAAATATAAACCGTCTCAGTGCATGACCATCGACCCAATATCGTCATATTCTTTAATGTATGGTTTACGGCTTACTTACATTGGGATTTACCTGAGGTATAGGTGTTGAAAGGTGTTGTTTGCGTGAGGAAACTTTGGAAGTAGTGGAGAATTTATGCAGCGGGAGACCTCCAGAGATGTTCAACAAAAAATTTTCTTGCCCCGGAAATGGAGCCATTTGCCCTAAACTTTTTTGACTAGATGTTTCAGAGCGACACAGAGAATAATATCATGACGCCTCACTTCATTTCTAGGTCTGACAGAGGCGATAAAATAGAAGAGATGCATTGCCGAACAGATAATATGTAGCGACCACAATAATAAATGAGCTCTACTAAATACGCTCCCATAATACACGTCACCATTTCACCTCCCAAAATGTAATCCCTTACATATTTACACGGCTGGTAACCTAACACCCCCCAGCCACACGCCGATGCAGCGTCTCATAGGGTAGTAGATGTAAATTTTCATGGCCAATGCGTAGACTGTTATACTAGCCAAGGTTAATTAGAATATAATTAAAAGTTACCATCATTAGCTTCTCTACCGCCCTAGCCACCCATTTTAACCATCTTTCATCGCTAAACTTCACATGTTTCTTCTTTTTTTGCATTCGATGACAGCTATGGATAGACCTAGAGCACGTAAGCTTCCTGTTTCTATCTAGCGTCCGCAATTCGGCCGTCTCTCGCCGCTTCATTCCCCATTTGTTTTCTCGAGGCTTTCTTTTCTCTCCTTGACGATTAGGCATTTTCTCACGATCTTTGGGAGTCCCACTGCACGGTAGCCTCTTAATGGAGGAATTTAATGTTGCCGGGCTGAGTTGAGAGAGAGAGAGAGAGAGGAATGGTAAATTGGACCTGTTAAACTGCTGATCTTTATCTCGTTTATCATATTCTCCGTGATCTCTGAGATTAATTATGAGTCCCGAGGGAAAAACTCCTTCCATATGGCGCCTTTATTGAATTTTTATTTGCCTCTTGAACAATTCAAAATTGAAGGTATCCATAAACCCTCCAAGACCTTAAAAGGTTAAATATCTGATGGTACCAAACTTGGTTTTATTAATTTTTATCATTTTAAAGTGGATTTTGACCTCTTTTATATGTAAGCATAATTGTTTAGGAAAAAGGGCCGCGGGTATTAACGAATTTAATCTCCTCTTATCGCCAGATTTCTGTGGATGCAGAAATATATGCCCGAAACGTTGGCGGCAAGAGGCGATTAAATTCATAAATACCCGAGACCAATCCTCCTGAACAGTTATACTTCCATTATTATACTAGTTTGCAATATCATTTGATTTTTAAGGCATAATTTACGCGAAGAAATTTCCTACTGTTAGCTGTTTGCTACTAATCAGGTTCACTTGAGGTAGTTTGTGTAATATATTTCCCTAGTCAAAATGGAGATCATATTCAAATTTTACGTTTTAATTCCAGTAGCTGTAGGAAGCATTAGCAAATACTGTAATATTTATGGTGCATGGATGAGCTTTTATGTGCCTATGAAATCACACATTTGACGTATTGTGACTGAAATTAAATAAAAATATCTATACAGGTCTTTAACTTGACTCATTATTTCACGCCGTGCGTTTTAAAGTCCTCAATGACGGTTTTTTTGTGATCCGGAAATAATTTCTGCGGTGACAATATGATTTATTTTCAAAAATAGTGGAGAAAACAAGCAAAATTTTGACATCTAAGTGTTAGATATTCCTCCTTTTAAAAATTAGGTCTCTCTGTAGCGCATTCAGGTACCATTTCCAATGTAGAAATGCTGATGTTTTTCTTCAAAAATGTGGGAAAGTAGTTCGGTAAAGGCTAATATTTTGGTCTCTTTGGAAGGGTGAAATATGTTTCTTAAAAATGAGACCAAATTCATTGAATTTTGGGTGAAAATTTGTTTCGCTGCTTCTACCTTAAATCTGGTATCTCGTTGACCTTGCAAATAAATGCATGCTATGTGTAAGTAGGTCGACTGTTGTGAATTCCATTAATGCATGTGATAATTAATACGTGAACGCACTTGTACTTGAGGATTTGTCTCGGTTGTATAAATACCATCACCTATTACTATCCATTTATTATATTGTACTCAGACTGATATCCTTCTCAAGCTACGAGGACGCAGAAATACATCTGCGAAACGTTGGCGGAAAGAGGTGATTGAATTCACTTATACGACCGAGACCAATCCTCCTGATTAATTGCGTTAAAGTATCATTAGTGGTAATTATCAATTTAAATTAGCATGAATAATAATCTGAGACCAAACCAATTGTGGGAAACTTTTGGTGGCTCTTTTCCACTCAATTGGTCTTCACGTGCTTTATTGCAAGCTATGTGGACGAGTTTGGAAACGCTTCTTCCTGGCGTCTCCGGGGTCTCGGGTTCGAATTGGGCGATTTTGCGTTTATCTTTCGAGTTGGGAATTTAGAATGAACGATGTGAACTAGGAAGTGTATCAATATCTAGGTCAAAAAAGTGTGAATGCCTCTTACATTTTTCCGATTTTTTTCCGCACATTTCATCCAAGTGTTCGTGCTAATATCTAATTTCTACTCTGTGTTATTTCTTCCTCATGCTTTATTGGCTCCATCTAGACTATGTGCTCCATTCTCAGAGTTTCAGTTCTTCTCAATCACGCATTTCTCACCGTCGATAACTTTATTTTCTCAGCATCCCTGCTGATTTCTTGCATTTTAGGGCATTTTATTGTCTCAAACAAAATCGATTGAAGCCATGATTTCTCATCCTTTCACTTCGTACAACATCACAGTTGCAAAAGATATTTTCCGCTAATGAAGATAAACGACGACATTTACACGAATATACTCCAAAAATACACCACGTATTTTCGTGTTATTACTTATATAATTTTATACATTATAACCAGGTTGTTTAGCGGCTCATTTCCTGAGCCTCTTACCTTTGTTATCTCCAACCTCTAACTCCTGTTGAGGAGGGGTTCTCGTGCTTTTTTGACAGTTCACCGTGGTCGTGACCTGTGAGTTAACTTTAAGTCACGCGCTCTCAGTCTTCGGTGATTCCCTTTATGTATATTTTTATCTCTAAGATCTTCACAGATTTTTTTCGTATCATACAATGTCAGAGGCCCATCATCGATACTGTAATTTGCTTAATTCGTTTTAAAATATTGGACAATAAACTGCACGGTTGTTATCTGATACATTTTATTAAATTTATCAAAATGTAGCGACAGTTGCTGCAATCGACAGGTTATATTTTTAGAGCCTTCAATTTCTTAAACGGTATTTGCGCAAGTTAACACGAGTGATTTAAAACATAATAAAGTAAGATTATAAGCTTTGCAATGTGAAATTCTTTAAAGATGCAGAAGTGGGAAAATTACTTTATCTCTGTTTGGTAAAATAATCAAAATTTGCTGGAGCCGTAGAAGGAATATCGAGAGATCTTTCAACAAGTTTTTCAAAGCTGTGTGTTTAAGGTTTTTGGTGTGGTAATATTTTAAGATAACGGCAAAAAGCCATGAAAAATATATGCCCTAATAATTTTAAGAAGCAAATGAAATGGTCGGTAATGGATATGATGGATATTTTTGCAAACACGGTCAGTTCTCGGCGCGATAGGGGTGTTTTTTCGATGCTTCAATTCCTGGAAATACGAGGCATGTTTTTTAAGTATGTACCGTTTTGAAATTCGGCCACTTCGGTGCTGCGGCCGGCTTGTGGCGCATGAGCACTGTGTACCTATATCTGTTAGAAAGCTACAGACGACATTACGGAAACATTAGACCGTGTTTACGTTTGTTTGTAAGTATTTGAAATGCCTCCGCCGACTGTGAAATACGCGCTGTGATTCGTGTTCTTAGTGATAAAGGCGTGAAAGCGGCTGAAATTCATCGTGACATCAGTGGAGATTATAGAATAGAACATTATAAGTGATGAAATGGAATGAAATTGGGTTAGAGCTTTTAGAGAATCCAAAATAAAAGGCGTGGAACGCTGAATAAGGGGATCGTTTTGCTCCATGACAATGCCCGTCCACACACGGTTAATCAAACTCAAAATCCCATCGGATCATTTGGCTGGGAACAACTTGATCACCCTCCGAACAGAACCGATCTAGCGCCCAGTAACTACCACCTGTTTTTGCATTTGAATATACAACTGGGTGGTCAGCGACACGACGACGATGTTGAGGTCAAAACGCTCGTGTTGCAGTGGTTGTCAAATCAGGCGGCAGACTTCTATGAGGATGGGGTTCAAAAGCTTTTTATACGATGTGATTAGAGCCTTTATATTAGTGAAAATTATGTAGAAAAGTAGATAAAGGTACATGTTTTCTTGTAAAAATGTTAATAGGAGTATCCTTGTTTTGTTTTTATTTCAAAACGGTACTTACTTTAAAAATACACCCCTTGTATATTGAATATTGGACATTTCTTGGCAGTGGAAGTTCCGTTACAGAATGCGCATCTCTTCAACCATACTTTCGCGAGCTTCCAGTTTCACTTTAATTAGTCCATTATCCACTTCGCCCCTTGAACTAGCTTTTGCTGAGTCAAGGATGAATCATTGTCATCGACCAATACAGGAATGTCAAGATCAGTATGTACAATCAGGATATAGCTGGACTTTCCCAGTAAGATTTTTTTCTTTGGATTCTGGTTTCTCTCTCTTGTCGTTTAAGTTATTTCCTGTGGTTAACCTCTAACGTAATTGTCTGGGATAAGTAGAATCCGTGACAAATATGGAGAAATTGTTTCACTTTGCTAGAGGAGTTACTTATTCTGATTTTTCAAATGCGATCTTGCTGGTGCCAATAACAAATATACCTATTACTTATTGTGTATTCAATAGTCATTTATGAGATCATGTTCCTTGTCTTTGGTTGTTTAATTAGATGTTTTCTCTTATATCCATCGCTTCCATCGCTTATAAATTTTCTCTGTTAACTGTAGTAATTTTCTCAATGTCCGTGTACCTGTAAATAACTGAGGCCGGGTCTATCACCAACTGAGATTCTATTCAAGCCTTAAATGTTGTTCAAATGTGTGATTTTGGTATAAGAGTTCCGTCTTTTAAATTCCTCTGATGACATATATATGGTTGTAATGTTATTATAGGGATACAAAATGTGAGTAGATGTGTTTAATTTACTTATCAAGTTTGAAGCGTTGTGAGATCATGTTCAGCGAGTACTGATAGCATGTGTTGAAAATTTTCATTTATATTGTGTGCTTGGGAAGCGTTTTGCATTCAATCCTGGCATTTAATTTGGACCGTCACGAACAACTAGAGAATCCAGGTAACACTAAGAGTGTTAAACGCTGCTTGTGATAGATAATTGATTAATACATAAATTATTTTCTTATACCAGCTCTGGTATAACGTTTCTATTATCATAAAGAAAGTTATATTAAAGTCTATTAAGGTATTTTTTGCCAAATTTTATCCCCTCTTTACATGAATTTGCAAGGAGAATCTAAGGATGAGTTTTTTTAAACTCATCCTTAGATTCTCCTTGCATATTCGTGCAGGGAAGGGATTAAACATATCCTCTAAACCTCTGTGAATCATACGTGTTAAATGGTCACTGTAAATCTCGACTAATGTTTTCCGAGATTATCAACTTTTCCCAATAGAAAATAGTATTTCATAAAAACTTAACCATGTGTCTTCATCAGTTGGTCTAACAATGATGCATTAGGCCCATCTTGCCTAATAATGACGTGCTCAACAAGCCATTACCTTTTAAGAAACGACGTGTGAAGATCCACTGTAACCACAAAAAAAAGAAGACCACGAATTGGATGATAAAACTTTGGAAATACATCATGCCACGAACCAACCTGCAATTTGTTAATTATTACCGTTTCGAAAGAGAGATTAGTTATCCTGCCCGTCAGAACGATCGTTTTCAATCCTATTCCTCTTAGTGGGCGGTTTTTTCACTCATCCTGTCTCGGCCCGCGCAAAAAAAGCCCATTTGTTTCTTTCCAGCCTTCAGGCGCAGTGTTTGTCGAACGCATGAAGCGCTTTCCTCATAAGTGATGGGTTTGAGGCGACTGAGGAGTCTACAATTAATTCATAACTCGCAGCGGTGACCGAAGATTTATATCGCTCATCATGATCGATAAATGAGTCCACGTTATAATTCACGGCATCCGTAAGTGTTTCAATTAACGGCAATGGTGCTATTCTATCAAGCTTAATTAATAATCTGCCAACTCCGGATGAGCTTGGGGTACTCTTAGGACAATTAAATTCAAACAGCTAAAAGTTGCTGCTTAATGATTGATGTCCTTCGTGTGGGGAGGGGAAAGTTATTCGCATTCCGTCTGCTTTCCAAAAGGAATGTTGATGTCTGAATATGTATTTTGCTGTCTCCGGAAAAAGAGGAATCGTATACTCGAATAGATTTGTGGGAAAGTTGACAGAAATTATTCGATCTTGTGTGTATTTTAAATTATGTTTTTTTCAGGCGGAATATGAGTCAAATGCTTTCTTTACATCACCTATAATTCTTCAGTGCTCTGAGAATTTGGGTGATTATTTTTGTAACTGGAGTGAATGAACTGCAATACACCTAATATATATTAATATTCGACTAGGGGCCTCACCTATTTAAAGTGGGTGAAATACTGTAGTTTTTTATGTTCTCATTTTGCAGAAGGTCATTTCTATGATGTGTAGTTGACATCAATTGATTCAGGATGAAATTTCAGCCTAGCAGTATTTAATTCTCGCTCACCTCAACTTTTTTGCCATTTCTTTAGCTTGTTAAGACGCTGCCGTAATGTTTTCCTTAGGCAAAAAATCACCAATCTTTAATTTCTTCGTTGGATTTGGAAAAAATCACAACTCTTCAAGGAACACTCACGTTCTATAGTATTTTGAAATTACACTCATAACGTACTTGGCTTTTTCTTGATTCCTCAAAGTATCTGTACTGGAGCTCTTCCTATTGAGTCTTGACTTAATGATGAATTAACTGATACCATTTATATTTTGTGTTTTTCAGTCCCTTCAGCTAAACGTACGTAACTAATCGATTAGAAATTATTTTTTTAATTAACGTCCCTCTAATGACAAACGAAAGAACTTGAATAAATTTGGAGGATCAGTAGAATAATGCGTCGGTGATGTCATCGCATTTATATCTGCAACGCCAGGATACTTTATGACATCCTTGAACGCTGTGGATCAGGAATTTCAAGGATAAATTCATGAAGAGAAAATAGCGAGTGGCAAAACGAAATAGCATTGTAAAGGGAAGAGATAACTGATTCCACTCTCCAAAGAAGCAACCTAACTGGCATGGAAGAAATGCGAATTATAACTTGAGCTCTGATGCAGCTGCATCCATGGAAGCCCTCCTTTGAAAAGTGGAGGACCTTGCGGATTAAAATATGGATGGATGGAATCTATTGGTTTTTTTAGGGGGGTAATTGGAAATAAATTGCCTAGAGACAAGTCTGAAGTCCAAATGAAGAAGCGTCAAGAATGGGAGCTTATTGAGGGTGAGATGGTCTGCTTTGGAGGGAGGCTAGTGATTGGTGATCTGTCTTCAAATTGAATGTGCCTTCAATGAATTCATCTGCTTTAAATAACTATAATGACCTCGGCGTTCACTAGCTCTTACGTACTTATTATCTTTTTTCACTAGAGGATTTTTCAAGAAATAAATCACTGTTCGGATTAATAAGAGCTCCCTAATTGTCTTAAGTATTCGAACAGATGTACAAAATTTACCCGTTTTTCACCCAACCCGCTGTTATATCCCCTCTTCGCGCAATCAACATCAATTGTCCCCACCACCGTTTCTGCCTTATTCCTTATTTGGTGGAGAATATCTGCACCCTCGGCAACCTGAATGTGAAATTAAAATGGACGGTAAGTGTGAATGCCATGGATCACGCAACCGCTTCGGTTGTAGTAAAACAAAGCTCGTGGTTGTAGTGGTAAACAGGAAAGTGATATATTTTACAGTTATACAAGATTTAGTATTTGTTAATATTGCTCTTTTCAGGTATTCTCGTCGCGTGTTTAGTTTTTCTGACAACAGTTTCTCCCCCCTTCCTGGGGGCGTCTTCAGGTCCGTTGGACATTTTGTAATTCCCCAGGAAGAGGGAAGAAACTGTTGTCAGAAAAACTAAACACTCGACGAGAATACCTGAAAAGAGCAATATTAACAAGTATATGAGTCGCGGAAGCCTTCAAAGAAAAGATTTAGTATTAATGACAATAGTACTACAGTCAAACGATTCTTAACAACCACTCCAATCAAGCGACCACCCCACTCAACGACCATTTTTCAGCGAAACCGTCGGTCATCGTTTAATTCAGGGTGCATTTTATGTGTACATCAAATAAATATGCATTGAAATTTCCCAGAAGCCACTAAATCATGAAGAAATTAACGCTATGTGTATAGGTGGGAACAAAACCATCGCTTCATGAGTTTTTCCTTTTTTTCACATCAGCTGCCCGTTCATTTGCATAATATTTACTCCCAGAATTGAACCTGTGTAGAGCGACCGCCCCTCCAAACGACCATTTTTCAGCAGAACCGTCAGTGATCGCTAATTTCGGATTTCACTGTAATAATAAATTGGCCGTTATTAAAGCGGCTTGTTTCCGTAACTTTGTAATGTAAATATCTTCTTAAGAGAGAAACCCAAAATGCTGATAGTTTTCGCGTTACATCCTAGTAGACATTTTTACCTTCCCATAAATTAGAATGTGCTATATGATTCCTCGTTCAAATTTGTGCATAATCGAATATGAAGTTCATGTGAATTTGTTAAATTCAGGCTCTATTTTCATTAGCCACTTGTCCGAGTGATTATCAGCAGTAATGAATATGACCGCCAGTGCTATCATAATTATAATTTTTCATATCTAAAATCATTTGTAGTGGCAAATGTTTCTTTGGATTTCACCAAGTATTGAATGATTCTGGTATTGGAGTGAAATAATTCTCTTTATTTGTCCCTCTCAAATTTATGGCCCTTTGGGGACTTCATGGTAAGACATTATTGATAACTCTATTTTGTTGTGCTGTTTATTAAAAAAACTAGATTAAGCTGCAACCCTCGGTGGCAGTTAAGCCCGCGTATGTATTTTACTCTCAAATAAAGGTTCGCTTTCTTTTCCCTTTTCATTACTTCTTCGCATTTGAATAACCAGATTGCAAGTTGCCTAATTGAAACAGTTGCCAAATTTACATCTTCCGCCATCATAATTCAGCAAGCATTTTTTAGTTATTCCACAAACATTCTTTTCCTAATAGCTTTTATGCCATAATTTCATTTAAACACCAGCTCGCAAATTCAGTCGTTCGGTCTCCACTTTTCCAATCTTCTTACCCCGCATAATAACAATAACGGACTGTAAACTGGTGTTTATATAACAACTTACACAACGCAACAACGGGTTTATTTTCTATTTAAACAACAACAGCTTAGAGTGGGAGTAAAAATAACTGTCTATACGCGGTTTGAATAACAATTGCCCTTCAATCAATAGTATAGATGTGATCTCCATTGGTCTACAGGTAGCTCTGGCGCTCGCCCTTAATCATCATAAATCAGATGCTGCTAGATATAGGTCAGCTGCAACTTTGTATGTGAAATTACAAAGCATTTCCACCCAAGGGCTCATAACTAACTCATCTATCAATAAAATACTATAAACATTGACTCATTTGCTACATCTCAAGTCTGCGCACAGCCAACGCCCAGATACTATTATGTGGATTCACCAGTTAAATTTTATTTTCCGTAATTTCGGAATGTAAAACCCTGCTCATGTTTCCATCCGCGCAGTTTTCATTCTTCAAGATTTGCTTAAAATTTTATTACTCTTGAGAGCATATGCCCGTGAGAATGGATCCACCTTTGGCACTTTCACCAACGCCATCGTAATACCCCACCAGATCGTGACGCATGAATTTGCGCGGTGAGGTTTTTGCCTGGTTCTTTACCAACCAACCGAGCATAATCATGGCGATTGTTATGGGTGACTTTCTAGCAAAACAAGTGTCTCCGTCAACATTAGCCACCTTCGTAAGAACCGCTGAAAGCAAAAAAAAAATTTTTTTTCAATCAGGGTGCACTCAAAGGCTCTTTGTGGGACACTGATCGTATTACTCAGAATTTTGAGTGGGACAAAAAACAGGTTGCTCGGCAGAGGGTTGAGTCGCAGCGAGGAGAGAAAGAGGCGGACAGAAAAAATGCTTGCGCTCGCACATTACCTCGACCGAAACAAATTTACGCGAGTCTTTTTTTTATTCCTCTTCGTAAGAAAGTTATCCCATCAAAGATTAATCGCCGAACCGGCGCATCTTTCGAGCTGGCGAGAAAATTTACATCACCCCCGGGGTGAGAGTGCCTCACTCCCATTTCAACACCTGGATAATCTGTCTGCTTTTGGGTTCAAGATGTAATATTAGCCTCAATACTGTGGATGGCCGGCTCACCGTGCACATGTTGTACCCTGCGAAGCCGTCTTTATCTGCGTGCTCGGGCGATTGTTATTTATTTGTTCCTCGTATAAGCACATACCCATAAAGGTAAATATTACAATATTTCAAAACGAGCGCCAGAAGTTCCCCTTAGTATAACATCCTGTTTGGGGTTAACAGACTACATCTGTATAGAAACAACAAAAATCAGTCACTGTGCCACAATTTACAAATAACTTTATAAAAAATGTTAGTGTATATAAAAAATATAAACAATAAGAAAATGAAAATGGAACAAACATTCATAATGCTGGAACACACAATGAAATCTGATTTTGATCACTGCAATTTTCAGAGGTAAAGTGCTATAGGATTATGATACATAAATAATGTAATATGAAGTTTTTGTAGGAAAAGAATCTTAAGTGAATTAATTAAAGGTAAGCATAACATGCGCAGTAAATAATGGCGTACAAAATAAAATAATGCTAGTATTATAACCCTATCCAAATAAATTATTGCTTTGACTATTAGAAGGGTAGCCTGTGTTTTTTATTGATTTCGAGGTTAATTAGGAATTGGTCAGAACTACAGGAGTTCAGCAGTCGCTTTAAGAGGCCAAATATGTACAATACTGAGAGGGAACTTAAAGATTCTGGAAATGAAAATTAGCTAAGATTAACTACATAATACATCTACAGCTTTTGTGATTTCTTTGAAAATTAAGCCAATAGAACTTAGTAATCCATTCAGGAACAATAAAAAGCGATAAAGAGCCGTTACGAAAGTACGTCCCTATGTAATGAAAAGTAGTGCTTTCCTTAATTTGAGTAATGCACATTATTCGAATATTTATTATTAATTTTGCTTTCAAGTCTAATACTAAAGTTTGACGCGATGTGTTTATCTAGGCTTTAAGAATACAATATTTTGCGATATTTTCTATTCGCAATTTCAATATCTATGAAAAATATATCCGATGTTTACCGTGTTTCTCGTGCCTCTTGTCCTTTTTCGTTTCTGCTATCTTAGCCATAACATGCTTTGGAATTCTTCTAGTGGTATATCATTAACTCGCCAAATTTGGTCCGTGGGGAAGATCTCCATATGGAAGATCTTAGGCTTTATTCTTAATATTATTGATGTTATCGCCAGTTTTTCGTAGTTAACGAAACCAGCACGAGCATGAATGAATGAAACCCGATGCAACAATGAGTCATCACTTAAGTCAATTGGGAGGCAATGCGGAAAGAGGAAGTAGAATCATAATAGCATAAGATACGCGATTTGGGACTTGTTGGTGCAGGCTGAAGAGATAGCACTAAAAACTGAAGAAATCCATCCAAGAAAGTGATATTTGGATGAAAAACTCAATGTAATGGTCTAATTTGAAAAAGACAAAAAGGTGAGGGTTAGCTTGGTCTATTGTTATCGAGAAACGACTTGGCTGGGGCAGTCAGAGAATTGTAGTAAACAAGGTGCTTGGGGCTAAAACAAGGTCTTGAAACTCTTTTCTAGGCCGTGAATTGTAGTTTATGAAATTACTGCACTATTGATCTAAATATGTAGACATTTTGACTGCCTTGTTACCAAGAACTGAATAGCAAAGTATTTCCTTGGCTAGTGGCAGTAATTAGCTTTTGTCCTCAGCTTTCTCGTATACCTTTTCCTCGTCGTTAGAATAATATTTATTCGGAACAGCCGGAATAGGTAAGAAATGCAATTGGGCAAGAGCCAACAAATCTAAATTTGTCTACAGATGACTAAATACCCTGCCGATGAGATTAAAGCACATTAAATGGTCATCCGTAGGAAAGAACCTAATTTATCTCCTCGGCTCTGTAACCGCACCCTCATGGCTCGAAAACGGCAGAAATTTTCATTTACATCTAATGTGTACTTATAACCCTGCAAGCCACCACAAGGGTGTTTGGCAGGGGATAATTATCACCAACAGGAACTAGAAGGAAGAAATTAACTTTCACCAACATGCACCACATTATGGCTATGCTAAAATGCTACAGAAACTACTAAAATAATCTATTGTGTAACTATGCAAACATGACGCAAGAGTCATGCAGAGAACATGCGAAACAGGGTGTTAGCCCTACTCGGCAGGTTTAGGAAAATGCATTAGGGGGCTTATGAAATAATCAGCTACACTACCTGTCAACTGGCCTGCTTCAAAGCCTTAACGCAGCCATTATGGTCTCTAGTCAATCGCGGGAAAATTGATATTTCAAACCTTCCTGTTCTACATTCTATTTCCCTCATTTTATTCTCACGATCTGATCTACCGTAGCATGTTGCAGTTCCTGAGATATTGATAACTTCGTCGGAAAGTAAATTGGTTTTGAATTTACATAAAGATTGAGTCAAATTTTCAATCGATGGTCTGGAAGCGATTCCCATCCATTAATTTCTCTTGCGAGTGCAGAAAGAACTATTGACGCCCGTTGGCGTAATCGTCAGTTTATTAGCGAAGTATGGTCTTTTTTGAGCCTTATTTTTCCCTTCTTCAATAAAAGAGAAAATGCTGATGCTTAATTTAGTACGTCATCAGATCCTGTTCTCGCCGGCAACATCACGGACACTGATAAATTATTCCAGCAGTGATCCAATCGTAAAATAAGCCCATATTTCGGCTGGAGACCTTGAAACTGAGGTGTCTCTGTGGTGATGCAATTGGGATGGCCTTAATGTGAATTTTGAGGCGGTCTGTCCTTCCGACTGGTGACTCAATGGCTTATTGTTGGAAACATTCTGCGTGTTGCCGTTCTATGATCAGACGTACGCTATTAAGTTGTATGACGTCGCACTCAAGTATTTTCTCCAATTCAAATTCGCAAAGGCTGGTACATGTTTATAGTTAGCAGTGATCTCATATAAAATTATCTCAGGTCTGTCTTTCGAATGCGTCATAATGAAAAGATGGCGCTTTTCAATGTGATCGCCTTTCGCGCAATCTTTATTCAACCATTTTTTTTAACTGGAAAACTATTTCCTCTCTTCCCTTTATGGAAAATTCTGTAATCATATCCCACCAAAAGCGGGGTCTCAAAGTAACAGCAGTGAAATGTAACTTTTACTGGTCATGAAGGCTCTGAATCGTACGAACTTTTAAAAAAGGAAAAGAATCAACAAATCATCGACTATCTTGTGTGAAATATCCATAAAATGGAGTCGTATTTAATTATGTCATGTAAGAGTAAGGAATTAAGAAATAGTTGTAAATGATCCCGATTTTTGGATTTTTGACGAAGGATACTTAATGATTTTTGTGGTGAAAAATTACAAGTGTATTTGTTCAAATCTTCAGCCATGAATTCATAAGTGGAATAAAAATCCTCGAGAAAATAAGTCCATTCCTTCATAATTACAGGACGTTGTTTGAATTCTGTGATGCTTAAACCTTTATACGGTTAGGAAACGGGATTCATCACTTGAAATCTCCCGAATGACTTATATGGTCTCTGTGTCAACAGTTCTAATCACATTTATTTTTCTTGGAATGATATCTACTTTGTACGTTTCTAATGCATGCCTTATGGCTAATTTAGCTCAATTCAGAGTTTAATACCCTTAATAAGCAACCTTTTTTACAGTCATCGTTCAGTCATATATGACTGTGAATATAATCCGAAGACATTACGGTTCTGTATCAACAAATCTATTCCATAACCTCTACGTACAGTCTCTTCATAAACTATTGTGGCATGGTGCGCCAGCGGCTCGTAATCGGTCGGCTTTCGAAGCTCGAAGTAAGTTGGCTATCCTGTGCCGTCTCTGGTGACTGAGGATTTACTGGTACACTTTTCAATATCCTTGAGGCATTGGGCCAGGTTAAATAGGACCGCATTCTGGGAGTGATCTCATTCAGAGACGAGGACAGACTTAGTCCTAGAAGCGGCCTTGAAGACTATCGGGTGGAAAGAAGCGAATATAGTACGGTGAGAGAAGAAAATGCGCTGAAAAAGTAATATTGAACGAAGCAAACGGGCAAGTTAGTTCACTGGAAGATAAAACGAAGCTTAGAGGAATATTTTGCTCGTATTAAGTACCCTAAAGTTCTCATAGTCACCAAAGACGGCCTAGGATAGCCAACGTATTTCGAATAAATAATACGAGTTCTTTTTTAACTTTGTGGTATTCCATTTTTAGATGATTTAATGGTAACTTTTACAAAAACCACAACTTAGGTATGGTTAGATGATTTAATGGTAACTTTTACAAAAACCACAACTTAGGTATGGTTAGATGATTTAATGGTAACTTTTACAAAAACCACAACTTAGGTATGGTTAGATGATTTAATGGTAACTTTTACAAAAACCACAACTTAGGTTGTGGTTTTTGTAAAAGTTACCATTAAATCATCTAACGTATTTCGAGCTTCGACAGCCGAATTTATCGAACCGCTAGCGTAGCGTGTCGCAATAGTTAATGAAGTGACTGTCCCCTTAAGAATAAACGTGAACTAGTGAATTATCTACATTTTTACCTATGTGTTCAACAATACTTAATGCGCTATATAATAATTAATAGTATTTTACACATACTTTCAGAAAATTTTTCCGCCCAGATCGTATACAAGAGATGAAAGATGGGCTACAAAAAACTCTTTGATTGAAATAATTGTGTAATATCCTATGTAAGAAGGCCAGGCATGTGTGGTTTTAGGAAGGCACTTGCGCATTGTGTGCAATTCTTGCCATGACTCAGTCCTGAGTATAGAATAGGGACTTGTTCTCGTTGAGTCCCACCTTTGGAACTCGAGGTGAAAGAGGCACCTTGGATTTCTCAACTATTTATTGAGAACATAGTTTGCTGAACTCCGAAAGAGCAGGAACACGCGCATAACCAACCATCGAGTGTCACATTAACTCCGGTCGACTCACGTTCGAGTGACTAAATCACACGGCGAACTTGATCCGGTCATGACTTAGCCAGCGTGCGCGCGCCTTCACCTTTTTTGTGCAGCGAAGTCCCAAACCTTTTCCTTCACGTACCTCTCAGGATCGTGTCCATAATTCGTCGAATCCCTCCGTATATGTGTTCTTTTTCTTATTCTTGGTCCCCCTCGCTAATCACTAGCGTGCGCCGTGAAAAAAAACCCTCTCCAACAGCTGTCTATGGCCCGACTCCGTCTTCTTTCCCCAGTTCCGAACACACCAACCTTTAAGCCCGCTTTACTTGGGGCCTGTAATTGCACAATCTGATGTATGTACAAGCGTACATTTCAAATTTCGTCGTGTGACGAAGTGAATTGCAAGAACGCATGCGTAAATGTATGAACGCTAGATTGCAAAATAGCCCCTGCTCTAATTTAATAATTACGGCTCTCCATATTGAGAAATCATGCTGTTTTAAATGTGCAATTTCGTGCACAATGTGATGTATGTACGAGCTTGCATTTCAAATTTCATCGTGTGACGCGGTGAATTGCAAGAACGCATGCGCGAATGCATGGACTCTAGATGGCAAAAAAGCCCGTTCTAATTTGATAATTTCGGCTCAGCAGATTGAGAAATCAGGCGGTTTTAAAATGTGCAATTTCCTGTCCCGTGTCAAACGGGCTTAAGAACATTCGTGTGAGGTGCATCTAGTTGGCAAGCGTGTGTACCTATTTCGATTTCCCGGCCGATTACGGAGGAAGATGCGTGGAAGGGTTTTTGCACAGTGCGAGTTGGAATATTCATATCCGTCCTCCTACTCTCGGCCCTTGGAAAAAAAGTTACGGTGTCCGTACGTATGGTGTCCGTAAGGCGCCCGTTGGGTCAATTTGAACTCATGATGATGAAACCGCACAACTTCACTGCCACTCACTTCATTAACATTCGTGCGATCGCGTATTTTTGGCGCCAGTTTGCGATCGTGCAACGGTGTTTGGACCACCTACCGGTATTCTACCGATTTATCCATTTTTAAGCACCTGAGCACATATACGCTTAACAAAACATAGTATCTTTAATGCTGTGCCACATGTGTTTTGTAGTAAAGTGACTTAACAGCGAATAACCATATGTAATGTCCTCTGGGACGGGTTGGGGGCTTGAAATACAAAATATAACCAATCGGCTTCGATCCAGTGGTGTAAACTATTTGATTGTGAAATTTTTATTTTAACTACTCTTCTGAACGTATTTTTCTTCTGGACCGTCGTAAGAAACAGAAAGAAAAGTTGAGGAAACATGTTTCACGCATTGCAATACGACATTATTTTCGATCGTATTTTCCGCTCGTAGTTAAAACCGGACTATGTGTCAGTGCGCATTCGGTACAAATCGTCGAGTGTTTTGCATGGTTTCTCCTATGCAGAGTGACATGCTTCATTTTTCATGCTATGAGTCGCAGTATGTCGTAAAGTCTCTGCTTCTCTTCTCGCTTTCCAAATTTTATGATCGGTTGAAACTGCATAAATTTTTATACTCAAGTCCGAGTCAGCTCTGGAGAGGGATATTTTTGGATCTACTTCGGATCGCCAGGAAAAGTTATTACGTTTTAAAAATCTCGATGATTCATTGAGATTTTTTGGGTCCGTCATCAGATAAAAACCAATTATAATCCATGAATCCATTAGAACCCAAATGCAATTTTCACGTGCATTTATAGTATTTTCCAGATAGGTGTTAATTTAGACAATTGCTATTTTGGTCGCTTCTGAGACATTGAGCGTATACTTTTTGAATAACCTTTGAGATATAATTTCCGCATATCGAATATGTGCTTGATTTTCCAGATAAGCAATGTGAAATCGAATATTTCTGATACAATTTGCGATTTTTCTTAACACTACGCCAAAAAAACTGCCATTGGTGGGTTAGCGATAAATTGTAAGTTTACCAGTCCACGAAAGTCAGCAATAAATTCGCGAATATGCCTTTCCATGTCGAAATTTCTTAGAATGTTGTTTAGGTTCTGTAACCATTGATCAAAAAGAGTGTTCACAAAAACATTCCATTTCAAGGGGAATAGTTTTTAACATTTTTAAAAACAACATTTCTGATAAAGTTTTCGAATCCCTGATCCCCTAAAGTTTTCGAATAGTTCCTGATCGCGAAGTTTTCGTGTATCGGCGTGTTGCAAAGTAAATTGTAAAACTAGCTCGACTATTTTGTTCGAAAATAGCTCTTAAGTATTAATTTTGCCTGCCAAAATAGCAAAAGTTGCGTAGAGTCGTCCGCAATTAGGAACAATGAGCACAAAATTAGGAACAATGCGTACGTATACTAGCGATACGGCGCGACAATTTTTTATCTCATTACCATTTTATCAGTTATATTTTATATCAAACTTGACGCCTCGAACACCAACGTGGAAGAAACCATTCAGCCGGTCGACGGCCCAGCGATATTTATCGGTAGTGCTGCCGCCGACATCGAAAATGCCATTGGCTACCACATCTAGCTCCCGTATAGGACTTTACGTTCCAAGCATTGACTTCACTTCTGCTGTTGACTGAACGTATAAATTCCATCATAGCAATTACAATAAATTTAAAACAAAATATTATCAACTCATAGTCCAACTTGCCTAAGTTTAGGTTTTTTTATGTTAAATCTTAGGCTGCAAAAAGTAGGCAACCAAAGGTATCTCATATCACCAAACGTCACATTCAGAATATCAAATACGTGGCGTAGTTTTAATAAAATTAAAGAATAGTATTTGTTTTTGATACACCAAGCGTTGCGTCAGGTGTTACGGTAAATCTTCCGTAACGCTTCTTTTGTAGTTTTATTCTTTCATATACCCCTTTAGCCGTAAGAAGCATGTGGAGAATATCAAGGAATGAGTACTTGTCTAAAGAATAAAACATCGCAGTGTAAAAGATTGTACTCCTCCCGAATTTATTGTGCGGTGGTGAAACTTGGATATGCTACGATAGGTTAAATGGTGAGGGGGTGAATTATCGGGCAAATGTTTGCAGTAAAAGTTGTAGGGATGGAGTCGGGATTGAGTGGCTGATGAAAGAAACTCCATGCGTGAAGTGGCTACTCCGTCTGGACTTAATCTGTTTGCAAACCCATGTTGAGAGAGTAGATGAGAATAGATGTTGAGAGAATAGATAAGAGTCGAATAACAAAGCAGATGCGTATGAATGCGGAGCGAATGGCTTGAGAGGAATGTGCAAACCGAAAAATTCATGGGTGAATGTGGTAGAAGAGGAAACTCTTAAGAGGTAATCCTCATCAAAATCTGCATAATACCCTGCGAGCCGCCGCGTAGGCGTGTAGCAGAGGGTGTTAGGACACCAGCCGTGTAATGGTGTGAGGGATAAGGTTTTGGGAGGTGAAATGTTGACGTGTACTATGGGAGTGTGTTTAGTGGAGCTCAGTTTTTATTGTGGTCGCGTATTTTGCGCGGAAAGAACGAGTTCTTTTACCTATCTGTTCGGCAATGTATCTCTCTTATTTTATCGCTTCGGTCAGACCGAGAGATGTAGTGAGGCGTCATGATAATATTCTCTGTGTCGCACTAAAACACACCAGTTCTGAATTTCTCAAGGTTGTGCAACACTATGTTTGCTCTTTGTAGTTTTATCACAGCGCGCAGCTTTTCTTTGTGTTTTATTATTTTTTTGGTGAAATCTTTATGGTCAGGGTACCAAATGCTCGCGGCGTATTCAAGGTGTGGCCTAACTATAAGGAAGTAGAAATATATTAGGAGTCTTAAGAACGAGAGAGCATGTATGAAGGAATTGATTAATGTGGCAGAAGAGAAGCCAGTTTGCAAAGCTAGAGCAGTATGGAGGAAATTATAAAAACAGAGCCAGTTTTCTGGGTTTTGACGCCGTGAGTTTGTATCTTTTGACTTAATCCGTAAGGGAACGGTGTAAAGGGTTGTATGTATGTTTTCCTCTGATAAACCATAAGGGTTTCTATGTTTTGGCCAGAGTAGGCGTTCATTTCTTATCCCGAGCACCCCTATTCCCTAGTTATATCACCTTCACTGTCTCTACGTTTTATAATTTGTATTTCTTATGATTGATTCTGTATATATTTTGTATGTGAAGGTATTCATGATTAATATTCCGCACCTAGTTCGCACGTATCCTCTAAAATTGCTGCTGGATCGAGGTAGCCTTATAAGTGTGGTAGTCTATGTTCCTTCCCAGCAAGGTAAAGGTCCGTAGTTCAATTATCGGTCCAGGCTGTCGTTTATCGTAACACTTTCTGTATATTTCGCATATTTTCTGAGCAGTAGACGGGAAAAGGGCTTTCTCCAGGATTGCGCTATGGATGGAAACCTTGAATTACCTAACTGACCTATTTATTTTTTATGGATCAAATAAAAATTACTTTATCAGCATTACCGGGTATCGAAACCCGGGTCATGCTGATAAACCCCAAGAGGAGTTAACAAAGTTATTCTTATTTGGTCCATAGTGAATAACTTACACAAAGCAAAACCTGCAGCCGTTTCCCTTCTACTTATTTTTTGTTTTCTTTTTAATCGTCATTACAAATTAAACTAATGTTAAAATACTGCGTGTACTCAATGTCTGAAAAGCCGCAAATATGCACGACGTATAATGACTATGACTCTGTTCCTGCCGCGCTCTCGTACCATGCATCGGACCGCCAGCGCCCCCTCGAGTGCATTTCAACCTCATTGGCCGAGACTGACTTCCCTCCGGGGCTAATCTTCAATCATTCTCTCCGCAGTTGCGCCACCATCTCTCCAGAACCCATTCGCACAAGATGAACCCCGCGCCGTGCCTACCCTCTTGTCTGTCCTCCTCAACTCCTCATCATCCCTCGCACTCTCTTCCCTCCTCCGGCTTCCCGATAACCAGAATCCCACCCCCCTCCCCTCGGGTACACTCCCCCGCGGCTCTCCTCTAATTATAACTCCTCTGCGACTGGTTCAACTTCCACCCGTGACCTCGCTCACGACGGCAGCGGAACAACCGGGTCAGGGAGCCGATCGGGGGAGGAGGGGGGCGGCCGACTATTTGAGGGGATGGAGGATACTAATCTCACGAGGCGTCAAATCCACTCCTCCCCCCCGTACCAATCTCTTCTCCTCCTCAGTTCACCTGTCTTTTAACCTACCTCTCCGTCTCGTCTTCCTCCTTCAGCGGGGCCGATAGCATTTCGTTTTGTTGCTCTTCTGGCTGTGAAGAGAATTTCATATTTCCACGTGTCTCGAATTCTTCGTCCTGGACCTGCTTGAAACGGCGCATTTATGGTTGCTAGAATGGCGTATATTGGGGCTCTAAAATTGTAGCTTTTTTGTTGTATTGTTCATGAGCTGTCGTCAGATTGGTTTTCCGCAGATCTTCACTTTGATCTCCTATCAGCTTAGCATTTTATGCCTTGGTTTCTCCTCAGTTTAACGTACACTTTTAAAGTATTTCACTCTAAGTACGTCTTCCTCGATTAATATTCTCGTTTAGCTATTCTACCTGAAACATTGAAAAAATTCTTCCCCAAGGAAGCAAAGAGCATGTACTCACTATTTTATCAGAAGGAGGTGACAGTCTCCGACCTATCGTGGTGGACTTCCTTGATGATATCAGTTAAGTAAAACGCAGCAGTTCCACAAGAGTTTTAATTAACACAGGTTCGTGATCACCTGATTATGCCCCTAATTGTAACTATGATCGTGTGTTAATAAATTAGTGAAATGGCACGTTTTTCTTTATCCATATCATTTTATCTGATGGCTTGTGAAAATATTTTCCTCATATGAATGTATTGAAAAGCCAAATCGTGAACAATGATTAACTACCCATCGTCACAATATGGGCGCGGTTTACTTGCTCAGTCGAGGATGATCCTTGATTAAATCTCGCTACCTGCTTTCTCAATAGTTTATTTTCGATCTAGACATCATGGTTCCATTTATATCACCTCACCCTGCATAAAACCACGAAACTAAAACTTTAAGACTGGTTGATGTACCTTTCGGTGACGGTCGACTCAAAGTAGTTTCCCATCATCAGTCATCAATCCGTAAATTACCTTTACTCTCAGATAAGCGTATTAAGTCTATTTTAATCTTAATTTTTACGTCTGGCGTAATTTATTTTATGAGATTCATCCTATAGTCTTTCTCTTTAATTGTTATTATTCATTTAAAACGTTCTTGTTCTTTAGGGCGTGCTTAGTTCTCCTCTTTACTTTTGGAGAGTTTTCATGAACTGTTTTCTCAATTACTCTTCGACGCCTTTTTTATATGCACCAAAAACTTCCGTATCTAATACGTATTCTGTAACAACCATCATGTGATTCAGCTAATTCACTCGTTGAATTTAGGGTTAAAATATTTTACCTCTTTGCATTTCATTGTCTTCTCATGTTACCTTTTTGTCTTGTTTCGCATTATGAGTGAAAAAATTGGATTTTGCTACACCACAGAAAAGTTAAGTCATCCTTTATCAGAGTCAGGTTCAATATTTTTCGGAAAAACGTAAATCAATACTCTGCCTGGGCTTTTCATTTACTATTTTAGGCTTTAAATCTTATATCCGGTTGAGCATCTTAGGATATTGCCGCCAAATAATGTTCAATAGCCTCTAAACTTTGTTAGCCACAACTTGTAATCAACTATTTCTTAGGCGAAGATTTCTCCTTGTTTGAAAGAATATTATTTTCGTTTTTGAGTCCTCATGGCCCATGGCAATGTGTGTCAAAGTTTTTTTTGGTGTTTTTCTGTAAAATTAGTCATTTTAGTAGTTTCCTACAATATTTTCCCAAGCAACTTTCTCTCCCTTGTCAATAAATGTTAGGAGCGAGCATCCAATACCTCCTTATGGGCATAACATTACTTTGAACTAACGCTGTCTATCAGTGGAACTCCGTGGAATAAATCTTTGAGGACGCAAACTGCATTTTAAAAAATTGATAAAAAACGACAGTCTCAAAAATATTGTCAATATAACCATTTGATCGTTGTGTGAAATCCACTGTGAAAACCATTCGCCTGGGCTGGGATTGTAATCAAGATCTCCCTTCAACGCGTCGGGAGCTAAAACCAATAAGGCTACAAAGGCTTCGAACTTTGCCGAGGCTCTAAGGGAATAAGCTGCTCTTGCGAGGAATTTCACACTCACCATCATAGCATGTGACGACTGTTAAAATGCTATGCAGTTTTTTTCGGTAAACTTCCACTGCCTTTAGGATGGGCCATTAGCACGTGGTCTGTGACGTCAAGTGCACACTTATAGTTACGTGGAGGCATCATTTGCGCCTCTTTTTGGTACCTTGGCATTTGGTACCTCTTAAAAACACCTCGTTCCTTCACTGCTCCGACAAAATTCACGCCTAGGTCTCTTAATTGACTAAAGCACCCAACGAACGATCGAGGGATCTGGATTCGCATCCAGTCCTGGAAAATTATTTTTTTTAATTGGTAATTTCACACATTCCTCCATAGCTCGTTACGGCCGATGAAGTTTATCGCTTTCAATTCTATTTAATGGTTCGTGGAAATAATTTAGAAGACGCGTGACCTTAAGACTCCGGCAACAAGAACTGATCAAGTGGAGGGAGGTTGCTATAATGCTAATAGGATCACTAGTATCGAAAGAAACCATGCAAGTATAGTTCTCACAGAGGTACAAGAAAAGTATTCCACCTGAAGAAGAGTCTACTAATAACCAACCAAAATTAGTTACGAGACACTTCGTTGAAAAATATATTTGGAGTAGGGAGAAATGTCAGCGATGTCTGGAACATAATAGCGGCATAACTAAGCAGTTATCAATTGAAATGTGGTTCCCGAAGAATGATGGATATCCAATGGGTGGTAAGAATCACCAGGAAAGACATTTTTACAGAGAGTCAATAGCCTATAGAAAACAGTATGAGAAACAAATGGGAATTATTTTAGAAGAAGGTAAAGGATGGAATTTTATTAAGGGCCTTATATGGGATTGTATTTGTTTGAGTTAAAAGTGAAAAGCACGATAAATTGGACTGATCGGAATTATGATCAACGGAGAAGAAATAAACATTCCCTGCTTCGCAAAAGATATCGCTGTCATAGCAATAAATCGCGATGATTTCAAAAGGCCACTAAGCGCAATTAATGAAGTTATCCAAAAATAGAACGTGAAAATAAATGAGACGAAGACAAAAATCCTAGTATGTTGAAGAAAAAAGGTGAATTCAGAATTTTCACTGAGAGGAAAGAAATTAGAGCATCTGGATTCCTTCACCTTTCTCTAAAGTACCATCACGTGGTACGGAATAAGTACCACGGACATCAAGCGGAGAATAGCCCAAGCTAAGCAGGCGTTCATGGGAAAAGGACACCTGCTGTGTTCAAAGACGACAGAACTGTACACTAGGAAACTACGTGAAAACATTCGTGTGGCGCGTGTCACTATATGTATCAGAAGAATGGACCATTGGAAAATCAGACGAGAACAGGCTAGAAGCCTTCGATATCTGGTGCTGGAGAAGGATGCTGATGATAAAATGGACGGACAAAATAAGAAACGGTGAAGTGTAAAGAGGAGTGGAAGAAGAAATTACCATTTTGAAAACTACAGAAAATATTAATCAGATGGATTGAACACACCCTTAGATAACAATGGTTTTATGAAGAACATTAATGAAGGGAAAATGGAAGGAAAAGTCCCCAGAGGAAGACCCAGGAATAAATTCATGGACGAAATAAAAGGGAAAGTACGTAGGAAGAGCCACCAGAAAGTAAAGGAACTACCGTTAGATAGGGAAGGATGTTGGGCTGCAGTCAACTAATCAATCGATTGAACGACAAACGAATGATTTGGGAAGTTGAATTACTGACTGCTATAAGGATAGTGAAGTGGAAAGCTGCAGAAAACGTTTGGTTAATAACTGATGATGATTTTGTTAACAACTATCGTACTACTATTTACGATCGATGTACTTTGCTTTTTTCATTGCCATTTAAATCACGGCATTGAACCCTGGGGCCATGCTCCTATGGCTGTTAATATATTTTTACTACATAAAAGAGCCGTGAGAATCATCTCGAATTCACCCTTCCGTGAACACTGCCAGCCAATCTTTAAAAAACTTGGAATTATGACCCTATATGGTTTGTAGGAATATAAACGCTTATGCAATGTCAAAGAAAATATTGATCTATATAAAATTGTGTCCACTATCATGACACCAGGATGAAGGAGAAATTTGTCATACCTCAGTGAAGGTATTAAAAAACTCAAAATCAATTTAATGTGATGAAGTTTAAATTTTTTAACACTTTACCTCAAGAGGCCAGAACTGAAACATATTTGAGATTTAAAAATGTCTTACAAAGGTGGCTTGTATTAAAAGCGTTTTACTCTACTGATGATGTTATGCAGTGTAAACCTGATATTGTTTTTTGATAATTTTATGTGATGTGATTATTTGATATTTTTTTATCTCTGACGAGGACTATTGCAATGTAATAATGCTTGCTTAATGTCTAATAAATGATAAAAATAATAATAATAAATATAGCGGATCTCGCGTGCGTACAGTACTCTTCGGAAAAGTAATGTATCTATGCTCATGTATACGAGACTCCTAAAAATTTCCTATCGCGTGATTTGGTGCGTTTTTGGTTTCACCCCATTATCTCCCATTTATATGCAGTTACTGGGAACATTGTAAATATAATCGTATTCTGAGTACCTGCGATTGTTTTTCCAGCAGGGAATTGTGAATCTGAATCAATAAGTCTAAAATCACAAATCCTACGCTAAGAACGACAAAAATCTTCTCAACTTCATGAGAAAATGTTTACTGCAAAATAACGGAAGTGTAACTAACTATGAAACAATTTGAACAATTTTTTTGACAGTTATATTTTAAATTAATAAATAAATATTTAAATTGACGTTTACTCAGGGAAATAGGTGAAATAAAGAGGGATCAATATTCGAAACACAGAAATAACTACCGCATTAGAAAATGATTAACCTCGGTTTTCGTTGAGCTATCGCATTTTGCACAGGCTGTAAATATTCCAAGTGCAAATTTTATTCGGATACAGATATGATGTGCCAACTTGATAACACTGAACCGACGGCTTCATGCGATATTTTTCACTCTTTTTGAGAATGAACTCCCAGTTCTCTGGACTCAGACATGGATTTCGGAATGAAATATTTTCGAGACTGCGTCATAATACTTTCGTAATATAGGCGACGTGTTAACTCAACCGAATAATGAAAATTTTAGAAAATCACGAGCTCTAAATCGAGGGTTTGAGTCCCGGTCAAGGCGAATAATTTTTCCTCTGTGGAATTTCGCACCTATGTGCACTTTTGGGTAACTCTATAAAGCTAACACCGTGGCCAGGCCAGGTGTAATCAAAATTTGCTGTAAAAATCATGTAAGGAAAAAATTAAAAACATTCTCCATCATAATCGGATGTTCTACCAGCTGCTGGGTTGGGTTCGACTTAGTCCTCAGCGGAAATTCTCCATTTCGAAGTAATCCTTTCACACTACTACATGTTAATTGTCGGCCATGAAGGCCATGCCTCTTCCTCTCTTTATATCGGCCTACATTCAATTTCTTTTCCTTCCTCCTCTGCGCTGACTAAGCGTTCTCCCCTTCAATCGCCCTTTTCAACATGCCTTTACATCTACATCGCATTTTATGATATACCTTGCAAGCTTCTGAGGTTTGTGGCCCGAAACGAATCCACGCCAGCCATTCAGAACTCGTACAATTGCTAGATCGTATCTCGTACGCTCCACTGGCCTCTTGACTTGGACCGAAAAACTGTCAAGAAGACTAACTAGTAACTAGGAGCGTTGCACAAAGGAAATAGTTGCAGGGTTTACTTTGTGGAAGTTATCCATTATGGACTAAAGAATCATGACTGTGCACTCCATTGGAGGTTTATTAGCACGACCCGGGTTTCGACACTTCGGTCTACCTGAAGATGACACAAAGTGTCGAAACCCGGGTCATGCTTATAAATCTCAAAAGGAGTTAACAAAGTCATTTTTATTTGGTCCATAGGAGCGTTAGGTTGATAAACATGATAACATGCGGTAATTAAGTTAATATGCGACCACTGATTAGTATTTATGATACGATTGATTCATTTTTACCAAGAGATACTAATTCTTGAAGATAAAAACTTTACGGGATGAGGTGTTAATTACAATTATAAGTCATTAAAGTTATATATAAGTATGGATGTACTATAAGTATGAAGTGTAGTCTACCTAGCGTCATTCTATTCCTTCTCATAGCCTTTTAACATATTCCCTCTCCTTGTTATTTCATTATTAACCTTTCGTCTTTTCTCTTTCCCTTATTTCAAATTATGTTCCCTCAATCCAACCCTCCTTTCTTGATGTATTAATATGGTGCCAACTTATTTTCAAATAGCCTCGTACCTGATGATGATTCTGTAAGGTGAAACGTTTTGTGCATAGTACTTTACATTTTGTAGAAAATTGTGATTCTGTTCGATTTCATAAAAACGAGCTCCCACTCTATCACGTTTGAATCTGTTGAACTCACTCGTCTTCATGCTTTGCCAGACATCTTGAAGGGGAAAAAGTATTAAAAAACACGGGCATATAAAACATCAAATTAATTTGCGTTCACGTAGAAGGTGAAAACTGAGTGGCAAATATAAGAGCTAAGATAACAAACTGCTTATCCTTGCCACTTGAGGCTTCGTTCATAGCCTTAAGCCGCTCACCGCTCAGCATATCCGCCATCTACGCTCGATGATTGAAAAAAAAATCACGTTGAAATTTGAAGAGCAGTGATAAATATAAGGTTAATTTTATATAGGATTAAATCGACCAGAAAACGAGGGAGGAATAAGATGGAAATCCGAGTGGAAATAAAGTGACATAAAAAAAGCCGGGGAGAAGGAAGCGATGGAATGGCGGCGTTACTCGGAAGGTCGGGTAGCTCAAGAGGACGAGAGGAGAGCCTGGTTCACGGCTTCAGACGAGAAAGGAGCGAGCGAGTTGAGGAGAGGTAATTATTTTTAAGTATTTATAGACCCCGTCGGATGAAAGTCGACTTCACAAATGGATTCCATCGGATCGCTGGGCCTTAAATCATTCTAGAAAATTTCTAGCGAAGGGCAGATGGGGGGGTGGATAACAGTTGGGGATGCGCATAGATGAATGCGGAACACCTCTCACGAGAAGCTGCGATGTTAAGAAACAAAACCAAACTACCAGGCCATAATCATCGGGCGCTGTGTACCTTTTTGTTCAGTTTTCAAAATAAATGGTCGTATTGATTTGCCTTTAAGAGTCGGCACTTTTCAACACAAACTGGGGAGATTGATTGCTTTGGAAAACGTGGTACAGAAATTCCTTCCTTTTATTAGATTCGCCTTGTAGCGTGAGAGTGAATTTACACTCAGTTCAAAATCAATTTTCTGACCTTAAAAATCTGACCGCTGTGTTCCGTGGGTTTCGCTCACTGGCCACAAGTGTATTATAGAAGTCCATAAAAGCATCTCGCTTGAATTATGGATGATAAATGCATTCATAGAGGCTGCAGTAGGATAGGATATACCTCAAATTTCATTTGAATACGAATTTAGTTTAAAATTGTACGAAATTGAGAGTATTAAAGATATGTGCCGATCATAATTTTTAGTGATTATGATAGAGGAAAGGTTTTGGTGGGTAGTAATTCCATTGATTGTGCAGTTCCCATGCTATGGTTTGAAATGTCCTATTAGGAAGTTCACCATCAGCAAGAGAACATCAGCAGTTTCAAAGCATCTAGTGTGAATAACGTTCATGAAATGTATGCCGTGTGATATGAAATAAGCACCCAGACGAAAATTAGGCAGCTATACTTAAAAAATTATCATTCCCACGGCTTTTTAAAAAATATGTGCTAAAAAGCAATCAAAAATAATCGAACGGCATCATCATCTGTAGTCATCAAGGCGGAAGTTGATTCAATGCAGCTCTCCATTCTCCTCTCATATAACCGTTTCATTTCTTCAGAAATACTAATTTTGAAGTTCATCATACTTTTCTTCGTTTATTCAATCCTTATTCTTCCTTGATATTTCTTTCCGATCATTACTCTTTCCAGAATTGAAATAAATTGGCTGTTTTATCTCATAATATTCCCAACACATTTATCTCACCTACTTCAGAGACTTTTCGTTAACCTTCGTGCCTACACAACTCTAGGGAAGATTTCTTCATTGCGGATTCTTTTCCTTCATCAGGCCTCTCCGTCCTTTGGTTGTTCTTTTACTGCTTCCAATGTTCTTCGCTCTGCTGTATTTACCATCCAAGCCACAATGTATCAGTATTCTCTACGTGTTTTTTTCTAACTTCCAAGCTTGTATTGCTGACTCTTGAAATCCACCGTTTAATGTCTGGCGTATCATTATTATAGCAGTAATCGATCCGAAGTTAGGCATGCTGCAGCACTCCCCTTCATTCCTACGTAATGCTTCTCTTTGATATCTGATTATTTTGTCTGATGTGTTCCATTCTTGCGGGGCTATTACGTAGAATTCTTTCAGAACGCCCGACGACTTCGATCCGTGCGATTTTGTGCCTTCAGGACAAGTCACCAACGTCCCACCAACGTTGGCGTTATCTTGGCGCTACAGGAAGTATTAATAATTTTAGCTAAATATTTCTCGGGTTTGGCACCGGGTAAGGCTGTTTAAGGCCCTTACCCGGTGCCAAACCCGAGAAATATTTATCTATAGTATTCGCCGGGAAAGCCTACGATCTTTTATCATTAATAATTTTTATTGCAAACTCATTCCACTCGACGCGTCCTTTGTCCAAGCATTTCCTGCCAATCCGAGGGCGAGAGCTCAATATGAGGAAGGTTCCTCAAGCCGAGGAAAAATATACTAATGCAATATTAAAAGGAACGGCGTTTTTTAAAACATTATCCCTTAATATATCGTAATGGCATTGGAAATGGCACAACAGCGATGCGTGTTAACAGTATATGAATGAGAAATGTGGCAAGCAGGCGATTATTAGAGGTCTTTCTTGAGGACCAGCGAGAGAATAATCGTGTTCGTTGATGCCCTAATGCTTTCTTGGAGTCTCGGGAACAAAGATTGAGGCTTTAGTGCGAACTGGAGCATAGTGCTAAAGAGAGGCTGGCGGTAACGGAGGGAAATTTTTCGATGAAGTATGCATTATTTTATAGACTATTCCAATGAACTGAAAACATTTCACAGACAATATATTATCACCAACATTCGCGAATATTTTCTTAATAGACTAAAATATTATCAAAGGCATGACATTTCCGAACGTGCTATTGCCTATTGATGAGTTGTGAAAATTTGATCGAAAAAACAGTACTCGTCGTTGCACCAACGGTAGGTACCACTCTAGAAAATAGCCACTAACTTCTGTTGGCAAGTGCTGGTGGGTAATAATGGAATTGTTACGAAAATACCGGAATACCATGATACTCTGTACTTTTATTATGCCCTTCGTAAGCAATCGTCAAATACGAACATTTGTAATACATTAATTGCAGTTAATTCAATCGGCCGCTCATAATATAGGTCATTACTATTCCACTTATGCCTTCTACTCAAATTCAACGTAGGTATATAAGTGATTGAAATTACACAATGACGTAATTTAATATAGTAATTGGTCTGCATGGTATTGCGCTGACAATTCTGTCATTAAGAAATTACCATTCTGTCTCTTCAGGAAACAATCCTCAGAGAATCATTATACCTTAAGTATGTAAAACAATCACCACAACAACGCCAAAGGCGAATGGTATTCGCATTTAAATCCTCTGCCCCGGAATTTGTGCCGGTAAAATCAGCTTCCCTCCCGTATGGTACATTCGTTTAGTGAAATAAGGGAATATGTTTACCCCTTGTCTCTTCACTAATCGCCTCCTAGTATATCAAGGGGTAAACGTGACTTTGCACCACCATTAGGAATTCCAGCGCGCATTATGCCTGACGCTAACTGCAGTCGAACATAACGCACCAACCATATGGCATCGTTCCCTATGATTTTCTTCGGAACAAGGACAACAGTACTACATTTGACGATCGTAAGTAAAATTATCTCTGGTGAGCAATGTCTGTCATCCGAAGAGACCTTTGAGATTTGGAAGAGGCTGCACTTCTTCGCAAATGTTTGTCTGACTGTTGCATCCTCTAATCTTTGACGAGCATAAAAAATCGCTTCTTATTGGCGAAATTTCACGCATGTACACAGCTATATCCGGCCATAATTAACGTGAAGGAATAATGCATTGGCGTGAGAAAATTATACTTCTTTGGGAGCTTGAAAGTTTGAGGTGACGTCAAGAAGGTCCTAAAATTTATCAAAAAGAAAATTTTCCGCAGAAATTCCTTGAATGGCAGTATAATTCTAAAAGTAGGTAAAGATTTTGTGTGGGAATTATTGCCTTCAACCTATTTGTATTCTAAATGTGTAAACATTATAAAAATTGCTGGCTGTGAACAGACTTCTCTTCCGTTGGAATACATTCTAGGGCTTGCTAATTTTCTCATAAAATCTTCATTGTTTCTTCCATCGCATTTGATTCTACTTCCATTCAGCAAAAATGTACTTGAGCCAATATTTGCTGGTCATTTCTGACGGTGACTCACTGTCTTCGATTTCTTCCGGAAACCATTATCGTGGATACTCACCATTAATATTAAATCAAGATTTCGTTGGATGATGTAAAATTTATGGGAAGTCGAAAATTTACCTCTTATAGTATCATTGTAAACACTGTGACCCTTTTCAAGACGTCGTATTTTTTTTAGAACTGATTTTCTGAGACCAATTTGTCAAGAACCATTCCAGGGACACGACTTTGTGGAGTAATTCCATGATTAAATTAATCAAAGTTTTTTTGCCACTGATTTATTTTTCGCTTGACGATCGGTTTCTGTTTTTACTCCATCATGAGGTAAATTTAATCAGTCAAAACAATCAGGAAAACAGCTCATCATCATCAACTGGTATTCTGCCTACTGGCAGGTCCCAAACACCAAAGCTGTCTACAATTCGTCCTGTCCCGGGCCTCTTCCTTGGTTTCCTTGTTACTTCTTTTTATCTTCACTTCGTCTGTCACTTTTAGCCTTCTTCTACCGCTCCTTTTTTCTACCTCCACTGTTCCCTCGACAGCTGTATTTAAAATCCTCCTCCATCTTAAAATATGTTCGATCCAGATCCTCTTTCTCTTCTATATTGTTTTCAGTAGTGATCCTATCCTTCTCTCTTCTTCCCAAGGTCCACATTTCGCATCCATACAGCTTAACATGCTATACATAACATTTCACCAGTGTCTTCCTCAGTTCTAGGTTCATGCCGCTGTATAAAACATTTCTCTACATATTAAAAGTTCATTTCCCCTCAGCAATTTTTGACTTAATCTCAACCTCACACTTCCAATCTTCCGCCAGCATGCTCCTCAGATATCCATACCTTGTAACCCGCTCTATTCTTCCCACATTTGTTATAACATTAACATTTCATTGTCAATCATTGAAAAAAATGAATTTCTTCCATTTTTTAAATTGTTTTGAATACCTCGGAAAAGTCATGATAAAGAGTATTCATTTTGACTTCAGATTAATGTGCTTAAAATCTTGTTTGGCAATTGTATCGTTCTGGACTATGTCCAGCATTGCATTTTCAATCCTCGTGACGACTCTTAGCATCTTCATTGGCTTTCTATACCATCGTTTTCAATCTCCGTAGCTGGCCCCTACAGTTTTACTCAATGAACTCCAATCACTCCAGTATTCTCGAATCTCCTATCTCCTCCAATCCGAACGAGGGGGATTTCAGGCGGGTCGGGGCGACCTCCTTCCTCACTCCACCCCCAATGGCTGCTCCTCTGTAAGCCACGGAGGATGCACCTCTGTTCACTTGCGGAGAAAGTGTTTCTATTTCGTCTTTTTTCCCCTCGTCTCTCTGCCGTGGGAAAAAGAGGTCGCAGAATGGAGGGTTTTACGAACTCCCCGGTCGGAATAAATTGTGGCAGGCTATGCCCATAACGCGGAGACGAGATGATTCCCCGGACGCTAGCTGTGATCTCTCTGTTAAGGGATCGAGAAAATAACAATATGGTCTACGTGATGGTTGGATCGGAGAGGGGAGGGGAAAGGCGGGTGTTATGAGGTGGAAAACGATGAGATCGCGTTCATGGGGTCGAATTTTGCGTCATTCTCAACAGAGAGAGAGAGAGGAGTCTATATTCCTACCCTCAGTTGATCTGCGCTGTGAACAACATATTGGATGCGCTCGTATGCGGAGTCACCTCCAGACCCATGCCAGCGCCCCCTCCCCCTGATGTGGGTTAACCGAAGTGAGAGAGGGGTTATCATTGCATTGATCGATGGCGAAAGGATTTTTTTTTATCCTGGCGTCATGCGTCGACCTCATGATTGATGCCTCGTGTTTGTTTTATCCCTGCTCTCTTGATATTTTCTCGCGGAAAAAAGTGGTCTCTCAAAGCCGGAGAATCCAGTGTGACCGGCGTTTTTGTGTAAAGCTGACGCTCCATTTGGATGGTGATGGCTCTTGCGTTTTAATGTGGAAAAGGAGTCGTAAACGCCCCCCCGAGAAGAGATTGGTCAGGCTAATTGCGTCGCCTCGGTCGATGCACTTGTTTCGGAATGTTGCGATAAGACGGTCAGGTATGTCGATCGTGGCGGTGGGGAAGTGAGAGGACGCCGACGAGTCAAATTTTGTTGGTTTATGTCGTCATTCACGTGTGGAGAATGTCGTCAACGTGATCATCATCACAGGTCGTTCAATCCTAAGATTGGTTGACTGCAGCCCTCCAGCCTTCCCTATCTAATACAAGTTTCCTTACCTCCTGGTATCTCTTCCTATATACTACCCTCTTTATTTGCCCATGAACTTATTCCTGAGTCTTCCTCTGGGGACTTTTCCCTCTATTTTAGATTCAATTATGTTCTTCACTTACCCATTGTGCCTCAGGGTGTGTCCAATCCATCTGGTTCTTCTTTTCTCTATGGTGTTCCATATGGTCCTCTCCTCTTCCACTCTTGTGTAAACTTCATAATTTCTTCTTTTGTCCGACCATTTTATCATCAGTATCCTCCTCCAACACCAGGTTTCGAAGGCTTTCAGTCTTTTCTGGTCAGCTTTTCCAATGGTCCATGCTTCCGATCCATAGAGTGCTTCGCTCCACACTAATGTTTTCACGTACAATTTCCTGATGTGTTGTCCTATCTTCTTTGAGCACAGCAGTTGTCTTTTTCCTATGTACTCGTTTTTAGCTTGGGCTATTCCCCGCTTGATTTACGCTGTACTTCTTCCGCCCCACGTAATGGTTCTTCCGAGATAGGTGAAATACCATCGCGTGGGATGCAAGTAGTATAACGGACATCAATCGAGACATCATCAAGATGATGGGTATGACATATCCTGTGTCAGTCACTGATAAGGAGAGAAAACGAATGAATTAGATGGTTGTCAGGTTGCTTCAGTATTTATTTTCCATAGACCGAAGTTTGAATGTCAGATCTGGCGGAGGGTTGTGGTATTTAGATTCCTGCGTGTCTACGATATTCCATCCTAAAGACTGTGAACCGTATTTTCTGTAGTATAATATTAAGTGTCATTTGACCTATGCTAGAAAAGGAAAATTAAGCTAAAATTCTTTTCAGCTGTATCCTGGAAAATCCCATCCTATGTTCATTTTAAGGTATCTTCATAAGCTTCTTCATTTCGTGGATTAGGCTATATAGCCTGTTTCGGAAACCATCTTAACCTCGGACGTCGAACGCTTCGTTGTCTTCCAGGCTTGTCTTCTGAGGCAATTGTGGGGAGACGACCCTGGTGTATTCTTCCTCGACGTTTGCAACATTGATTTTTTATTATTTTATCTTCCAATTTACAAATGTTTTAATCTTGTCATGTGAGTTCATTTCGGATTTTATCAAATATCCTGCAATCTTTTTCTGTTTCTAAGGAGTGTCAAGGAACTTCATACTGCTGGTAGAAACCTTCAGAAGTTTCTTATTAATGTTGCCGAGAACCTTAATTTTTAATTCCAAGACTACAATAGAAAAATTTGTGCAATGAATATCAAGATATACTACACCTCATCATTATAAACTAAAAGAAGCTACTATTGGTGCATTAGCAAAAACCTACAAATACTTTTCGGGAGGTGAAACTGCACCAATATGAATTAACTAGCCTCCCATGTTTGAGGAACTTCTTTTATTAATGTATTTTGATCCTCCACAAATGCGCGAAGGTTACGTTTTCGTGACAAAATATTTAACAGTCTTTGCATTGAAATAGTTTCTCAGTGAAGGAGGACGTCCGGGGGTGATTTCCGATCTTTATAGCGTGTGCGCTCGCGTTATCGTGTTTTTTTTACTACTTAAATAACCAAATATTGTTTTGCATATCAACGACGACAATGCGCAAGAGTCCCATGATCGTGCCTCTGGCCAGCTAAATTGTTGTTAGCACAAGGAATGCAATCGGAGAGCCCGCGTTCGAATTCCAACCCCGGCGGATGAGTTCTTCATTGTGAATCAAACGCAGTCGAGTATTGTCTACACGGTCGATGAACCTAATTTTTAAACATTCTTTCGCACCATCCGCAGCTGGGGAAACGCATTTCCTTGCGTTCCGTACCTCGTTAACCCTCTATGGACGACCGAGTCAAATTTGTTAAGATTCAAATCATTGTAATATCTGCTTTCTAAGAGGCTTTTCCATTTAGTTGCTGCGCTACACAGAATGGCATCGCCTCGGATTAAGTGTGTGGAAAGTTGCGTCTCTTTTAGTGGTTTGTCAAACAATTTGAATGAATGAATGTGTGAAGCTATGCACTGACGATGGAGCTCTGAAATAAATAGTTACAGCAGTCGCACAAAGAACACATTGGAAAAGTTTAAAAAAGGTACGTTAAGAAGGTAATGTGTTGTATATTTTGGTAAGGTTGGTGTTGTATGAGGGTAATATGTTGAAGTATATTTTGTGTAATCATTATGTAAAGTATCATTTTAAGTTAAATATATACAATACAAATACGTCACATTTCAAATTACATATTATTATCAAATACATTGCAATTTAAAAAAAAATACTTGAATAGATCGTTAAAAAAATTAATATAGGAGCAGTATTTTTTTCATGTTCATGTTTCATAATTCCGTCCTTGGAGGGATAAGTATCCTCCTTGCTTATTGAATGTGACATTTTGAGCGAAAATGGCGTTGAAAAAGCATTTCGTTTTCACTCGTTCTCAAACTCGTTCACCGCCACCTATTTTGCATCAGTCCCATAATCTTGGGCCATCAACGCTTCACCTCGATCCCCTTGCCTCCTCTTAGGGAATCCTCGCACCCATTGTCTAATAGCCCCTTGTCGAGGAATCCTCAAGGAAGATTGGAAGCGTCAATTCATCTCCATGCGATGGAGGCCGCGGGCTCATGTTTTATTCCGAAAGTGAAAGGGCAGGTTTAATGGTTTTAATAACACACTCACCGCTGATCTCCCTCCAAGCACCTCCGATGGATCGTTAAACAAGTGTCGGGTGACTTAAGGGCACAGCAAAGTCAACCCATTAAAAGATTCATCCCTGGAGAGCGCATTCAGGAACAAAATTGCTCTTTCATAATACTCAGGGTGGAGTAGACGAATGCCCTTATTTTTTTATAATTTCCCTTAATGGCATAAGTAAAATATATAATGCATGTAATGATTACAAAATTTCCAAAAGAGAAGTATTTTGCATTTGGTTCTGTATCGAATTTAACCTACTTTCTTATGCATTAATCTTTTGGTTGGTGCTTTGAGGAGGCGATCGACTTCTGGGTTTATTTAGGTCTTGTGGGATAGGTTTGTAGACCGTCAAGGGAAGAATACGTTGAGTTTTGGGAGGTTGAGGATGAGCGGAGAGAAACACGGTGTCTGAATATGCCTAACCTTAACGGAAGGCGCCAAGGGGAAATCGATTTAACTTCCCATCCGATGGACGGAATGAACTGCACTAAAAGACTTATCGCATGAAATTGTGGCCCGGGATTTTGCTGAATAATCTCCACCGCCGACAAGTTTCGAACCCGTACCCTTGAAATTCGAAGCCAGTACTACACCAACCATGGATCGGAAGTATAGACCATTGGAAAAGCTGACCAGAAAAACTAGAAGACTTCGAAACCTAGTGCTGGAGGAGGATGCTGTAGATAAAATGGACGGATAAAATAAGAAATGATCAAGGGTGTAGAAGAGTGTAAGAGGAAAGGACCATATGGAACACCATAGAGAAAAGAAGATCAGGTGGATTGGACACACTCTTAGACACAATGGGTTAGTGAAGACCGTAATTGAAGGTAAAATGGAGGGAAAAGTCCCCAGAGGAAGACCCAGGAATGAATTCACGGAACAAATAAAGAGGAAAGTGTATAGGACAAGATACCAGGATGTAAGGGAACTACCATTAGGTAGGAAAGGGTGGAGGGCTCCAGTCAATCAATCTTAGGATTGAACGACCAATGACTACACCAACCCTGCATTAATCGTTTCCTGGCTTTAATTTATGTAAATGATCTCGGTCACTTGCTTGTTAACTCAGTGGACTTTGGGATTTAGAGATTTGGGTTAAGAGTATGAAAAGGCTCAATGGTTTCAGGATCCACGTCATAAAACTCCGTGGTTGGATAATTTGGATGTAATCGTTGCAGGTTTCACAGGGCTTTTACGTCAAAGACCGGTTTCGTCGAATAGTCAACAGTATGAGTTACATTATTCAGGACGTGAGGAATAAAATTCATTATTGCGAAAGGTATTGGGGCAATCGGCGGTTGCGTGAGAGTATAGGAATGGTGCTGAGTACTATTAGTAGGGTCGACTAAAGGATAGAATGAGTTTGTTGGATGGAGAGAAAAACTATTAAGGAAGTGTTTGTGGTGGCGCAGGTGAAAAAGATAGAATGGAAGAACTTAAGAGGCATTGAAGGGCGACTTGTTGAATGGGATGAAAAAGGGAACGTTGTTGAAAGGAGAGGATTAGAATAGAAATTTAGGAGGTAATGAAAGGTGATAGAAAATAAGATGGGTTCAATAGTGAACATTTGGTATGTTGCGGCGGGAAATGGTATAAAGAAAAGAAAAAGTTCGGTAAATTTTGGATGAAACTGTCATCGAGCATACCATAAGTAACTTATGTACCTTTGCTGATTACGTAATAAACTGAATTATACATTCTCTAAAATACCTTTGATGATTAAATCCTTTCAACCCCTCTGGTCGTTGTGTTGAGCATGGCCGACATTTCGTTTTCAATTTTTTTGCATTTGCAGGCTTTCCTCTACTGCTCCATTCCTGTTCACTCACATTTCGTTTTTCCTTGTGATTCCTCATTATCGTTTACGGTTCATGTCAGTCGATCACTTCCATTTCATTTTTTTTCCTCCGCTTATCTAGCATTCTTCCTTCACATTAACCTTCCGCATCCCTCCAGCGCTACACTTTTTATATCTTCTGACAAGTTGGCTTGCAGTTTCCATAGTCATACCTCCAAATCTTTCCTTGCCATGTATAATATATCCTTTTTATTTTCTCCACTTAATTTAAATATTTTTCTCCCCCATTCTATTTCTTCTAAGATTCTAACTCTATTTTTCCAAAGATTCAAATGCCAGTTTTCCTTTTCTAATTGACCATTGTTCGGAACACTGAAACAATTTCTAGCTTTTCGTAACTGCTGAGTAGGTATTTTGGTAAGGTCTAACTCGGAATCCATCTCAATACTTTCTTTATGGGTCAGGAACTTTTCTTATCTAACTCAGATTCCCTCGTTTCAAAATGTGTGGAAGTAAATCGATTGTTGAAAGGAGAGGATTAGAATAGAAATTTAGGATGTAATGAAAGGTGATAGAAAATAAGATGGATTCAATAGTGAAAATTTTGTATGCTCATACCGTTCAGTTGAAGAAAAAAAATAAGTGCGGGTATTTCCAAACTTTTTGTTCAAATTATTGCCGAATTTTTTAAAATATAGACTGTGAAAATGTCTGCTTATCAACTTATCAGTAAATGTAAATGCCACCCTCACTTTTTAAATACCAGTAATACTGGTTTCTCTAATTTTATTCCATGTTTTTTTGATTTTCTTCCTGATCCGCTCAATTCTTAATTCATCAAAGGTAGCTAATTGAATTTCTTGAAATGATGCCTTACATGATTATATATGACGTACTTACATGTTTACCTGAATTACTGATGTGAAAATTTTTTTAAACTGGGCATTCCAGACTTCCAAATATGGGCATAACCAGACTCCTGTGTTGAACTTAAGAACGCCAGGGAAAGCGCTCTAAAATTCAAAGACTTTCTAGTTCTTTCTACTTTTATGTCATTTCAGCCTGACTTCACCGAGTGTCTGAGAGTGAGATTAAAATAGGTATGGTCCTTGCTTTCGTTTTCTATTTTAGTCCCCTAGAATCTTCTCCGAGGAAGAGTAACTTTCCAGAAAACCCACAGAGATCAAAGACACATGAAGCATCGCGCTCTTAGGCCGGTAGAAAGTGCCCGTAGAAAATCAAAATTTCCTCTGTTCGGCTCTCCTAAAAGGCGTGTGGCGTGCTCATACCGTTTCCCGTCGCTTACCCTTTGAAACATTCCACTTACAGCTTAACTGTTTGGTCATCAGCGCGAGTAGTTATAAAGTTCGCACGTCAGTGTTTTTTTCCCCTGCGGTTGCTGCGAATTCACTTTTCTCCGTAAAGGGAGCGTAATTAATTTCCGCGTGAAATTAATTTTGAATGCAGGGAAAAGGTTGTGAAAATTTCAACTCGAGACTGCGAGAGATTAATAAAACAAGGCTCCCTCTTTCGACTCTCTGTGTATCCGGGATTGCCATATGAGGTTTCCTCTTTACCGCAAGTGAGGACAGTAAACTTAAATCGACGCATTCCAACCGGTTAAATGACACTTTTCGTCACAATTACTCGAGACTCACGACTCCTTTTCCTAATTAGCCGAATGGATGGAGTTTTTGAGTTATGCGGAGGGACGGACGGGAGCAATCACCATTCCGAAATGATCTACTCTTATTATGTGTGGTGTAAGCGAGCGCATGAGCACTGTGTATCGCAACGTCGCTGTACTCTTTTCTTTTTCCTCCGATCACGTGTTGACCTTTCACGCTCAAAAATTGCAATGCCAATAACCTCATCGGTGATTATAGACGTTTGCCGATAATTGGATGACGCTAAATGCTGTCGTGGGTGCGGCTTGAATCATGTAAGTTGCTCTCTTATGCTCCTCCTCGCTTTTATCCACCTCCATGGAAATTGTGCTAGGTTTGAGAGTAGCTATCGCGTTCTACCCCGCAATGTGCTTGCTGGAAAAGTGACAGCGATCGAATTTGCCTCTACCTTTTTTCTTTCTATCGGAAATGTTTTGTCTAAAATCATATCAGGCTGGAAATTTCATGAAAGCAAAGGTGGCATTGTAGAAATGATGCAAAACTAATTCGGAAGAAAAAAATTGATTTTTTTTCACAATGGCCATTACTATAAATATATATTCTGATTTGGTGGTATAAGACAATTTTATATGAGCAAAAATAATTTTACCCTGGTTTCGTTCTTTTTACTTCTCAGGAGTCATCATTCTACTCTTAAATATGCGATCTATCGTCATAGAAAAAGGTAAAACAATACATTTTTTATTTGATTCAAGAACATTTAACAAAAGCTGTTGGCTTTAGTGTATCGCTTCCATATCAATAAATTCTCTCGGCTATCATATTCCTCCTTTCCGTGAGAAACATTCATGAATAAATTCTGAGTCCCTACATTGTTAATACGGAGAAGATTCTTGAAACTCTATCTAGCAATCGCACGGTGATCTTCCCTGATTGCATAACTCACAGATTGATTTTTCATTCGGTGATTATGCGTAACTGTTTTATGGATAAAATATGAATATTATATTCTCTATTCTGTAATTTAAGTCAATCTGGGTTGTTGCCTTATTTAGACTACTTGTAATGTTTTTTTAATGATGACGATCATCTCCAATGCGATGCATTTGACTCAGAAAATGCCAGTTTTCCGATGGATTGATTCTATTGCTCGTAAACTAAAAAGCGATGTTTTCTTGGCTGACTTTCATTAGTGGTCTGCGTGTAATAATATCGTGATGAAATGATAGGGTGGCAGCAGTGATTTATTTTGCTTGTTGAAGAGAAAATAATGTATGGTAGAGGGTGACGCCCACTTTGGAGAGTCTATTGCATTGCCATGTCTAATCGAAGGTTGCCACTGTACGAAGCCGAGATCATTTATGCAGGTAATTCACAAAAGGGATGTAATAATCACCTCTTGCTACGGTATGAATGAAGCATTATTGCAACTCGGATAAAGATCTACGGAAACATTCAACATGGAAACGTAAAATTAATGATTATATATGTCACTGTGTCTGGAAAATAACTTGAGGATATTTTCTCTCTTCCCTGTGAAACCACCTTAACAGGTAGATAATCCTACTAAATAAATGAATGGCAATCATTTGTCAAAACCCTTGTCGGGAATAAAAAGTTTGGAAAATAAATGCAAAGCATTAAGTGACGTGTAGGTACATATTCTACAAAGTTACACCGGAAATTTTCGCTTTTCTCAGTACTAATCGACTTTTCGTTTGCGTCTTGCCTGGTAATCTATTTGTAGTGAGACAATCTCAGCGTTAACAAAACGCTTATTTTCGCCAATGCAAGACTGAGCAAATGTACCCTCTAAAATTTTTAACTCTTTTCTTCTGTTTCCTTGGGTGTAAAAGACTTTGAAAACTAAATATTAAAGGGACTTAAGCCCTACATTTGGTTCTCTTCTCAAAATTGGCTAAACTGCTACATATATCGTATAACAGAACACAAGGTGTACAGGGCATATTATTGTCTTTCTTCTCACTTTTGGTGGCAGAATTGCAGTTCGGGAACACGAAACAGACTTATTACATGTTTTAACCTACTTACTTTCTGGTAAATTCTATAATATTTGTTATTTTATATTTATATATAGGTAGATGATGATTCCAAAATTTGTAGTATTAAACTAATTTGCATCGTTGCTGCTCTCTACCTACTCAAAAATTTCTTCAGCGTTGATTTTACTTCTGAATATTTGACCGCGACCATTAGTCGTCGAATTGCTTGTCTTGGGAAATCGAAACTAGCATGAAGTGAGCGACAAATAGATCTCCCACGGAGTGCATCTGCGGAATGCACCGACGAAATGCATCCACGAGTCCACTCATCAAATGTAATTACCTGTCATAAATTTTGACTTAAGATAAATGAATGTAAGATATGCATTTTTGCTCTGTCATCCTTCGTGTTCGACATTGTTACCCAATGAAAATTAGTAATTATACATTATTCATTAGGGGCATGGCGTTATGTGATGGTAGGCATTTCATCAAAAGCTGGCCCTCTCCGTGAGGGGAAAATTATATTAAATGAGACATTAATTTTGCTGCACCTAAGCTCTCTCTTCGTGATATATCTGAATAAATCTGAAATACAGATTAAGTTATTGGCTTAGCAATATTAAGACTCATAACGTATTACTCGGAAAATAAATTTCTCTGGCATTAAATTTCTGGTAACTTAACGTTTTTAATGCCAAATGCTCGTACATTAATCGGAATGACTCAACCACACCCTCTATCAGAGAATGCACATAACTTTCCAATGATAAGACCAAGGTTTCATCTGAAATAACTCATTAATTCCCATCCTTGAGGCGATAACAGCAATCCCTCGTTCACGACTATTCCCTTGTCAGTAAGAAGATGTTTTTACAAGAAAAATTACTGTGGAAAAGTACAAAGCATATATTCCTGCCGTTCATCAATTTAAAGAGTGCTGGACTAGGTCGACTATGTTTTTCATGGGGACCCCCTCTATCCAGTCATATCTATGTCTCAACCAAAGAATGTAAGGTAGCGTTAGCCCATCATTTTGCTTTTTATTTTAAAGGTACTAAATGGGAATTTCTGATGTTTATGACGAAATAGTATGGTATTTCCAAGTAGTTAAAGGTGGATTACTCCAGTTATTTCTTCGAAGCTCGAAAAGCGAAGCATATCCGTAAATTTTAAAATACCACAATTCTTAGTGTACGGCTACGATTTATGATTAATAGAATATGATATAAAATTCTGAGCTTGTCCATTAAAATGATTGCTAATTTTTGACATGACAATGACACTGAGATCAGGGAAACTGACTATCTCATTTAGGGAAAAAAACTTCCTTTTTTCCTTCTCAGAACTTCCTTTTATTCCTATCATTTTGGAGTCGACTGAAATAAGGTTTACATGGAAGGAATGACAGATAAGATTGGTTGGCCAATTTCGAGAGCTATGATACATGCCAAAGGTAGGATACATGGCTCTACTTTTGGTGTGGTGTCTATCTAGTTATCTAAGCATAATACTCTACCTTCCTACTGAAACAAATATATAGCCTCCAATTTTTTTACTTGCTTGGATTCTGCGTTTAATACCTCTCTCGTAAACCATTCTCATTTTACCTAAGTATTTCAATTCCTGGTGGTGGGATAAAAATATACGAAGGAAAAATAAAGTAAATAGGCCTTATGGAATTACTAGCAAAGACCTAGAAAGAAAGTTATGAGCTGTTGCTATAGATTACCTAAGATGTGCCAAGGTATCTCGCATATAAAGATACAAACAAGGAGTTCGAAAATCGCGTGGTCAGGACCAGCATGTAATGGGCAGAATTGCGATGGTTAGGTCATTTCTTGAGAATACTATGAATTCGATGGCCCAAACAAATATATTATTGGACTACGCATGGACAAAACAAATGAGGTCAACCTAGATGGCCATGGGTGAAAGACATAATGATTAGTATAGAAAGCAAAGAGCTGGAGGAAGATACGGACCAGGATGGAGAGGATTGATGAAGGAGATTGGACAGGCATTATCCAGTTGTGTAGTAATGTGTTAAATATGTGCACCATGGGACATAGAGACTTATGTACCTCAAGTATAATTTATATTAATTTAATTAATAATAATAATAAATATTTCTCCCTGCGTAAAACTCGAAACTTATATTCTTATTAATTTATCTCTTGGTTCTCAATGCTCGAGATGTGATGCATGGCTGTACGTATTAATAACATGATATTGAATGCATGGATTGAAATATGCGTTTTGAGTTATAACGATGAGAGATTTTGTTCGAAGTTACTTTGTTAATTATTTTACAACCTTGTAATCTGTCTTTGCCCACCATGAAATGTGAAAGTAGTCAGATTCTAATCAGGCCTTAGTGGGCGTTTCATGGAGGGCTCGCAGTTAATGGGGGTCGTGGAATGTCAAGCGCGACATTGCGATGGGCTGTTTTAAGTGGTGTAACAAGGGGATACTCAAGGATCCTTCTAGGTGAATCGGTCTCTTTGATGTATCGCCGTTAAAGACACCTTTTATTGCTCATGCCTAACTTAGCGATGTAAAGAAAACAAAGGTTTTTCTCCTAGTTTTATTAGAAGGGGGAGATGAGCAGTTACTAGTGACGGAGCGATTTCTCGGTGGGAGAATCTTATCGATTTGACGTTTAACCTTTTCCTCCTTCTCCCAAATTAACTAGTCACACAGAAAAGGCATTGTCGGCTCACATGGCAAATGAGATATTGTTCGACTATTCTCGGTGAGTGAGGATCTTTCGAGTAAGGACTAGATCATGCGCCAGAGACCTTGAGAACCAGAGGGATGCATTCCACAGAGTTACGATGTCTTGTTTATTGTTCTCTCTAAACTGAACATCTTTGCATCTGAGATGGGATCTTGAGGCCCGTTTTGGGGCTTCGCCACTGCCTCCGGGTTGAATCTTTTACTGCTGTTTCTCGAGTTGGGGCAGACGATGCGTTGTTGCAGCATCACAGTCACATTGTTCTGAAAAATGGCTATTAAATAACCTTCTGTTTGCTCCCCGGCGCGTGGTTCAGCGTTTCATTATGAATCGTTGCATGAAAATTATTAAATTGACTGATTGCTGAAGCTCGTGCCCAGTACTCATTATTGTACACGTGCCTAGAAATCCCGTCAATGCATTGGTTAAGTCCTTTGAAATGGCTTAATCGCGAAAATGAGGATGAAAGTAATAGAAACTTCCCGAAAATTTCTCGTGGAATGTGCAGCTACAGTAAATAAGGTATATATGTTCTTTTTTGCTCTATATTAATTGACTTTGATCGATTTCAAAGTTGCAGCATCATTGTTGAAATTGAACTGTTCGTGGTTGTTTATTTATGCGTATTGAGGTAGATGGAGAGGGCGCTTGCTACGGTGGTCAATATTAGAAGCTGTAACGTGGGCGTGCCCTATCCACCATCTGAAATTATATTTGAATCCAAACCCACCACCAAAATGAAATGGTATTATGTAAAGTTATTATATTTGCACTGTATAAAAAGTTGTGTTTTTTAACAGCAATGCATTTTGTGCATTGAAGGCAGCCTCCCCACACGTCTGCGACCTTTGAGACTGCCTAAAGCTCCATTAAAAAAATAAGTACACTGTACTATATGCAATTATGGAGTAATAAATATTATATTATTATTATTAAACCTTTGTTAACTCCGATTTTCCTCAAGCGCTTACGGGCTGATGCGCTATTTATTTTCATATTTACGGTGGTTTCCACTGATAACTGCCTAGAAATCAATAAGCAATTTCAACTTCAGCATGCGTTCTCCTTAAGTGTATTTATCATTGAAATTTGGTGAAAACTGTGATAAAATCGACTATTATCCATAGCTCTAAGTAACCAGTATATGTTTCATAAGTTTGTCGCCTTAAATTTCAAACCAATTGCGGTTGTTCTTGCTATGCTTCTGCTGATTCGTCCATTCCGTCGTGTTATCCCAAGGAAAGTATTGAAAGAGCAGGGGGCTGTTTCTCACAGCTACAAGTCTACAAGTTACATTTCAGATGACCATTTTCACAAGGCGGATGGGTTACTCAGATGTACCTAACCGATGACTTCTACTACTCCAAAAAAAAATGGCAGGCCTAATGAAGGCAATACATAACTCGTATTTTGATGTTTACGATACATTTGGGGCGTGCACCTTGCAATATTTCCAATTCAAAAGTTAGTGCAATATTTTTGAGTAAATACAAATGAATGAATAAGGTCTGGAAAGTAAATTCATGTCACAACTTACCTTAAAAGATCCCAAGCGAATGCGAGTTTTCGGGATCACCTAACATCATTAGATATAATCGTTTATTTCGACGTATTTGTTATAGGATGAGCTCAAAATGGTAGTTATTAATAAACATTACATTTCAAGATATCATGGTTAGTTGATTTAATTTTTATTGAACCACTATCAATGGTGTTACAACGTAATATCATAACGAAACTTCATGGTAACATAGAAACTCAATAGAAACGAATTGGTAAGTAGTGGTTTATTACTAATAAGTTAAAGAGAGTGAAACATCAGGATATTTAATTATTTTCTCTCGACCGCTGTGTCGTCGTGAATTTCGCCCGAAAACAAGTCAACAAACAAATGAAAGTCAACTAGCGCGTAATTTGAGCTTAAAGCGCTTGGGATCTTTTAGGAGTAGAGTAGGAGTGAAAAAGCGCTTGGGATCTTTTAAGGTAAGTTGTGACATAAATTTACTTTTCAGCCCATATTCAATCATTTGTATTTACTCAAAAACATTGCACTAACTTTTGAATTGGAAATATTGCGAGGAGCACGCCCCAAATGTATCGTAAACATCAAAATACGAGTTATGTATTGCCTTGATTAGGTCTGCCATTTTATTGGAGTAGTTGAAGTATTCGGTTAGGTATATCTGTGTAACCCATCCGCCTTATGAAAATGGTCACGTGACTTGTAACTTGTAGACTTGTAGCTCTGAGAAACAGCCCCCCAGGTATAACTAATGTGGTTGTTAGTTCGGTTGTCAGGCTGCAGGGTGATGACGTAATGGCCTCTCCATCTACCCCGATGATTCTACAGAAGTTCCGGAGACCTGACGCCTTCAAAACATTGATCACACATTGTGAAATTTTGAATGGCATTTTGTTTTTCTACATTGTTTCTTGGTGCGAGCTAAGTCTTCCCCGTCTTTCTTCAGTTCAAATGTTCAGCACCTGCCTACCTTTCCGAGCCTAACACCGCCATCTCTGGTAAAAATATTCACGTCTCCGAATCAGCAATCTTTAAGAAATTTGTATTTTTTTAATTTTCGGCTTCAGTCTCCCAGACTCATTTTTTCGAAATCTTCAAAAGCTTAAAACTAAGACAATTTAAGAAAATTAAGATAACGTGAGCAAATGAAGATAATTTCCTTAATTAGCAGCAATATGGCTGTCAAATTATGTAATTGGAATCGTTTATCCTGATTAGTAGATAGATGTTCTGAATGGCAATCGGTGTAGAAGTCTTCGAGGATCTGCAATATTTTCAAAAAAGGAGGGTACAGATGGAAAGGATAAGTAAAGATAAGTAATAAAGAGATGATATGATACAAATATGAAGCGTCGCTTTGCGTGATGAACATAAAATGTATTTGATAAAATATCTACGATGACGACGATGGTGCTTAAGTCTCCCCGTACCTAATAGTTTATCTTTAATTGAACTATTTCTAACTTATAGATGGAGGATGTGCAAATATATATACAAATGAAAGTAATCTCTACAGTTTTCCACCGAGAAATATTTTATGCGACCAGTTTCGTTGCTTTGCATCATCATAAAGCGTCGAAACCGATCGCATTTTGTATTTCTCGGTTCAAAATCGCAAAAGTTCCACCACATTAGGTTTGAGAATACGATATTAATACGAGCAAACTCTAATTTTGCATTGTTCGGTAGCATTGAGCGGCCCAGGGAATTTCTTGGGAGCCTCTGTATCCCTATACGCCTCCTGCGGTTTTATTATCCGTACCGCTGCAATTTTCTTCCGCGTGAGGACACTAGATCAGAAGTCGCGCAATGGAGGTGAGACCGTTGGAAAAAAGTTGGGCTGAGTTCATCGGGTGCACTTTCTAATGAGTTGTGAACGGGAAACAAATGGATATGAGAACTCCAAATGAGATTTGTGTGCAACGGTTGTTGAAAGTCGTGCGTGCATATGTATAGACATGACGAGTTGGGCGTAATCGAGTGGAAAACTCCATCAGACCAATTCCCTGGTTTACTCGAGTCACTTGCGGAACGGGAGTGATTGAGAGGCGATGTGATCAAAGATTCAATTAAGAAATAGATTGAGTCATCCAGTGCTGCACATGAATAATTTGAAGTCGTTGAAATGCGTTGTCAACCCTGGTGGTTCCTGGAGTGTATCTACATCTACATACTATCCTGAGAGCCGCAGCGTGGGCGCGTGGCAGGTTTTGGGAGGTGAAGTGGTGACGTGTATTATGGGAGTGTATTTGAGGATTTGAGAGAGAGTAAATAGGAGCTCAGTTTTCATTGTGGTCGTTTAATGTGCGCGGAAAGAACAAGATTTTGTACCTATCTGTTCGGCAGTGTATCTCTTTTATTTTATCGCTTCTGTCAGACCTAGAGATGAGTATGAGGCGTCATGATAATATCTCCTGTGTCGCTCTGAAACACGCCAATTCTGAATTTCTCAAACAAACTAAGCCTAGTGTGTAGCCTCCGAGTCTCTAGGGGCTCCCGCCTTAATCCCTCTAAAAGTTGTGAAACATTATACGTTCTTTTGTTGTAGTTGTTAACGGAGCGTTCAGCTTTTCTTTGGATTTTTATTCATTTTTTTTGTTAAATCTTTATGACTTGGGTCACAAATGCTCGCGGCGTATTCGGAATGCTTTGTCGTAGAGTATAGGCTTCCGCGGGTGCAAAATGGGGTTGAATCCCAAAAGAGTGGGCAAAAATATGAGAATAAAATGTAATCGTCGTTAAAAAGCAGTCAAGAAAGCATTGCGCGGTCAGATGAGAAACTAGGAGAGTGCTAAATAGACGAACATGGTACCATGCAGTAGACAAGTTAAGATACAACTACTGGTTAGTAGTGCTAATACGATTCATGAATAGTACTAAAAAGAATCAAATCATGGAGAAAGCTAGTGGATAGGTGGGTAGAGGGGGTAGGTGGCCATCAAATCACCCAATGTAAATACCGTGTTGGCATTTCCTAATCTTCAATCGAGACATTCTCTTGATGCAATTCATTGTGATGCCACATGACGTTCTAGCCATCTATAAAAATTAGGTAGTTATTATCATTTTCCCCTTTTCGTGCGGAAATGTTGGCGTCGCTTTGGGGCGCATTTATATTAATCGTTTGCGTTCAGAGGAAGGAAGTGGTTTCTTAGAACCAGTTTAATTCTAGCAATTAATTGAAGTTTGTAAAAAGGTGTTTCTAGTACAATGCAGCTAAATTGTCTTGCCTCTCAACCTTAATGAGATTTATCCCAGAGAATTGCGCGTGGTTTCATGTGTTCTTAGGCTCGGGTGCTTGGCTTCGTAGTATGCATTTGGAGTTTTGTGAGAGTCATATTTTTTTATATCTCTGAGTTCATTACTTCTCTTCACTAATCGTCATAGAGGTCCACCAATAAATTAGCTTTTCGTCTCCCTTCAGAGCTGGAAATAGAGTGCACCTCTTCAGAGCGCATATATTTAGGATTGTTTGACCTATTATTAATGAATCGCGCCTCACGTTTTCTGAGTTACTGGGCGCGATTAATTGTTATTTTAATCCCAAATTTTCATCGTCTCAAGCTGGCGTGACATTTTCTCTGAAGAGGCTTCACTTAATGATTGATTGGAGTTTTGGTAGTTTGATGTCATAAGGTACTTAGACATATATGTCTCTTGTGCCATCTATCTTATTGAGTTTTAACTTCTGTGTAACCTTAAAAAGGGTCAGGTCGTCTCGTGAGGGTTAATAACTAATTTCTTTGGGCTCTGCAAAAGCACCCTCTGTCGGCAAATCTCATGCTGACTCCTCCTTTTATGTGGACCTAGAATAGCCCGTTTTATTAATTCATGAGTTTTAAAGTTTGCCCAGTCTTTTAATGAGAGGGGAAATAATCAATTGTATTATTTATTTATTTTTATTCAAAGAAAAAGAGTCCACATAGAGCAAAATTGCCAATTTCAAGTGTACTTGTAACAAACACAAAAAGGCACACTTAAAAATAACAATAACATCATAAAACTTAACTTAGACGATCCGTAGTTGGCGTCCAAGTCTGTTACTGTCTAGGTTCGCTGTTAATTTAAGGAGAGATGTTTTACAGCCAAGTTGGTGAAGTTTTATGGCATTAGAGAAAAGGGATCGATATCAGTAGGAAGTGAATTTATTAGAGAGGAGAGACGGAAGAAGAGCATGCTTTATATTAGTGATAATCTTGGAGTTGTCTTGTTGGCAATGAGTTAGCTCTGGTAGAACGCGATGCCACACTGATGTTGATGAATGAGGTAAGTTCCGGACTATCAATGCAAGGATTAAGCGTATTTTAAATGAGTTTAAAGTCGGATTTAAATCTGTGGAACAACAAATGGAGAGGGAAGCATCTCGTCTGCGAATGCATCGCAGAAATTTGGAATTCTGTTTCTCACTATTTTTGCGAAGATAGTTGTGACACTGTTAAGGGGGCAAGATTTTAAGCGGCCGACATAGGCCATATTCGGGAGCAATAAGTAACTATCGAGACCTAATAGGACAACAATAGATGGGAAGTAGGACTGTAGTGCGGGAGAGTTTGAGATATCTGTGAAGCGATATAAAAACCTAATAGAGACATGGCCTGTGTATGTTCACCGAAATGAAGCTTGTGGTCAACTATTATTCCAAGATCTTTGATGGAGGTTACAAAAAATATTTTTAAATATTATTTACAAAAAATAATTACAAGAGTAAATTATTACACAGTCACAGCTGAAGATGTCTAAACTATTTATTGATTTTATTTAAGTAGATTATATGAGTATAAATAATATTTAAGATGTTTCTTATTAAATCATACCTGTGTCAGAGCTAGCCAGATCCAAGTGATTCTTCCCTTCTCGTCGTGGAACTGTATTGGCCACATCATTTTTCCCTGGGGTCAATAGAGATGCTTCGTCACACCCAAGCGTGATCAGGTCGCAAAGGTACTTTGTTTGATGTGGCATCGTGCTCCATCGCCCTTCTCGCGAAAGGAAAGGGACGGGGAAGAATTCCCAGTTGGATATTCAGTCCTCTCTTTCTCTTCTTATGGCGAGTCCCAGGACTCGGACGTGCAACTCACCACCATCTGCGTGCCAAACCTTGTACGACCGCCTTGGCTCTCTTATTCCATGGAAAATCACGTCGAATCACCTCTTTCAATACTCCACTCTATTTCCCGTCGTGTGGTCTTCTTACGTGGGCGACCAACGGACTGGATCAATGCGAAGGGTCGTGTGGCGTCGATGCGGGTGGACTCGTCCTTCGTTCGTGCTCTTCTCCGATAAATGACGATATCCATTTCTGGATGTTTGCTTGGTTATAAGGGTTACCGACCGGCAAGTGAGATTATTGAAATGAAAACTCCCTCATCGGGGGCTGACCAAACACTTTTTGTAAGGAGGAAAATGTTGAATAAAGGCGATGGCATTTGAATGCGTCACGCTTGTTCGCTTGCAGTCTTGTTTTATTTTGACTATTTAAATTAGAAGTACTGGTCGTATTAATACGAAACGAACGCCAAACGAAAGAAAATACAAGAAAAATTCTTATTCTTTCAATCGCATTTCGTTTATCTTTAGAATTCCTGAAATTTTGGAGAACCGTCCTCCGTTACGACCGACGGTATTGCTGAAGCCGAGTTTCATGTAATCACAAAGGGAAGTGCAAGCCTAAAACAAATCAATAGGGAATGATGAGTAGCTTATGCCTTGAGGAAAGCAGTACTTGATCGACGCAAAAATAAGTTAAGACGCTTTCGGGAAAAATAGATACGTGGAATGTGTTTTTTTATTAAATACGACTCGGAATTTCAATTTTTACAGCTGGAATTATGACCTAATCGATTTACTGGTAACTGAGGCAGAACTTTCTGTTTTTTTTACTATCAGTTTATTATCTTCGCACTTGCTGTGGAATCAGTAAAATAATCTGGCAAAAATAAACCAAAAATGAACACTAATTGATTCTACTTATGAGATCAGTAAATTTGTTTAACCAATATAAACCATTGATTTAACTTAATTAGTTTAAGTTTTTACTTCTGTCCGTAGTCTCCCGACTGCTACCTTTTTTGCGCCATTAAGGTCAGGTGGGTGGGCAGGTAAGCTAAGGGTTTATTTTGGGAATGGAGGAAGAGTGGATAGAATTCTGGCGGAGGAAAGTGAGTGTTGCGAAGTGGGCAGTACCTAATTGCTTTGGCTTTTTTTGTGTCTACTGAATGTAACATCGAGTACGGGTTTTTTTTCTCCGTTTTATAGGGTGAGGTATTTTATGTACCGCTCATTTAAATGATGCACCAAAGGAAAGGAGAATCTCGTGGGGTCAAATTGAGGTCGATCTACACGCAACAGTCCCGGACTGTTCGATAAAATAGAATAAGTTTTATTATGCTATGGATTTCCTCATTAGAGCAAATAAGAAAATTCGTATCAAATTCTGCTTTTAGAGAAAGAAAGAACAAAACATATGCGTGGCAAACATCTCACAGTGATGAAAAACAGTATTTTAAAGCCGCAGATAATTAACACTAAATAAAAAATGAAAAATATAACATCAATCAAAAAAGATAAGAAACAAGCAATAATTTCTCAGATCATTATGTAAAACGTACAATTCTATAATAGGATACAAATTTCAGTTGTAGACAAATATGCTCATTATAGTAATAATTAAATAGGTTTTCCTTAAAAATAGACAGAGATATATAGAGATAGATAATGGCAAGGATTTCCAGGGATTAGAGCCAGAGATGAGAAAAAATTTAAGGTCAGTATTTATCCGAGGTATTGGACGTAAGAGGTAGTAGGGCTCAGTTCTAGTGGTTCCAAAACAGAAGCTGATTTGGATTTAAACGTGGAAAAACGTAGTCTGGATATTTATTGCAAAATAGAGTGAAGAGAAATGAACCAAGTAAATATTTCCTCCGAGAAGAGGTTGTAAGCCATCATAAATTGTGAAGGTGGTGGGAGATATGCTCGTTATTGTTAAGTTCGATGGTGGGGTTTGCATGTTCTTTGGTTGGCTGGCGGGTTATTTTGGGAGGCGACCGACAACTGAGGCCGCTTTCGCCATTACGGACCGTTTGGGCAGGTTGATAAGGGAAGAATTCTTTGGGGAAAGTGGGAAGGGTGGAAAAAACCCAGCGTACCGGTTAGCCTGCTTTTGGCGAATTGTGTGGAGGGGACCACTGTTAGCTACCTAAAGATGAAATTCACCATGAAAAAAATCATTCGACTTGATCGGGATTCGATCCCGGATCTCCCAATTTCCGGTCAGATTGATTAGACAGTTACAACACCAAGTCTTCAAGGAGATTTTCGACGGAGGTTTTTAGCGAACTAGGTCTTCGCGTCTCAAGTCCACATTGTGGCTCAGGAGACGATGGTCGTGCTTACTAAGCCACTGCCGTTGTGGATAACCACAACACTGTCGTTTTAATAACGACTAACTTGAAAAAATTCCGCACCGGTGCAAGTGACTTCGAACCATTCATTTGTCCATGCAATGATTGTAAAAAAAACACAGCCAGGATTTAATCCGATGGACTAAGTACTGCACTTCTAGTACTCTTCAAGGTTTTTTTTCCTTCTTTGTTCGGTTATATCGGGAGGCAACCGACGACATAAGCAATTCAAATTTCATTGACAATTGGTGAATATACTTTCGGCAGTACAATTGTTCGGGAAATGCCCTTAGGGTAGAGAGGAATCCAGCGTCGATGTTAGTACATTCTATACGAAAGCACCCAATCGTCCACAGTTATACGTCCCTTTCAACGGACCGAATGCCCATAGCAAGTGATTCGCCTCCCGCCGCAGGATTACAACTTCCGCCCTGGTCTCAAGCTTTCAATGCCCATAGCACTCAAAGCTCTCTCCGCACAGCAACCAAACAGGAATTCAAGAAGAGAGCAATTGACGTGTAAATTTAGAGTGGGTCATCATGGTGGCCATTGGCAGGGAGAGTAAAAATCTCGTAATCACATCCACGTTGCCCGAGGCTCGAAGTCCGTTTTTACTCTCAGAGTGCGATTTTCAACCTCGGACAATGCGCACACATTTTCGCACAAATGAATGCAATGGAGTCAGATTTCCTATTGGATTCCATTGAAAGTTTAGATTATTTTTTATTTTGACCAAACGGAAATCATGATTCCACAGAAATTTCTACGCCACTGCGAGAGCTAAAACCTTGACCATATGAGTGTAAACCCATTTTTCTAGCCAGCGTTCTTGTAAGCTGTTAGAATCCACGAATGGATTTCATTTGAACCTCTTACAAAGATTGCTAGTGGTCATTACCGACTTATTCTCAATGTTTATGTTCCACGATCCAAGTATCGCTTTCCGACTAACCAAAACTCTAGCCGTGTTACCGCTTTTTGTTAACCTATTGTTGAATAGAACCATAGGTACCAGTTGTCGTTTCATTTTTCACGGTTAACCTGCTGCTCTCTGCCGTACAGCCGATCGCACCAGATTCCATTTGGACGGTATTTGGAAAGAGTACTCCACATCGGTACAGGCTGCGTAATATGAATGTCATGTTGTATTGCCCTAAGGCATGAGCCGTGTACGACGTGAAAGCTATGCATGACATGAGAAACGATTTCGTGCACTGCCATCGCTGTGTTCTTTAAAAAAACTTCGCCCTTCTACACCTTACTCTGATGGAGATACAACGCCCTCTCATTATCACCACGCCCGGATCACGTCGAGGTCAATGTAGCCAATCGATAAAAATCTCAGCGAATTTGGGAATATGAATTTTTTTCGAGGATACTATGCCTGCTCATCTTGCCGATTTGAACGGGTATAATTTTTCAATTTTGGCTACTTAGCGGATTTTTGGGGCGCATTTTCGAATCCACCCCTCACAGAATATTCTGATCGCTTCTCCCTGAGGGAATGTGAAAAAAAGATGCGTAAAATGCTGGAAATATATTGAAGAGAGCATTAGATTGTAATCTCTCTCAATATTCTGGTGGGAAAATCGTGGTATTCGCGAATGAGATACTTAGTGTGGGTTAACCGTACCTCAACCCTCCTATAATCCGGTTGAACAATTTTCATGACTGATATTCTAAAAGAATGAGGATGCAGAGAATAGGGCAAATCATTTTTTAAATGAATAATTGTTTTTAATGATTAGAGGAAATTAAAAAGTTAATCGACTCCGGCACAGTTTTGTGAAAATCCATCACGACAGATAAATAATGACAGTGACAACTTTGAGTTCCCACGTGATTCGTAATTTCGCTTTACTTAACCCGGGGCGGATGAGGTCATATGTCCCCCTCTTCCTCTGCCCCATTGAGTAATACTGAGTCTGAAATGATGTTTTAGATGGTAGATTCATTATTTACAATTATTTTTAGAGGTACAGTTAAAGGATAAATACGCAGTATAAAACCATTTCTCAATTTTATTTCTTTGCGGAGTGGCGCCAGAGTTTTTTCACTTCTAAAGGGGTCGTGCATAAACTACGTTACCAACTTACCGAGGGAGGGGGTAGCCTGAAAACCTACGGTGGGTAACGAGGGGGGGGGGGGAGGAGTTCACTCAAAGTAACGTAGTTAATGTTACAGTGCGCCTGTTTACGTTTCTTACTCGTCAACATCGCGTCGACCATACTACTGAGTTTAACATAAGGGCGCGTCGTCTTTCAGCCTTTATTTGTCTTATTTCAACCTATCCCCAAAAGTAAAATCACTCAATAATTAAGAAATTTTTTTAAATTGAAAGTTTCATTTGTAGAGACAACGTTGCGTGTCGGGGGGGATTGGGTTGGGAAAAGTACTACGGTTGTCAGCGAAGGCGGGGGAAGGGGGTAAAAAAATCACCAATGACGGTAACGTAGTTTATGCATGACCCCTTAACGTAAGATGTTTGTGAAGTAAGTACTTTTTCATCCAAAACATTTAAGCTAAAATAACTTCGGGTTATTAAACCCTTTCAAGATTATTATTTTTGCTTTGCACATTTGAAGTAATTTGAGAATAATTTCCATGATTTTTACTTCCTGCTGTGTTACTTAATTTACTACAGAAGTATTCGCTCGGAAACACGTCTCTCTCTAGTGATGAAAGATTTGGAGTTGTTTTCCTCAAACCAGACCGTGGCCCTAAATGTAATGTTAAAGTACTCTTCTAGTCAGGGGCATCAGGTATTATTGCGGGCCTCCCACGTGTGAGTTTAGGGCCTCCTTTGGCTTCATTTCTGAATACCATGTTTGCCCTCTAAGATTCGGTGTCTGAAAATGGGAAAATCATTTTCCTAAATGTCAGCAATAGTCATTTATACAGTAATTTATTAGTGAGGACGGTATTGGTGTAAAATATTCATTTACTTTTACTTGTTTACAATTCGTAAGTCCCAACTCTTCCATTCTCCTTCGACCTGTATAGACTGAACTCTGCGGGAACAGATCAGAATATTTAAGATATTAAAATGAGCATTTAGACATATTAATTGCATTTGGTGGCTTATGCGATCAAAACTATATATAAAAACAAATTAATGGAAGTATTGCTTCGGAAATGTGATGTTGTACCGTAATGCATGCAATATAAAACTAATTTTTTAAATTTTATCTTTGAGATAATTTTTGAACAGATTTCATGCAGCTGCCTTACTGGTTTGATAATTTTCCTAAAAAAACACACCTCACTTCATTGCTCATTGTGTGAGGGCTTCTATTTACTATTCAGTCTTTGCTCTCAACAAAAAAAATAACTGCACGCCGTGAACCGCCCGGAGGCTTGATTGAAGAATTGCCCGTCCTCCGAACGCTTCTTGTGGACTTCCTCAAGTGGGCAATTTTTTTGCGGAGTGGCGTCGACGTGACTCTTTTTAACGGTGAAGGTGGTGTCGAGAAGGGCGATTGGGTCCACTTTTCGAAATGATTCCGACGGCTGCTTATGATGCGGAGGTGGATGTGACGGTCAGCCAATGCGCAGAGGCCTCTCGAAATCATTCAAGGGCTGAATGCACTATGATAGACTTAATTCTTTATTCACTACATCCATAGCATTTATGAGTAGTTGCAATCATTCATACCTTTGTTGAGATACTTACCATAGAAAGCTACCTTAGCTCTCATGTGGCGCACATAATGGAGCCTCGGAAAGAGCTGAAACTTCGCTGTCTGAATCTAATTAGCCATGTTAACTTTACAGTAGGGCTTGTTCGAAAACCGTATCGGGTAAACAGTACAGGAATTGGCCATTTGGTGTTTTGAAGAATATAATGAGACCACAGTTGGACCAAATTTTAATTAGCTTGCTGCATGTGATGGGCAGATATTTCTGCGGCTGTAGCTTTTTGAAATGACCGCCAAATGTCACAGAATTCAGTGAGGCATTATTTTTTTCTAGCAGGTGCGATTGCTGTGGAAGTCCTTCTCATTTGCTGGAGGAAAGAAGAAACAAAATAGGCATCACTGAAGCTCTCTCAAATACAAAACCCCTTGTATAACATTTTGACAGCTTAGTTTAGGGTACTGCATAAGTAGCTATTTGCGATTAATACAACTTGCCATGTCAATTTTCCCAAACTGACGGTGGCAAAGAGTTTATCCTATTTAACTTTCGGTATCACTTTATATATAAGTATATCACTTTCGGTAATCGGCCACTACTGTAAATGGCTATAATACCAAAATTTTCAAATCACGCAAATATTAACTTAACTATTTCTGGCCAGAAACTATAAGTTGCAAATTAAAGCGTCAGGAATTATTGCCATCAGTTAATGTTCAATATCTAATTGCCTAGACTCAGGCCACAGTAGTTCGCTCTTTAAATTAATATTTAAGAGCAACTAATGAAACATCTTTTTAAAAACTACTTTCCGGCAAGTTTTTTATGCGTGAAGAAGATAGTAACAGCATGATAACGTGTTAATATTTTTAGTGATTAACGTGAGCCTTTTTTCTGCTCCATTATTGCTTTAAAACTTTGGGTTCCTAGCATCTGAAAAAATAGCTGAAATGGTGGTGGAAATATTGCTTACACAGCTATAACTCTCAAATGGAATGTACCACAAAATGCTATTTCGCAAACACTTTTATGGGGTCGTGAGGAGATATATAATATTTTATTAGTTAGTATTGAATTTTTTTATCTTCCAAAGCTGTGAACCTGGCTCGCCTTGAAAGCGCAATACTACCTGAAGGTGGCGGGAGGGGTAATCGTGGCTCATCTAGGGCACATTCGTCAATAATTTTTCAAGCAAGTCAAAATAATTCTAGGGTCATTTTCAGTGAAGCACATCTAACTACGCATCATAACTGAAATACTTTGTAGTTAATGTACCTTGGAATTTAAGTTTTTTAACATTGATTAAAACATGATATGGCTCGTGTTTTCGGCACGGTATTCGAAACTTTCATTAATCGTATTTGGATATTTTTTTCAAATCTTTGACTCTACGTGACTCCTTGGTAATTAATAGCATCCGAAGTAATGATATAAAATGTATTATTACGCGTTTAGCAGAAAAGTTGGACATACTCATTCGAATCATGTAAATATTAAGAAATAATCTAAACTGTCTAAAGTCCACGTGTTAAAATAGCGTTGCGTATTTAATAAGAAACAAATCCGTTAAATGCAATTTTTTCACTGTTATATTAACTCTATATTCACCCCAGTCATGCGTGACAAAATTTCATTTAATGTATAGAAATATATTTTCTTGTGGACTTATTTTACATTGCGCAAAATTTGAAATTCTCGTGACTTGTGATCCTTGAACAATAATTTAGCATAGAAAAATGTATTATTCCCGTAAGTGGGAAACGTTTTTAAAATTCTGGAATATCCTCTTCACCATATCCCTAAGAATTTCCCATATTCTTAAATTCCCACATTTTCTACGACTGGTACGTACGTCAATAATGTGATGGCAAGGATTTCCTATGATTTTTGAGTGGAGTCATTCATATTTTCAAGTCTACTACGTAGAATCTCGAGTTGTCTGTAATTCCATACCGTAGGTATACTCTAAACCTACAAATTAACACCGTCCAACCTTTGTGATAATAATCCATTCAACTGACCTGTACGTTTCCATCTAAGGAGCATGCTCTTCGTAAAAATGAACCTTGCATGATAAGCGCTACTTATTTTTCCCAATTGATTCATTTGGGCCAATATTTCTCCTATGCATTCATTTGAGTCTGGACTCAAACAATATTGTCGCTCGTCAAGGGGCGCATAGTGGTCTGGTGAGCCCTATTTTCCGGTCAAAAGTCGGTAAGCTCCGTTACTGAAGTCTAACTTCATGAATATCATTCTACATGAGTTTCTTTAGTTATATGTACATGCCTAAAGAGTAATTGTGATATTTTTTCTCTTTACGAGAGGAGAGACAGGTAGGTGTTTTTATCATTTATTTGGGCACAAGAAATTAAGAAAATAAGTTCCTACTTCCTACGGTTCCTTTGTCCGGGCTTTTCTCTTTGTTATGAAGGAATCTGTAGTCATGGAACTTCGATTTTTTTTCAAAAATCGGTAATCCTGATGAATATTTTCACGCATATACTAAACCCTTATTACTCATGTGTGCCTCATGACGCCCAAAATGCATAATTGTGAGAAATTTTATGAATGTTTTTCCCGTAATTTCACGTTTCGAGAAATTTTATGAATGTTTTCCTCAAAATTTCACATTTCGAGAAGTAAACGAAACACGCATGAAAGTAGAAGAATCTCCATGATACTTCATTTCCTTTGACGTTCATTTCGACTACTTACGAACTGTATTTTTAAACTAAATATGCTAAAGAAAAGATGACTGCTAGCAAATAAAATGGACTAAGTTTGTTCTTTTGAGAATTTGAGGAAATGAGGGAAAGGGAAGGGAATTGGAGGACAGACTTGCAGACAGAGAAACTTTGATTTTTATATTCGCAATACCTATGGAAAGAAAACGCTTGTGAAGTTTCCCAAAAATCCATGAATTGACAAACATTTCTCCGGCTACCATAAGGGATGTAACGGAGACGGTCCTCCATCTACCGATAGTTAGCGCGCACACATGCCCTCCTCCATCTCTCTCTCTCTCTCTCTCGCGTGAGTATGAGTGAGTGAGTCGGGTCGGTTTTAAGAGCGCCTCTCCTCGGATCAAATTGCCGGGTCGTGTGTAATGCGGCGATGGGGGCAAATATTCGCACTTCACCTTTCTCCATGGCTGGATGGAGCGTTGCTCGCTCGTCCGTTGTACGACTTCGAAGGAAATGGAGACGTCCATCTTTCTCGTCGATTATTATCACCTGTTAGCACCCACATCGTGTCGTTACTCCTCACCACACGTATAGCCATTAGCCCAGACGACCGGTCGGGAATCGCACGGTCAATGGGGGGACATTGCTCTCTTTTTAAGGCTTTTAAATCTTTTCCGCTCAGACGTGTAATTATCGCGTCGACCGCGGATTAACGATGCGGTGCCCTCGTTCTCATTTGTCTTTCTTGGCTAGGTAGCCAATGATTATTCTTATTAAGACCTCCCTCCACGGAATATACGAGTCAATATGAAGGTTGTGCTACCATCGTGGCTACTTTCCCAGCTACAGTAAACCTAGGTAGAGATGAATTCATAATGACAATCCTTTAACTGTCAATACTTGTTCTATATTATTTGATTGACCGCAGATGAGGTCAATCAAACAAAGGAAGTATTTTAGAATACGTGTTAAATGACACTGATGTCATTTTACGGCCGCAAACCTCAGTAATTGAATCAGTTGTCTCAGACTTATACAAACAGCAGTATTCATATGGCGCAGGTTTCAATGAATACGTCGCCAAAATGTTGGCGTAGACTGATTTGGACAGGGACGAGTGCTGCATGTCTTGAGTGGAATCACCCCATACCACACACCATGGTAGTGGCTTGAACGGCACTTCGTAGACGTCAAAAAATTGAAAAATATCGTATTTAGCTCCGTTAGAGCGTTGGTTGTAAGAAAACATAATTAAGATACAATTAATGCAGTATATTTGTGGAACATTTTTATAATGAGCCTTTTTTCAGTTAATGGAATAGCTTACGGCGCCATTTCTATTTAGCTACTATATTTTAATTTTAGCTTCAGTAGTTGGTGAACTTGAAGTAAAAACTTATATGGATTGCGGTCTTAACTTTATCTTATTTCGATTCTTTGGGAAAATACGCCTTTTCGTGGATTTCTTCAGGAGAATGGCATGTATATTAGATATAGCAATGATTTTTCCCTATATTTCACCCTTTATCTGCGTAACAACATGTAATATTCGTTGAATTCTCTGAAAGCGTACTGTGGAATAGTATAATTAAGCTAATTCAGTAGTTTCAGACTTAACTTTGTGAAACTTTTTCATAATGCTCAGATTAACAATATTTACTGGACGATCGATTTCGTTGGATAGTCGACGGTATCAGGTACTAATTGTAGTATATACATGCAATATATGCATTTCGTTATTCATTTATTTGAGTGCTATGTTTCAGAAAACCTGTTTCTATGAATGATGTTTATGTTTTATTCTGAATTTTTGTGTGGTCCGCCATTAAGAACGGAATAAAAACCCAGTACACGGAGCGTGCATTATTATTTAGCGCTGGACATAACATTTGGCGACGAGGAAAAAAAATAAATAGTTGTGTGAAATGTTTGGACATGTTGGAGAGTTCAGCCCAGATAAAGAAGAATTCGCTGCGTATGTTGAAAGACTTGGACAGTTCTTTGTAATTAATGATGTGAAGGATGAGAAAAAAGTGCCTTTACTCATCAGGTTGGTGGGATCTGAGACTTCGCGGTATTGAAACATTTACTGCATCCAGAGAAAGTGGTGGATAAATCCTTCCGACAGCTCAAAGCCGTGCTAGTAAAACATTTTCAACCAAAGAAGTTCGTTGTAGCTGAAAGAATGAAGTTCTACAACCGAAGCCAGCTCCCCAAAGGAAGCTTATCTTCCTATATCATTTAAAAACCCAGTACACTGAGCGTGCATTTTTATTTAGCGCTGAACATAACACTAATGATGCCAACTATTTGATGAAACCGGTCGTCCAATAAATGTTTTACATAAAAATGACAAAGTTTTGTTATTTGCTGAGCATTATAATCCTGCTGGTCAAATCAAACAAGGACGTATTTATCTATTAAGAGTCAGAATATGCATTAAATGACACTGATGTCATTTTACGGCCGCAAACCTCAGCAATGGAGTTAGTTGTCTCATATTTATACAATCAGCAGTACACATATGGCACAGGTCTCAATGAATACGTAACCAAAATGTTGACAGAGACAGTACTCAGTTCTAATTCATTTATTTTACGTGATGTAGAGTGAAGTATTGGCGACTCGATTACCGTTATGATTGAGCGTTAATTTGCCAACCTAAGCTGTCGACCTTTGCCTCAGTCAACCAGACCCTGGTTGGCTACACGAATCATTCACGACATCACTTTTTCATTAGCGGAACTCTGACTCGTAGGAACATATGAGTCGATTAGAAGGTTGTTCTGCCATCTTGGCTATTTTTCTCGCAACATTAAACCTTGGTAGAGGATTCATTCTGACAATTCTTTTAGTTGTTAATTATTTTTAAAATACCATTCTTTTGGGACGTATGAAGTTCCTAATTGTTCCCCTCGCATAACGAAAGTGGATTTTGGCTCTTAAGGCTCTTAATTTTATTATGTTTGATGAGATATTCCCTTGACACAAAAACAATGTGAATATGTCTTACCATTCAACACACTCACGTCAATTCAAAACACTTACTCAAGTCAAATTTTGATCAGTTTTTGCTAAATATTTGTGTAACCTGAATAAATTTATTTGATGGTCCGTGGTTAGGTTTCCTTGAGGAGGAGGGAGATGTGGCGACCAGATATGGTGCCATCATTTTATGTTGCTTCCAAGAGGTCTGCATAGATAAATAGAATGTTGATGTGACTAAGGAGTTAGACGGTTTTAACGTGCATTACATCAAGGCTGCAATAAATTAATTTGAGAAACGTGGAGATCTTCTTACTTAACCAACTCCACAGAGAATCCTCGGAGAAAAAAATTCTCTGATCCCTAAGATTGTCTCATATCATGGCGATGTATTTCCTATGAAGAAAACGGTATCTGGCTTAACTTAGCAGAGTTAATTGAGAAGCACCCAGGAAAAACCTTACAAAATAAAGTCTAAACTATCGGTTGGCATTGAGCTAACGGAAAGGATAGATCGTCTTCCGGTTTTCGATACTATGCATTATAGAACCAGGCATTTGGTAGATATTGTCTACTGATGAGTAATATTCACGGATTAGCGGGTAATAATCGATTATTCATATTTAAATATCCGCTAACGGAGAAGTGCTATGAAGAGCAAGCGTGGAGACAAGTCAATGAGCAAGTGATGGATCCTTAACGGGAAATTCGTATCTAATGAGGCACGATGGCTCGTTAAAAACAATCGTGGAAGGCGAAGTGAAGAGAGGGGACTGCAGCGGAAGACCGCGGGTGAGATTCTTTTGAGGAGATAGCGGCAGACTTTAAAGCGAGGAAATATGAAGGCGTGCAGCGGTTGGCGCTTGAGAAGATTGAGATATCTCCATCAAACCAAGCCTAGGATTGATGAACTACGGCGATGATAGTGCAGCGCATGTAATTGAACGTCATGCAATCAACGTATATTTTCTACCTGTGCATTAAGTTTTCAACCCCTCTCGCTCTGTCAGAGATATCTCTGTAGTCTGGAATGGAACTACGGTTCCTTTGTTCGTGTTTCGTTCCCTGTTACGAATGAATCCGTAGCAATTAAACTTCGAATTTTTTTCAAAAAGTAGTAATATTGGTGAATTTTTTCACTTTTATAATAAACCCTTATTATTCGGTGTCTCATGACTGTGTGTGACTCGTATCGTAGATAGATCGTTCAATTATAGTAGCACAATATATCTCAAAATTAATGTTATATGAATTGCTCTCGGGTTTCTGTCCGAGTAAGGATTTTGGTTGTTGCCAACGTTTCGTTGGAATACTCCTCCATCGTTTTCAGAGCAATGATTCCCAGGTCATTCTGTCCACGCTTATATCTGTTTAATCGGGGGGGAGGGTCATTGTTGTGTTGAGCATCATCAATGGCGATGATATGGTCTTCTGATGGGCTATGTTCACCCAAGGCAGATTTTTTTCAGATGGAACAACCTAATACACACACCTCCTGGGTTCTTTTATTCGGGTCTCTTTCGTGCGTCCTGTCGCCCCGATGTATACTTCGCCATGGTCCATAGTTAGGTTTTCTTGTGGAGTATGGAGGAAGAAATCTCGAGAAAAAATCCTCTGATCCCTAAGATGAGTAAAATCTTATAGTTTAACGATGTTCATGGCTAAATGCCGTTATTTTTACGACTTTACTTTTACGTTTTCTGACTGTTGGTTACTCGAATGGTAGCTCGTATATTTTCAATAATAGTTATAAATCATGTAGATTAATGAGGTTAAGACATCTAAATGCCTTTATTTTTACGCGATATGTGAACACCTATTCATTCCTCAGCTTCTGGTATTTCTTTCGTTCATTCATCGTATCCACTTCCATTGCATTTTTGCTTCTATCAGGGGCATATTTCGAATTTTCTTCATTAGCCTCCTTTTTTGTCTTTGATAAATACGTCTTCAAAATATACGAATCATCTTCATTGATCTATCTCCTCCACCCGGAATCTCCCACGTTATTACAAAAAAACTTATATTAAAATCGTTGATTTACTGATTTTTTGCTTCCAGGGACCTTTCTTCGATAGCCCAAAAGAATGGGTGGGCCTTTTTTCTTCTACGAGAGAGAATCCGCAAGAAAAATTTCTCTGCCCGAAAAATTTGTCTTCATTCATTTTCTGGTGACTTATTCCCTCTTCAAAGCCGTAAAAAAATCATAACTAACCTTCCTCGATTTTTATCATGTCTCCTATTTACTATTTGGATGACATTTTAAGCGATAATTAATATTTCTCTTTTTCTTATATTTAAGATATCTCTTTTTGGATCCATATGATTTGTGCTGGAACTTGTCCCTCCTCCCTTGAATAATCTCTCCCTGAAAATCCTCCCTTGAAGTGGTTACATATTCCTATGCAACGGTGTGAGTACATTAAGTTTGTTATGGCATAATCGTTTTATGTATTCCACATTATTCTACATTGAATTAATTCCATCCGTCGTTTTATTTTCTGGGAGTATGTTTGGAGTGGTCACTAAATTCACTCTGATTCACGACCGTTGATAATGCGAAATCAACATAATGTGCGAAGACTGATATATGTTATATTTTCTTGATTCTGAATATAATTATGGTAAGTAAGCATTTGTAGCGGTGTGGTAAGTATTGTACTCGTTGGGGTACTCTATTGTCCGTCACAATCATTTTCATCCTTTTCCTGATCTCTTCTCGTTTATCATGAGATAGCAGGCATTCCATCTTTTATCAATTACCTGCCGGAAAGACTCGGTATTTTTCCTGCTTCAGTTATCACACATCTTCACTGATTCAAATTGGTACTTTTTTAAATGCATTATTTGCAAAATTCTTAATTGTGGAGTCTCATCGGTCTCGACCATTTATTATAATTATGTTAACAGCATAAAATAAGTGATTCATCAGTCTGATTTCACAAGAAATGTACCAAGTTGTAGCATCGGCTGATAAAAGCGTTTAAATTTCTCCATTCACTTCTTGATTAAATTTTCTATGAGTAAAGCTCATAGTGCCTGAGTGGCGCTTCCACTTCCGCAGACATTACGAATAAATATCTTAGTATATTCCTTACTTTAAACATTTTATTGCCGACCCAGGTCTCGAATGCATTGCAATTATTATCTGGGTACATGTACATCATATGCTAGTCAATAGAGAAGAGACGGGGGGGAGAAGTAAAGGTTGATAATTGACGTCAGAGACGTGCGTACTGTCAGATTCGGTCAATGGGAGGTGCTGGGAGGGGGATGATATAGATAATAGAGGAGAATAGGAAATAATAACATATTCATTAACATTTGGACATTTTTGTTGTTAGCAGAATTCACAATTTTAAAATGTTCAAGGAAGTCCAATTTCTCTCAATACGGAGCACTTCAGGCACAAAATAACTTTCGTGGTCCACTGCCGTAGTTCTCATGTGAGGGTTAATTACCAAGTTTGGAAAAGGAAGAGCGCTCAATAGCCATCCTTGGACTGTGACCCCACTTTCGAGCCCAAGACGAAAGTATGCACGGTGCGTTTGAGAAATGCAGCTGGCTGACATACTGACTAATTGACTAAGGAGGGAAGGACCCCGGACAAGCCCTCTCCCCTAATGAATTAGCCATGCCAGAAAATGTGGAAGGGGAAAGCGAGAGAGGAGAAGAAGCGTGATTGGTGGAAAAAATGAGCATCCGGAAGGTGATTACCGTGTATTTAACTTTTTGTCTTAAGCAGGATTGTAATTTAAAATTTGAAATGTTCCGCTAAGAATTTAAAATACGATGTACCGTTCTGAGTGAAAATGAGTAGTTAACACTTGGAGCGAAAAAAACTCGATTGGACGCAAAATGTGGTCCAAAATCGAACTCTTTTAAGATGAAAGTTATTTTCGGGAAAGAGATTTTTTTAAACATTTACTGCAGCAAAAATTGGGAAAATTCTTTTCATTTCAATGACATTGTGATACCCTTATAAATATTGGATTAATTTACGTCTTATCGAAATCAAAACCTCTTTAAATGTTTAAAACCAAAACAATAACATGTGTATTTTCGAGGAAATTCCCTCTTAAAATGGTCTGTCTGGAAGCCATTTGTTGTAATCTTTTTCAGATTATAATCAAGGGCATCCAGGTGTACCATTGGTAGTAATTTTGTCATTCAAAACTAGGTATGATTAAATCTGCATGACGATTTTTTGTTAGTTTTTTAGCGGTAATGTTAATTTAGTTGTGTTTGAATACGTGTGGTGCAACTTGTATGATGGAAAAGGCCGTAGTTTAGGTCCTGTTCCTTCGCTATAGCTCTAATTTTCGGCATTATAGCGAAGAAACTTTCTTTGAGAGAATTCCGGCAATCCGGGAAAAGACTTTTCTTCCGGCAATATAGCGATGAAACTCTCAATGAGAGTTTCATCGCTATATTGCCGGAAGAAAAGTCTTTTCTGCTCCATAGCGGATAAGATCCATAGGTAGTTTTTGGTAGTCGTTTTAGGCATGTCTATACGAGAATAACCAATATATTCGCGACAATTTCCATGAATTATAGTTTTCGGGCGTCAAATAGGCTTCAATGATCCTTCAAGATTGAGAACGAAATACGATTTTACTCGGATCCAGAGAGACAGTCTCATGATCTCTCCGGTGTCATTGGTAAAATCGGAGCCTTTCCGGAAGCCTTAATAGCGCTCGTTTTTTTTACCTTTGGATGGATTCCCATCCTAGTGAAACCAATTGCGCTAATAACCAGTTCTCTCTCATGACATTTTTATGTTTATCTACGTACATGCCAGCAACGAGAAAAGTCTCTTGGGCCTATACATGGGGCTTTTTATAACCAGCAATATTGGACATTTGCTAACAACCATGTCTGGTGTGTTATGAAATCCACCCAGAACTCTGCATAGGATTGGCATGCGAGGACGTAACCTCACAGCCATTGGGGCCGGTGAATTATACATTTTATGAAAAGAAATATTTTATGTCAGATATAACGGATTTCTTTGTACTTGACCTAATTCGGTGCTCTGTTTCTTTTCACGTGGGTCCCTTTTACATGTTTAATTTATAATTGCAGTGTTATGAACGTAAAATGGCATCTTAATTAATATGTATTGTGAAGCGTGCAGAGTGATACCACGTGTGAGTGGAGGAGGTGTATTTTATCTGAAGGAGTCGGGTGGCGGACCGGGGGGAAGGGGAACGGAGGGCGTGGGAGTTTGTTATTAAATGTGGGAGAGTTGGGGGGGAGTTGGAGAAAGAGGCAAGGCGGTAGATGCAGACCGAAAGGGGGGAGGGGTGATGCAGTGTGGGAATTGGAAATTTAAAGGGGGAAGACGAGGGGGCCGTGTGGGGGCGGGGAGGGAGGGGAGCGAGACGCGAGATCCCGACCTCGTAACTTTGGGAGAAAGTTGTTGCGTCGTTGATTTATGCAATAGCGTGCGGGAGATGCTCCTCTGACCCGCTGTGCTCACGAATTACGGGATGAAAGGGAAAGAGACTGGTGCACGCGTCGGGAGGCCGCTCGGCCTGTCGGGAGGAGGACTCATCTCCTCATGCCGTCGCCGCCGCTTTCCACCCCCGCGCGGTGGTTGGTCGTTTTCCGGGGATGGTGGCTCACCATCCCCGGGCGACGGAAGGCCCCGCTCCTACCCCCACATTCTCAACCTCCGCTTCAGATATCTCACCAACCTGGGGGGAGTTACCATCCCCCTTTTTACTATAAACTCTCAGGTCCTCCCACCTTCCTACCCTCGAATCTGTAAAAGCCGTCGTCCCTTGGCTTTCTCTAGCACCGCGATCTCTTCTTTCCTTTTAGGTAATTTGAGCGAAATATCATTTCTCCTATAAATCAATGAATTCAGTCTCATTTTGTTTTTTCTCGTATCTCTTCTTCTGTTGAAATTGTTCTGATATCATCTCAAACTGTTCTAATAACTCATATATTATGAACCTATCATGAATATTATTTTTTTAATGCCATTGCCATAAAAATTATTATTTGTAATATATCGTTTATTTGAATGTAACATGCTTTATTATATTTATTGTTACCATGGTTAAACCTATAATATTTTTGTTTTTTTTTTAATGTTTTGAGTCTTCGCTCACAGCGGACAACTGTATATAGTATAATTTCCATACTTTTTCTTTTGATGCAAATTGATTTTGTTGCGAGGACAAACAGTCCTAGAGCAATAAAATAATTTTTCAATTTCAGTTTCATTGGAAATATAAGCATCTTACTTTTCCAAATATACCAAAATATCCACCCCATTCCGAGATTTTTTGACGAAAAATAGCCCTTTTACATGGGAAATGGTACGAGTATGAACTCCAGAGAGACCTTATTTTATGAATGAGGCATTTCTAACTCCTAGATCTCCTCTCAAAAATTACCAGGGTGTAGTTTGTATATTTTCTCGACTATTTTTTATGATAAATCATATTGTCACCGCAGTAAATTTTTTCAGAATCCCAAAAAACCTACCTTGTTTTGAACCCACCGTGTGAAAAAGAAAGAGTCATTTCAAAGACTTATGGGATATTTTTATTTTATTACCTGCATTTTCAGTCGTATATTATTGCTCAGTGAATTATGCAGTTTTTAATTCTTGCTTCCCACAGCTGCTAAAATAAAAATGTATGAATCGAATATGGTCTCCATTATGAGTGGGGAACTATCTCGCTCAAACTACCTTAAGCTCTTTCCGACTCCTAGTGAAATTTATTACTTTCTCGTCAGTCATTATTTTACCCCGTTCCCTAGCCCCATCTTCCATACGATTCCTAGCAATTTGAAAGAAGAAGAGAATTGTTTCTCAATTGTTTCCTTTTGCGATGTAAGTGGAGGGTATCTTTGGTGGCATTTTCTTTAAACGTTGAGGATTCCATGAAAAGAAAAGTATCTTCGACTGGTTTTCTACTATGGCGTGGATAGTCTCTTTTTGTATTCTCGCATTATCTGTCTTATTTCCTAGCTGATATTTCTGGCAAGGTCTTTGTTTGGTTAAGAACCGAAAAGAAAGCGGGGTTCTCCGGCTAAAATCCTCGATTTTTTCAAATATGGATTCTACAATAAATTTCTACTACTTCAATTCCCGTCAAGGATAAACAAGTCTTCTATCAAGACATCTGTAATTTCAATTGACAATTATATCGAAGCACTTCTGTAGCTGAACGAGGGATGAAAAACATCCGCGAAATTTGAAAAATGTTCATACTATAAATATTCATATTCTTCCTAGTTGTTGGTCATCCTGAGAAAACAACCATGTTTGGGGATCTAAAGGATGAATATGGAAAGGACAGTGGCCAATAAAATCCCAGTTTCGAAAGTTAAAAAAAAATTAAGAAGAGAATAACGTTTTGGTTTTCGCATGAACTTCTGAAATTCGCGATGGAAGAGACAAGGCTCCAGTGGCGCAATTGGTTAGCGCACGGTACTTATATGACAGTGTCCGAGCAATGCCGGGGTTGTGAGTTCGAGCCTCACCTGGAGCAAATTTTTGTTTTTTTAGGAGTAATTGATTTCCCTCGAAAATCATAAAACTCATCCGATTCTCAAGTTGTAAATATTGTATGTATTGAATAATTACTGTAAAGTAAAAGGTTATAGTTGATTGTGTGTTCATGTTTTCTTGAGCAGTTTTTCACTCCGTTGTTCCTAAATTAATTTCAATATCATTTTTGTCTCAAAATTAACGGAATATGCTGACCTAATCCGCGCACTTCAACCAGTGGATACCTAAATAAAGCGATTGTTTTACGCATGAAGTTAGTTTGGTAGATATATTCAATTCCTTGATGTAGACAGGAATTGCAGTTTTCCACCAGGGAATTACATTTATCGCGACCTACATTTCTACGCACAATATCAGCATCACATTTTTATAATGTAGTGCATACATCGGAACCTCGGTCGCCATAAACCTATTTAACCTGTCCCTATATGTTACTGTCCCTATGCTGGGGCTTCCGTGAAGCTCGTTCTCCCGATGGGCTTAAGACCTAGTTCCTTCGTATCCTTCAAAATTGCCCCTAAAATTTGGTGGCCTGGGCAGCGGAGTGGTCTGCGCGTTGGCCCGGAAAGCCATGGTCCTAGTTCGATTCCCGGTCCAGGCCGATTATTTCTCGTGGCTATTTCAGGGTTTTTCGCTGCCGTATTTGCGTTAGGTTTAAATATCTGCAGAGATAAATGTATTTTAAACTTGCGAAACAACTTCTCCGCATTTGTAGAAATCTTGCAAAGAATGCAGCTCAATATATATGGGTACATCAGAATCACCCGTTTTTTAATCGTTGAATAGTTGATTTCCTTGCGTTGTCAGTGTTGTGCAGGAGCTATTGAATTTTTGAACATCTTGAATTTTTATTTTTTATGCAGATTTCGGAAAAGGCTTGAGCTTTGGTGCTTTTAAATATTGTGAGAATAGTGAAGTGACTCCAGTTTAGAATTACAATGAGCAGATGGATTAATAAAAATGATGTTTAATAACTCCGATAGAGAATACTTACAATAAATTATCTTTGGTTAAATCAGGGTGTAACTTCATGTAGCTATGAAGGTAAACCTGAATTATGGCTATCATCGTTTATAGAATGGGTTATTCACTCATATATAAGGGAAATACATCATTTTGAAAGTACAGTTGGTGAATCACATTATATCACAGTTATAAGAAAACATCCTCCAGACTTTCTTTTGCAAACAACCAAGATCGTATATTTTTCATTGCTGTATTAAGGATTTTTAAATTAGAACATGAAGCAGGTAATGATCAAAATTCAAATATTTATTTTAATAAATATAATAACACCAGGTAAATTTATTACTAAATTTGATAATTTTTTATAAAAATATAAAATTAAAGAAATAAATGTAAAATTTTGTAAAAATAACTTTAGTTCATAAATTATTAGAAATTTATTTGTGTATTGAATAATTAAAACGAGGTTTAAATTATTGGGGCTTTATGTATTTGCGGTTTATCAGGTCCTTGAGCCTTTAAGGGTTAACTCATTTATCTAGCCGAAATTAAAATAAACCGTCGAATTATGAGATGAGTCCAGTGTACAATGCGAGTGCGCGGCTTTTCTCTAGCACTACACTCGTTCAAAATTAACGGAGTGATTCGCGCTCTTCGACCAGTTGGTATCTAAATAAAGCGATTTTTTACACATAAGGTTAGTTATATGGATATTTTTAATTCTGTGATGAGGACAGCAATTGCAATTTCCCAGTGGTGAAAAAGATTTATTAGGACCTAGATTTCGCTCTACGACATTCACATCACCTTTTGATGCTGTAGTATGTACATACATGTATGAATACCTTGGTCGCAATAAATCTGTTTTACCTCTGGAAACTTGCGATTTCAGTCATTATTTTGTTGGAAATCCACCACTTTGCGCCTGATACGTTTCTGTTTGCCTTCATATCCATTACGAATCCATCCGTTGAAAGAACAGTGTAATGTCACGTGAATGGCATTCGGTTCAGTCTCTCACTTTCTTCTCGTCGCCTCATGGTCCCCTTATCGTTCTTTTCACTTCACCCGTCTCTTATTATCTCATACCCTGGCCTCCTTGGATCTGAGCCCTCGTTTAAGCGAAATCGAAGGGAGCGTTTCCCGAGTAACCTACATTCCATTTGAGGATTATTCTCACTTATTGCACGCATACACTAGCCTCCCCTTTTATCATACCTACTCAATCTTGCACATCTTGATCCGTCCGTCGCTTATGTTAAGACATTGGTTAGTGTTGTGCTGTCCAAGCTTTCCTCGTGGTGACTCCCAGTTAGTGCTTAAATTGTTTTAAGTACATTACGATCGAAACATCGATTACGTATCCACTGTCAGTCAATAAATCACTGTCATGAGATTACAAATGTACTGTCAACAATCATGACAATAAATTTTACGAAGATTACGGATGCTCATTCAGTAGATAAATATCACTATTGCCCCGACTCAAACTGAAACACGTCTTTCTCACATCCATTCAGCCGCACGTGGTTTACTCGTAAATTTTACCTCACTATGATTACACTAACGTATCGAGAACAAAATTTTGCTATTATTAATCATCAGACAAAGACTTTCAAAATTCATGTCATAATGTTATAATATATGGCAGGTAAAATATGTCATGTAATGATGTAATGTAAATGTAATAATAATGTAATGGCTTCGTATAGGTTAAATCCAGCGGGCAGCCGGATTCTCCGCTTTGCAAAGTTGTGTGACATAGGAGTCTGCATTCTGGAACGCTTGTAGTGATGGAATGTTGAAGTTTCAATGATAGTTCTTTATATAAATCTTGAAAAGCTATATCAGTGTAATCATAGTGAGGTAGAATTTACGAGTAAGCTTTACGAGTGGCTAAATTGATGTGAGAAAGGCGTATTTCAGTTTTCATCTACATCTACTTATTAACTTGCAAACCACCACAAGGGTGTTTGGCATGGGAAAAAGTTTGAGTTGGGGCAATAGTGATGTATAGTGACACAATTGGTGACAGTACATTTGTAATCTCATGACAATAATCTTTGACTAGCAGTGGGTACGTAATCGACGTGACGTACGTAATCACACGTATTGTTAGCGCATTCGTAATATGAAACCCACATTCCCTCAAGATTTATCTTAACTACTGTCACACAGATCTCCTCATGCCGAGAATATTCTTAAATTGGGCTCACCTTTTGTCTCGCAGAGTTTTACGATAGCCATAATTAACAACAGTGTTTTCTAATATACATAATCGGACACCTTGTTGGACAACTCTATGAAACACGGCTTATCAAATCTTTGAATGCGCAGCTACGGGAGAGATCGCAATCAAGTCACATGCTCTCGTTTTTCTCTCGTAGGTTTCTCAGGTAACTTTCTTTTGCACAATACCATTCTCCCCTCACAGTTGGAGGAGTCGCCGTTGGATACATCTTTCCCCATTCTTTGGTTTCCGGGTCTCCCGACTTCATTCTCCTCCGATGCAGTCACGCCTGGAGTCGTCACATTTGTCGAGGAAATTATTGTTTTGCTAATGAGAGGTAATTTTACTTTATTTCCTATTTATTAGTCATATACCTGTGAGGGAACTCATGGATTCATGGGTACTAAAGACAAACGAAGGGTCGTCAACGTGGTTGACGATCTCTGAAAGTACAAAGAGCCTTAGTCCTTTTAAGTTATTCTAATAAACTCCTATGGGTATTATTATAAATAATGCTATTAACAGTAACTTGTTGGAATTCCTTCGTAATGAAATGATGAATTACTTAGATACTCAAATCACCGCTGCGCAGACATGCCGCTTAATTCATCAGGTCTAATGATGTCGGGCAACGATGAAAACCGGGTTGTAAGAACGCAATTAATCTCTTGTTGAAAACTAAGTAATTCATCATTTCATTCCTATGGATATATTATCTACTTCAGCTTGTTCATGATACCTGTTCTCTTCCGCTTTCTTCCTCGCTGTCCTGATATTCTTCCGTTGTTAATTAATGGAAATATTTTAGTTAAATTGTTGCAGTTTTCCAATCACGTTGTGTACACGCAAGATACACATTTCGTAAAATACCTATATCCTCGACCATTAGTTAATATTGGGAGTGTGAAAAATGTCCCTCATAAATACTTGAACGTGTTCCCTTTAAAGTTTATGTAGATTCTTCAGCAAAATTCTTATTATAAAAATTAACCCTTGGAATAATAACGGGACTTATTTGCACCAGCAAATGAGTCTGTATGAGCAGTGGAGCCAGTAGGAGCTAAATTATCTATCAAATCGAATTTAAATTAATACAGTTAAACAAAATTAATAAAAACTAAAAGAATGACTTGTCTATTAAGCCATAAAACCATGAGCCTACAGCTTTACTAAGCTTTGTATCTTTTCAAGATTTGTGAAGCGCATACGTCCAAAGCAAAAAGTCTCCTGAGAAAGTGTTCCTGCTCGTCCCTAGTTAAATCTTCGAAAATAGCTAATTTTATTTTTTTAAATGATTGATACTCGTATTAGGAGCTGAAATTTGCGGAAAATATAATTATTTTGTTTTATGCATGCAAACAAAAAGTTAGAGTTAAAATATTTTCCACATTGTCAATTATAGGTCATAAATGAAAAACAAGTACTTGTTATGATTCCGCACTTCATTTAGAGCAACACGATCTAGGTTTCGGCATGTCATGCCATTATCAACCAAGTACTTGTTTTTCATTAATTATGAAGAAGTTCCACCGGGTAACGCCAGAGATTGTCTTTAATTTTTTGGTCACTTTATAAGCAACTATACGAAATAACGCCTGTACATTATGTATTTCACAGTCGGCACGAGTAAAACCGTTTTCAAATCATTGCTCCATTTTTCCTCCCTCAAGATCCTCGTGGGTACTCCAGTTTCTTCTCAGCTAAATGAGTCACGGTTAAAACGAGTTCATTTCTTTTGTTCTCGGTTTTCTCCGCAATCTTTTTCTCTGATTCAGTTCTCAGGCGTTATCTCATGAAATTCCCCGAGGACTGTTGTTTCCACGCATGTACCCATTAGATGATCGGACAGAGGCATTTCAAGCGATATTAAATCATCATAAACTATACTCTTATCCAAGCTAAGAATCCTAAGGTTTGTAGGTGATTTTGGTACTTGCTGAGGCCATGCGTCTTCAGTTTTCCGCCAAGCCTCGTTTCGAAATCTCCCTGGCCGTAGGCCATATCCGAGTTACATCATACCAAATTTAGCTTGTTAGTACCTGACATATTACCCTAATAATTTTTTAAAGGTTTTCCAACAAAATGTGAATTATTTTTTGGCATCTGAGATCAACAACAACATTCTGCCCAAGATTAGGAACTCCTCATAAGCGTTTCTCTGTACCATTCGTTTCTTCCGCGATCGTTTCCCCAAAACAGTAGCGTATGGCATCATTAAGATATTTTGAGCTTATTTTTACAACGGCCTTCATCAGTGAATTCTCCGCTTTCCACTTCATCACCAAAATCAAGCATAGGTGGGTATATCCCGAACTTAGATGAGAGATCGCCCAGGTACTATTGCTCCTGTCTGTTACTTGATGCTAGTGCAAGCTCAGTTTCCAAAATCAGTTAAATTAAAATTTCTAATACTACTGCAGATATTTTCTCTGGATGCTGATGCTTTTCCAGATGGTGTGGAGGAGAACGGGGAAGTTGTGGTGGAGGGAAAGGAAGACAAGCATGGAAGTACTCGGTGTGGTAGTTCAGGAAAAGATACTTCCGGAGGAAATAAGAAGGCAGAGTAGGGTGTTGGAACAAGTAATTACAGGCGATGGGTTGCTCAAGGCCGTGATAGAGAGGTGGATCGTGGAAGGGGAAGAAAGAATAGGCTATGTGGGCGGATGAAGAGAGGTGGAACATATGATGGGATGAAAAATACGTGATTAAAGCCTGGGTACATGAAACTCTATAAGAAACTTTTTTCCTCCCTTCCGCTCTACCCTACCTTAATCCGTAGATTACCCTATCAAGGGGAACGTCCCTGAACGTTCGTCTTACTAAATGCGAACTTATAAAAGGAATAGAAGAAATAGCCTGGCATACAAAATATTTTTCTGTTTTCTAGGTTGCGAACACCTGATTATAGCGTCGTCCACCGATCAGATGAGTGCAGTAATACAGGGAAACGAGAATTAAGCGACCACCGACGGTTTCGCTGAAAAATGGTCGTTAAGAGGGGTGGTCGTTCGACAGGGGTTCAGTTTCTAGGAGTATAATGAAAATAAACAGGCGGCCGATTTGAAAAATATCGAAAAACTCTTAAAGTGACGGTTTTGTTAATACCTATTCAGATGGCGTTTATTTCCGTAAAATTTAGTTTCTCCTGGTTAAATTTAATGTATATTAATTTGATGTGTATATACGTTGAAACCTGAATTTAAAGACCGCTGACGGTTCCGTTGAAAAATTGTGGTTGAGAGGGGTGGTCGCTTGATAGAAGGGGTCGTTAAGAGGGGTTTCACTGCGTAAGTGAATCTGAATTGACGAAACCACGAGTTATAAGAGCCGCCTCAGGTCTCTCAAGTCTATTCTGATTCAGGTTGATTCTACAATGGCCATGCTGTCACTATCACTCTGTTATTAGCTATTTCACCTAATATATTTTTATGTTAATATGAGCAACGTGCTAGGAAGGAGGTTCCCATGAAGTACGGCTTTTAAACGTCACTCTGTCTTGGCGAGATAGACGCAGACTCCGTATACCTATTGGGGGCCGATTTTTTAATTCGGTCATGCTGACATGCAAAAAATTTGGCAAATTTATAGGCACAGTAAACATAGAATAATCTCATCAGGGATTGTAAATTGAAAAAGTACAACGAAATTGATCTTAAAAACGGCGATTGTCTTGGTATTAAAATTTATGGCAGAATCGAGTATAACTATCATTAACTCATAATTGAAGGCGAAAAAAATACATGTGAAACTCTTCCATCTTGCAGGATCTGTAATATTTGCATGAGATCGAACTGACCACAGAAGTACGAGGGAAAGTCAATAAATAAGTGGCAAACGCCAGAATTTCATCATCAGCATCACTATAAAACATTTGTTTGGGAACGCTTGGAACATCCATCGTACAGTCCCGACTTAGCCCCCAGGGGTTTTCATCCGTTCTGGCCCCTAAAAATCATTTGGGTGGCCGGCGTTTTGAAAATGATGCCGTAGTCGAAGATGTTACTCATTGGCTGCGACTGCAGACAAAAGACTTGTTTGCTACCAACTATCAAGGACATGTTAAGAGATGGGATAAGTGTCTGAATTTACAGGGTGAATATGTAGATAAGTGAAATATATTTCAGGAAGTTACTTTGATTATTATTGCCTCTATCCAGATTTACGAGTTACTTATTGACTTACCCTCGTACATGGCTTTTTAATATACCTCTAAATTTTGCCTGGTGAAGTAACTCGCCTTGAACTAACGCAGGAGATGAGGCCTTTTTTTAAATTTACACCTAGATAGATTACACCATTCGAATTCTCTTGATATTCCGGTCGGACATTCTATACCGGATATTTTTCAGCGTGTATATTATGCGATGCCCTGAAAATGCGTTTCCTACTACCTGTTTTAAGTCTTTAAGCTTCCCTTTAAAGCATTTAAATGACCCTAGTTGTGTTTCTATCCCTCTCACCCGCACATATCCCGATCCTCTCTTTTTGAATGCTAAAGTTTACATATCGTTGACATTTCATGACTGGCTGCTCCTCTTGCGATGTTCCGTATCTAATTCATCTCGGATTCCGAGCCTGGCACATGCCCATTCTTTATACCCTTAGGTGAGCTTTCAAGCGTGAAAACCATGAATTAGCCGAGCAAACGTTCTAAAACCTGTAATTTGAGTTCGCTTCGGATCCCTCGATTGTTTCATCTAATTTTGAGATAGGACGGAAACCAGTTTTATTTCGCCCGACGAAAATGTCCCAAAGCGGTCTAATGAAAAGTGTAGAATTTGCTTTTTCAAACGTGTTCATTCAGTTAGTTACGCGTTTTCGTCGTGTCTCATTCGGCGGCTTTTGCCCTCGTCAGTCCCGGGCGCTGTCGACGTGGGCGGTCATTTCAACTTGCAGCATTCCGTTTTGCCTTTCCTGGGACGTCTCTTGTATTCGAATTCTTTCCATATTAACGAGGTTGTGTTTTATTGTATATAATTTGTGATTATTTGATATGCACTAGAATGTGTGCACGTTCAGTTAATGGATTGCATAGGTGACGTTTGTTCCGGGAGGAATCTAGCAGTGCTTAAGTGGTGCAATTCTTCAATTATCTGATAATTTAATGTTCCTCTTACGTAGGTTAATCTAGATATTTTAAAATCTGATAATCGCTTAGAGTGAAACCTATTTTCATGGGTATATGGCAAAGTCCTGCAACCCAGGCCCGAAACCGATTTCCGTCCAAGCCCGACTCTGTCCGACGAGTATTAGGGCCGACTGGGCCCGACCCGACGAATGGCATGTCCGACAGAGCCCGCTCCGACTGGATCTGCATGGAGTGAACCGGGGCACACCATAAAATTCGAAGACGCCAAAATAATAGCCAAGGAAAATAGATACTTCACGAGAGTAATAAGAGAAGCTATAGAAATCATCAAAACGCCAATGAATTTCAACAGAGAAGATGGATACCCATTAGGTGCACAGTGCATGGAAAAGAGTAATAAGACTCCCGCGCAATCACGATGCTACTTCGTGATTGAACGAAGCATTGGTCGTTTTTTGGCGCAAAATGTTGCCTTTATAAAAATGAACCAAACACCCTCTCGCAATCCTTCACCTGAAGATTCCAGCAGGATAGCTGGTGAAATTGTTGTGATACAAAACAACATACGCGGACGCAACCCGAAAAAAGGTTGGCATCATTTCAAATGAGTAGATCCATTAAAGCGCAACTTTTAGGAAACCTCCTGATCTGAGTAATGATTGTAATGGGAATGGAGTTGAATGAAGGACAAAAAAATATTGATAGCCCGGTTACTTTTGTTTAAATTATTTTGTAAATTAATTAATGAAGTATTTTATTTAAATTTACTTAATGAAGGAAAGTTTTGGCAGGTTTTCGATACATGATATCTATAAGAATCAATTCTCATTACATGGCCACTGAAGAATTCTTAATCTCTAGACGGTTTCAAACTATATTCTGCACACATATTAGCACATAGATATGGAGACGAAATCGATATTTTGGCGAATTACGTGGCTCACAAGGATTGGGAAATGCATAGGAAATATGTGTAAAAATCATAGAATTCGGGGGGAAAAGGAATAGAGAAAGACCACGAAAGCGTTGGTTTTGAGAAAATAAAAAAATTAGGGCACTGTGATGGAGGCCGAGAGCAAAGGACCGCTCAGTCCTTAAAAATAGAAAAAGAATAAGGAATAAGAGAGATGTTCTATTGAATAATCCCAAAGTCATGATCTATTTCATAAATAAAAACCATTACTTTTCGATTCAACTGAGAGGGTAGGCGTAAAGGAAGCCTCATGTGAAAAGTACAAATATGCAGTAGAACTAATAGATACTGATGTAAAAAAAATGGCTGGTGTATTACTACGACAAAATGAACAATATTGAATAATAGAATATGTTTACCATTACTATCAATTTAACCCATGAGGTATTATTGTCACTATTGTAAAAATATTAAATAAATCTCAAAAGAATTTAGGTAAATATAGTTGGCAATCTATATTTTTTGTCCTTTCATTCAACACCACTCTTATTACAATCCAAATCTTAGATCAGAATTTTTCCCTAAAGTTTGGTTAAATGGAACTACTCATTTGAAATATTTTTCTGGTTTCCATATAAGTAATTATTACATTATACATTATTTGCATTTGCTACGCGCTCCTGTAGCTAAGGTTTGTGAGTCATATGTTGTTAGGGTACGGAAGAATTTCGCTATTAAGACAAATGAGAGTCCCATTGTTGCTCTTTTTTAAAGCTTACTCTGTTAGAATACAATTAGTAACCCCTACCCAAGCAGCACGCAAACGTTCGCGGAACGTTGCCAGAACGTTAGTTCAGAACCCAAGGAATTTTACGGAAACCAACCCCACGAACGTTCCCAAACGGTTGCAATGTCGCCCGGCCCGAACGTTGCATTACGCGCATCGCGCGGTTCGTGGCGAGAACGAAACACAAACTGCTCTGCGCATGAGCGTGGTTGGGAGAGAAATTATCGCCCGGTGAGGTAAATACATGGACACATAAATGAATAAATTCAAACAAATAATTAGACAACGCAAGCCCCAAAGAGATATTTCAATAAAATAACTACCCTGGAACGATGAAAAATCGCATGGTGAACAAAATAGTATGAAAAAGACGTTACATATATGGCCAGCACATACATTGAAACACAAGGAAAGGAGAAATGTCACTGGTTTTAATACTTCGGCGGCACACAACCACATTACACGAGTAATAACTGTAAGATATTGCGATGAGTCACTTCCATGTGTTCACGGGAGAATTAGAAATAATCCCAATTCCGTTCGATCACTGCAACTGCTAGCTTAGAAACTTTGCACGCCTGAAAAATACCGGTTCACCAACGATAATCTCTTGCTATGTATCACGTCCAAATGTGTTCACGGGAGAGTTAAAAATATCCTCGATTCCGTGCGAATACAGCCGTTGCTCACTAAGAAACACACCAAAGATTATAAAACACTGCTTCATCAGGCTTCAGAAACTACCCTTGAAAATGACACGAGAAAAGAGTACCCTTGAAAATGACACGAGTGTCAAAACCGGTAGGGCCGGTAGTATTCCAAATAAAAAGTGAAAAATACAGCGTTTACGTTTTATTTTATCATGTCACTTTTTCACAAAGTATCTCCTGACTCGATCCAACTCATTCAGAAACTACCCATGCTACCCCTCAAAGGCATTCCCTTTTTTGCTGCGATAGTTAGGGCTGGTATTCCTACGCTATGTTCGAAATGTAACGTTCTCCGAACGTTACATTGCAACGGAAGGGCAACGAACGGCCAGAGAACGTTCTGTGAACGTTTATGTGCTGCGTGGGTATGTTTTAGCTGTTACTATGCTAATATCTAGAATGCATATGAGTCATAATCTTCTAAGTCCATATCCAAGAACGATGTTGACTAACGTTTAGCTTGCTCTTGGCGGGAGCGATAGGAAAAATTTTCAGGGTAAAATGAAGTCGTCTGGACTTTTCTAAGGTTCACAATGTGAACAAAGGTTTCTAGGTTGGGCGTCTCGTGGACTTGTGCTGGGCTTTGGGTAAGTCGGGTCTACACGTCGGGCTTTTACCTCATCGGGTAAAATCGGGCCCCAGTCCTATCGATCTCCTTCATTATCGGGTCGGGCCTGGGTTGCAGGTCTCTGGTATATAGGGGCCTGTCTCCAGTTTAAGGTAGTTTGAGCGACGTAGTTCCCTAGTCTTAATAGAGACCTTATTCGAATTATACGTTTTAATTTAACCAGCTCTAGGACTCACTAATTAAATAGTTCATTATTAGTGCTGAAATAATGTAGTTTTGCATTAAAGAAATTGTGGGTAATTAAATGAAAATATCTAAGTAAGTCTTCAACTTGACTAATTTTTTTTTCGCGCAGTACGTTTGCAACTCCTAACAAACGGAGAATTTTTTGTGATCCCGAAGAATTTACTGCGGTGACAATATGATTAATTTTCAAAAATAGTTGAGAAAACATGCAAACTACAAAGTGTTAATTTCCGACGTGATCTAGTTGTTAAAAATTCCTCATTTTTTTACATAAGCTATCTCTGGAATGCATTTACGTACCATTTCCCATTTAAAATGGCTGGTATTTTATTTTTGGCAAATATCTCAGAAAGTAATATGGTAAGGGGTTGAATTTTTTATGTCATTGGAAGGGTGAGATATCTTTCTTTAAAATGAGACCAAATTCATTGAATTCTAGTTTAAATGAATTTAATAATATTTATTGGACGAAACCGATTGTCCAATAAATATTCTACGTAAAACTTTGGCAAAATTACAAAGTTTTGTTAATTCCTGAGCATTATAATTCTGCTGATCAAATCAAAGGACCTATTTTTCTATAAATGGTAAACATATGCATTGAATTACACTGATGTCATTTTGCAGTCATAATCCTCAGTAATGGGATTAGTTGTCTCAAATTCATACAAACAACAGTACACGTATGACACTGGTCTCAATGAATACTTCACCGAAACGTTGTCTAAGACCGTACTGAGTACTATTTCATTTGTTTTCCGCGATGACGGGTGAAGTATTGGCGACTCGATTGCCGTTATGACTGAACGTTTATTTGCCGACCTAAACAGTCGACCTTCGCCTCAGTCAACCAGAGACTGGTTGGCTACACGAATCATTCACGAAATCACTTTTCATTAGCGGAACTCCGACTCGTAGGAGGATCGCTCCGACGCTAATTGCGACAGCCATGTGGGAGAACATTCGTTCCCTTCGTCCCACTATAGCCGCTGTCTTTTTCTTTAGCGCTCTCCGTTACGACACACGCGGAGTGCAACAAATGAAGGCGATAATAATAAGCCGAGCCATAATCTTAACAGACACCGATCCCCACCTCTTCTCTCGTCCAAGTCGCATCCCGAGGCCGCAAGTGCCCCATAAACGGAAGAGAAACCGCATAAGGAGGGGGTTTAAAGATCATAATAACGCCCCCTCCCACTCTACGCGGTGCCATCCCGTAAGGACAGCAACGACGGGCACTTAAAATACGATTTTTACTGTTGCGGTGTGCGCGCCCTCGCGAGAGAAAGAGGGGTTGTGTTTTCCCGCGGCCACGCCCCGTCTCCTTAATAATGTCTTATCCTCTCCACCCGCTGATCGTTACAACGTGTGATAGACTTCTCCAAGTGTCTCTTAATTCCTCCGAAGACGTATCGCGAGTGTCTCTTCGCCTCGCGCCCATCTTCTGGGCAATTATCATTCATAAGGTAGTTCCGCGGTAGAATGTTAATCAATGCACGTTCTGGCAATTTCCAGATAACCGTGTCTTCAATTAATTCATTGCTACTGTGTCATGATTTCAATCATTTTAAATCATTTATAAATACAAAGAACTGATCGTTAAATCGTGTGATAGACTCCTCCAACTGTCTCTAAATTCCTCCTAAGACGTATCGCGAGTGTCTCGCGACCAATTTCTGAGAAATTATCTCTCATAAGGTTGTTCCGCGGTAAAATGTTATTCAATGCATGTTCTGGCAATGTCCAGATAAATGTGCCCTTAATTAATTCATTGAGTCTTGATTTCAATCATTTTTAATCATTAATAAATACAAAGACAAACAATACCGGATATTAGAACCGATAGTACTGTAAAAATCAACGGACCTAATATAATTGTATATTAGGTCCGTATACGAATTTGATTTTATCGAACAAAATAACCAAATATGCAACTATAATAGACGTAGCCTTTCCTTCCGTTGAATCATAATATTGCATTGCTGCTTTGTGCTTACATCGCATCATCTATAATAGACATGACCGAATGTGTTTCTGACTTTGGTGAAACACCAAACTGAATTAGATTTTAATACTTTTTGAAATAGCTTAACGGTATGTTAATCGTAGTTAGTAAAAGGAACTCATTCTTTCTATCTGGATGATGAGGTTATTTAACTGATTCATATCTTTTTAATTGAAAGAAGATTGCGAGTGGAGATTTGGTGAAAGACTTGGCCAATTAAAATAGCTTTTGTAATGTAAATTTCTTTCCTTCTCCCTTGTCTATAGTCATCGATCATCAATATTACCTTGCACAAAACTCCGAAGCCCAGATTTAGCTCTTCTGCCATTGGATTTCGCCCTCAGAATTAGGACGGTTTACTTGTCACTCGGCTACTTCCGTGCTTCGTTAATATTTGCAAAACAAACTCTGTATACATCCCCAGATGCGACTTGATGTCATATATTCACTGTTTCCAAAAGATGGAACTTAGTCTATGGAAATCGATCAAATTTCCACGTTTATTTTTATTTATTCATTGATTCTCCTATTTTAATGAAGAAATACATACCCAACATGCCGTTTTCTTTTGGTAGTCATGGCGAAGAGAGGTGAATTCTTGGTGTCAAAACTATAAAACTGGCTTTGATAGTCTAAAAATCATTATGCCGTCAAATCTCTCTAACCTTGCGAACCTCATATTCTCGTGCAACATGTATGCATTGCTTCTTACTTACTGGGCAGTTCTTCAAATCCCAATAGTCCTTCTCTTCTGTAGTTTGATGGAAATATCATTTCACCTAGAAATTAATGAATTTGGTTTGGAATTTTTTGAGAAAAATATCTTACTCTTCCAAAGATCCCAAAATATCAGTCCCTTATGGTTCTACATTTCGAGATTTTTGACAAATAATGCCAGCCCTTTTACATGGGAAATGGTAGGTTACGCTCTCGTGAGAGACCTTATTTGAAAAATGAGGCATTTTTAACGCATAAATTTCATCAAAAAATTAACGGGGTGTAGTGTGTATGTTTTCTCGATTTTTTCTAATAAATTATATTGTCACCGCAGTAATTTTTTTCAAAATACCTTCCGTTTGGAAGGAGTGTTGAACGTACTGCGTGAAAAAAGTGAGTAAAATGAAACACTTGGGTGGATATTTTAATTTCATTGCATAGAATTCTTCATACATAAGTATATTATTGAACTATTTCTAATGTTGTATTTAATGCATGCTTCCTACAGCTACTAAAATTAAAACGTATTAATCGAATGTGATCTCCGTTATGACTAGGGAACTATCTTGCTCAAACTACCTTAAGAGATTCACGCCTCTATCATGAATCTACTTTGTTTCTCGACTGTTATCCATTCTTTTCACATGGATCAACCAATGAAGCACACACCTTACGTACACATCCATTACCAGAGCATACATTGCGCATTCTATCATCACCCACACCTAATTATCATAGTCAGTATCTTGATTTTTGTTTCGTTTATTAATGATAATAATGTTTCATAACTCCGACATAGAGTGCTTACAATAAATAAATTTCTTTGGTTGAATCGAGAAGTAACTTTAGGTAGCCATGAAGGTAAACCTGAATTAATGGTACCATCGTTTATAGAATGGGTTATGCACACATCTATAAAGGAAATACAGCATTTTGAATTTACAGCTCATGTATAATATTGTATTTACAGCTCATGTACAATATATTATAATAATGTTTATTGCTCCAAAATATGAAATACAGAAAAAATACAAAGAATACAATATTTAGATATTTGGAGATTTAGGTAACCAATAAGGCGAACCTGTGTTTAGGTTATCATCAATTAGAACTACGACCATACATTGTTACACATAGAACAAGAAAAAAATATATATACCAACATTTCAAATGGTTTCCTATTAACAAGTATGTTTACAAAAATAAATAATTTTATTTAGCAAAATATGTCTTCGATTTTTTCATAAGTAATAGCCAGTTTTTAACTTCTTTTAAAACAGAAGCAAGATTAGGTGCACATTTGTACTCAGACTATACATGTACTTATATTATACATTTTTGGCCCAATATATAAAAAACTTCGCCTGTACAGAGACAATTTGGGCCTCGGCAAGGGTGTCAATATACGTACAAGAAAAATCGTCAAATTATATTTCATTTATAAGAGATCATCATCTTGACTTTCTTTCGAAAACAATCAAGGTTGTATATTTTTCATTGTTATGTTTAGGATTTTTGAATTAAAATATGAATCAGGTGATACATTATACACTTTTGGTCCTATGTACCAGAAAAATCGTGTGATTAATGTTAGGCTAGGCATGGGTAAGGAAATACGTGCTTTACTTGGGGATTTTTCCCTTTTTCTACGATCATTATGATAGGAGTAGTGCATGTTTTTTTCAAACAGCTGATGTTAATAGGATAATCCGGGATTTTGTTTTGGGTTTTCCCCGGATGTATCGCGAAAACTAAGGCTGAGACTAAGTAAATACCACTTTAATTTTGAACCAAAATTTGAATTCACCTTAAAAAGTTCTAATAGAACCAGGTATGGTCCTTCGTGTGATGTAAAAAAATTCTCATTTTGTATACCAATGTTATTAATCTTGTTCCTCCTAATTTTTCCTCAAACATTTCTCCGATAACTCTAAGTCATTGTATTTACCCTACCCTTACCTTTACCCGGGAATATCCAAGTTTCACATCCATACAATAAATTGGGAAGGAATACACTTTTGCTCGCTGGTATTTTCGCTTCCTTAGGACAGAAACTTATCCCAGACCTGGGTCTCATTCTACCAATAACTGTCCTTCCGGCTTTCGAATGCTTCTTTATCACCTAAATCGCCTTTCAACCTTTCGCAAACATTCAGCCCGAGTACACGAATTTATTCTGCTCTTTTTCAACTGCGTAATAAACTTGGCTGTGAGATAAATCGGATTATAAAAACGTTTTTCCGGGGATTTTTCTTTGATATCGCAAGGGGATAACGGTTTTTCTTCTTTACTATCCTCTTGCACTCTTGTCCGCGCATATTTTGTTTCATTTTTCAATGGGAAATGATCGGAATCACGAAGTCTTATCCATCGCTTCCCCCGAGCGCCCTTCCTCCCGAGTTCATGACTCTCTCCCCTTCCCCTCTTCTCCTCCGTATTTCTTCCTCAGGAGAGCTTTTTTTTGTGCTTTGCCCTTTATAGAGTGAATAAGTATCGGACGGGATGATGGGTAAGCATTGGATTTATCTCATGCCTTAATTTTTCCCCCATAATCGAAAGATGATTGTCCAATCCGGAACGGCTCATCCTCGTATTAAAAAAAATAAAGGTAAGCTGTTTGTGCTGAGTTGTGCGCGTCAGGGACGATTTGTGAGCATTTCTTCGGTCAAGTGCGTTCGGGAGTGTGAGGTTGAAGATGAGGGGAACTTTTATCCTTATTTGCGATTGGAGGAGAATATAAAAACCGAGCTGCTTGTGAATTCTTGAGAATATATATAAAGACTCGATACCATCGTCCTCACTCCCGGCACTCTTCCGAGACGTGAAGGGTTGCGCGGGCGTCTGAATTTACAAATGAGATTTGATTCAAGTTGGAATGAAATTAGAATTGCTTTGTCGACATTTTCAAAATCTCCTTGCTATTGTGGTAGCTTTAGCTCCTGCCCCACGATATCTGTTTCAGCACAAGGATGATAGTTTTCCAGTATCACGTGATTCGGAACCATAGTAACAGGTTTCTACAATGATCACTGTTATACTCGCTGAGTTACTTGATTTCACAGTTGATGCAGTGCTAGTTTGCAATTTACTCCCATTAAGATATATTTTCTGTCATGTCGGCCGGTCTCATCAGCTTTTACTGCCGCTGTGCGATCTTCATTTCTTTTGGGTCAGTGTGTCGAATTTCTCCATTCAACTAATAATGTTGATTATTAGGTTGTAAAATTATCAATCGGTGAAAATTTTCCGAGAGGTTCTTGGTCGCCTAAAACCAGTGGTGGCAGAAGTGGGCGCTACCGCCCACTGAAGCTATAATATTTGGAGCTCTAATTCTGGAGCAATATATAATATTATAATATTTGGACCGTTAGAAATAGTCCCGAATACGTGACTAAGGAGTCACTAACAATCACGAAACACAATAACAAAGGATTCTTGATTCAATCACGAAGAGTTCGAGATTTTGATGCATTTAAACCATCAGTACAATCTCATGCTGCCTTCCCGATAGAGTTCTTATCGCAAGAACATTGTTGATAAAGGTTATTATCGCAATTGTAGACGCAATAAACGATATATTATGGCCAGTTGCAGGAATGACACATATGTATCGTATAAATGTATGGGACCCATGAGCCATAGCAGCTATTCAATAAGTGTTGCAGAAACATTCGATAAATTTATTCGTTTCATAACTTATGGCATGTTGTTAGGAGTTCCATAAGTAGCCGAGGTGGCGGATGCGCAATGAACCGCTTGGATACTTAACTACAAGATACTGTTTTGAGGCAAATGACCTGTTAATTTACTCTTACTAACGAGTTATTGTGTGCATTAACAATTATTCATAGGCTAAACTTTCATTAATTTTATCCGGCGGTAGAAGATTAGCTGTTGACTATTGGGAAATGAGTTATCAACTAGTAGGTGTGTTTGGGCAACCTGAATATTTTTATGAGATCTATGAGAACTTCATGGATCTCATTAATATTGATTCCATTACTAAATTTTCTTGCAATCGGCCATTAGTTACTTAATGTGAACTTTCTGAGCGGTTAAAACTCACCAAAAGCTGGAACCGTTCGTTGTTATACCACGTGACTCCATATTTCCGTATCGTAATTATCTCAAACACATCCCTCCCTGGGGTAGTGCTTTCATCGAAGAGGGCGAAGAGAAACAATCGAGCGGCAGGGTCCTGACGAAAAATTATCATACATACATGTCCGGAAATGAATGAACTATCCATTGGATTCAAAATATAAATTGTTTCAGTCACAATTGCTTTAACTTTATTTTTATAGTACTTATGATTTGATGATATACTCTATGATTTTTAAGCTTACGGTTGGGGGGTATTAGGTATACGTTTGTGGAACGAAGTGGGCTGGGCGGTGGCTCAAAAAAGTTTTGGAAACACAAGAGACGTAGACCAACGGTAGAGTGGGAATCCCGGGAAGAACTTACCAGAATAGTACCGCACTCGGCGCCTCGTACTGTATGGTGGATCGATTTTCCCTTTTGTTTTTAATTTTCAAATCATGCGCCTCATGGTGCAAAAGTTGCCTTTTATGGGTCTGAATTAATTAGTTTGCTTAATGGAAGTGTGACCTACCCTTCCTGTATGCGATGTTATCAGTAGAGTTAAAATATCTGATTGGGTAGACAATGTTATTTTGACCTTTCTGATCGATATATGGAGATATTTTTGTTCTGCTAAAATTTCCTCCTCCGAAAGCAACAGAAAATAACAAATTCCCTGCGCAGGTCACCCGAATTTACAGGAAATGGTGGATAAAATCGAGAGGTTAGGAAAACATTTTGGAATGAAGGTTAACATTGAGAAAAACAAAATAATGAAGGCAGGAAAATAGGAAGGAGTTCTAAATGTCAACATTGATGGAAAAAAGGCTGGAACAAATACTATACTTTAGGTACCTCGAAAGTGTTATAAAATGGAATGGAAGCTGTACCGATGAAATGAGAAGTAGAATATCACAGGAAAAGTCAGCTTTCAGTAAAGTCAGCCAACTATTTTCAGCCAAATAGAGCCTTTTCAGCCAAAGCACTCAATATAAGCCTACGGAAGAGATTTGGTAAATGTTTTATTTTGAGTGTTGCGCATTATAGAGCAGAAAAATGAACAGTCGGGAGGAAAGAGGGGAAATATATAGAGGATTTTCAAATGTGGCTACGGAGAATAATGGAAAAATTAAAATGGAGCGATAAAGTGAGAAACGAGGAAGTGCTAGCTAGGATTGGTGAGAAAAGAAATATTTAAGATCAATAAGAAAGAGGAAGGCAAACTGGATGGGACACGTCCTGAGGAAAGATTAACTGCTGAAAAGAATATTAGAGGAAATGATTGAGGGAATGAGAGAAAGAGGAAGACGAATAAATAATATGTTGACTGATATTAGGAATGGAAGGGGTTACGAAGAGCTAAGGAAGGCAGCACAGGACGAGCATTGAGGGACCAGTTCAATTGAAACCTGTCAGAGGTGAGAGTCAACCCGGTCAGCGCTCCAGCACTCCAATTGGGTCTGCATAGAATTAAATTTAAGTGTTTATTCAGGAGTTTCTTAGATAAAATGTACTGCTTTTTTATATTATTCTGCTCAAGTTAGGACACCCCTTATACCTTTGGACTTCGAGGGCTTAGGAAGGGAAATATCCAGTCCTCCAAAGACCTCTAGTCACGTCATCAATTGAAGCCAAGACTTCCGTCTTCCTTTAACTCTCAATGTTATCTTCATTTCATCTGAGGCTGACAGAGCGAATAACAAAGGGTTGAAGGCATTCGGCCCCTCATAATTGGGAAAAACCCGCGTCTCTCCAGGCCAGGTGGAAGAACTGCTACAATTTCTTTATTCCTCGAGGTGGCATGCGTGCTGATTGAGATCTTTCCGCACCCTTGCATCCGGAATTCATTCGGTATCATAAAAGTTCTGCGGACATGTATGCATGTCAAGCATTCAAAGCTTCCCTCTTTCGGTGGCAGCTTTGTTGAATAGAATCACACTTTGTGAGCTTGGAATCATGAAATGCGTGTACAACAATTTTTTTCATATTTTTGCCACTCACTGAAATGAATCGTTCTCGTCTTGAAATTGGACTTGAAATTGCTGTGGGTCAGGGGACCTGAATGGGTTTATCCCTGAGAGAAAAGTGACTCACGTTTTATTTTAAAAATGAGTGTAAGAGTGAAATGTATGCAGTGATAATGCCGGCGTAACGGTTGAAGATATAAATGTGCAAGTTTTACTGCACGTAGATGATACTGTAATCCTGTCTAAGAGCTCACAGAAATTACAAAAACTTCTGGATAACTTCCGTGAAGCAGCAAGGAGAGTGGATTTAAGGATTCGTCGACGTATACATACTACCCTGCGAGCCGCCGCATGGGCGTGTGGCAGAGGTTGTTACACCAGCCGTGTAAATATGTATGGGATAGGGTTTTGGAAGGTGAAATTGTGAAGGGTATTATGGTAGTGTATTTAGAGGAGCTCAGTTTTTATTGTGGTCGCTTATTGTGCGCGGAAAGAACGAGTTTTTTGTAATTATCTGTTCGGCAGTGTATCTCTCTTATTTTATCGCTTCTTTCAAACATAGAGATTTAGTGAGGTGTCACGATAATATTCACTGTGTCGCTCTGAAACACGCCACTTCTGAATTTCTCAAGCAAGCTAAGCCTCCGAGTCTCTAGGGGCGCCCTCCCAAGGATAAATGCGTTCGAAACCAATTTAGTTTTTTTTAAAGGAAGAATGGTGGGAGTAATTGTGTAATGAGGATGAGCGGTGAAATACTTCACTAAGTGGGAGAATGTGTTTATCTTGACCCAATGTTTTCGGCAGATTATGTAATAAATGGTGAGGTTTGGAGGCATAATGATACTGGTGTATTCGTGGATCCATAAATACCTTCAGTATTACTCTCTTGATTTTCTCTACCTGCAAAATACCAACGGTGAAGACACGATTTATTTATTTATTGAGTTTAACGTTCACCCAACAAAATAATTACATGGCAAACAAAAAAATACAAAACATAGTGAAATCAAACTGTGAAAAACAGCACAGTTAAAAAAGATACCAAACGCAGTGAAAAAAATTTGTATCCAACAAATTTGCTATGAGATATAGGAAGCCTGGAAAGCGTAGTGGTCTGCGTATTGGTCCGATAAACGAAAGGTCCGTGGTTCGATCCCTGGTCCAGACCGAATTTTTCTCATGGAAATGTCTACAGTGAAATAAATTAAATTATAGAGAAATATCGATACACCTAATAATAATAATTTAATTCATTTCAGGAATTACAGAGTGGTGCTACAATTATAACTCCTAAGGATGATCCTGTATTGCGGCCACGATCAGATAATATATGCCAAAGCAACAGGAACAAAAAACTATTTAAATTTTCGATCAAATGTTTAACAATACATTGAATAATTAAAAACTATTACAAAAAACTACCCAAAGATATTTTACAGAGTGATATGCAGTGGTTACAAAACATATGAGACACATGAATACATGATCATGTATACTTACTATAACAATTAGTATTACAATAACGCTTCATTTTTTACATTAAATTCTATAAATATTACATGCAAGTTACAGAACAGAATCTCGATGTTTTTTATAAGTAACTAGCTGTGCCCGGCATGCGTTGCATTGCCTCTTTTTCTTTCTTAGCAGGCACACACATAAAAAGTACACACTCAACAAATTCTATAGTTTTAGCCTTAAATTTGTAAACTGAACCGGTTGTGCAATAAATATTCTGAGTAAAACTTACAAAGTATGCTGATTCCTGAACATGAAAAAAGTACACACATTGACATGTACAAAATTCCTCCAATTGCCTACTTTTATAGCCCATAATTTACTTCAAAACCTCATTGATTTCAGTACATATGATCATATTCTAAATTTGAAAAATAAAATACTCCATCCTGAATTCCCCACTGATTTTAATACTTTTCATGGTTTGACCCACAAATCTTTTCCGGAATCAAAATTGGTCCCTAAACGACTTTTAGACTCAGTCCAATGAATTCCTCGTACCTACACAGAAATATGTAACGTACAAACGATGCCATGAGTTTCCATTCCATGCCTATGCTGGGGCTTCCAAGTAAATAAAATAATCTTTTGCTGAAGCAGTACAAACATTAAATAATTTCGAGCAAAAATGTACAATTTTAGGAAAAAGCGAGGGTTGTACGAAAATCGAATGCAAGAATTAAAAATAATCAAACAAAGAGACCACTGCACCAAAACATATATAAAGCAAAAATAAATTACGCACCTTTTAAAACAAATTATGTCTCACTAATATGATTCTGATGCACATGATTGAGCAACTCGTAAACGATCTGCTTCGCTTGCTTGATTGCCACGCCTCGCTTTTTTGCGAAGCTCGCGTGCCAACAGAAATATTTTGAAACGACTGTTGCTCCACCTAATGTAAAATGGATTTAATAATTCAGAAACCTTCAGGGGCGAGCGCACTACAATTCAATGGTTTCTCAATTTCTATTGGTTAAAATAAGAACCTCTCTCATTGGTTAAAATAAAGATCGTATTTTTAAAATTAATACTATTTGAAAAATTAGGTTAGGATTATTAGCTTACCCGTCGGGCGTTGTTGCACGAAAATTATTCGAAAGATTAAGAGGGCCTTTAAAAAATTTTTATACATTCAACCTTCGAAACAATCGCAAGAGTGTACTCAACAACTTCTTAAAGTTTCTTGGCGATTCGTTAATTAAGATTTCATTTTTGTTTATTTATTTGGTTGTCAAGGAAAATGCTTATAAGAAAATCGATTGAAAAAGAGAGAAACTTCATTCTTTCGGGCATGATACCACTAATTTTAGTAGTATCATGCTTTCGGATATGCGATAAAATGAATTTCAACTCTCTATCTTTAGTTAAAGTTGTTTTAAAAAGCGAAATAATTAACCGATGCACAAATTCCAATGCTTAGAATTCCTAATCAGCTCAACTAAGCAATATGAATTCCAAGCGAAATCTGGTTGTCAAGCGAATATGGTATTGTTGATTTCACTGAAAAATATGTGTTTCTGCAACTAAAAACGCAATTTTCCGTCAATTACGAAGTGAAAAGGATAATTAATTGAAAGAATTAAAAACTTCATTCATTCAGACATTTAATTAAAAAAATACCAACTCTCTATCTTGAGCGGAAATAATTTTAAAAATTAAAAAATGAAACCACTGCACAAAACCCGATACGTACCGCGAACCACCTAAGGGCCCTGATACTCCCGCCTAAAGGGCCCACCTAAGGGCCATGGGACTTTTATGGACCCTGAAATCATTTTAAAGTAGCCGATAACTTTCCTCCTGCCTTGAACTATTACTCGGCAAAATTTCAGCGCGATAGGATTAAAACTGAGGTAAGGATTATTAGCTTACCCGTCGGGCGTTGTTGCGCAAAAACTATTCAAAAGATTGAGAGGGCCTTGGGGGGCGAAATTTAAAAAAAATTTATACTTAAAACCTTCGAAACCTTCGCGGAAGTGTACTCAACAACTTCTTAAAGTTTCATGGCGATCGGATCAACGGTGTAGTAATGCATACAGGACACACAGACATACATTCGTTTTTATATATATAGATAACCAATTTTTTATTTCCTTAAGACATTTTCGAATGTATATTTCTCCCTTGATGTGTATTGGAAGGACATTAAATATTTTTCGTGACATATGTACAAAACATCTTTGGATTTAAGTTAGATTAGGCTTAGGTAAAGAAACTGTATTTCTTTCTCGCAAACGAAGGACTTGTGTCCTGGGTAGCAAATTCACTTCGTAGCCTTCTTAAATAAAAATTCTTTAAGACTTGATAAAAATACATTTGTCTGAGAGGCAATTTGTTCAGTTCTAAGAACAGTGGGAATGCATGAGAGAAACAGTTTTTGTGCATTATACGCGTACTATCCTTTTTTGCAGAAAAAGTTCGGGGTTTATTGTATTTCTGTGGGCTTCTCCACAGCAATTTAAGCCATGACTTACTTTTCACTGAACCAGTGCCAAATAGTTAACTTTTAGGAAATTGGTCAATGGAAAGAAAAAGGTCAATGGACATCGTTTTGTAAGAAGTGTAACTATGTACAATAGTACATCAAGAAACTATAATATTTATCAATTTACAAAAGAGACTTCTTTGTTGACATAAATCAATTTTATCTCAGTAATTGTTTAAAGTTCGGCGCATTCTGTTCCGTGGTTAGTTTTCACAGTAGTTTTTACCATAGTCTACTTGAATTTTCTTATTAACCTTACTCTATTACTAAGCACTGGAAAATTAATTTCGGTAATTAATTCACAATTTTCTCCACTTTTAAGTAAATTATATAAGTATGATAGGTCACGCATGGTTCTTCTTTTTTTTAGCGGTCATTGAAAGTCAAACATTTTTACAAAAGTTTCGTAAGTAACATAATTATCATACATCGGATAAACGTTATTTTCGTATAGTATAGATGACGTAAAAACCTTTTTTGTATCCTCTCCAATATTTGAACTTATTTATTACAATAAGGATTCCATACTTACATACATAATTTACTTACAATTATATACTTCCACACATAATTGGAGTACGCATCCTCTAATTTACATCTTATAAAGGAGTAGTACAAACTTTTGAGTGGTTTTACGTGGTCGATACTCTATTCTTTCCTTTCTCACTCACACATCACATTTTGAGTCTCTTCGAGAGCGCTGAGTTTGGAAAACTAGTTTTTTTCCAGTCTGCCCTATTTCCATTCACTCATTTATTCTGTATTTTTTACACAATTTCGGTTTCTTACGATCGCTTTTAATCCTAAGCCTTACGGATTAGATTTATTTTAAAATTCGTTCGCATTGACTTTCGAAGTTTCAACTTCATGTAAACATGTCATATACCACTCGTCCTAAAATTTCTGTCTGATAAAAATTTTTTTATACTTTTGTTGATCGATTGTAATCCGTTCTCTCAATAAGACCGAACCAGCGAGTCGCACTCTTTAAATAATTGTGTCAAACTAGATCATGCAACAAACATTCTCTCACGCCTTAGTTGTTCCTCTCACTGTCAATTCTAGCCATACTACACGTCTAATATCACGGAACACGTGTCCTCCGTCTACATTCATTTTTTTCGGAAGGGCTCCTGCGCGTCAGTCTTGTGATTGTCGGAATGTGTATGGGCACCTGCAGCTGTATCAGGTGGCAGGATCCCCCACTTATCCTATTGAAATGCCTACCGAGTAAGGACCTATTTAATGAATATATCGGATTACTGCTATTCGTTCTTAGCTGATAATATACTCTTGGTTGATATGTGACGTAGGGTTGGTTCAACTTGGCGTGGAAATTTTAGTTCTGGAGTCTCAAATCGTTTTCAAAGTTTAAGGAATTCAAAGGCCCAAATGTCCACCCATTGTCTGAAGTGTTCTTAAATTACTCTCTCGGACGGGGAGACACTCAAGCTTAAACTCCTGGTGTATAATTACTATTTCCATTGTTTTCATAATCACCCCACTACAATAAAAAAACCAACGTAGTTACTCGCGAAAAGTCATGTTTTCATTGACGCCTCGACTCGAGAAGGGATGAAATTCTCATCACGACACTAATTATCCAACGCCGTTTCATTTCACTCTGTTGACGCAGACAGCAGATACGGGGAAATTGCCTTTGCCTTGGAAAAGAGCAATGGCTCCTTATTCTCTCATCCTCCTAGCCCGCGAAGTTCACCCTCTGATCATACTTTCCAACTTTGGGCTCGAATGCGAATTCATGTGGGAGATGGCGTTTTGGCCGAGCCTTCTGAGTTAAATGGCATTTTCCGTGCCGGACGAGGTAGCATGGCAACGATGTTGCTCCATAGAAAAATGGTTACATCCTTAGTTTTCAATTACTGATTATTTGGATGATTTGACTTTTACTGTAAATGTTTTCGTCTTTTCCTGGCTACATGAACGGAGTCCCTTTAAAGGACTCGCCTCAAGGCAAAAGATACGTGTGCCATTATAAGATTCGTTCACTATAATAGTGGTCGTTTTCTCATATATTTTATAAAAATTAGGAATAATTTCTCGTTTAATGATAAATGTGAGACTATGATGCCAATGAGCTACTATTAAATTTTATGATAGCAACGTATGATAAAAGTAGGGTGTGTATGAGAGTGAAAGGGGGCTAATGAATATGTTTTATATAAAAGAGGGCGCGAAAAAATACTTAATGTCTCTGTGACTGTTCAGTGTTTTTATGGACACATGTGCAAGAGGTTCTTGCGATAACAATGACGATGACACGGTTCTAGAGTCAACGTGCAAACTCTGCGATACGGTAATGATAGTGTCTGTGAGCCCTAAGGAATTACAGAGGCTCTTGGATAAGTGTTTCAAACGGAGGGGATACAATTGAGATAAAAGACTTAAGTATACTTTTTGAGAAGGAAAATGAGTATCAGAGACATCTTGAGAGTGATCCAATGAATGGTGACATAAGTGAACAAGTTAATAATTTTGTTTACCTTACCCAGATGTTTGTGAAAGATTGGAGGATATATAAAAGAAGTAAAATGTTTGCGGATGCTGAACGGTAAGTCTTCGGCAGCGTGCAGAGTATAGGAGCCGTAATGTAAAGAATGCTTGCCGAAGGAAGAAAAAATTGCAGTGCACAAAGTGATCTCATTTCCTCTCTATTGCATGATGGGGAAACATAGCTATGTCAGGATAAGCACAAGAAAAAGGCTGAGTGCTGTGGATAAGAAGTATCTAAAAAGTGTTTGTGGTGAAGTTAGGAATGAGTGGACGATTTAGCTAGATGGAATGGGTCCTCCGGTAATGAGCGTAATGTTTATGTTTTCCTATTCCTGCCATTAATGCATCTGGATCGTGTCAACCCGCGTATGCCAACAAATAACTTGTGCCCGAGGCACAATCGGAGTTTGGAGAATTCATCGCTGTTTAGCAAATGTCTAGGATTTAATACCGTGCCTCGCATCTCGCCTGAATTATGTGCCAGCCTTTACCAATATTATTCATTTTCCGAAAAAGTTTTTCGACTTCTCTGTTTTTTCTTTAAGTAGCCATTACGATTGTTTTTTGAAATCAGCCATTACGACCAACAGCTCGCTTATATAGACGCTTACACAATTAAAGCCTTCCTCAATTCACATTATTCCTGACGAAACGCCGAGAAGAGTTTGCGGAACGTTAAATGATGATAAAAATGATGACAACTGAGAAGGCGAAAAAATTCTTCAGTAGATGAATGAAAAGTTTAGTGAAGGCCATAAAAGTCCATTCATTGAGACAAGTGTGCCGCAACCGATGACGGACGTTCAAGTTACTTTTATATTCTTTTTCAATGATATATAATATTTCATTTGGAAGAAATTGTGTAATTACTTTTTCCCGCATTTCCAGCAACTGTGATTTAACTTGAGAGGAGCAGAATTAATTCCTTCAATTTTGAATAATTCGCACTGAACGGTAGAGCACATGTCAACGTTCCGGTTTTCGCGAATATTTTTGTACAAAAATGAGCTCTGTCATAAAAAATTTATAATTGGCTTTTTATAACTGCCTATAGTTTTGTTATAAATCGCGTAAAATCAACATGTTGAGTATGATAGTCCAATTCTTGACTTATCTTGAGCTCAATAGCGTGATATTTTTCATTCCATATGTCAAAATACTTCTTGGTGGCGACTTCTCATTTTCCTGGCAATCGACTTAGCAATTACTAGGTGTAAGCATCAAACTGTGAGCTGTGAAACCAATACGCAATATAACAGAAATTGCCCCCGGTTCGTTTATCGCTGATAATTTTATCCCTTCCATGGAAAAGTAATTCCTTCATTTGACAATTTAGAATCCCATTTAACTTGGATTTTTCGAAGCGATAATTTCCGGAAGTAAAAATGATTTAATTTGGTAACATGTATTTAGCCCATTAGTTCGTCGCTGGTATCATGAATTATCTTCCGCGGCTAAGTTCTCTGAATTGATTTTTCTCCATAAATTGCTTAATGCTGCAATGCAGCTTGTGTGCCTACGTGACTGGTTTCACAAGTTATCTGGCCGCCACCCGCCAATGCGTGTCACTCACGTGGTGAATTCACGGAAGACGCGGGCAACACGCCTATGTGGAGAGAAATGGGTCACACTAATGCCATTTTAATTACAGGACACGTGTACATTTTTGCTGTTCTTCAGTTTTTTGGGCGCGGTAACTTTTACGGCTTTTCCATTCTGTAAGGTATTAATTATTTCGAATGAGCTGATCAAACTTGTAATGACTGTATTTCGACGTGCCTCCTCAAAGGCAAGAGAAAGCATTTTATTTCCAGTTTCGAATATTTTTGCTATGCCAGCCATAAATCTGTGTAATCAACCCGTTATGCAATTGAATGAATCTTTGGTGGCTGCCAAGGTTTGTTCCCCTGGTCATGAATTGAGGCATAAGAGGAAATTTTTAACCTTTTGCACCAATTAGGGTTCTTAACCAGTGGCTAATTTCTCCCTGACAGATTTCAGTGGGATTTAAAAACCTGTACTCTGCAAAATGTGGTCATCTGTAGGTTTTTTAAATACTGTAAAACTGTCGTTCATTTTTTCTCATTGTGGCGTTCAGTTACGTTCACTGAATGCTACAGATAAAGCTTGTATCTTAATCTTATTAATTATTTTGATTGGAGGAATAAAAATATTATATGATACGTGATTGAAATAGTCGAGGGCATATTACTTTGAACTATGGTGAAAGTGGGAATTGAGCAAAAATGTTGAGAACCACCCTTTCTTAATGAATAAATCTGATTTTGAGAATATGGTGGAAAAACTCTGCCTCCGTTTAACAAGCCTTAATAAAATAGAATGGACAATTTTGGGACTAGGAGGCGATCCACAACCAGGGCATCAAATCAGAAAAGATATCGCTTCGCTATTAAAAGAAATAAATTTTGGATAGTGAAAGTTTCTCGACAGGTTTCCTAGTTCTGAGGCCATTCAAACATGGATACCTTATAACATGATATCCTAATTTAATCGAGGATATCAGCTTGAGGGGCGCACGAAAGAATTTGCAACATTGCAGAACCTGGATGATGGACAAGTTGAGCTATTTGCAGAAGATATGTTCCCGAAAATGAGAGGTTGAGATTCGGGCCGTCAAAAATCTACCAAACAGGTAACAGAAGATCTGGTAGAAGTACTTCAGTGGAGCGTGGAGGTCATCTCATACTTCCTGTCTGCCTGTTGCGGTTACTGACGTGGGTACTTGGCACGAAGTGGAGAATAACAATCTCAAGATTATTCCTACTATGCGGAAGAGAGAAGCTGAATGTGGAAGTCACCCTGAGAGGAGAGAAATTAGAGCAAGTGGATTCCTTCACCTGTGTCGGAAGTACCGTCACGTGGGAAGGAAGAAGTACAACGGACATCAGGCGGGTAGTAGCCCAAGCTAAGAAGGCGTTCATGGGAAAAAGACAACTGTTGTGCTCAAAGAAGATAGGACTACAAATCAGGAAACAGTATGTTAAAACATTCGTGAGGAGCGTAGCAATATATGGATCGGAAGCATGGGCAATTGGAAAAGCTGACCAGAAAAGACTGGGAGCCTACGAAACCTGATTCTGGAAGAGGATGCTGAAGATAAATTGGTCGGACAAAATAAGAAATGATGAAGTGCAAAGAAGAGTCGAAGAGGAAAGGACCCTATGGAACATCATGCAGAAAAGAAGAGCAATATGGATTGGACACACCCTGAGAGACAATTGGTTGGTGAAGAACATAATTGAAGGCAAAATAGAGGGAAAAGTCCCCAGAGGAAGACTGAGGAATAAGTTCATGGATCAAATAAAGAAGGAAGTAAATAGGAAGAGATACCAGACGGTAAGGGAACTAACTCTAGACTGGGAAGGGTGGAGGGCTGCAGTCAACCAATCTTAGGATTGAACGAACAATAATGATCTCAAGAATTGAGGAGCACAACGATATCTTTTATGATTGACTTCGGTGATGAAGCGGTGAGTCCATCGTGGGAAGCTGGTGCCCACAGGATCATCAACGGTTAAATTATGATGACATTTGGGAACTATGAAGGAAAGAAGCGGTTGGCTAAAAGTGAGTGGAGTGGAGAGTTAAAGCTGACCAATATTTGGATTGATGACTGCTGGAGAAGGATGGAAAAGGCGAGGTGGAGGGAGAGGATGACTGACGAGGAAGTGCCTGAGATGGTGTGAGAAAAAAGAAAACATCTTAGTGAAATACGAGATCGACAGAGTAAGAGACTTGAGGAATTGATAATTGATGGGTTGCTCAAGAATGTGATAGAGGGAAGGGTGCCGGGCAAACTGGGAAGAGGAAGGAAAAGAATGGGTTTCATGGACAGGATGAAGAAGGATAGCTTGTATGCTGAGGCGAAAAAGGATATACTTGAGCGAGATAGGCCCCTGTAAGTGCAGAAAATTGGGAGTAAGTTCTCTGACATTTATCAGAACCTAATTTTATCGGTAGAATACTTTAAAAAAAGATGATACCGTTGGATTAAGAAAGACCGTAGAACGGTATAAGGCAGCTAAATAGAGAAAATATCCAGATGGAGAGCACGGATGATGAGGACATTGCTCTCCCGTGGATTACTCACATCGCGAATATCCTATACAGACTTCTGATCCTCCCAAAACCTACTGCATAATGACCCTCGTGAAAACGTTTTAGGAAGACCCTCCTCAGCGTGATGGGAGAACTTTTTCGATGATGTATGATCGGGCGTTTCTCTGTGCCCCGGCTCTGCTGGTGAAACTCGCTGAATTAATATGTGAAATCTTCATGCGTAAATAACTAATCATATGTTATAGCTTAGACTGTGTATGAATTGTGCAACAAGCCTTCTGATTCAAACTCATCCACTTGTTCAACAGGTTCCCCGTTTCCTTTCATTATGCAGTGATTATTCTCATTCTTCATGTGAAATTCAAACTCTTCGGCTTGTAGTGCTTGCATCATTCTCTTCTTCTTTCTCTCTGACTTCACCTGCGTTTCCTGTTCTCTCTGTCATTAGCTAGCCCTGTAAAAGAGAAGGGTATAATGAAATATTCTCCTCTTATTTTTTTCTCATCACTGTATTTATCCTTATCACACGCGTTAACATTAGTACTTACGAGGCAAGACAGTTAATAGTAATGGAATAATAATGGAATTCATTACTTAGGTTATGGTATTGTTAGTATTAGGAACAAAATCAACAGGAAAGTAGGGAAGAGGTATAAAGTTGAGTTGTTTGAGATTTTCCGCCGACTTTATTGAACTAAATAATATTACCGATCACTTTTGACGCAATAATGGTAACAGTTGGAGAAATGGGATGATGATCTTCCATTCAAGAAAGCATTGACAAATTGGGAATTCTCGCGGGGAATATTACCATGGGAGACAAAATAGAGGAAAAAGTCCCCAGAGAAAGACCGAGGAATAAGTTCATCGACCAAATAAATAAGAAAGTACATAGGGAGAGATTCCAGGAGATAAGGGAACTTGCATTAGATAAGTAAGGGTAGAGGGCTGCTGTCAACCAATCTTAGAATTGAACAACCAATGATGATGATTGCCATGGCTTGGACCCTCAGAGATTATTAATAATACTTTGATAAAAATCATTTTAAACGGTATTCTGTGTAACCATTACACGCCATAACCCCTGAGCCTCTAAAAGTGTTCGTCCGTTTGACCCTCTGCCTATGCGGCTGTACTGAAACTCCTCAATCGTCCTGTCCATTTATCACAAGCTATTTGCCATCATTGTATTCCCCTATTTGAAAAGGTATCGCGTCCAAGTTTTCTTTCAGCTCTTAAAATTCTGGACTTAAATCACCACTGACCAATACCGGGCTTAAAATTGGTAAAAGTATTTTAATAGGCCGTCCGAAATAATGATATCCCATAATTCTTTTCTCTTCGCCTAACTCGTTCTTTTAATGGCTTCATCCCAGAAACTGTCCCAATTTTCAGCTTTTCATATCCGATTGACCGCTTTTCTATATAATTACGACTGTATTTAATTTCCTTGCGGCTCACTGTCCTTTTGATATTATATCTACGATCCCCTTCTACTTCTTTTGGTATGATACTTCTGCGGGTTGATTGGGTTGTCATGGCTGCGCTGAAATTGTTAGTGGCTCGTGTGATTTTATTTGTGGTTGTTTGTTGCTCTAGGCGTTTATTACAGTTCATATATTTTATTTAGTTTTCCATCCTCTGAGCCAATGTTTAAGGTCTTCTTCCTTTTTTGGCGTTAATCAAATATGCGAATAATTTAAGCTTAATAAGATGGCAATATTAACCCTGCTCGAGAACGTACTATAGAGCTAAACTCTTTATAAAATAAAAGAATTATGCAAAACTTTGTCGGCAGTAGTTCTGATGGACGGTTTTAGAACCTGTATCTTTTAGGAATTAAGGCTGAATGGGCGGAATGATTCTATTTAGGACTTGTGGAGGCATCAAAGAATATGGAGGAAAAAACTTTGATAAGCGGCTCTGGGGCATGGATATCCCCTCAGGAAAGTGTTGGCCCAGGGGTCTCATCCGTGAAATCCTTGACAAATTGGATGCAAAATGGCGCATTTTTTGTTGTTTGGAAAGTATTTTTATCTATTTAAAGGAGAAATATTTTTACTGAATACACCTTTCCTTTTTTAGTTTCCTCCAAGTTTTGACTAACTCCAAAATTATTTTGATTTAAAAACGCATTAAGTGCATGTAGAAACTCTTCATTTAGCTTAAGGCAGGTTCTCACTTTCGTATTTCCTAGTAAAAAATAATATAGGCTTTTAGTTTTGGATTATGTAAAATGATAGACCATGCCGGGATTGGGGACGAGGCAATCGTCCCCCTTGTGGCCGCCAATGCTCACGAATGTGTGAGATATGATACGAGGGGAAAAGAGGGATGTAAAAAATCAAACGAATGATTCGGAACAGGACTGGCGTTGCAATCTAGTTGCACAATGTTCTTTTAGCTATTACTCTGGGCAAGGAGATGCGTAGTGACCAATCAAGGCATTTAGCTGGAACTTTAAAAAACTGAGTTATAAATCGGAACGGGCAATATTAAACAAGAGAGGATTTGCTCTAGAAATCCACAATGATTCGATAATTGGTTTTCTGGAAGCGTTAAAAATTGCCTCACAATCAACAGAACGTGCGGTATAATCAGTGGGAGACGAAAGAATAAAAAAATCATTTTACCGCATGCGCAGGCAGCTTTATTTCATGTATCAAAAATACATCATTCTAAAGTAATATACATATCTCCATTTTAAAAAACTACCAAAGGAGAGAAACCTTTCTCTTGTCGGCAGCCTTGTTTTTTTTTGCTTTATCCGTTGCATAGCAAAGAAGGGTTCTTTTTTATAGTTTTTTCCATGCTTTTCCAAAGGTTCCCATTCACATCATAATTGAGCGCGGTCCCTTTTCAGTTCCGGGGTGGTGGTAGAGGGAAAGGGATAAGGAGTGAGGGCAGGATATTGAAAGCAGGATATGACTCATGAGAGGGAAGTCGAAGTGGGTGATGGAAAGGTCGAGGGCGGCGCGCAAGTATCGCAAGGTCTCCTTCTGGGCGTCGTTTCGATTTCCAAGGTCCGCCGCCAATCCTGGGCGAGGCGCTACTTCTCGGCATTGTTGATATTTGTCGTCAGCCGTCTTGGAAAGGTCTTCATGATGAAAGCGCGGGAAAGAAAACCTTTCATTGCTGTATTTCGATTACTGAGTTCGCGGCAACTTATTTCGGGCACTTGGATCGAAAATCTAAGTTGTTTTTTATTAACTGTATGTCCTGTAAAACAAAAAAAAACACGAACGAACTCGCCGCCGCGGGATTATTTTAGCCGCCGATTCATCATTTTTGAAGACGCGTCGCACTGAAAGTAACCGAGGATCACGATACTCGCCGTCGGCGATCGAAGCGGGGTTCAGACGTCACAGGAAGTCCTCGTTGAAGGCAAGCGCACGCCCAAATTCCTCCCGATCTCATTCCCTTGACATGGGGTCTAGACAACGCGGTTCGCCCTGGTGACGGGCGGGGATCCCTTCGTGTCAGACGATCTTGGGAGGTTCAGGTGTGGAAAATTGAGGGAAAGGATATTTGGGAAACGGGGGGAGGAAGGTTTCGGTGAACAGCTTCGGGAAGAGCACGGAATGGACCCATAGATCCTTATTGTTTTCTCAGTTTGTTATTTTTTTCTTCTCCAGGTGGTTTCGCTATATTTTTTTATCCATCACGTCCACGCCTATCTTTCGCGTTACATGGGAAGGATGAGGGTTGACTCTCGACTCAATGATGATGCTGGCGGGATCTGGCGGTGGTCTCTCTCTTTCTCCTGGTATATGCTTCAAAAGGGCGAGCGAGGAAAGGACGGGACTCGGAGGATTTGGTGCACAGCTGTCGCTCATCTCCTTCCCTCTCTTCCTTTTATCCCACGCCTTCCCAGGGTTGTCCTCTTTCGCGGTGTTTAGTTGCGGCCGTAGTTGGGGTTGGCAGCCCTCTGCCTGGCGATGAACTCCAGAGACCTCTGGATGGCGATCGGAATGGGCGGTGCCACTGGAAGGTGTGCTCCCTGCGAAGAAAAAGAAAGGGGCATTTCACCATTTGGTTTTTCACGGGTCGATTGATTATTGTGTGAAATTGTTGGACCTTCGGGCTTGCTAATACAATAGAGACACTGTCGTAGAGAAAAATTTTATCTAGAGCGACCCCTAATGCGTATGACGTCAGGCAAGGCAAGGCCGCGTACAATATCTGGAAAGCCCAAGCTGAAAAAGGTATCTTTTTCAAAAAAAAATTCGTATCTGACGATATACGTGGAAATTTCAGATTTTTATACTCATGCGGTATGGTATCATGCATGTTTCACTAAATATTCAAGTTAATTATATTTTTCAAGTTAAAAAATCAAAATGTATTGGATTTTGGGGAATGTGTGAACAAAGAAACGAAGAGCATGAATGGAAGCGATGACCTTGTTGTCCGTTTTGATTCGGTGAAAATTCTCTACGCGGTGAAGGAGAGAAACAAAGGAATTAATACTGAGTAAAACCGTCCATAAATTTATAACACACGACCTCGGTGTTGACAGTCGTTGATTACCGAAAGGTTATATCTATACGTGCTGGTATAACCCAGAAGTGTGTTAAAAATGTTCAAGTATGACTTTTTAATGTTTCATTTGTTTTTTCCTTTCCCTTACCATATGGAGCGAAATGAAATTGACGCAATCGAGACCTGGCATTTGTTTTAGGCAATGAAGCGAGTTGTGTCCCAAATCCAACGTAAAAATCAGCTCGAAGCATCGAAAAGAAAGGTAAACTGGCGAAGGAATTGCAACCTGCGGAAGAGACGAGATAATGCTAATGGATGCCGGCGAGCGAGCGATTGGAAGATATGCGCCAAAAACTCTGGACACGGAAGGCGATTCTGTTCGGGGGCGCCTGGCGGGCGATGCTAGCGCCTTGCCCGCTAGGTCGGCTTGAGGGGCATGAAGCCGCGTGACCCCAGGAGGCAAATTGAGGTGTTTATTTTCTCTTTTCGAGGCGCAGTTTTTTGGCACACGCCCTTTTCATTTCCCTTCCCCTGTTTCGTGAACGGAGTGGCCTTTAGACCACCGTTCTTATTTATTCCCATTAGGAAAGGCGGATCGGGCAATGGAAAGGTTTTCATAAACCGTTACATTCTCGCCAACGATCCGGCGGAGGATCTTTTGCCTTTTAGATCGTGCCACCTGCCCAGAAGACCGAAGGATTGAAAGAAAATAATTATGAAAAAGGAGCGTAAACCCATGTAAAAGTGGATTCCAGGAAAGAGAATATGCGGGACAAGTCGAAAAAATTATGAATGATTTTATTAATTTATGCTCAAGTTTCCCCTGAATAGATATCGCATTTGACGGAAAAATTATGGAAACTGAGATAGTAATAATCATTCCCGGAGAATGGATGTATGTTACAGAATGATTACATTTTCACCGAAGTGGCAATAATACGTTGCCATTATGATAGAAGCGTAGCTTTGGTCGCGGCTGGCTGACCTGGGTGGAGGATACATGTAATCGCTCGTAGCAAGAAAGGATGAAGGTTAGACTCGTAATAAGTCGATAAGTCACATGGATGCCGGTAGGCAGTAGTGGGGAAATCATATCAATTTTAAAGAATAGTATTGGTTGACAAGAGTAGTTAAGGTGATGATGCAATGATCCTTGATCCGTGAGGAAATTTCTCTTCTGGCACGCACTGTCAGAAGTCGACAATCACTAGGCCATTGTGGTGGAAGCCTTGCTTGGATCCCTTAATTCTCTCCCGGATTATTTTTTGAGCGAATACAGTATATTAAATACTATTATTTTTTATCGAATGGTTGATCATTTAGTTTATCTATGCTTTCCACTCATGTGATTTATGATTTGAGTGAGTGTAGGCAGGTGTAATTTTTTGAGACCGTGCAATGAGTCAATTATCTATTCATTCGAGGGAGTATTGTGTTACCTACTGTTTAAGGATTCAGTGCCTAGTTTGTGATTCTTAGCTGGAAGTTAACTTTTATTAAAGATGAGTTCGACCTCTCCAAAATTAATAAAGTTCATGTATTTATGAAATAAGTCCATGCCTTTACTATTTATTCATTTTTAACCCTCTATGAACGAGCGAGTCCAATTTGTTACGTTTCAAAATCATTTAAATATCTGCTTTCTGTGAGGCTTTTCCATTATTTTTCTGTGATAGACAGATTTGTAACGCTTCGGATTAAGTGTGTGGAATGTTGCGTCTCTTTCGGCGGTTTGTCAAATAATTTGAATAGATGAATTTGTGACGCTATTCACTGAAGATGGCGTGCTCGGTGGACCTTTGAAATAAATAGTTTCAGCTGTCACACGATGAAAAAATTGGGAAAGTTCAAAAAAGGCACGCTATGAAGGTAATGCTGGAGTATACCTTTTGTAAATATATTTATGTTAAGTATTATTGTAAATGAAATTCATACATCACATTTCAAATTTATCCAATCAATTGCAAATTTTTTAAATAAAGCTTAAGTAGCACCTTTAAAAAACTAATATAGTGGCTGTATTTTTTTCATGCTGATGTTTTATAATTCTGTCCGTAGAGAGTGAAAGATATTTGGTAAAAACGGCATTGTATTTAATTATTTTTGCTCGATTCGTACCATTGATATCTATTAAGACTGGTCTTCCAGGTATTCATCAGCGATAAGTGAGAATCAATTGTGTACAGACGTGATCAACAAAGGGAGCACGACAGGCATTCACTGTGAACCGAGGCAAAATCGTTGCTCCGAATAAGTTAATCCTTAAAGGAGCATCGCTGAAAGCTGGTGAGTACAATTTGTTTTAGCTTCCGACAATGATAGACGGTTCACTCGACTTCGGACGATATTCATGGCGGCTAATGCCGGAAGTCGCCGCACGAAATAGTCAAACTTGAAATGAGTCGCGTGAGGGAGAATGCTTTACAAACGAGAGCGTATTTCACTCCGCGCCCTATTTTTTATGCAACTCTCTGTCGGGTGGTAACCTCTAGAGAACCTGCTGAGGCCCCATCTCTCTTCTCCTTCGAGTAATCGCTCGCACGCGTTTGTCCTTATCGCGAGAGAGAATCGAAAGTTCAGATGCATCACTTCCTCGACTCTAGTGGTGCGCTAGGCCTTCGGGGCAGTGATGGGAGGAGGGGCGTCCCACGTCTGCACATCTCCGAGAGCCCAAATCATCGGGCACTCGCCTCTCTCTCTTATCAAGATTTGCTCAATTGCGGAAAGTGTTTACCGATTAGCATTTCATCGACTCGTTTCTCCGCGGGTGGTGAGATCTTAATATTTTGAAATGATACACAAAGGATATCGAACTGTGTACTTTATTTTCAACTCGTACAACACGTGGTTCAACTGACACGCAGTTATCATCAGGTACAACTAAGTTTAACTAACTAGTTATACTTGATGATAACTGCTAGTCAGTTGAAACACGTGTTGTACGAGTACGATGACTGCTAGTCACACGTTTTTTCGAGTTGAAAATGAAGTAGACAGTACGACATCCTTTGTGTGTATTTTTAAAATGCTATTCTACAACATCTTGCCTAAGAAAGTGGAATTTCATTTTTTTAGATAACTCACGTCTGTTTCTTCGTTTTTCTTTCCAAAGCCACCTAAATGCCATGTTTTCCGTTATCATCTGATACCAGTAATTGACTTGGTGACATTCTAACGCAGATGACAGGAAAATATTGATCTGAAATATGCGTTTTTACAAACCTAAGTATTTTCATGAGTCAAATAGGAGGCAACTGACCGCTGAGGGGATTTTCGCCGTTGAGAATTTGTGAGTAAACTGGTGAGAGAAGAATCGATGGATTGGAGAAATGGGTAAGGGTTCAGTGAAACTTAGCCTAGACACTAGGCTACGCTCTCGATAATGCTACTACTGGACTATAGATTAGCGTCAAATCCGACTATCGTAGTACTCGTACACTTGAAATTAGCTCCACCTAGTACAGTACTAGAGATCGAAATAAAGCTGAAAATTCCACGTCACTTTTGGAGTTCAAACCTGGAACTTGGGGATGGAAACTTTAACAATGTATCAATATATGCATCGGGTAACTCAAAGTTTTCCCCATTTTTGTTAAATCTCTGCTGTCCTCATATTCCTTTCATTCCGGAGAACCCACTCAGGATCCCAGGCTCGCCATTCGTTTATTAAGATTTCGTTCGCGTCACTCAACGCTATCATTATAACGTCTAGAAAGAAATATATGCCAAGCGATGATTGTCTTCGTTATGACTCTAAATCACTCTAATTTAGTCTGATCTCCTTCGGGGAAGAAAAAAATCCGTGCTCAATATGCGTGCTGATTTTGTAACATGGGTTCGCAGAAATTTTTGGACGCTCGCTTTCTCTCTTTCAGCGCGCTCAGATTCATTCTCGAGCCTTGCGCTTAGCACACGTTCGCGCTTAAGGTAGATAGAGCGATATTGTCATAATAGAGACCGTATTCGAATCATACGTTTTATTTTCAGCAGCTCTAGTGGATACATATTGCATTATTAATGGTGCAATATTATACTTCTACACGACTGAATTTATGATAAAGAAAATAAAAATATCCTTACGAGTCTTTAAATTGACTCATTTTTTCCACGCGGTACGTTTAAAACTCCTTCACAAGGGAAAGTTATTTTGTGATTCTGAAAAAAATACTGCGGTGACAATATGATTAACTTTCAAAAATGGTTGATAAAACATTCAAATACACGGTGTTAGTTTCTAGACGACATAGTCTAGGTGTTAGATATTCCTCATTTTTTTAAATAATGTCTGTTTGGAGTCCATACACGTACCATTTCCCTTTTAAAGGGAAATGGTACGTGTATGACTATTAAAAGCTAGAATTCTTTGGGAAATATCTTTGAAAGTAGTTCGTTAAGGGGATGATATTTTGGGATATATTTTGGTATCTTTGGGAGGGTGAGATATTTTTCATTATAATGAGAATGAATTCATTGATTTCTGGGTGAAATGATGTTTCGCTCAAATTACCGTAAGAAGGAGGAAAGGGACTCTAAAATTCGTTTCCAAATACTTTAATATATTGAACACCAAATTAAAGCTTTTCGTTCTTGCATTGATTGACTGTACATGCTTTTGTTAAAAACTGATTTCGTTTAGCATTATTAAGATTTTCGTCGGTGACCTTGAGAGGTAGAGTTCGTCATTTCATAGGTCCACTTATCAGCGTGGGAATGAGAGTGAATCTGGCTTGACGATCTCTGTTCGTTTACTTTCTCCGACGGTGAGTCATTTCACTCTCGATGCACTGTGGAGTCACGGCTCTCTAATGAATCACTGTGGAACTAAGGTAATTTTTTCATGAATTTTTTTAGTTTGGAGATATGATCACGCCTGAGCCCTTGTCTGAGATATACAGGTCGTTTGTGACACCCAATTAGAGCTAAATATTCTAAATGTAATATTATTCGCGAGTGATATTTTTTTATAGCAGTTGCAATTTATTTTGACCTCCATAGCACCACATCCGTATTATGCATTCTATCTGAAACATCTCACCCGAAGTATTTTAAGGATACGAATTGTTTTGTATTTACTGGATTTATATGTAGAGCGCTTTCAGAACTGGGAATGTTTAGTGTCGTAAGGAATATAAGACGAGAAGAATCACTCCTAACATATTCATGATAATACTAATCCTAAACTAAACCCTGAGGCCTACACATTTTCTGCCATCTGCGGCTTTATCGAGATTTAAATTAAATTTTTTTTATTAATAATGCATCAGAAAAATATGTTATGAGATGTCTGTTTTAGAAAAGGGTGTAGCCATAACTGTCACTTACATACAGCGGCTAATTCTCGAATGCCTGATTCTTGCCAAATGATTTCATCACTAGACAGTTACTATGTGAAGGGCATATATATTATATCAACACAATAAAAATTTCAACTCATAACAAAATTAATAGACGATGATTCTTGTTGTATCCACGTGTCTCATACGACTGCGGTGCCGTTAGTGTCTGACCTTCCCTCCACTGTCTACCTTTAATTTAACGTAAATGACATGCCACTTTACCATTAATGCGAAAGCAATCTCTTTCTTCCAAGCTGATAGACGTTATTCCTTTTATGTTAACTCTGTAATCCTCCTGAGCCGAGCCATATATACTCGGTATCCAAATTGACTGCATTTATGCCTTATAGTAATAATGATTCCCGGAAACATTTTAGCCAACCTAGTGCCTTAGAAAATGGTCTGTCGTGGACTGAAAAATGCATCTGATTGTAGTTCTCTCATTCATATCGAATTTCGAATTATACATTTTTGAAAGAATTTAATTTGTTCTAGCGTCTATAATTTTACCTTCAAGGGTATTTTCTGTGAGAAATGTCTCGTGACTTATATGTTCACTCCTCCTACGTGCATAACTGAACTCGCTGGTTTTCTTTCACTCTTGCTATACTCATGCTTCTTTGAGGATACGATTAGCTAATTTCATTTCCGCTGCCTTTCCTGTGAAATTAGTCTTGCAGAAATTATAATTGTGAAAAAGAGAATCGCTTATTTACGTGCGACAGAAAAGTTTTCCCGAAGTGGAACTTTCAACAACGAATTTCATGGTTAACTACTGGTAAGCTAATAATCGAACACAAATGCCCCCCAGCTATGGTGACGCGCGATGACTGTAGTTCCGTGCAAAGTTCACGATACGTCTACGTGACCGTTACTCGGTTGATTCAGAGAGAAATGAATTTTCCACTGGGGCGGAAATGCAAATTTTAATTCGCGATCCCTCATCAACTCGGTCAGCTCGAAGCGAAGACGGCGCCTTTCAGGTGAGCTCGTGCATACGTACCCACGAGCGCCCTCTGTAAGTGTCTTGGAAATCTGTTCGGTAGGTAGTTGTCTGAGACGCGGGGGACGGAGGAAGGAGACGGCTTGGACCGAAATTAATAGGCGCTCAACCGGCGATAATTGCGAGGGCATCTCTCGAGACGAGGAACGTGCATGCGGGGGCGGAGAGAAAGGAAGAGGGGTCGGGGACGAGACTGCCCTTCTCTCTTCCTGGAGTCGGCCCGGGGCGGACACTCGGAACGTGGCCCTGTCCGACGTACAGGGCACGTTCAAACTGAGCACGTGCCTTGTTCCTATCTCCTTCCCTTAGTGTTGGAAATGAGATGTGGGCTGATTAAAAGGAAGAGAGACGGAGGGAGAGGAATACGTGGGTGGGATGCTGGGAGGATTTGATTTGATAATCCTCTCTCCTCCTGCTGGCGGGTTGCCTTAAGGAAGATTTGGAGACGAGTGATGTGCGATATGGCGATATATCGAACGCATGATGGACTAGGGCGTGGCCGCGGTTTGGTGTAACGTGTGCGTTCGCGTCCGTCAATCAACCTTTATAAGGTGCTTTAAATCTTAGTTTAAATGGTTAAAACGCCTTTTAAAGCCTGAAACTGTGGACGTTTGTCATTTAAAAGAGTCTTGCGTTTCAGATAACGATAGGCACAACCATGATCTGACCCTAGAGACGCTACCGTGGATCTTTCGTACATGTTCTCACCGTTGATAGACAAAACGTGAACATCCACTGTTGCGAACCTGTCGCAGGCACATAAAACGCGACTCACTGAACTAGCTTGAAATTTATAGTAATTTTAAAAAACAGGACTTAGTTTATAGGACGTATATCGAATTGTGCGTATTCATTTAAACTAGTAAAATTAAAATAAAGGGATTGCTTGCCCGCTGTTCAGCTTAAAATTCATAACAATCTTTTTATGGAAAATTAGAAAGAAACAAAAGTTTGGAGATACATTTAAATGTTTTTCTTACACATTATAACTCATTCATCACGATTAAACTTCAAGTTTCTTCATTATTAAATGTCAAAGAGAACGTTATGCTCGAAAACGCAAAAAAACCTCACTTTTTACGTTCCCATTGCGGTAAGAAATTGGAAGTGTGCTGCAAAAATAACAGGCAACCGTAGCTAACCGCAAAACAAAGTAGGCTTAAGTTTGACGTAACTCGCATTCTTGTACGTACTATGGCCATTTTTTCATCAGTTTCCAAAAGCGAGTCCACATTATTTTTGTGCCGAAAGTAGGTATGACATAATTTTCGGTTACGGCCCAGCAAACTTGATGTTGCGCGTAATAATATCGAATAAAACAGCATCTTTGATATTTTTGTGGTATATTTCCACAGTCATATTTAATGGTAACTTTTACTACGCCACAGAATTTAAAAACAAAATACGACCCGGATTTGACCCGGGATGATACTAATGCATTGAAACCCGGGTTGTGTTTTTATTTCTGTGGTGTAGTAAAAGTTACCATTGAATATCACGCAACAGTATCGATACGTCATAGACATATCCATATCATGGCTATTAGCTCTGTTATACAATAGTCCTGATATTGCTCTCACTGCTCTAATGTTATAATCAAGTGTATGAGTTGCCATCAAATCGATTCTTTTATATCTTAATATGGTCGATATGGAAAATTAATTATCGCGAAATCTGGGCAGTAAGGTGATGTGTCAGCCATCTCTCACCGGTGACTGACGGATTCTCTACTTTCACTCTCTCCTCTCCACTCCCTAGGGGGCGAGACAGCGAGCACGAGACAGTACGAGCCATTTTCGCGGCGGACATTCCGTCACGCCGCTGACCCCCCACTCCTTCCCCCGACTCCAAGATCGCGCCGGTATCTCACACGCTCTGGAGTCGTGATGCGTTTTGTCGGTGCAAACACCTCGTGATTCATGCCGTGTACGCTATGAATACTCGGCTAAAAATTTTTGGACATATGACGAAAGCTGTAATCGGCTTGTCGTGTTGGAAAGGTGAGTGTTCAAAAGAAGTCAGAACTGCTACCGTTCCTTGCGTTCGTCAATTAGTTGGACGCCAAAGCTTAAGTCCTCAGAGCGCTTGAATTGACTGAGAAATCTATTTTGCTCTGGTTGACTTTCTTGAATGATTTCAACGAATTGTTACTGAGATGAAAGTTTAATGCTTTCAGATCGCTCGCACATATTCAAAAACGTACGCTCTCAATTTTGATGTTTAAAATGGTATATTTTTAGAATAGTCTATTTCTTTAAATCGGTTTTTCAATGGGGTGGGGCATTCCCTAAATTCCAGGATTCATGAGCGGCACCCGTCATGCGCCGCACCTGTCCAACCCTATTTGAAGTTCTCTCCCAAAATTCTAAAATTCTGCATTCATAAAGAAATTCCTTCCTGTACGCTTCATATTTCTTATTACCGCTCAGTGAATTTTCTCTTTCCCAGATTGCCAGATTACGACCATTTTGTTAGATTTGATTTTCCCTCACTGAAATTAAATGCATCAATTTATCTTTTTTCCCATTATTTCCTTTTAATAAACACGAAATAACACTCGGTCCAACTTGGCGGAGTTCCGTGTTAATTAGTAAAAATAACTTTTACACTCCACTGGTCTGTTCGCAGATCAATTTATGCCCAATCAGGATTTCGATACCTGGCATCATCTTCATGTGGTCCGAGAGCACCTATCCGGCATCGAAATCCAGTTTGTGCAATAATTTGATCTGTGAACTGTGTGTAAAAGTTACTTTTACTAACGTTAATAAACACAAATTGCCATATATGTGTACACTCAACATAGTTCCAAGATTTTTCTCTTTACTTTCGCTGAAAACTATTTCTTTCTTATCCCTTCAACCCCTTATTGTAATCTTCTCGGAATATAATGAGTTGTTGCTGTTTCAGTTTAGAACCTGTTGAATAAATTGCGATAGGAATCTTCGTGTGGGTTTTGCGCGATAACTTTTTTCGGCCTATCGGAATTGAGTTGATCACAGGTAGGCGGTGGAAGGAAAGGAAGACAAATGAGTAAGTCCAAAGTATTTTACGTGAGGTGAGAAGAGGAAACATGTGGAAGTGATTAGATGAGACGGAGTTGGTGGTTGAAAGAGGCAATGAGGGGAGAATGCCTGGATGTTGGGGATGTTGTGCAAGCGGGGAATGGGAAGAAGAGAAGCGGTTTCATGGACGGGATGAAAAGAGGTAGGACATATACTTAGATAAAGAAAATAGTTGTGTCGTTAACCAGAGGTTTTTTTTAAGTATTCTACCGGTTAAGGTAGGTTTTGTTGAATGTCAGAGAATCTCCTCTCGGTTCTCTACAGTTTCAGGGGCATATCTTGTTCTAGTATATCCTTTTTCTCCTCAGCATACGATCTACCCTTCTTCATCCTGTTCATGAAACCTATTCACCTATTCTCCTTCTCCCTCTTCCCCGCTTGCTCAATATCCTTCCCTCTATCACATTCTTGAGCAACCCATCGCCCCTTTTCACATCCTCCAGCCACCTACTCTGCCGTTCTCAAATTTCCTTAAGAAGTTTCCTTTCTTCGCCCACCATCTCAAGCATATCCTTATTAGTCTTCCTACACAGAACAAAGGTATGCGTCGTTTAAAATAAAGAGAATTTTTACTTTCTTCCATTTAGACCTGCCGTTGGCGGTAGATTAACCTAATAGTAATGATTTGTTTGTTGCTGAGTTACTCCCTCTCCCTTCTCAAGACGTTTGTGTGGCGTGTGCTGCTCCATGGCTGTTAAACCTGGACGTCCGGGGAATCAGATAAGAAAAGGTTGGATGAGTGAGAAATGTGGTGCTACCGTAAAATGCTGAAGATTCCCTGCGTAGACTGAGTCACCAACTGTGAAATGATAAGGATAGGGGAGGCGCCATGTTTGCTCGAGACAATTAAATGAAGGAAAGCAACATGGATCGGCCATATACTCCGACATTCATGGTATATCGCCAATATACTGGAGGGCACAGTGGAAGGGAGGAACTATAGATGCAGGTCTAGACTGGAGAATACACTGGACAGATTTTGGAAGAGCTGGGATGTACCTCATACAACGTAATGAAGGAGTTGGACCAGGACAGAGAAGAATGGAGGAGAATTGCTGCTTCAAACCAATCCTAGGGTTGTAACCCAAAGAAGAAGAGAAGCGTCACTCCCCCCTCTCATAGCCTGTCTTTTCTCCTCCGTCCGTACTACCTTCTCCACTACCCAACTCCTCCTTGCCCTCACACCCCCCCCCCCCCCACCGTCCGTTCTTGAGGCCGCATCCCCTCAGCAAATGACCTCTCAGCCTGCCTTCGCTTGACCCCTCCATGATGTTTGCAAGCGCGAAGCACTTCCCTTGGAACGAATAAGACGTGGTTGAGCAAACCGACGCGGCCGTTTCATTTTATCCACTCCCCCTTCGGTCCGTGCGCCTGTGCGTTGCTTTTATTGATTCCGAAGAATGCAACCTCTTCGGAAAGCCACTAGGTCATCGCGAGTGGACGGCGAACGGCTTTGTTATTGTCTACGATTCCCTAGAATTCCCCGTAATAATCTCTTCTTTTTTCTGATTCTGATCTAATCTCATAATGCGCGTGTTCTCTCATCTTAGCAGTTGTTTTCCGATGAAATCGAGGATTCCAGTGTTTGATTTATTTCCGCGAAATTCGTTTACAAGGAAGAGTAGTTCGGAATGAACGTCGTAGGGCTATTTTATTCCCTAATAAATCTTTGGTTTTCCTGAAAACTTATAAATAAGATGCCTTCGCAGGGGTCAACGTAGGTCAGTGAGCAATCCATGAATATTTCGAGTTGCGGCTCCCTGTTAATAAAGAATCAATTTTGAGATTGTCGGGACAAGTTACGGTTTACCTTTACGGAGTCACCCGTATGTGTACAGTTGTGGGAAATTTCTGCGGAGGAAAAATTATTCGCCTTGACCGGGAATTTAACATAGATCCATAAATATCAATAGAGATCCGGGTCCAAGTCCCTCCAGGGTGAATCATTCCTTTTCTGTGGAGTTTTCGCATTGATGGCAGAGGCACTAATATATTTTTAAGTAAATTTTGGTTGCAGATTTTTAAAAAATGTTAACTTTATGTTTAATCCGGCCGAGAGATAATTTCGCTTAAGCTGGATGACATTATTTTTGCTATCGAATTTGGTTTAAGGATGTTTTAATCCAGACTGCCCGAACGGATTCCTTTCCTAACCAGTTGTATGACAGGTATCATTGATATCAAGATCGCATTCGCGGTGATTATCCTAGGTTTCTGCGGCACGCATGTGTATCGTATACTGTTTTGCGTGACCAATTTTGTAAAAGCTATTCATAACTTTGAAAGTTGGGGCATTGGTATTCTTTTTTTGTTTATATTTCTCGCAGTTATGTAATCCTTCGGACCAAAGAGATGAATCCGACGGCGCCTTTGATTCTTTGCCCATCATTCGCGAACTTTCCCTAATGAACGAATTCCATGACTCTCCGAGCCCAAAAAAAAGACAGTGCCCCTTATAAGGAAAAGCGTGCCGAATGAGGCTTTGGATTCTTGACATCTAATTTAAAATAAATTCAAGATGAGCGGTCGTATGGCAGAACCTCAGGTCATCACGAACTGAAATTAAAATTGATCTGAAAAGTATCCGGATTTGCTACCATCATGTGTTTTTCGAAAATGATGAAATGAAAAGCTATTGGCGTAATGGCATGGATCTTTTTCCCCTATTATTCATCAGCCGAATTGATGTAAATACTAAATTATCATCATCCGTATGACCATACAGACAGCAATTTTATTACTACGCTCTGCCTTCTGTTGCTTGGTTACCTTCTAAATGTTACCACGAGACGTACTTATTTGAAATAACTGCATCCTGAAGGCAATGCCAGAAGGATTATTTTCTATTAATGAGACTCTATTGCTATGTTGCCATGACATTTATTTGCTTACCTTATCATCAACAGAATCAGTATTTATACTCTAATTTTTGTTGAAATGACCACTTGGCTCGGTTATCTTACAGGTCGTTCACTTGTTTTTTGTTGCTGAAAGCTTGAAATATTCATATCTACTGAACTCATTCTGAGACAACAGCTTTTCGAAAGTATTAATGGAAGAAATAAGGAACTGAATGACTTCCCAAGGATGGAAGAGAGTGGAATACATATGCCAAATTATGGTGGATGTTAACATTAGGAATTATGTCGGAATGACGCGGTTAACTGAAAATAGCACGGTGTTTGGAAAAATACTACGAACAAATATTTGTTTTTATACATGCTGATGAGATTATTTGTGTGTTGTTATTAATCTTTCCACTAATGGACGTAGACTGTGCTATATTTTGCCGATTAATCAGTAATGCTAAAAATGGAAGTCCGTAAGTCATCACTAAATTGTATCATCCGTGAGCATCATCAATCGAACTTAAGTTTGCTGCGGCCCTCCTTTTAATTATTATTTCTTCATAATTCCTCATTTTGGCATCCTTCATAATTTTCTCCGTGTTTCTGTTTCAAAAAAATCTAGAAAAGTTTACCTCTACGGTCTCTAAATGTTATTGATTATAGGAAAATTTCCAATGACTGCAATTAATTAATTAATTGGCGCCTCTCGTCGGGACAAGAGTAACCAGAAAAGACTGCTGTGGAGGTAAACGGGACCATAAAACCAATTCCTCGCCAGTGACCAACCACACTCAACCCAACAATGGGATTATTCACTGGCTTAAAGAGGCCTCATGAAGGCTCCCATGGTTGGTTTGAGCTTTTATGTCTTTGAATTAGTCAAATAAATTTTCGAAATTAACATCATAACATTAGCATATCAAAAGATAGTTTCCTGAACTTTGAGTCATAAGCCAGAGATACTTTCGCTTCCTTGACCTACGCCAGACTTGTTTTTTTAGTCTCGTTTCTTTTCCCAAGATCCCATTCGAGATTCCATCATCCCTGTGACATTTGGTTCACCGTTACGTTGAGGAAGGTCTACTTTGTTGCTTCCCTTTCCTTACTGCGTGACTCAATGCCAATCTGATTCTATCATTGTCATACTCATCTCATGCTTGACTCATCTTCCTACGTAATGATTGGTATGAAATCACGAAACCCGAGCTTGAAACGATTCCAGTCGAAGGGTAGTGACAATTTTATACGATTTCTTTACCATATTTTGCCGCAAAATTATACACTGACCAATTATTTTTTTCTCATAACCTGCCGATTAACGGGACCTCCTGAAGACGATTAAATAATGCTTATTAGTGAATTATGTTTTATAATACGAGTTGTTAAGAATATTAATCGAGCCCTCATGACATGAAAAGTGGAAAGGAAATACATAAGATAGCCTCGTGATATTGGACTGGCCACGTTACCTAACCGTTTTCACGTTAGTTTTTACCTTCCAAAGTTCATCAAAAACATTTCAAACGTTTTATCGTAAAACTTACCACTCTATACCCCATTTTTTGCGAACGCTACTGATTCATAATACGCCAATATTACTTCCTTCCCTCTTTGATGAATCTTTCAATTACTGCGTACTGATTCCTTAAGTACGGAATGAAAACTTCTCTTTGGCAGCCGTTCAATTTTCGGAGGAGCCATTTTTATTTTTTTCGGAGTAAAGTTTCCAACAGCAGTCGAAACGCCTCGGTGCCAAGTGAGTTTAGTCGGACGGTCAATACGCAAAGGCTCCATTAGAGCTTAATTGATCATTCAATCAGACTCAGGCTTTCGAAATATCTCTGCCTCCTGTCTGGAAGAAGAAGAGTTGTGCCGTCAATCCAATATAACCGTTGCTGTATGAAGTCGTGCCGAGGCGCTTATACTCTGAGGTCATGTCGCCTTCATGCGATGTCAATATTTTCACGACCTTTTTAACTCCTCGTCCCGAACACAGCGATCCAAACGAATCCTTTGAATGGGAGAATAAAAAAGGCGACCTAGTCCAGCCGTGGCGCTATCCCACAACTGAAATCTGCCGTTCCCATCACCTCTCCTTCTTCTCTGAATGTTGTGCATATTTGCGGCCTTTACAATGCTGAATCACGATCGCTCATGAACTAGCACTTGGCTTCACCTCCGCTTGATTCCGCGCTGATCGCCAGGGATTGTTATCGCCTCGAGTCAAAAATGAAAACTCCCCGAGAGACGCTGTCGGTGATGTACTCTCAGCGTTATGCATAAATTCGATTTCCAAATATCTACCGGGTCATTATTTTCGTTCTTCGCTGGAAAAAATGCGGAAACGAAGGGGATCCATGGCATGAAAAATCGAGCATCGACCTTCCCATTAATGTGTGTGTGCGCAACCGGTTGAACCACTTTCGGCTCCTGAGCTTCTTAAAAAAAAACAAAAGTGAAAAGAGGATCCCACGCCATTGTTTAGACTTAATCGCTCAGCTCAGGATGCTCCAGATATTTCAACCATCCCCATGGAAACCTTTCTGCCATCATTTGTTTATCTGATGAGGCGATTTCGGATAATTTTTCTAGTTGTGTTTGATTTCGATCTCCTGACGTCTTATTTATCTCCCTCTATGGCCGGACGACCTCGAAGTTTTTGAGAGCATTAGCCATGTGTCGCCAATAGATTAAACAAAAGCGAATAAATTGTTAAAACATTGTTAAAACAACTTCTAACAATCAGTTCAATGGCTACAATCATGATAACTTGCGCATGTCGTCTTGATAACTTTTTAAGTTTTCCCTATTGTCTCATATTTTAGTCAATTTAGGCATTTGAGCGAGATATCATTCCACATATAAATCAATGACGTTGACCTCATCTTGAAGAAAATCGTAATTTACCACACCATTCTTAAGGTACCAAAATATTAGGTCCTTATCGCACTACTTTCCGAGATATTTGCCAAAAAAAATACAAGTCATTTTACATGGGAAATGGTACGTGTATTCACTAACAGAGACATTATTTAGGAAATGAGATATTTCTAATGCCTGGATCTGGTCAGAAAATAAAAAATTGCAGATTTTATGTTATCTCAACTATTTAAAAAATAAATCATCTAGTCACCGTTGTATTTTTTTCAGAATAGCAAAAAAAACCTTTCGGTGCGAAGGAGTTTGAAACGAACCACGTGAAAAAATGGAGTCAAGTTAAAGTCTTGCGTAGATATTTTTATTTAATTAATGAGAATTTTAGTCTTATAACAGTGTATTATTGCGCCATTAATAATACAGTATTTACTTCCTTCTTCGTAATCCGGCAGAAATTAGAACGCAAAATTTGAATATGGTCTCCAATATGACTTTGTAAAGAACTCGCTCAAACTACCCTAAGAATCCCAGTCCTATTTTGAGCAACGAAATGAACGGATAGATGCAGAAGATACAGAGCAAGATTCTTTTTTTTTCACCTCATTACTTCTGCATATAATCGTTTGTATTTTTGACGGTCGGAATCAGTTTGGGCCATTTCCTTTCCCTGGCATATTTTTTCGTCTCACCTCGGCGTGGAATCCGGTCTCATCAGCGAAATAACGGAGCGAGATGGGGACGCCTTCTGGTGAAGTATAGGTATAGGATCCCTCGACAACATTAGCCTCGGCGTCCTTTAGTCCAGGGTTCTTGACGTATCCGCGCTCCTGCTGGCTGATTCCGTTTCCGGCGGTGTAGCTGTCGCGAGAGAAACAAGAATTATGATCAGTATATGCTTATTGATATTAAAATACAAAGAAAAGCAGCACGCTTCATAAAAAGCTACCAAGAGCGAACATGTAGTGTCTCATAACGTTTATAGGGATTGAGGTTGGAGCCTCTAGGGACTCGGAGGTTACAAATTAAGCTCAGCTTGCTTGAGAAGTTCAAAACTGGTGTGTTTCAAAGCGACACAGAGTATTATCATGACGCCACACTACATCTCTAGGTCTGATAGAAGCGATAAAATAAGAGAGATACATTGCCGAACAGACAGGAACAAAATATCATTTTTTCCGCGCGCAATAAACGATCACAATTAACACTCAGCTGCACTAAATACACTCCCATAATACACGCCACCATTTCACCTCCAAAAACCTAACATCTTTACACGGCTGATAACCTAATACCCCCTGCCACACGCCCATGTGGTGGCTCACGGGGTAGTATGTAGTTGTAGATATGCGTTACATTTATGGTCATGCCGCCCTCGGAGCTTGAGGGGCCCGGGCAACTATACCTTGCGGGACCCCTGGCTACTGAGATGTGTGCGGTTCTATGCACCTATGGTTTTCGGACCCTAAAATATGGTCATTCGAGCTCTATAACATGAAAACTAATTCTTAGTTTGATTTATCATAATTTTCAATTTATTTATTAGTGTTACATGTTCCTAACTATTTCATGATATCCAATAAATTTTAAATTTCAAATATGGAGTTAAAGTCATAAACCCTAATTTCCGTATTTTGGTGCAAAGGGCGAATATTAAGGTATCCCATGACTAATATCAGATACCTTAACCTGGTGGTCACATCAGATTTTTATGGTTATATTTTCCTTCCTGTGATAAACGAGTTCCTCCAAAATGCGGGGCGCTGGGAGACAGGCCTGGGGCAGTTGCCCCAATGTGCCGGCTGTGAGGGCAGTGCTATTTTTGAGCGTTCTTAATTTTGATGCTCATTAATATGTTGGGAAGCCGTTCTGTAATCAATAATGAAATTTTGCTCAATGCCAACGATAATATGTTTCTCAGCGCGTGAACGTCGGTGATGATTACTGATCACGCCCGCCCAAATAAGATTTTACAGAATTTTTACTTGTCAAAATAATACGTAAAATATTTCTCAAGATATTTTCATTTTATTGGTTCTCATCCGGTGGTTACTGATCAGGCCCGTGTGAACTACATATATTTTATTTTTTTAGTCACCCAAACTGATGATTCAAATCTTTTTATGATACTCTCTCTTATGATATTGGTTAACTTACAGTCACTCAGGATATGCTTCTCCATAACAATCTTGTATTTAATTAAGGTGAGTGAAAACTTGAGTCAAGAAATGAAAGGAAACGGTATCATTCGCCCTATTACATAGTGATGCTTTTGCCAACTATTTTAGGTCGCTTAATTAGATCGCTTAAGCACATTTGTTGCAATTTAATCTCCTCTGATTAATATTAGGGGCCGTGAGGCCATGGTGGTTCCGGAAGAGATTTCTTATCAAACCCAGAAATGGTGAACTTCAATGACTGCAAGTCCTTGTTTGAAGTACCCCTCCCCTTTTGCCCAAATACCACGAAAAAAATAATCTTTGTGTTCGTTAGTTGTAGTATGTGCCTCCTTTAAATCAGCGTTTCCCAACCTAAATACGTGTACCCTGAAGGATGAATGCTTGGTGGTTCAAGAGTACGGAAAAAGTCCTCTAATGGCGGTAAAACATGTTGTACGAGTGGTTGCATACTACTTGGTATACAACTAATTGAGGTAAAACTTAGGAAAATAGCCTAGAGCGGCACTTGGAAGACATGGTTGGGCGCAAAGTCATGGTTGCTTATGATAGTTTGTTTATTTTATCCTCATTTCAACCACACCTGTGTCAACGTGGCCATACATTTCAACTGCCAGCTTTTGTGCTCAGCGTTTCGATACTCATAAGCGCCATCATTCCCGCCTCTGACTGTCCTTAACATCGTCGCCACCTGGCGTTCATGCCCTAGAATCACGAGCTCAAGGCGTGCGGGTCCGAATTTCGAAAGTTGGTAAAGAAAGAAGTACGCAGATCATTGGCGATATCTGTTCGTTGCGTGGATGCAGAAATGGCGTCTCCAATCTACGTGGCAAGTACGCGTATTTTAACTTTGATCGTGCACAAGCTATAAATTACTACACGTGGATATGAGTTTCTCCTCGGATACTTTCGTCTTGCATCGCTAAGGACCCCTTCCGCTACCGCTGGACGAACGCGAATCTAAATCTACATATTACCCTGCGAGCCGACGTATAGGGGGTGTGTCAGGGGGTGTTTGGACACCAGCAGCACTAAGATGTAAGAGATAAGATTTTAGGAGCTGAAATAGTGACGTGTATTATGGGAGTGTATTCAGTGGAGCTCGGTTTTTATTGTGGCCGCTCTTTGTGAGCGGAAAGGACGAGTTTTTTGTACCTCTCTGTTCGGCAATGTATCTCTCTTATTTTATCGCTTCTATCAGGCCTAGAGGTGTAATGAGGCGTCATGATAATATTTTCTGTGTCGCTCTGAAACACACCATTTCTGAATTTTTCAAGCAAACTAAGTCTAGCGTGAAGCCTCCGAATCTCTAGGTGCTCCCACCTTAACACTAGAACGACGGTACTTGGGTACTGACAAGAAGGGCAGACTTAGCCTATTAGGGCTGATTTGAGAATTTCGAATCTCGCGAGGTATTCATGGTTAGGAAACGAAATCACAAAAGAGGATATGTTTTGCTCGACTATTTAAAATGTTTTTATTTTAGTAAATATTACAAAATATACTTGTTTTTTACCTATTTATGAGTACCTATTATTTTTTAATATTGCCGGAAAAAGCGAACAGTTTTGTCTCCGTCACGTGAAATAACATCTTAAATGGGTCATTTTTTTATTTGCAACAAGGTAACACTAGGCAATCAATTTTTGATTAACCTGGTTTATTGTTTTTTTTGTCATTTTTGTTTCTTCTTGTTATCACACTAAACAATATTATGGCTAAAACACATTGCGTCGACAGTAAATATATTTGAACCAAAATGGCTTCTATCGTCGTTATAGGAAAATTCCTAATAATTTGTTAAAATATACGCAAGGTAAATTTGTGACTTCACAAAAGTAAAGATCTCTAAAATGAGCAAAATGTCAAGAAAGCAAAGTTTTAAAAATACATTCATGGGCACAGTGGTGGAAAGAATTACAAAAACTGCCAAAATGGCTAGGATCGTCGTTCTAGTGTTAAACTCTCCAAAAGTTGTGAAACACTATGCTCCCTGGTAGCAGTTTTTAACGAAGCGTGTAGCTTTTGTTTGTCTTTTATTAATTTTTTTGCTTGAATCTTTATAGCTAGTGTCCCAAATGCTCGAGGCATAGTCGAGGTGTGGCATAACCAGAGCGGGTAGCATCTCTCTTTTACTTTTTCATCCAAGGACTTTTCAATGAGGATCGGTTCTTTCATTACGCTGTCGCATCATCGAACGACTTTCATAGGGGTAAGTAATGTGTGCTTCACCGGGTGGTGAAGCTTTCCCCGTGGGCTGTTATAATTGGGGCCGCAAGAAGCCTTCAGCTGATGGCGATCTCCTTCCTTTGCCTTGGAGAGCGGCTTCGAGTTTCGCTCCGCGGCATCATCCCTCTCATTTAAATCACTTCACATCCTCGAGATGAGGTAGGATAAGTCGCGACTTCTGCTGGAGGACGACGCATTTGGAAGAAAATAGTTGGAATACGAAAGCCACCGGCGTTCGGGACGATCCGCGTTTATGCTACAGCATCCAGTACGCACCCAATTGATTCGCCTTCCATCAACGAGGTGAATCGACAATAAACTCAGTAAATACATCCGCTTGGTCATCAGAAACCTTTGAAAATCTTTGGAGATGAGAATACAATTAGCCTCGACAAATTTTCTCGCCCATGGGAGTTTATGTCTAGTTTGTTGTTTCGCCGACAGTTGGCGTAATTGATGTCGTTACGAGCGTGTGGTAACTGATTCAAGTCTCCTGGAGCAAAGATATCGCTTAGTTGCATTTTGGTGTTATGTCATGTCGAGAGTGTCTTAAGACGGTTGGAACGATTTTCGCTTATTTACAGATTTTCTTGACATTTTTCATACGCGTACTCATTAGTAATATGTATGGAATAAAAGCGAAATAATTGAAGGTTAATATTTGGTTTCTTGGCAGTTAAGTCCTATTTTAAAACACAACATAATGGCTGTTGTCATATATTTCGAAATAATTCGGTGACTTTTGTACAGAGTTTCTCCTAAACGCTAAAAGGTACGTTTTAGCACTTTGATAAATGAGCAATTTCCTCTGTGATATGACTTATTACGACCGGTTTCGCTTTTCACAGCATCTTTATATAATTATAATGGTCTTAAATCAATATTAAGGTATTTTCTCGAATAAAAAAAACGTATTCACGCACGGTTTTTGCTTAAATTTTGAATTTCGCGCCGTAAACCCAAGTCACAATACTCCTTTAATTGAGACGACACTTTTTAAATAAAATTTTTGCATCATTTATACTACTGCGTGTATGGTTAATTCCTTCGTTAAAACAGATTCACTCAAATGAAGAATGGTCCAAGAATATTTTTCGGCGTACTTAAGAAGTTTTTAAAATGTGCGCTCAACGAGTCACGATTCGCGCTCCAACCACCGTTGATGGTACGCATAAAATATGGTTGAATTCCTTCCTAAATAACTCGCATGTCCCTCGGCTATCCTGTGAGGAAACACTCGAGGAGCCCATGGATCTTCATCTTTGATGGATCAACTCCACTGTAGTATGCGCAAAATTTTTTTCCAGTGTGAATCGTTAATGGACTACTTCATTCCATCATAACTAGTCATTCCAGTAATCACGGCTGTAGATATCAATTACTCCGTGAGATAACTTGCTTCTATCTGCCATGTTCCTCATCTCAACCCTTGGGGAATTAATGCGATTCATGCTGCAATTCGAGTGAAGTGTCTTGTAACAAGGAAGGCTGGGAGCGACGGAGCCCGTCTCACTAATTTTATGTGTGCATTATTCTTCGTAGGTGAAGGTGACCGGGGGTTTCATAAATGGAAAGGCACCTTAGTTCATGGGTTGCGTGGGACCCAGGGAAATTCGGGTGCGCAACTAGGAGTGAAGTGGAGGACTGAATTCAATTTCCCAAATTAAACAGGAAAAGTTATGAAATCACTTGGCTCATACTGCCAAATTCAGTTTGCGTAATGATGTTGTGTGGTAACATGCACCAGTTGCCGCTTTAATGAAAAGATTTGATAAAGCTACGCTTTAATGAGCCCGGAGAGCCCATTTGATATTTTGCAGGTTCACAATGCCAGCGTAATATTTTTTTATAGTGTGTTGAAAATTCTGTGTCTGTCAATTAACGTTTGGTTCATTTTATAGACCCACTTGACTTTTTTGAAGCTATGACGATCGGTAGTAATATTAAACTTATTGGGTATAACAGGCGTCGCGATGGGTATTTTTTTTATTATAAGCACTGCATAGTTTTCATTACCTGACTTATCACCTGACTTTCATTATCTGACCAGAAAGGACTAGAAGTGTTCGAAACCTGGTGATGGAGGAGGATGCTGAAGATAAAATGGACGGACAAAATAAGAAACGATTAAGTGTACCGAAGAGTAGACCATATGAAAAACCATACAGAAAAGAAGAACCAGAAACACCCTGAGACACATTGGTTTTGTGAAGAACATAACTGAAGGCAAAATAGAGGGAAAAGTCCCCAGAAAAATACCCAGGAATAAGTTCCTGGACCAAATAAAGAGGAGAGTACATAGGAAGAGATACCAGGAGGTAAGGGAACTTTTAGTATTAGATAAGAAAGGGCGGACGGCTGCTGTCAACCAATCTTAGGATTGAGCAACCAGTGGTGATGAGCTTTCATCAAACTGGCCCAAGCTGCGTATTTTCCCAAAGAATGGTGCCAAAAACGAATTCTTCCGGTTCGTCCTATTTTTCTTAATCCTCAACAGATTGCTGTGAGAATCTGTGACAAAAACGCTCAAAATAAATTCCGCCATGTGGCCATTGGAGCTTAAAAAGAAGCAATTATTGAAGTAATATATGAATTATCCAAGTTCTATGCTTTTTTGTAGAGCTTTCCTTCAGCTTCAAACAGTCGTTTATACCCTCCGTCAGCGAAGGAAATATATCTTCGTTTAAGCGATTCCTTTAAAGATGAAACTTGTGCCATTTGTTTTTGGCTTGAGCAATATTCTCCTCTCTTTGTTATTCTCTTCCGCGCAGTCCCACATAAATTATGCGAATCTTAAATGCATCCCATTTGGCATTATTGCCAGTGATGTAGGAATTTTCGGTTGGGCTCATCCGTGAGAACGAGGCCATTCGCTCAGTCCGCCCCCCGCCTTCGCGCATCTTTCCGCGCGGAAATCGGAGCAATAGAATGCGGAATCGACGGTTGGAGTGCCCGGCTGAGAAGACCAGTTTCATCCCTCGGCTGCCTCCTCTCCATTCCCTGGCGTCCCTGCGGCGAAGGGGGGAGATCGCACGATAACGATGGGAGTTTCCAGACCGCATTACTTTCCGATGCCTCTTCTGTCACCGAGAAATAATTGTGCCATCGAAGCTAAGGTTTTATTTTATCGCATCGATTCCCCGGGGATAAGAGAATCATTTGTATTTTTCTTCGCTCCTTTCCTTCATGAGAAATTTGTTTTGGCCAGTCAAAGAGACTAATATAGAAAACAATCTGTTTACTACCCGGTTAAAAAAATAACTCTTTTGATGAAGACGTAAGGACGTCATTGTTGGCGATTTATCTTTTTAGAATTTTGATATTGTTAAAGAAAATATATTCGATAGTGTTTGGTGAGATGTATTAATTTCCTTAGCAGCAAGGTAAGTTCAAGGTGTTACATTCTTAGACAGCTTAGTTGAACTGTAACCAGAGAAACGCTATTGAGTTAATATTTTGGTGACTTTTATTATCATATTTTATATGGTACTCATTGTTTTGAAGCCCATCTCTCTTTAAAAATATATTCCGCCTTCAGAAACGAGCGGTCAGATTCATAGCCCAGAAGTGCAATAGATCCCCCAGCAAATCTATTTGTATGGAATTGAACCTGCTTCCCCTACCGTGTATCTACCCTACCTGGTATTTTTAACGATTATGTATATGAAAAATAACGCTGATTACGTTGTTGTAAACAGTGCCTTTCATCATCACAACACTAAATATGACATTCACTCCAATTATGTATGCATAAAAATTCCAAAAGTGGGTCCCAAATAAATGAACATAAAATTGTTCATCATTGCTCATAAAATTGCTCGGAATGAATGTTCGTCGTGAACCTGATTTCGAATCCAGGCTTTCCTATTGCCAGTCAGATGTGTGAGCCATTACTAGGAGATCGGAGTTCTAACCCCGGTCGAGTCCAATGACTTATTTTCATGATTATTTTTTTTTAGTATGATGTCCTATCTTGAACCCGTGAAGGTGTACGAATGTCATTCGCGCATTTTGAAATTAATGGCAATGTTTAGAAATTCCTCAGAGTGGCATGCTTATTAAACAAAAAATCATCATTCGAACTTATTTTGTCGCCTTTAGTTTAAATCAAAAATTTGTGAAATCTTGGTACGACATGGTAATCTTGGACCTTTGAAATAAAATCTCAGGACAACAGAAGTGCACTCAGTTTGGCAAAAAAGTGAAGATAGTAATTATTATTTGAAGGGATAGATATATGACAGTAACAACAATAAGTTCCTAAACTATTTTTCATTTTTCTATTAAACTTCTATCAAACCTATTCATGTGCTATAATGTGAAGAGTCGAAATTTCTATCCAAACTATTTTTTTGCTCTGATGTAAGACTTGACAGATGAAGTAATTTTCGTAAACATGATTTCATGATTTATTCAGACTGAATCATTTTACCCCAGTAGAAGTCTTAACAGCAGGAAGACGTATATGTAGCAATACTGGAGTGTAAATAACAAAAATTGAAAATAAAGCAAAATACTTGTGCAGTGATATGGGAATTTGGAAGAAATTATTTCAAGAGGGTCAGGTTTAGACCCCTAACACCGAGAATTAAGGTATTTTAACTGTAACTTCCGAAGGAGAGCGGCGAGATGGGTATTTTATCACGTGTGAATGAATTCAGTTAGCACCTCAATACTACATAAATGTTGCTCGCAACTATCGTCCCCGAATCCTTCAGTTAGTCTTTTATATTTAATATTATATATTTATATATAATTTAATATCCTATATTAGGATTGGAATGGATATTTGGGCAGGCGACCAACATATAGGTCATTTGCGCTATAGGGGATAGGTAAGGGAGGATAGAAACCCGGCGTCGGCTTCACCGGAGGGTAGAAACCCGGCCGGCGGGAAGACATTGCGGCTGCCTTAAGGAAAGACGCCAGGGGACCACGGTTTAACATCTCATCCAATGGACGGAGTAATTTACTTGAAGTGCCCTCTACAAGATACTGAAGTAGAGATCGGATTTTCTTTGATAAACATCCTCCTCTGCAGGGATATGAACCCTGGCCGTCAGTACGGTTACCCAGTACTCTATCCACCAAATCAACCATATCGCCGCTTTGAACTTGTCTATTTCTAATGACTGGAGAGGTGATGAAATGGCAACTGTAAACCAATTGGCGCAATGAGGGAGAGGATGACCCAGAGGAAAGTTTCCCATCAATCTCTTTTTCCGCGTCAGAAGGAGCGCATTATCCCGAACTGGATTCCACTACGTCTCGTCCTTATCCCCTCAAAACACTCGATTCGAGTGACCCTACCTCCTGAACTTTAATATCCAGTCGACCTTCTTCGAATGAGATCGAGAGTGAAGCGAGGGGAGGATGGTGGGGATGCAACAAGCCGGTCAGCCGGTCGTCTTTTAAAAAAAAATATAAAAAGTTTTTCATGGGAATTTCGCTTTTTTGAGTTCATCTTCTTTTGCTCCATGGCTATTCGCTTTTCTTTGCCTCCCACCGTCAGGTCGGGAGCACCTCGGGTATTGTTTTTAAGCGAATAGTTGTGTGATTTTGCGATTAGTCGATTGGGATTCGTCAAAGGAATCGCATTACGTGGAAGTGGTGATATCTCGAAGTCTATCGGTAATTACAGGGCATTGTTCTACTTAGTCAATACTTCAGGTTTTTTCCAAAAAAAACGGAAGCAAAACCGGGCGGAAATAAGCAAATTATATGACAAGTTGTAAAATCTCCAGTAAGTGATTGTACCTGAATTCAACACTTTTTCGATGAAATGCACTTACAATAAATTATTCAGGGGCGCAGAATCAAGCTTTTCTATTTAAGTTCGCAACTCTGCTGGCATTGGGTTTGAAAAATTTACTCTTCCAGTCTTGCTCGCATTCGTATACTATAATTTTATAAGGTATATGTAATTCATATCTGTGTATATTAAGCGTATGAGGTGCGACAAATATTTTCTTCTTCAATCTAGTAATTAATGTAAGGACTGTCTAAAGGCCTACTTTTAAGTAACCTCCTGCAACAAATAATAATTCCAGGTGAAAATAAATTCAACAACTGTTTGCAGCAATAACAGCTCCTCCGGGAGATGAACTCGTAGTTTTTATTTTTTATTACCGCTAGCAGTAATGTGATCAAGAGTACGATCACTAACCTCAAAAACGGGTGCCTTATCGTTATTTTCCGATATGCACTAAGAGAAAATGTGGTTGCCATTCTCGAAACTATTTGTTTGCTTATAAGGACCCTTTGAGATGAATAAAGTGCGTTCTCCGAGCAGTAACTGAGCATTGCCTTTCTTGAGCGGTTTGCTTATGTTTTGTCTAGCAATAGCGAAAACCTGAAATAAGGTTTCACTGATCTCACCCTAATCATCGCACAAGATGCCGCTGTCGAATACTACTCTTGTCGATCTGTAATGCCACTGAAATCCGCACTTAAACGTCGAAGTGTCTCTTGTAAGCGATTGAAAGCCTATACCTAAGCACAAGAGTTGTAGTGTTCTACATTTTCCCGATACAACGAAATTAGCGTTGCACGATCTGTAATAGTGAGAAATATCGTTATTCGAGCATCATACGATCGTAACGAAAGGATAAACCAAAAGGTATTGGTAAGTATATTAAAATTTGAAAAGCGAGTTCATCAATTTTTCCGCCAAAAATTAATAGTTATAAGTTAAATAATTGGACTAATGATAAAGCAGTATCCATTTGAAAGTTTCTTCACTTCTATTTGCCATACATACCCATCGAGGTGCATAGTCACAATACTAGAGGTTGTAATGATTTAAGAATGGTAACGTACAACGCCCCTGGCAAGCGATTTACGGCACATACTTAAGGGGCTATCCATAATCCACGTAGACAAAAATAGGCCACTTTTTGAACCCCCCCCCCCCGCCCACCCATCGTGGACAGTCGTAGACTTCATCCGGACCCCCTCGTCCTCCCCTGTTGTCCACGTAGACTTTTATTTTGGGAAAAACTGTAAATGGTTTATTAATTGATTTGCATGGACTATCTGTAATTTAAGGCTGATTTTAAGGAAAAAACTACACTTGTAGCTATGATAGTCTGCCATTAACTACGACCGTTGTCTCCGTGGACACCCCAAACCTCTAACCCCCCTCCCCTCCCCAAATCCCGACGTTGACCTTTGTTGACAACCCTCGTGCCCCCCCCCCACCCTGTTTGGTGTCTACGTGGATTATGGACAGCCCCTAAGCACAAGAGATGTAGTTTTCTACATCTATCCCATAAAATAAACGTTGCAAATCTGTTTCGCCGAGAAATATCGTTATTCGAGCGTCATACTGTCGTAACGAAAGGCGGATTGCCAGCGAGGGCACTGGTTATATCCCGGCGCGTTTTCATTTTTGTGCGCAGGTCACGTGGCCGCTCCTGCTCGATGCCCCGCTGATCCTTCGCCCCGAGCTAGCGTCGGCCCTCGCGCAAGAGATGGGAAAGCGCGAGAAAAATTACTTCCTGCGCGCCCCCAGTCCCATAATCGTTTTGTGTGGCTCATAATTCGCATTATGAATTCAGTCGGTGAAGCTTAAAGGCATACATGTAAAGATGAAGGATCATGTGGGTAGAAAGTGACATTCCTATGCTTAGAGTGATAGAAAATCCGGAAAGACTGCTTGGAAATGATATCCTGCCGTTTAAATGATTCTTAAGTCTTGAAAGATATACGTGATACGAAGGAGGATAGAAAAGCCCTACGTAAAAATTTTTCTTATCTAAATTTACTTCATAGTAGGGATGCCACATCGACATCGATGTATCGGACTACTCGATGTTTTTGGCCGAGACATCGAAAACATCGAATAGTAAAAATAATCCGATAAACTGAATATTGGTGAGTACTTTATAAACATCGAAAAATCGACAACTCGATGTTTTCTAGTCGATTTGGCATCCCTACTACGTAGAGCTGATTGATAACTCAGAGGTTCTCTGATATTCCGCTGACGGAGTAAGTGCGATGCAGTTATGAGTGAAACATTTACTTGCATGAACGTACCAATCTAGTCTTCTTGATAAAATCGAGGTTTAGAAGATAATTTAATAATTTATTTGTGTAATTAAATTTTTCTAAATGACGAACGAGATGTTTTCGTCATTGCATCCCCGTGCGAAATATTTCACAACTCGAAATGGATTCTTAAAGCTTCGCATGTATTCCTTAGGTTTAAGTAGAACCATATCCTAATTTTGACTCTCGGTGGGGGAAGTCCTTGGATGTCTTGAATTTACTCAATGTCATGTATTTTGATTCGAAGTACTCTACCGCCATTTCGAGGATTTTCACTGAACTTTAAAGCACTATGCTTACCTGTACGAGTAGGTGCCATCGTGGGCGTGGTCGCTGCTGTAGGCTGTGATGGGAATAATTGGCTTGCCGTATTGGGCCAGGGATACGGCCAGGACGGCAGATAAAACCAGGAGCTGAAAGAAAATAAATGGAAACTCAATGAAATGTAAGTAATACACCAAAAGTATCTATTTTTACCAGTATAAGCTCACGCAGTCACAGTGGAAATTGGATGAAAATGAGAATAGAAAGTTGTTCCATGATTATTGTTTTGATTTTATATTCGTCTTTAGAACTTAATAGCCTTGTTTCCGAACAATGTTGTATTTTGTGTGATTATTCAATTATGACAAATTGAATAGAAATTGACGAGAAATTATAAAGTATATTTGCTTCAATTTCTTTGATTTTTTGCGGAAAATCCTTGAATTTACATTGTGCAGAAAAGATTTAACGTCTAAACCAGTGTCATTAGGTTAAATTATATGGTGCTACACGAATCACTCAGTTAAATTATGTACGGCATCGAGTCCTTGATGAGCGGCATCAGACTATGGATTTCTTTATATTATGACCAAATTAAATAGATTTTGTTAACTTCACTTGAGGTTTATTTACACGACCCGGGTTTCGACACTTCGTGTCATCTTCAGGTCCTTCAGGCTTCGTGTCATCTTCAGAAGTGTAGAAATCCGGGTCGTGCTAATAAGCCTCAAGTGGAGTTAACAAAATCTTTTTTATTTGGCCCATAATGGATAATTTCCAAAAAATAATGCCTGCTATCATTTTTCCAGTTATTTATACTAATCCAAGTCTTAGGTCCGGTTCTGTATTATAAATATTTTCCCGGTATGAACACCGTAATTAATACGATCTCCCATGAATTATACCAACTGACCGACTGTCTGGTGTATTATGCTGCCAGCCAAGGATTCTCAGTTGACACTACTCACACGAAAAAACTGCGTCACCGTGCTTCCAACGTTAATTAGACAGACTGAAACCGGACATTAGAACGATGATCAAAGTTGGAACATTTATGCGTTGAGAAAACTGTTACGTGGTTCTTCTTTACTTCACTAATGTGTTTTTCCAGACTCGGCATTTGATTACTGTCCATTAAAAAAGTCAATTCCGCTGAGTTTAGGAGGTTGTATCGACTGACGTTAACAAACTAAAATGCATAAGATAGAATAATCGTTTCTACGTTTACTGATGCATTTAAATTTTGTTTCCTAACCTAATCTGCATTTTTACGATATTTTTTAGAAAAAAGGCCCTGTTACCGGTGCTGAAAATCCGATGGCCCGGCTTTATGCTATCGCCATTCTCTAAATATTATCGTACAGATGGGAGATTTTGATATAAGTTAGCCAAACATGTTTCTAACATAATAAAGGAAAAAATTGTGGAGTAGTAGGTATGTTTATGAGATAATGGCCAGCTCCCAAATGTCTTTCTTGTGTAATTACAGCGGTGTGGGAAATTATCATCTGGTAATCATTTTAATTTGGTGTTCGTGGATGAGGTTGAAAAACTCTCCAGTGAAATTCTTCCTAGCAAAAGATTTTAGTAGTTAAAAATGTCTCTTTAAGGAGGTGATGCATTTCCGTTTATCCGCAGTTTCAATATCTAGAAACATGAATCAAGGCCCGTGAATAACAAATTATTTTAAATTTTCAACTGCATAGCTTGGCCTCAAAACATGAACAACTTAAACCTCAATAAAAGTTTACCTATTTCACGTGCACTTAAGCTCTTTATTATCGAATCATGATAGACTTTTAAGAGCATAGCTCACCTTCAAATATTATAATGCTGAAGAACATGACATTAATTAATTTATAACTTATAGTTATTATCAAATGAATGACCTTTTATAATCGAGAACCATTCTAATGCTTCTAATTAATACTTTTGCCCTGAAACTTGCCCTCTTGGCCATCTACCTGTATTTCATGTAATGACGGAAAATTTTATACCAGTTTTTGATGCTCGGAGAGTTATGAACTTGCGTCATTAAAAGTGTTGTAAATGAAAAGCACGTGTTTTTTCCAGGTCCGAAGAAAGCCTGGCTTAAAGAAAATTGTATAAGTTAATGCTTGGCGGTATAACATCGCGTGAAGAAAGTAAATGCATCCCGCTTAGGTAAATTTGTGGATCGACATAGTTCTCACAGTAAGCTATAAACTTAGAGCTTTGACAAAGACGTTTTGGACAATTCCTAAGTCGTTACAGTAAATTACGTCGGAGAAATATCATAACTAGGTATTTTTCTTTCACTTATTTATATAGCCATTGGATGGTTTGCCGTGCTCCTAACTGCTAAGTTAGATTACTGTGTCAACGTAACAATGCAATACTAACCATTTTGAAGCTGAAACTCATCACCTTGTCCTTACATGGATGTACCTGGACCACTTAAAAAGTATCAAGAAGAGTTGCGTTTTTTACTCTTGGAAATAATTCCTTTCGCGATACGCTCTGATAATAAAGGCCCAAAGAGGAACAAACTTAATTTTTTACATCAAGAGGTAATTTCTGTTCCCGGAAATCTCACAAAACCTTCAGATGGATATCCTATCTGGCTTTCGTAGAAACTATATCTCATAGGAATAGTTTTCAGAAGCATTCCCTCCGGACGTATGAAATACAACTATCGAGTAATACTTTCAATTCCCGACGATCTCGTCAAAATCATCAGGTGGAGTTCCTACCCGGGATGGAATTTCAGTCTTTAGCCGTCGAAATTACTCTTTACAGGAAAAGTTTTCAAGCGTATTCCCTCCCCCGGACTGTGGTATTGCATCGTTGGGCAATAAACTTACCAGCTTCATGACTCTAGTTGCTTTCCTACGACGGCGTTACAAGTGTGCCCAAGGGTGGAGATGTTCCTCTCGTTGATTCGGCTGTGCCAATGATGCCTCTTCCGTCCAAACTGTCCCTTTATATACCTGCCCACATTCACACACGAGCCAAAACAAACAGGACTATCTTCGGGTCGCGCCTCCCTCGCTGGAATGTCCCTGGATATTTTTTTTCTCCGAACATCTCGTTATTTTCCTCATTTTTTTCCACCAATTATTTTATTTTCCCACCCGGATTGTGTATATGGGGAGGATGGGAAAGCGTCCAGGGTGTGAGTGTGGACTGTTGAGGGTTAAGACGTGCCTTCGAGAGATGAGCTTGTCCAAGAGAATCTCTCCCCCTTGGGAGGCTGGGACAGCAGTGAAGGTGGGGGGGGGTTGGGATTCGCGGGATTGTGGTGTGAGAGGAAATATATGTATATTCCACTGGCGGGGGCTGACCACTTTCGGGCCCGGCGCGAACAAGTGATTCTCCTTAAAGGTCAGGCGGGTTGGGCCGCCTCTTAAAGGAGATGATTCCTCTCGGCCAGTGGTGCGGGCAGGTGTAAGGTCGTGTGGTTTGGAGGCACGGAAGGCCCGCGTGGACGGCACTCGTCGGGCGGTGGGCGGAGGTCTCCCGCGAGGGTCTCCTCCTCCTGTCGTCTCTCGTAGACCCTACTTCTCCTCCTCCGAACGCGGCGATCGAACCATCTCGAAGATGATGAGGCTCGAGGAAAGCAATAAAGTAGGTTGGCCCAGACACGTGAGAAATCTCTCAGTTATGGTATGCTGTTCAAGAAACACGTTGACAACGTGCCAAGGTTATAAATGAAAGTAAAAGTAAGGCACTTGAGGTGGTGAAGATAGGTCGGCGGATATATTTATCCCCGAATGTATTGTGTTTTTTGCGAGTTTTTTTCCACCAGACGTGAGAAGCATGGAGTGAATATTGTAACGTTAAGGAATCCAAAGTTTTGTTTCATGCTGCCGCAATTCTCAGCAATAAGTTATTAACAGCACACTTAACTTTAATTTGAGAAGGGGACATGTTCAATTAATCAAGCCAAACTCAACCATTTACAAGCGATCCGTTGTTTATATGGGTCCAAAAGTTTATAGTTTGTTGCCTGATACGATGAAAAATACGAAAAAGAGATATCATAAAAATTAATTCGATTTGCTATAAATTAATTTTTTAATAGCTGAGAAAGCATACAAACTATACATCGTTTAATTTCCTACTGAATCAGTTCGTTAGAACATACTGATTTTCAGAGTACATTTTCCATGGCTCTCTAAGAATTACCCTATCCCACGGAAAATGGCTTGTATTGTCTTGGCAAATATCTCAGCAAGTTGTAGGGTATAAAAATGAAAAGATATGTTTCATTGTTTCCTCACGTTCCAACCTCTTTATAACCGCTGAGTATTGTGGGTACACGCTGGATGTGATAAAATGTTTGAAAAAAGGGTAATTGTTGTTGCCTATAGATACTGAAATCATCTATAGGAATACATCTCAAGATGATTCCTTCTCTCAGCCTCTAATTAATTAATATTGTAACCGGACCTGTATCTCCAGAAAAAATAATATCAGTACATTACAAGGGTGAAAGTTACGAAAAAGGAAAAAAAATATCGCTGATACTCAATCAAAACCTGATCATTGCCGTCATATAAAACTCATCAGGTTATTTTAGTCTGAGCTTTTATTCTGCTCCAAATCTGTCGCATATCGAGCACTTCTTAGTTCCATAAAAGGTGGTCAATCTGCTGAATACTTTTAATTCTTTGTAGAAATGGGAAATCTATAATCGGATATGGGAAATCAGTTGTTGCAGTGCTAATTTGAAGTCTGTAAGTAAAGTCTGTCAACTTTCGTGGGAGTAGTTTTTGATGGTTATACGGCAGCAGTGATTATTAGGCTTTTAGCAATATTTTCTTGGGTTTTTCTTTCTCGGATTTTCCTCCGTGTTTGGATGAGTCTAATTGAAAACAGTTTCACTAGCCATTCTTTTGGTGTCGCCAGGTCAGACAGAATTGACCAATACTGACTTCCACTTCTAACCTGAAGATGCCAGCAGTATGACTTGTAGAATGGCCATCGATCAGACACATTCAGAACCAAAGAAGAAGCCGACGGTCCTACATAAGAAGACGTCGTAGTCCCGAGGAAACTTCAAAAGATACCTAGAAGTTATATTTTTCAAGAATTAAGTTTTCCATAAAAAGTATGGACAACCACCATCCAGAATGGGGCGCCTTAAAATTTAAATAAATTACTGTAATTTACACATTATACGACAAATAGGTTGATGATAACATTAACATTGATAGTAACTTTAACGGTCACTTTACTTTAAATTAAAACATATTCAGTTGGATTTTAGCTGCTTATGACTCTGAAATGATTCTTCTACATTGTCTATGAGGGAAAAGAATTGATGAAATTATGCGCAACCTTTTAAAATTACTGGTTAACACTCTCTTCCTTAAAGAGAAAGAAAATATCATGATTCTAGACATCGTTTTCCTCATTGTGCTGTGCGCAGCTCTTGGGAGCTCAGCTCGTGTGAATTTCAGGGTCTCCTACAGCGACAAAGATCGGAAGAATAAAATTGCTGCTCCATCTAGAGCTTTTATATCTTGTGTATTATAGCATGTACCTAATTTCTTTTTACTTTCGTTTGCGCATAGTGTAATATGCCTCATATAACGAAGTACTGAACACTAAATATTGCTGGCGGCTCCAAGATTAACTTTTGCCTCGAAAATGGTTCCGTGTCAAAAAAAAGTTTAGGTACCGCTGGCTAGACGCATTAACGCCAAGGATTAACTACAAACCGCCAAAGATGTCGTTTTTTTCTCGGTGAGTTTCAAGTTTGTTACATTTTGGGAGCGTGAGACTGCATAGCAGAACACCAGTCACAGCACAGGGATTTTGTTATCATGTGCAAAGTTGGAAGCCGATATCAAGTGTGTCAATCCAAATTCAAACGCAGACTTTCATACATTTTTCAACAATTACGTTTTACCATCAAAATATGGGCAACTGACAATCAGAATGGGGCGCTTAAAATGTAAATAATTAACTATGATAAACACAATGGAATGGAACACCATAAAGGAAAGAAGAACAAGATGGATCGGACACCCCCTGAGGCATAATGGGTTTGTGAAAAACATAACTGAAGGCAAAATAGAGAGAAAAGTCCCCAGAGGAAGAGCCAGGAATAAGTTCAAGGACCAAGTAAAGAGGAAAGTACATAGGAAGAGATACCAGGAGGTAATGGAATTAGTATTAGACAGGGAAGGGTAGAGGGCTGCGGTCAACCAATCTTAGGATTGAACGACCAATCAGAATGTACACGATATGCAGCAAAGAGGTTGATGACAGCATTAACGTTGACAGTGGCATTAACCGTCACCATGCTTCAAATAAAACAATATTCAGTTGGACAAATAAATGTGAACTTAACTGCCCACATATTCGCTGCTCAGTTACTCTTTTTTAGTATTGAAAAAAATCAATCAGAACAAAATTAATCGTCGACGAGCTCACTGGGTGGAACTTTTCCATGATAAGGAAAGAAATAAAACTTAGTTGTTTTCCACGCGGTTTAATCGTCCTCGACCGGTTTCAGCGACTCACCGCCATTATCAAGAGTTTAAACACTTAGAACAGTCAGTCAATCAGAACAACAATGCTACAAGGCAAGTTGAATGCCGAATCTCTCAAGAGGACATATGGAGATGTGTGTAGTTGTGCATAAATCTAGGATCAGATGTAACTCGATCATTTTCTAAAGTAGGAGAAGACTTTCCTCACATTTAAGTGGAAGGTTACTAAAATATCACGATTTTCCACCACCCTGTTTAATTGTTTATATTTTGTATTTCAGTCGTATAGAGGCATCTAAAGATTGTAAGCGCTCAGGATCTTAATGGGTGTTGATCAAGATCGAACACTTTTCCCGCACGATAGCTCAACCATTGGTTTCCACTTTGCAAAAAACTCTAAGGAAACGCAGCGATCCTTAAAATGGATTTTTTGGCGATTTTTTTGCCACCTCTTGATTTCCGATTACGACAACCAATTTTCTTTAACTCTCCATGTAATTAGATTTTTTCAGACATCATCATCGGTCGTTCAATCCTAAGATTGGTCGACTGCAGCCCTCCACCCTTCCCTATCTAATGCTAGTTCCCTTATCTTCTGGTATCTCTTCCTGTGGACTTTCATCTTTATTTGGTCCTTGAACATATTCCTGGGTCTTCCTCTCGGGACTTTTACCTCTATTTTGCCCTCAATTATGTTCTTCACAAACTCATTGTGTCTCAGGGTGTGTCCAATCCATCTTGTTTTTCTTTCCTGAATGGTGTTCCATATGGTCCTTTCCTCTTCTACTCTTCTGTACACTTTCTTCTGTCATTTCTTATTTCGTCCGTCCATTTTATCTTCAGCATCCTCCTCCAGCACCAGGTTTTGAAGGCTTCTAATCGTTTCCAGCTTCAGCAGGTCAGCTTTTCCAATGGTCCATGCTTCCAACTCATCGAGTGCTACGCTCCACACTACGACTCTTCAGACGAAGCAGCAAAATATTGCTTATGAAGGTGCACTTACTCTTTAAATATTTGATTTTAGGAAATATGTGTGAAATAGATTTATAACAATCGTTTCTTGCTACTGGTTGAATGGCATGATCCTTTGAATATTAATAATTAATGCTTGCGATTGACGCGTATGGGTTATACATTTGAGTTGGCTGGAAAATCTACAATCTTACTGCCTTTTTTTTATTATACCATCCGCTTAATTATTCTTACTTTCATCTGCGCATAGTGTCATATGCCTCTTAGAACAAAGAACTGAATACAAAATATTGCTTGTGGCACCTAGGTAAAAATTTTCTTCGAAAATGGTTCCGTTTCAGAGAAAGTTATGAGATGTAGTTTGGCGCGTGCGAGAATCCTATGTCACTCTATGCGATATTCAATGAAGGGTTTCGTGGTAGAACAACTGTCATAGGGACTCTCACCATCGTACGAGGGATTTAACGGCAGCATTTTAAGGTGGCAGGAGCGTTAATCGTGCGTCATTGGGCGCATATTTCGATTAGGATTGAAGTAATTCGAAAAACATTTTACGACCTCATGTAATTTAAGCACATCTGTTTTTACTTCGGAACTCACCTTACGAGAAGCATTGGGAAATATCGAAGAAGAACATTTTTTAACTTTTCCTTTCAATAAAACATTTTATGGCTTCAGTTTTTGGCGTGCTATGTAATATTATGCTACGAAGTCTTCCGCGGTTTTCTTTTTTATCTGTAATTTTCGAGTTCTCCCCGCGTTGGACCATTTTTATGGACGACTGTTTCGCCGGCATTCCAAGAACGTCCGACTCCTCAGCCATTCACAGCGTTCTGGACTAGTTTCCAACGGACATAACGGACCAGAGCCCTATGTAAAGCCGCAGACAGTTCTCCTGTTCATTAGGACCTGATGAATCCGACTGGAATGCCGACGAAACAGTCGTCCATAAAAATGGTTAAACGCAGGAAGAACACAAAAATCACCGATAATATGAGATATTATGTCAAAAATTCCATTTAATCACATTCTTTCGAATCGGCGTGACACCTTAATTTTTGTTACAAACAACTCATGTACATGAAATGTGTAATTTTTGTTTCTGTCTGTCGTATTTTATCAAATCAATGCCTAAAAATGTCAGAGGCTACGTGGAAAAAAACCAACAAACCAAATCGGTGTGATGCATCTTTTTCACTTTTATGTATTGATATTACTGTTGAGAACACGTTGGCAAAGTTTCGCGCAAATGTGTACCTCCAAAAAAAAGCCTGGCTTAAACTAATTTGTTTAAGTTTTTTCTTCACTTGGTGGAGCAGCATCGGGTGAGAAAATAAGTGATTCCCGCGGAAGTAATTTTTTTGGATCAATTTGGTTTTCGACAACAACCTATAAACTACGAACTGCGACAAAAACGTTTTGGTCAATTTCTAGGTCGGTCTAGTAATTTGCTTCGGAGAAATGTCCAAAATTTTTTCTTTCACTTAATTCTATAGGCGTTGGAGAGTTTTCCAAGCTCCTGACTGTTAAATTCAGATTTCTAGTCACCGTAGCAATGTAATACTAACCATTTTGAAGCAGAATCGCATTACCTTGGTCTTACATGGATATACCTTGGCCATTTAAAAACATATCCAGGTTTTCCTATTTTACTCATTGAAGTAATTCCTTTCACGGGGAAATGAACTTTTTTTAAATTAGCAGTTATTCTGTTCCCAAAAACCTCGCCAAACCTTACGATGGGCTTCCATTCCGGCACTCGTAGAAACAATATCTCATAGGAATAGTTTCCAAAAGCATTCCCTCCGGACGCGTGAAAATACAACTATCCAGAAAATAGAAAAATCGCTCCGACCACCTTTTTAGTAGTTTTCATTTTTTCTCCTCACTGCGCCAGACTCGCCCTGTGCTCATCCCCACCTCCTGTCTCCTCCCTTCCAAGACTTTCCCTAGCCCCTCTCCCTCCCCTCCGAAATACGCCTCGTTCTCTCTCCCTCTCTTCTCCCGTCATCGTCCTCCGCGAGAGATGATACCTCGCGATGCCCTTCCTCCTCTTCTTGCTAAGCAGCGCAAAGATTTATGGCCGACGCCCCATTCGGCTCGCGCACTCGGCGGCGGCCGCACCACTCCCCCCCACCCCCCTTGCATGTCCGCTCCCCCCCACCCCCCGCCCTCCCTGCGGTGAATCCTCCCACGGTCATCCCGGCTCGAGGCGAATATCGAGAATGCTGTTATTATCGTTGCGTGCCCACTGCCGACCGCTGTCCGAAAACTCGTCGCGATCAAGTTTTGGTGACGGCAGGTGCGGTTGAGAGGGCACGCGGGCGTTGAGCAACGCTTAAGCCTCTTTGAGTCCATCCCATCTTCGATTCCATAGTTATTATCCACATATTACTCTCGGTCTGTCTTGTCATCCTTTCAACTAATTCTCGCCTACAAGGGCTTTCCTGTTTCGCCTTTTTATTGTTAAAGCACCTAAATACCTCGTGGATATGCTTGTAATTTGGACAGAGCGGGATTAAGATAAACGAAGAATAAATAAACATGCTGCGCTTCGCAGACGATATCGCAGCCATAGCTGGAACGCGCGATGATCTTCAAAGGTCACTAAACGCAAGTTCTCCAAGAATACAACATGAAAATAAATAAGGCGAAGAATTAGATCCTAGTAAGCGGAAGAGGGATGCTGAATATAGAAGTCACCCTGAGAGGAGAAAAGTTAGAGCAAGTGGACTACTTCACCTTTCTCGGAAGTACCATCACGTGGGACGGAAGAAGTAGAACGGACATCCAGCGGAGAATAGCCCAAGCTAAGAAGGCGTTCATGGGAAAAAGACAACTGCTCTATTAAAATAAGATAGGACTAAAAATCAAGAAACAGTATGTGAAAACATGTGAGGAAGACCCAGGAAAATAACCAGGAGTTCATAGACCAAATAAAGAGGAAAGTCGGCCCCGGTAGCGGCGGGGTAAAGTCCTCGCCTGCTAACCCAAGGGTCGTGGGTTCGAGTCCCGCCTGGGTAGAACATTATCTGCCCAGGACATGGGTGTCTGTGTCTCGTCCGTTGTTACTGTTGTTCACCTGACGTAAAATGGGCTAATGTGCTGTATTCGGGGCAGTGAAAATAAATAAAAATAAATTTAAAAAAATAAAAAAGTACATCGGAAGAAATACTATAAGGAACTAGCATTTGCTAGGGAAGGGTGGAGGGTTACAGTCAACCAATCTTCGGATTGAAAAACTAATGAATGAATGTTTGTAATTAAACCTAACAGAAATGATATTTGTATTTATCAGGGCAGATCCAAATTTTCTCTACTATCCAAGACACCGCACGACAATCTTCCATAATTCATTTTTGCTGTAACTCCTGAGCCTCTTATCGATGCACTTGAAAAACTCCTCGCCGAAATTTTTTAAGTCATAAGATTTAAACGAATTGCTGGAGAAACTATTGCTCGCTGAACACCCTACTCACCTTGAATTAAATGTGTAAACCATATATTTTTCACTGTTTATTGACATTTTTATGTTCCTACTGTAGTTCTTTCTATGTAGTATTCACCAGTTGCTAATGTAAGAATGTCCTAATCTGTCACATTGTGAAGGGAGTTACCTACTTCAAAAAATATGTATATCAATTTTAACATGTCCCACTAAATGCACAAAACTTAGCCTTCCTGCTAAATTTACCTCTTAGACAATACGTATCTGTTAGCAACAAAAGCGCCTTTTTAAAGAATAAATTAAAAATATGGTAAACTTAATCACAAGGTGTACGCTGTTTGCTCAAATTATTTACCTTCTTACTTTCTCTTCCACAACTTTTGCGTCGTGTGAAAGAATATATAGTTTCATTGTACTGAGAATTTGTTAGCATTATTTTCTTCTCTCCTATTTCGAATCGATCCCTGCTCCCAAAAAAATTTGTTAATTCAAAATTTATTCATACTTTTCGCACCTGAATCGTGGACCATTGTAAAAAGCTTTTGTACCAGAAAATGTAGAAGCCTTCGAAATCTATTGGTGGAACACCTGCCGGAAGGCGACAAATGTGGGGTCGTTGGTGATTCGATATGGATCTGATGAGGCACCTGGCAAATTTAGCGTTCTGCTTAGTTTAGGAGGAGAATGATCAAGATCATTAAACTGACCACGTAAGAAAGAACATGGCGCACAGAAGAGCCGAAGGAGAAAAAATTATGAAAAGCACTGATGCGAGACGAACAGAATAGTTTGGATTGGCAATCAAAGGCGATAAATTTATTAGATACATTACATAAGCGTAAATAGAGAACTTTTAGCTCAGATGACCCTAGTTTGAAAAATGTAGGAATAAAGGCAGGGTACTATTAAAATAGCTGACATGGAATTGGGAGGATTTAAAAACTTGATCATAACGATAGTTATTGTGCATACCGCGTGATTTTGCACCGGTGAGTCAAAACAAGAAAAGTTTTCTTCTACATCAACGTATTACCCTAGAAGCCGTCGCAGAGACGTATGTCAATGGATAATAGGACACCAGCCATTTTCTTCTTCTAAGGTAAATCTGTCCTCAGACAGGTTTCAATTGAACTGCTCCCTCCATGCTCGTCTATCCTCTGCTGCCTCCCTCAGCTCTTTGTAACTCCTTCCATTCATATATCCATCGACATACTATGTCATCGTCTTCCTCTCCCTCTCTTGCCCTCGATCTTTCCTTCTAATATTCTTTTCAGCAGGCTATCTTTCCTCCGAACGTGTCCCATCCAGTTCGCCTTCCTCTTTCTTTTTGATCTTAAAATATTCCTTTTCTCATTCATCCTTGCTAGCACTTCCTCCTTTCTCACTTAATCACTCCATTTATTTCTCCCATTCTTCTCCATAGCCACGTTTCAAAACCCTCTAGATATTTCTCCTCTTTCCTCGGGACTTTCCCTGTATCTACTCCATTAGGCACTACAATCCAAATTAAACATTTAGCAAACCTTTTCCTTAAGGCAATGTTTATTGCTTCGGCTGAAAGTAGTTGGTTGACTTTGCTGAAGGCTGACTTTCTCTGTGATATTCTTTTTATTTCTTTCGTGCAGCTTCCATTCCATGTTACAAAATTTCCGAAGTATTTAAAGGATGGTATTTGTTTTAGCCTTTTTCCATTAGAACTCCTTCCTCTTTTCCTGCCTTCATTACTTTGGTTTTCCCAATGTTGACCTTCATACCATCTAATTCAATTTGGGGGAGAAAAAATCAAAGGGTATTTGAATATTATCGGAGTGCCTTACTGTCTCGCTTCGTTTTTGTTGTAGTTACTAACGGTGCGTGTAAATTAATGGTTTTGCCTTTCGGTTCGACAGTGTAATTCTCTTATTTTGTCGCTGCTATCAGATCGAGAGTTATATAGTGCGGGGTCAAACTAATTTCCTCTGTTTTATACATGCCCTACAAATTACTTTCCTCCAAGTCCTCTCCTACCGCTCAACTTGGCTGTTTCAGCAGGAAAAAAAAGAAAAAAATCCAAATCATTTTTTTAAATCCCAGCCTATTATGCTAATTTTTATGTAAATATTTATAATTCTGGTGTCATTGCGTTACAACAGTACAACTCAAACCTCTATCACATCTCAAAAGTCTCCGAATTAGCCGAGATTTGCAACTTTTACAAAAGCTCGGGTAAAAATAAACAAAAATTTTCTTTCCTTCATTATGCTAAAAACGTATTTAGCTAACTTATATCAGAATCTTCAGTCTCTTTCTTAAATATTAAGTGAATGTCGATAACTTTAAGTCGGGCCATCGGATTGTTAGCGCCGAAAACAGGGTTTTTTTTCAAAGTGAATATCGTAAAAGTTCATGGAAGGATAGGAATAAAATTTCACATACATAAATAAACGTAGAAATGGTCATTCAATCAAATGCATTTCATTTCGTTTAAATCGATTGACTCTTCTTGAAGATACATCTTCGTAAACTCAACGGACTCGAATTCTTTAATGGACAGTAAGTACCACTAGAAGAGAGCTGCGAAGCATGAACTGTATGGAGTGGAAAGGATTATTGAGGGACACGGAAGAATAAAAGGCCTGCAGTTGATCAATCCTCGGATTCAAATACTGACGATTCTGACCTCACGCATCTTTATGGTGCGTAGTAAACCAAAATAAAATCCGGATGATCGAGTGAGCCCATCACGTCCACGATATTTCATTGGGATTATAAAAGTCGACATGATTGCCGATATTAATTGGTGCGATTTAAGGTCGTTCAGTTTGATTTTTATCCATCCCTCATTCTCTCCCAGGTCTCAGCCTTTCAGTTGAGGGAATCATTGGCCTGCGGCTACTGTTGCGGTTCGTTAACATCTCTATTCGCCTTCGAGGTGAGAAAGAGTTAGCACACCTTTAAGCAGGCCGCATGTGAGTCACGCAGAGTTCCGCTAGATTATCAATCATCTTCAGTATAATGAGGTAATTAAATAACATAATCAGGATATCATTCAGTCAAAAATTCACCTAAAACCCGCTCTTCACATTGCGTCTTCCTGCTAATTAGAAGAAATTACACCTGTATATATTTCCTTTGAGGGCTTTCACTTTTAATTACAAAGCCGATGGAAATACTTGGCATTTTTCCTTCAAAGCCATTTATTTTGCGACTTTTTTGTTCAATTTTTTTAGTATAACTTCTCTGATTCAAGTTATATCTCTTGGCACCGGTCAGGAGCGATGAGTTTGGAGCAGCTAAGTTGAGTTGAACGAAGAAAAAGGACACAATCCTTCGTGACTTTCCCCGGCGGAGATAGCGTATTAGTAAAAAATTTATCGTAACTTGAATATCTTGCAGCTAGCCATTCGATGGTCCCTTTTGTCGAAGAAGTTCCTTGTGATTTTGCCAAGAAATTACGACAGCTTTGGAAATCCAAATTTGTACTTTCTTGAAATTAATCAGGCATTTTGTTGTTTTCTACCTGCAATAAATGATGCGCTTTAAACTTTTGAAAATAGAAACTGACTATAAATCAAGTTGCAATAAAGTGTGCTTTAACATGTCACGATGAAATGATGAAGATTTTTAAAACAGATAACGGTAATAACAATGGACGTGCGAATCCTACAAATTTTGAGACATCGCTGCCCACTCATGTCGTCGGTGATAGTTAAGTTTCCTCATCGGGAAAGTTAATTTCTTTCGTACATAACACTTCCGTCACCTCAAAGAGAAATTCTGTCAAAGGAAAGCGAAAGCTTTGAAATATTTATCACGGCTCCAGGGACTTTTGCGAGGGCCAGAGGAGAACGCTTCTCTCATATCTCCCTCTGTCTGGCTGTCTGTTGCCACAACAAACGGATTTTATGTTGAAATTGATGGCTCCAAAAAGAATAAACAAAATTGATGACTGGAATCGCAGACCTCAGTAAAAGTATTGAGTTGGGAATCACGACAATAGCAGAAATACGTACTCTCTGCGAGAGTTCCGATCTTAGGCTTATCTTCAAGCCTTTAGCTAATTAATGGCACAAGTTATCAACTGTAATATTTGACTGTTTGTTTGGTACACGCTTCATTTGCTAATCAAAAGTACATCGTTTCAATCAAAAGAAATGACTCTGTGATGCCACAAATCTATTAGTTATATTATTAAGTGTGCACCCCACAATATTTTGCCTAGTGAAATATTGATTGCATCCTTATCTGACTTGACTAAATGGTGATTGGGTGTTTCTCTCAAGATTGTTGTAATAGCCACCTGACTAGAATTTACTCTCTATATTACGGCCGCTATTGTTCAAAATATTGTATGACTCACCGCTAGTTAAAAGGATCGCCGTTTAAATGAAGTTTATTGGCTGTATTAAATTTGCTATTTCCATGGCACATTGAAAGCCGGGTCAAATGAATGTTTAATGCAACGGATTACATTTTCCATCAGTTATTATTGACATCTGTCTACCGCACCATCCTTTTTCTCCCTACTCGTCTAATATGTCCTCTTGCACCTGATCGTATCACAATTCGCACTGTAAATATTCGTGATTTTATGAGTAATTTTAATAATATTGCTAAGTAATCATGGCCTTGTCGTAATATTCTGCCCTCTATCAAGGCAGCCATTATTTTAAAAAACCCTGCATTCCTGTTTTGATTGTAATTTTTCTTTCCCTCATCAAAAAATCTTATATTCTTGCAAAAGTTTCGCAAGAACGATTTGCAGATCTCAACTATCGTCCGCTTGTGATTAAGTAACATGTCAGTATTCAATCCGCTTTCTTGAATTTTTAACTTTATATACTATTATTTCAGTATTCATTGACCTATTGGGTATACCTATTCAATTTCATTCATGCATGATTATACCATGATACGCATACATATATATATTATTTTTTATAATTTCAGTAATATTTTAATTATACGCTAGATCACATCTCTCATAAAATGCTATCTAATGATCTTGAGCTTCAGTAAATGTCCACTTGCGTAACATTATCGTATCCGATGTAAATAGCTGAACTATTTTGTCAGTGATGTTTCTTTGATGTTTTCCCTTCAACTCCCCAGCAACTTCACTTCTCGAATTCTCTTCAGAAGGTCAATGCTAACTTTTTGTGAACCGCCTGTCATCGTCACAGGATCAGATTTTAAAGCAATAGCTTTGAGGAGGAGTAGTAAAGGAATTAGTTCTTTGGTACCGTTCATCGCAAGTAAGAACGCATTGGAGATACCAAAGGGAGATACCGAAGTTTGAGATGGGAAAAAAATTCAAGTTATTATCCCTAAATCCTTTCAACTATCCATCCAACTGTCAAGTATGCTCCTACCTCTCTTGGTTAGCAGATTTTGTTCACAGACCTTGGCCGTATCATATTAGCAAAAATACTGTCGGATCTATCTAAATATCCCTTCACGAGATCACTCTTATGAAATAAACTGATGACCTGTAGGTATTGTTGTGCTACCTTAATATATAGCTGACTGTAATCCTTAAGTTGTTGCCAGGATTACCATCAAATGAATGAATGAATGAATTTATTACTCCAAATTACTTCAATGTACAAATTTTGTTACAAAACAATGAAAGGAGCTTTAGGTAGCTTCAATGGTTAAAAAACCAGTGTGGAAGCTACCATCCTTAAATTTAATACGAGGCTAGTTACACAAAGATTTAACTTTTTTTTAAATTATAAATATGCATCAGTAAATATGACACGTGGCAAAAACATATCTTGTGAAAACAAATAAGAAGAGATAAATACAAAGAGCAAACAAGATTTTTTTTACATACTCGTTTCAGAAACTGACAATAAACAAAGTAAACATAGTACAAAGTATAACTTATAGACAAAAAATGACTTTTTCTCCTGTAGACAAAAAAATGTAATATATATATATATATATATATATATATATATATATATATATATATATATACATATATATATACATATATATATATACATATATATATATATACATATATATATACATATATATATATATATATACACATCGACAAGAACATTTATATCATGATGGGATAACAACCATTTTTTTAAATATATAATATTATATATATAAAAAAATAAAAGAAAACGCTTTTGATCTCCTTGGACAGTCTTGCCTTACCTAATTGTTTAATGAAGGACGGAGTATACTAATGTGAAGTGACCTTAATGAAGGAGCGAGTGGATCATTGAATGACAATGCTATCGGGAAAATATTCAATTTGTGTAACGATCTCCAACAAATTCGGAATGAGACACATACATTTATTTTAATGGCAAGTCTCTCTCATCTAGTTATTTAAAATTCTGTAAGAGTTGGAGATTATTTGATGACATCTGTATTGTTTAAACTTTACATTATTTTTACAGATTTGTCTTTCGCTATTTCTACGTCGGGTTTTTCATTACAGACGACGGCTTCTTTAAAAAGTGTTGAACAACAGTTTCCGAAGTAATTTCGGCGGAATCCTGACTTTCCCCAAAAGCACCATAAAAGCTCCGTTGGAAGGGTGAAAACAAAAATGCAAATATTTTTTTCTCAGAAATCCGCATCAATCGTTTACTCTCATTTCCCTTTTTATTTCCTACCCTGATATTTGAGGCTGCAGAAATTGCATGGAGTTTCTTCCTGAAAAAGAGGGAAGGTGGTTTACGATATATTGTATACATACGGTGTATTGTATCGTCGTAACCCTATCAGGGTTATAACTTTGTGACAGTTCAAATTCTTCGTGAGGGTGTCATTCACGAAAAGGTTTGATAACTCTTGAGGCTGTAATGAAGTGATTTTTAAAATGAGGGTGGAAACTCGAGTGAGATTAGCATAAGAGATGAGGTGATAACTTGCTAAGAATAAATTATCAAGACTTCAGTCAGGTTATCCGAGAACTTCTCCGAAATTCTCGAGTCTTACGTCACGACAGCTGTGTCATAAATATATTTCCGTTTACATTAATTTTCTTTAATTATAAATGGTCAAACAAAACGCTTTTGATCTCCTTGGACAGTCTTGCCTTACCTGCTTATTCGATGAAGGACGGATTATGCTAATGTGAAGTGACCTTAATGAAGGAGCGAGTGGATCATTCAAACGTCGGCCGTGGAAAGCCTAACCCGGTGTCACAACCGAGAAGTCTTCATCAACGTACTGAACGAGTGGTGAACTTAAGAAGCTCTAAATTTGCATTGTGATAAACTGTTTACCTGTGTAGGATATTTCTGACTGGACAAAAGGAATGCCAATTAATCAAAAAACAAGGAACATAATTGAAGGTAGAAAATATAATAAAAAAGAAGATAGAAGCTGATGATAAAATTGAAGATAAAGTTGAAGATAAAATAGAGGGAAAAGTCCCCAGAGGAAGACCCAGAAATAAGTTCATGGACCAAATAAAGAGGAAAGTTCATGGGAAGAGATACCAGGAGGTAACGGAACCAGCATTAGATAGGGAAGTGTGGAGGGCTGCAGTCAACCATCTTAGAATTGAAAGACGAATGATGATGAAACTGCTTTACATTTCTTTTCCGAAACAATTAGATCTGACGTGCCAGTTATCTAAGCGTGGGCCTGCAGGCAGATCTACTTTGATGGACTCCAATTTTTCAAGCTTTGGCATTATTGCGTATGGTTAAGTTTAATAAGCGTCTCAAACATTTTCTCTTTAGACCAACTTTAAATGCACGATTATGAAAAGTTATTACTTGGGACTCTCCTGGTCTCCCCAGGCAAGGAATTTTTTCGTTTTAAGGATAGTCACACTGCATTTTCAAGAAAGAAATTACGTAGTCTGCTCTCGGAATCCGTAAAATATGCCTATGTTGCATCACTAGAACTCTGCCTGAGATGTACCTATCTACGTTTTAACAATATGTGTATATTCCTGCAAAGAATAGTAGGTGACTGGAGAAACGAAGAGCCGTGAAAGATTGCTATAAAAATAGTAAATACGAAAGAGCAAGTACCTATATACCATCTAGTGTGCAGTAAATAATGCTGTATATTGTTAACTGTTTAGACTAGCTTGAATTAGGAGTTATATTTGGTCCTCCAATAGCTACGCCTACCATTTTATAGTTACCCTTATCTCTGAAAAACCTGATGTCTCTCTGCTTTCACCGACCGTGTTTCAGCGACCTAGGATTTCCTAGCATTTTGACATCGTAAAAGTGTCCAGTTTACCTTTCGTCTATTGCTAAATAAGCCCACTTCTAGTTTTATGGCACTATCTTTCCAATGCTGGTTTCTGTCCGAGTTGAATTTTGAAGAATTTCACACGTGATTTTAGACGTCCTTGGTTGAATATTGGACAACTTTTGGTAGTATATGGTATTTTACATTCTCAGAAAATTCTTTAGTTCCCCTGTTCGAGCTTCGTTTTCTTTGTTTATTTCTTCTTTCATTTGTTTTCTTGCTTATGTTGAAATTTCGCTCCTCGGAGTGTGTCACTCCTAGCTCAGCGTTTCCTTCCCGAGGAAATTTCAACAAACCGCCACCTCCCACATCTGTCGTATAAATGGGTTTCATTTGGGAGATACTTCGATAATTTATGAATAGTTCATTCGAAAGTTCGTAAATCATTTTATCTCTGCAGAAGTGAGAAGGCCGACTAAAGTGGGCATTGTGTGGGTCGCCGTGAAGTAAGTCGTTAGCATTTCTTGATTTAACAGTGTCCTCTGAGGACATCAGCGAGCCAAAGTTCCTTCAGATGTCCAAAATATTTACTTTAGAGTTGTCCGTCTATTTGAATTCGGACTTGAAAGCATTTGCCTTCTCACAGTTAGCAAGAGATGATTGTGTTTAATTCTGGCAGAAATTTGGCGATCATAATATCCCAGATTAAATATCTATCAATAATTTAGTGTCGAGTCCACTGTACTTAGGTTAGCACAGGGTTGCTCATGCATTTCGGGACGTGGAAAAAGTGTGTGCGGACTAAATTTGGACAAATATTGTAAGACGCTTTAAGTCGAACGCATTGTCCTATATTTTCGTTTATAAATATATCGGAATATTTATTCCTATTCTTGAGACTTCCGCGCGCTTTTCAATGCTACAACTAATATTCCACCACCTTTTTCGTACTTTTTACACTAGACCTTTCTGTGAATTGCTTCTCCATTACAATATTACGATTTAATTTCTCCAGTATCATTCTTTACTCTTGATTCATCGTTCCATCTGTTCTGAGCCGATCTGTTCATCCGTTTGATCTTAAATCACTGCTTACCAAAGACTAGTCAATGCCCCCTAAAAGCCCTTTACTTATTTAGTTTTCTTTTTACATTATTTAGTTGATCTTGGTAATTTCTTACTATTTATGCAGCTATTTTTGGGGTATTTTATAGGTAGTAAATATCCCTATTATTAAAGGAATAGGCAATGTAGTACGGTATCCTTTTTACTTAAGCATATACAGGACAACCAATGGTCTAAATAGAGATAGCTATTTCATCTGTCTTCGATGATATATGTTGATACATTAGTGTTGGCTAAAAACAACCTCTTATATTTTTCCCTCTCCCCTGAAATTCCAATTTCGGTGGTGAAACATTAGCCAGCATTCCATCCACCATTGATTTAAGTAAGTTGAATGTCCGCGTGCCTTTTCAAGTAACATAATATTCCTCCGGATCCGTAACATAGGTATGACACTCTCAGGTATCTCTATGCTATGTGGGCATCTTAGATAATTGATTGTCCTCCATGTACTCAACTAAGATCCCAATCAATATAGAGTGAGCGAGGGAGTAACCTCCACGCTTTCTAAACCCTCGGATTCAACCGCCAATGTACCTAATACGAGGAGGCTATTAACCACGCACCTACAGCGAATTCAACATGCAAAAGAATTTCATTGAACAAACACCAGATTTATTCGGAACAGTTGCTTTTCAGAATAACCATGATAGTTCATCTTAATATAGTAGGTACCTAGTCCTATTCAGTTTATGCAAGTGAAAATGAAAAAATATACATCATAGGAATCGTTCATTAAAATATCTATTTTTTTTTTAGTTCTTGGTACCTAATTTATTCAATTTCAGTTTTTGTGAAAAGGTTGTATTGTCGTTCGCAGTTTTGGTAATCCACATAAGATTTTGATATCAAGTAAAACTAGAATAATTTTTTCCATTTTCGAAAGGAACAAAAACACCCAATAAAGTCTAAAGAATTAGGAATAATACGAGAGTAGTGATTTCGGAACCGCAATCGTTAAGCTTTTTCTCTGTAAGTTTTTGTGTCCAGGGACCTTTCAATATTCATTTATTCAGACAACTTGAGCTGGCATGACACATTGCCCAATAGTGCAAAAATTCTCTTCTTCAATAATTAATTGAATGGGAAGTCAATTTATCTTTCTGGAAAACTGAGTTTGTCTTTTTCGATTGATTTTCCTAGCTAATCCATCATCTTATCATGCGGAAGCCTCATTTACTATGCATCGCACACGGAGTTTCGGAAAGCGTATTAAAGCTATTCCGTCTTTCGAGTGAATGGGCTGGCCTCTAGTTAACCCCAACTCCTACGCCTGAGATCTCACATCACAAACGATTGGGAAATGATGAGGAGCTGACAAAGTGTTCCAGTGGTCATATTTTTCATTGCTTGAGGAAAAATAAACGACTTTGAAACAGCCAGCCTCACTCTCCAACGGCTTCTGCCTTGTATTACAGGTTTCCCATAACATGAGAGTAGAAATAATATGTGTGTAGAAGTTCTGTGGGTTCGTGCGTTCAGTTTTAGTAAGTGTATGGCAGTATCAATAGCCCAAGCTAAGAAGACGTTCATGGGAAAAAGACAACTTCTGTGCTCAAAGAAGATAGGACCAAAAATCAGGAAACAATCTGTGAAAACATTGGTGTGGAGCGTAGCACTCTAATGGATAGAAGGCATGGACCATTGGGAAAGCTGACCAGAAAAGAATAGAAGGCATCGAAACCTGGTGCTGGAGGAGGGTGTTGAAGATAAAATGGACGGGCAAAATAAGAAATGATGAAGTACAGAAGAGTAGAAGAGGAAAGAACGATATGGAACACCATAGAAAAAAGACAAACGAGATGGATTGACACACCCTGAGACAACGGATTTGTTGAGAACATAATTAGAGGCAAAATGAAGGGAAAAGTCTCCAGAGGAAGATGCAGGAACCAAAGGATGCATGGACCAAATAAAGAGGAAATTACAAAGAACGAGCTACTATGAAGTAAGGGCCTTAGATAGGGAAGGATGGAGGGCTGCAGTCAACCAGTCTTAGGATTGAACGACCAATGAAGGAATGATGGCAGTATTCTCGGATGGAAAATCTTCAATTCTCCCCAAAAATGACCCAAATTCTGTACATGGCACTTGAAAAAACTACGAGGAAGTTTGACCATTGCTACTTTTCCATATGATTCACGCGGTAATAATGTAGAGGTGGGGCTTTCCTTTTAAGGAATTTTGAAGCGTAAAATGTCAAACTAATACGTGGGTCAAGGCTAATAAGAAACTCCCCAAGTGAGTTATCGCCGTGTTAACATTACGAGTCATTCGGTAAGAATAAACCCATTGTTGCAGTATGATTTAATATTACTCGAAAAAGGTTGGGTTACCCCGTAAACTCGCGATTCCATACAAAGTCTGCGGTGAAGTATTAAGTCTCAAATTTCATATCTTTTGGAATTCTTCCAAAACTTATTACTCGTTCGAAAATTTGCGCAATGTCGCCGGGTGTATTTTAGCGCTTCCCAGAATAGTCTCTCTTCCCACGCATGTCAAAGTTTGCCCACCATGATGCCTGAGGAGACTACTAAAGATGCTCGACCCTCAGCCATCCCATCCCATTGACCAAGGGGCCAGATTTATGTATTTTGGCGACGTTTTATTAAATGAATCCGCGACTGGATGGGCATCGGGGAAAACCGTACGTAAAAATATTACTCTTGAAGCTATCATAAAAGGATCATAACTCATCCGCATTGTGTTCCATTGCACTTTTATGGATGGAACGCATTTTCGCTGAGACTTCGAGCTCCGTGAATATTATGGGCAGAAGGTAATCGGAAACTTAGAGCAACTATTTATCAGCTTTGATTTCCCTAAGTTACTTTCCAGCAGTTAGTGGGGCTGTTTATAGTTCCTTATGAAGGTGCTATATCTGCATATTTTTCACTGGTTGTTT